>JAVJGJ010000037.1:13209011-13228623 GCA_035590215.1 Microhierax caerulescens
CTTCCTCTTCTGTGCCACTGTAAGCTGGTGAGCCATAGCATTGCATGGCAGCTGCTGCTGCATTTTGGGTGATGTACAGGCTAAATCCTATGCGCAAATCTCAAGGTGTGTTGTGATCCTTCGGATGGCAAGTGCTCAGCTCATATATGTTGTTTAGATTGTTGATTTATGCAGATAGCCTGTGGTTGGCTTTGTTTCTGGCAGCTCTGGAAAGCAAAGCCTGTTTCCATATGCCAGGATCCCATACGGGGTGCTGCTGTACGCAGGCGATGTGGGCAGCATTTACACAGGTGCTGGATTTCTCTTGCCTGTCTAGCTCTCACAGGCAGCAATCTGCGTCTTCTCAACATGCCGGTCTTGTTGCAAGGTATCTGTTTTAACCGGGGAGGAAAGCTGCAGCGAGGAGAGATGGGCCAGAAGGGCTGGAAAGGGGAAGAAGATTTTGTAATTTCAGTGGCCAAAACTGTTACAATGTGGTGACACTGCTAACTGGGATATAGAGGGTTAATGGCTGAACTTTGCTAATTTTTCAGTAATTAGGGGAGGGGGAGCAAGCAAGGAAAAGGGAAGGTCAGTTCATCTGAAGTAGGACCTTAAAATATTTGTGTTGCAGCAACATCAAGAACCTAGTTACGGTCTGTGGTCTCACCAGGCTACAAGCTGTTCAAACTCAAAATAACAAACTGGTCTCTGTCCCAAAGACCTTACCGTTTCAGTGTAATAGAGGAATTAACAGGTGGATCCAGAGGAAGAGGGGTGAAACAAGAACCATTGGCAGTACTCCCAGTTTGCCCTCAAAAAATAGAATTTTTTATATTTTTATAAATGTTTATAATGTTGCATATACCACATATACCTTGAGGAAAGGGTAATAGAAAAGTCAGCGAGGTAGCTTCATGCATCTTTGCATCTTCCAGCCAGCACAACTAATGCATTTGGGGCGTGTGCAACGAAGATTTGGCAGGTGATTGCTAAGGGCTGGCACAGCTCTGGGAGAAACTGCTATTCCCAGCAAGGGGCAAGAGAAAGCACAGGAGGAGTCATGTCTCAGAGGGACATTTTTCAGTCAAGGTGGTCTCCTAGCTTTGGGCTGTGCTCCGGCAGCGGCACTGAAGCCCACCCGTTAACGGTAAAGGTTTCTTAAGAACAGCGTGCTGTGCTTTGCAAAACATAGTGGAGGGTTCCTTGTGGGGCACCTCTGCTCGCTGTCTGCTCCTCAGTCTTAGCCGTGAAATACGGGGAGATCCTGGACGAACCGTGCAGGGCTCTAAAGATCTCGTTTCAGTAGCATATGAATTAGCACTTTCTGCTGTGAGATGTTTGTTGTGTCTCAGGAAAAAAAACAACAACCAACCAACAACAATGAGCCCCAGTACCTCTCTCGATTCAGCTGCAGATGGCTTTTCCAGAAGGATCCTTGTCTAGTCTGTTAACGCATCGGAGGTTATCACTGACAACATGAATGGAAAGACAAATGAGTTAGCAGCTCTGAATAGCACTCCGAAGGGCTCTCAGATGAAACAGTTGCATTTCCATGTATCATAAGCTGAGCTGGAAACTGGCTGGATCTTCTGGTGAAGATGAAGTGAACTAAGAAATAAACTTGCTACAGAGAGGCCTGTAGTGCATAAATGCCAAAAACATGTTTCTGGCAAAACTGTAAGACACTTTGCCTCTCACCATTTTTCAGTGTTGTGTCCTTTGGTTTTGTCGTCTGACTGCCACAGGGAGGAGCAGAGGTTGGAAATCAGAATTGTAAGTGTGCAACTACTTTTAGAAATGCTGATGTGGTGGCATACAACTGCTCACTGATTTATTTAAATCTCTGGCTAGAAAATTGCTGGTTGTGGAGGAATGAATAAAGAGAGCTTATTCTGGAGACAACAACTGAGAAACATTAAAAGTGAACTGGATAAAATGTCTGTTGGAATTCCATCAGTTCTTGTAGTAGTCAGCTATTAAAAAAAATATATTCCCTTCAAAAAACCAAAAGACTTCCAAGGTACAGAAAGCTTTTATGCCACACTTTTGACCTGGCAAACTGAAAATGTACCGGGAGAAGCTGCTTAATGTATGTACATATGGCTTTAACTTGGAAAACTAACCATTTTAAATGTCACTATTGATTTCACAAATGACTGTTGGTGCTGAACAAGGAGGCTGGGTAAATACACATATTATAAACAAGAAAAATCTGATCTTTTTTTTTTTTTTTTTCCTCTAATTTGCTGTGTTAAGTTAATGTCATTAAGGCAGCCACTATCCTCCAGTACTAAAGACGATTAGGTAAAAGTTTCCAGGACCATAGTACAATGCTAATATCTCACCATCAACAGTAACTATCAAACTTATTTCCTGGTGTATAATGTGCTTGCACAGGCACTGTCAGTGGTAGAAAGAGGGACTCTGCGGTAAAGTTACAGACCTGCAAGGCACAGACTCAGCCCTTTGCATCTCAGAAGGGAGAAGTGTTTCCAGTTTTTTTCACACGTCTTTTCATCGCCTCTAGCTATCCATATGACTACATTACAGTCACCTCTCAGGCCTCTTTCTGGCTGTGGCGAGTGCAGGAGATGTGGTTGCTGAGCCAAAGCAGGGGCATGGTCCCTCTGAGCGGTGCCACGTCCATCGAGCGGCTTGCTGTGGCTCCTGTGCCTGCAACCCCACCTGCCTGCCTGCCATGGGCTAGATGCATGGGAGGCTTCTTTATAAGCACGGAAGCAGGGTCGTGCTTCTTTATAAGCATCTTCTGTTTGACAGGATGGCTAAAAAAATGACATCGTTGCTATGGCGTGAAGAGCTGAATGGGCGGTTATGTGAACGGTGAGGATTTGCTGGCTGTTTCCACTGTAGGTGATGTAAGCCTCCAATGCAAAGGATATTTCACCCAGAATTTTTATTTTCTACTTAAAGTTGTCAGTGCTTTTTCAAACATAACGTTTTATATAAATTGATTTTTTCTGGACACAGTGTTTTCCTGGGCATGAGGTGTTTTGTTTGGGGGGAGATCTTTCCTTTGATAAATCCTTTTATGTATGAGCACCTAAATTCAGTGTAGAATATTGCTAGCAAAAGAAGTTGATAATCCAAATTTGCTGGATTACCCGGGGAACAGTAGTGAGTAAAAAATGTGGTTACCAGAGAGTGGGAGAGGAGACCATGTAATGGAGCACCTGTCTCTCACTGATGTGAGCGAAGTGATTACCAGGCAGGTAGAGGCTGGAAACAATTGACTTTAATTGGTCTGTTGGGATTTTAATAAAACCTTGAAGGCAATTAAAAGGCTTTTATTGAAAACAGATTTGGGTATCTTTTCTAAGGATGTCTTAACTGGAACTGTTATTTTAAATGTTAATTATGGTTTTGGGAAATGTCTCCTTGCAGCAAGTGATACCGGTGTGGTGTGCTCTGCAGTCAGGACTTGATCCCATGGCAAAGGGTAGATCTGGTGTAGTCATCCGTGTGCCTGTGACATCACTGCCCTGTGGAGCACATAGTTCCTCTGTGGTTTCTTCTTGTCTGTGTCCATGCCCATGCCTATGTTCTTGAAATTTGGACAGCTCAGGAACGATTTGTAAACCCCTCCTGCAGATTCCTTGGGGTATCTATAGTGTGCAGAGAAGCAGGGGACCTGTGGGTATGCTGTGTCATGTGCAGGAGGACTATCTATAGCCCGGGAAGATGAAAAGGTAGGTATTGAAAGTAAGAAGATTATATAAAGATCAGTCAAATATTCCAGTTTTCCTCTCAGTTATAAAACAGCCTTTCTTAAAATAGAAAAGCACAATCTTTAACATATATCTATATTCTGCTGGTATTGTCTGGATCTTAGTGTTTGGACAAAGCACAGCGATCCTTCTACAAAAATCAGTTTCATAGCTGTTGTTGCTAGCAGCTGATTAGGAGTTAAAAGTTGCAAAGCCATTTCCAAACAAATCTTTCTTTTGTATGTGCTCCTAATTAGGGGGGGGGCGGGGAAAGGAAGAAATATCCCTTTAGACCTATAGTGTCTCTATTTTACCATCATTAGGAAAACACACTTTAAAAAAATGTCCAGACATTTGTTTATAGAATTTTGAATTACAGATTACCTGGCCATCTTTTCAAATATGTCTCTTCATGGTGCTGACTCCCAGATTCAGTACAGATCCCAAGATACTTTCTGTGTTTCTTGCAGTCTCAATCACAAGAGCCCTTTTGTGATAATTATAGCAGCTTTTTGCATATATGTTAATCTTCTTTATTTATTCTTTTGCCTTTGAAAGGTTTACGATACCAAGCAGTCACAGAGACGTATGTGTATGTATAAGCTTTCCAAGATACAAACTGAGAAATGAATACTTCCAGCTTTCTCAAATACGCTTTTTTAGAAAAAAAACTTTGGTAAAAAAGAAATCTTCTGATTTCTCCTGGGGTCTCAGTTCTGGTTTTGCTTGTGAAGGGCTGTTGCTGTTGTATCTTTCCAGAAGAGCAAAAATGCAGAAATTTTTTGAAGCATAACAGGTTCATAGTCTAAAAAAACCGGTGTGGGTGACATTATGAGGGCAGAAGGAGAAAGAGCTGATGCAGTTAAGTGGAAAAAGTGACAAGCCTGTTCAGTAGATATTGTGTGAGACAACATCCCATTTACTTGTGTGATATTACAGGAACACCTGGTAAGTGTCCTGGTGAATAAGGACAGCACTGGGCTGCGTGTTGTACATCCATGGGGTAAAATTGGATCCTTCCTTCGTGTTCAGAAAGCTCTGCCTTCATCTGGACATCAGGAGAGACTTTATACCTCTCAGACTCCCTTGGTGAGCTAGTGACAAAAACATTGGGAAGAAGGAGATTTTAATTTGTTTCTCTGAAAAGAAGCAGCCAGCAATGTAAGACTCCAGGACGGGAAGGAAATCTTTGCAGGGACTGAGTTCTGTCCTCTTCTATCTGAGGCAGGAACACAATGTGATCTTTTCCTTAAATGAATGAAGTCTTTATGGTAGCTAATTAGAGGCTGTCCACCCCGGACTCAGAACAGAACTGCAGTACTGGACTGGCATTAGTTTTGAATTATGAGCTCAGGTGTCGGTAGCAGCTGAGAACGGAGCTCTACAGGGGCTGTGAAGGAGGCTGGGAAGGAAGCAAAAAGGCTGAAATACTCAGCAAATGAACCTGAGCCGAGGTCCATGCTGTTGTAGCTAGGCAGTTCCCAAGAGCGAACAGTGCACGGAGAGCCTGGGCACATCTGCACGTCACTGCCGGGTACATGGATCCTGCTGGTTTGCTCCCACGGCTGCTATTTGAAGGCTGTTCAAGGCTTTTGCTATTTTAGTGGCTCAAACCCTTTCAATTCCATATCTATATTTGTGCACAGCCTGTGTATATTCATTTTTGTCTTTTGCCAATGCTGGTTTTCAGTTCAAACAGCTCTTCTGCTTCCCCCATTCCTCACTTTCCCAGCATAATTAAAGGGAGCAGTCATCTTCTATCTTAACAGCCTACTGAAAAGATAATGTTTGTGGATCTAGGAGGAAAAGACCCAAAAACCCAACCTTGTGACTTTTTTTGGACCTCTTCACAATTTTTTGCCACCTTGATCTATCATATATTAACCAAAAGTTAACTCAGACAGACTCTTGCTGTCTTGTGATTTATTGACATCAGTGTTTTTAAGTCCTCAGTCAAGACCAGGCTTCTCCTTTTCCTAGGCACTGCATAAGCCCACAGCATGGCTCTCCATGTGCCCAGTTTATAACAAATGAGAGAGACAACAGGAATACGGGGCATGAGAGACCTTGTTAATGGAGGTATTTGCTCCTCTCCAAGGTTTCCTGAAAATAGTTAAATTAAAACTTGGGTTCTTTTTGTTCTCGTATGATTTATTATAGGAAATGTAATACAGGCAGGAAGTGTGCCTAGAAATACACAGATCGCTTTTTTTCTTACTTTATACCTCAGAATATTGGAAATGTCAAAGCCAATTCTTGCTCCTCTGGAGGAGGCTCTGGCATGTGTTGGAGCCCAGCTGCTGGAAACTCCTGAGATCCCCATCCAGGTCTGTTATGTGAGCGCTGGGAAGCAAAGCCAGTGGCCCTAGTGGGTCTCTCGGTGGCAGGTGTCTCACTGACACCTCACATCTCCAGTAAAGCCTGCAGGTCTCGGTTCACCTGCTTTACAGAAGCAGGTTACAACATTCGTTACCTGCCAGTTCTTTCAGGTGCTGTCAGTGAGTTTGCTTCTCTGAGTAGCAGTTCCCTATGAACTCCTTATGAATTCCCATAGTTCCCCTTATGAACACCTCCAAATAGTTTGAAGATGCTCCAGGTATAATTTGGGAGCTTTTTGCTCCATCAATTTCTTTTAAAATCTCCTCTTCAGACACTTCTATCCTTGATTTCCACATTTCTGTATTACTTAGAAGAGATTAGTATTTCCTCTAAGCGATAACCTTAATGGGAAAAATTAACTTTTTGAAAAAAAAAAAAAAATTATTTATCTAAGTTCACATCTGAAGGATTCAGTGCATGGGGTTGTTCAGTGAAGCTAAGCCTCAGCTTTAGGAAAGGAACAGTCAAACAGATTATCTTTTCGCAGATGTCAGATTTATAGCCTTCCTTTACTGTAAACTGCAGAATTAACCCCAGACATGGGTTAAGGTGTGACTGGGATTCACTGATGATTCATGGTCAGAGCAACCCATGTTTGTAACTGTGCTGCTTTGCCAGTAGAGACAAAGTTGCTGTATGTTTGTGACAAGGCTGGGCACTGATTTTACAGCATTCATTTCAGATGGTGGAAATGCATTAATTACAGCCTCCTCCTTGATTTCTTCTTGTTCTTGTCACAAGGTAGTTGCAGAGGTGGGGAAAATGCATAAATTATTTTGCAGGAGTGCTGAAGATTCCCATCAAAGATTTAACAAGAGAAGTTCGACAGGTGATGAGAGCAATGCACAAAGGGGAAGCATCTGACACTGCCACTTATAGCTTTTGTTTTTAAAGCTGTGCAGATAAATGATGACAGATCAGATAAGAATGACTGTGATTGATTAGCCCCTTTGTGTTAAGTTTGGGGCCAATGATTTGATGGAGAAAGAGGAGGAAGAAACTCCAAGTAACTGATAAGTTTCTAGGATATTTTAATCTTTTTTTTTGTTTGTTTGTTTTCAGTAGCTTCTAACATTTCATTAGAACCCAGTGGATGATTATCCTGTGTTGTTAACAAGCTTCACTAGATGCCATGTGGAGTTTAGGAACATTAAAAAGCCACTGTAGTGATGCAGGGCTGAGAGAAAAGTATAAAAAGTAACCTTTTCTCTCCTCTGGAGTCCAGTTTTATTAAACCAGCTTGGAGGGTAATTTTTCCACTTTGTAAGGAAATGGACTTTGGGAGGAAGACTTCGTGAAACCCCTGAGTGTTAAACCTTTTTATAGCACTTCTTTCAACTCCTCCCATTCTTTTTATGTTCTTCTGAACACCAATATTAGGTGTATCCTAGAGAATACAGTCTCCCCTATACCCAGTATAACCTCAAAGTGTAAGATAGCTTGGCTAATGACCTTAGCTGGTCATCTAGTCCACCCCTAAACCAGAAACCAAGGCACATGAACAAGTCTGTGTCATTTGTGAAGGGTATTGTCCAACCTCTTCTTAAAAATCTGAAATCATGTGAAGTGAATAATGCCTTAGACCATCTACCTCCATTTCATTATCTTTCCTGTCAGAGAATTTTCCTCCATGTTCATTTGAAACCCATTTCTTCATACCGTTGTCTCTATGTATACCCACTTTTGCTTGATGACCCTCTTATAAATCACACGTCCCCTGCTCCTTTTCATTACCGCAGCAGGAGTTCATGTTGTGACCATAACCCATGAAGAATTTCCATCTGAATAACCTTATTTGGGTTCATGGTTGGTTTTGTAGCTGTGGCAGTTGATGTATTTTGGAGTAGTGACTCGTTCTCATTACTTTCTACCTACTGATCTGTGTATCACTGCAGACTTAACTGGTAAAAGCAATCCATCAGTGACCACAGTGATAGAAATAAAAACAGTGCTAGATCAAGGACTCGTTCTTGGGAACTTCTAAAAAATTTCTCATATAAACATCGATCTTTTGAGATCTGTCAGTAAGCCAATTGTAACCCATTTGTTGTATGCTACTGCAAGTTTCTAAAGTCAAAACGCTGTGTGGTACGAAGTCACATGCTTTTGAATACAAGCACTGTAATTGACCAATTGTTCATTAGTCCAAAAAAGGGATAGTTTGAAAAACCCATTTGCCATGAGATCATGCTGAAGGGTTTAATTACATTTTTGCTTCATTTTTTTTTTTTTGTTGATATAGTCTAGAAGTCATCATTTTATTATTTACCCAGGATCAGTATCAGCTTGGTTGGTTTTTAATTCCCTAGTTCACCCCTTTTATACTTTTCAATATTCAAATGATGTTGGTAGTCCTGCAGTCATTTGAAATTTTCTTTGTTTCCCAAGATTTACTGAGAGTTCCTCATCCCTTAAAGGCTTTTGGTGCAAGATATGTGTCTGTTGTTTTTTTAAAAAATGTTTAATTTTAGCAAATGCTACCTCACATCCCCTTTTCATCACAGATGGCAATCTTTCTGTTCCACCCTCGGTATAAAATTCCTGCTCAGTTTGGTGTACAGGCAAAAATATCTATCCTTTGAAAATTTCTACTTTTTCTGCTTGCCTAAGAACAGTTTTGCTGAATGCTTTTAGCAATAACTTATATTGAAAAATATGCTATAATTATTTCTAGCTGTATTGGTCATTTCATTGTTCCCTTCATTTCCCCATTACCAGTCATGTGTTTTGTAAATTATTTTAATTGACATTTCTTTTCCATTTGCTGCCTGACTCTACAAATATATAAAAATTAAGGCCTTACTGCCACTTCCCCTTTCAATATTTAAGAAGATTATTTTTTTTTCCCATCAGAGCATTGCCATGACTGGGGGCTTCTGGCTTTTGGAGCCTCCAGTAGGAACCTTGAGAACAAATCCCACTACAGTATTCTATTGAGATTTCTTACTTTAAATTTGTGTCCCTGCCAGTGATGCTGTCAATCTCACTAGGTTGGCAAAATGTAGACCTTTCAAAAATTCTTATATTACTGGTCACTGATGTCCTCTTGTTTGCAAACAATACATGTAAACAGATCATCATCATAAACAGTATTTAAGAAATGACTGATTTTTAGGTCATCGATTGATTTTTCTTTGTCCATCAAAATAAGGTTTAGTCTTAAGTTATGCTATGCTAGGTGCAAGATTTCCTTTTTCAAGAAATTACCTATTATTTTTAGAATATCTTGTGAAGTTTTGTTACTGATTGCACTCGTCCAAAAAAGGGATCTCAAGTGAGGTCACCTATAATGAATATGATGCCTGTGGATCAGGTCACTTAATTCTCTAGTAAGATTTCAAAACTGATAATGAGTAGTAGTATCTAGTTCTTCTTCTTCATGTGGAAGTATAATCCAAAGGGGCTTGTTTGTTGCCACTCAGTAAGATGATGGCAGATTTGGAAGAGTTTACTCCTACCCTATTACCATGCTGCAGCTGGGAAGTATCAGAGCACTGAAGCCAGAGGTTGTGGGTCACTGGCTTCAGTGGGGTCCCCGAGTGGGGGTCAGCAGGCTGAAAAACATCACCTCAGGTTTTAAAAGATTTTATGTGTCCATTTCTCATTGCAGCACATAGCTTTTTAGCTCTTTCTTGGAGCCTAGAAGGCACAGGACATTCTGAGCAGATGAACCCCATAAGCTTCCAATCTGAAAATCTTCTTTTCAGCCTCCTGAACATCAAAACCCTCTTTCAGGCAGCACAGAAGCGTTGTGGTGGTGCTTGTTTTCTTTGCAGAGTGCTCCACAGCAGCAAATCAGAGCTACTGCAGGGTGTTGAGGGCCTGCTGAGCTATTTCACTTTCAGTAGCCTGGGTGGCTCTTCACATCTCATCACGTGCATGAGATGCTAGGCTGGATTATGCTGTCAAGCATCGGCCTCTCTGTTGAAAACCAAGGCACCCTAGCTGGCTTACTCTTGCACCCCCTCTGCTTTTGGGGGCTGCAGCTTATTGAGTTGGCTGCTGCATCCCAACCTTCAGGTTGTGAGACATGTCCAAGGTCACACAGAAATTCATAGAATCAGAGAATCATTTAGGTCGGAAAAGACCTCTAAGATCATCAAGTCCAATCATTAACCCAGGACTTCCAAGTCCACCCTAAACCATGCCTCTAAGCACCACATCTACACATTTTTTGAACTGCAGAGTTCGTAGTTATGCCTGGGTCTCTTGGTCCAGATTAACACAATATAAGCTTGGAGTCTTTCTTCTCTTGTACACCTTTTTCTTTGACCTGTCTGTAGTACCTGGCTCATACAACTGTATTTGTACCTGTACTTGACTATGCTACTCCATCTTACCCTTGGCACACTGGGGATGGAGAACCAGTTCTGTTCCTGAAACTCCAAATGAATATTGAAACACGCATATTTTTTTATTAGACGCTAATGAATATTATGGATAAAGGATTCTAGGGGTTTTGGGAGGGAAATGATTTTAAATAGGCAAATTATTTCATTTAGAAGTACATTTACTATACATAATAATGGATAGCTTTCTTATGGTGCTTTGCAACTTCAAAGTGCTTTGCAACTATTAATTAATTAACATGCGTGCTCTTTTGGAGGTAGGAAACTAATTATTAACAGCCCTGCCTTGCATACAGGGAACTGAATGATAAACATTCATGTTATTTAAACAATTTAGCCATTGTATTGCATGCTTAATTTGTCTCTGTGAGTACCACTTCTTCATACATAATGTGGATTAATGCATATGCAAATGAATGAGTTAAATAGCTGCATTCATACAATGCATGGTGATCAGCATGCATAATTATGTGCCCAGTGCCTCCTATCTTAGGACTCCCTTAAAATGACAATCAGTCATTTTTCCTTGTGTTCCCTGAAAGTCGTTTGAGATTGATATTTGTCCCCAAATGGGAGATGAAAGATGACACGAGCCAAGAGTTGTCCAGGGAGATGGTCCCTGATGTAGTAGGTTTTTGGAGCAAATCCCGTAACACAGAGGGGAAACAAGCTTGAGACTAGTGCTGCGCATGGTTATATACACACTTGTGCCAAAAATAACCCAACACAGTCCCAACTAAGACAAAGGGAGAGAGTTCAGTAAAAAAAATTAGCCTTGGTTTATTGGTGGCAGACCACAGACACAGTGGCTCAGTCAGCATGCTGTACCTGAGCTCCTGTCACCGGCACCTTGTGCTCCCATTTCTATAGGTGGTCTAAGCTAACCCTTTTGTTGGCCTGTGTCCAAGTCCTAGCAACCTTGTGGCAGACAAATCTGAGGGTAATTTTGCTGAGGATCCCTTGTCTCAGCCACACATCAGCCAGAGGGCGATGCTATAAAGATGGATGGGACAGATGATTCTGTTGGAACAGGAGCTGAACACCAGGCTTGTGCCCCAGCTGGGAAGCTGTCCTCCTGTGGATCGTGTGAGGAGGGTGCACCTGTACTTAATCTTCCAGGAATACCAGGTGATCACTCAGGAGCATGCGCAAAGTGTGGACAGGCAACAAACAGAGGTTCACGTTTTTTGCCTCCAAAGCAGCGCTGGCAAAGCTGGAGAAATGAAGTGAACTGCTCAGGGTCCAGCACTTACACACTTGCACATGTTTAAGGCAAGTTCCTAGTTTTCCCTCCAAACTGTTGTCCGTTTGGGGTTTGAGATGCTGGTGACGGGAGGCAACTTCCATCACAGACACGAGCAGATACACAGCTTATCCCGTAGTTCGAGCACCCTCTCACTGCTCTGAGCAGAAGGCAATGTGTGTAACTTGGGATGAACTTCCCACCTTTCCATGATGAGAAGCTGCACTGTGAGATTTAGGAGTCGCTGAACAGAACAGAAAGGGCATAAGGAAAGCTGAGGAAAGCATCCTTGGGAGGGCACAAAAGAAGTGTGACAGCTGAGGGAGGAAAAGCAACTGCTAAGTAAGCAGAAATGTTACCAGGCTCAGAAGCTTGGAGAGCTTAAAAAATGCAATGGGAGCGAAGCACCTGGAGTGTGTGAGAGTCTGTGTGATCTTAACGGAAGCAAATCTGTGCAGACCCTCCCCAGGCTCCCAGGACATTCAGTCTGTGGGCTGGTGAGAAACTGCCAACATGATCTTCTGATCTCTGCGTGGCTGTGTGTGTTCCCATAAGGCTTTCTGTGCTGGAAGGTGGACTTTCCTTATCTCGGCTCCTGACGATTTGACTAACAGTTTGCTTCGATTTTTCTATTTGCCAGTATTCCCACTTCCTTCCTCATGGTCTTTTCTAGCTCAGCATTGCCCCTCTACCCTTTGGGCTCCCCTTTGCCTTCCCAGTGACATCCACACTCTTTCTGCTTGACCCATCCCATAGAGGAATCCATGATTAGACAATTCACAACACTTGGATGACACTTGCAGCTCTCCTTGCAGCTCTCCTGCTACTTGCTGTCCCTCCTCCATATTTTTCTGCCTGTTCTGATATTCTCAGCCTGTTCTGGTGTACATTGTCCTATCCTCTATTTATACAGCTCCTGGCATGTTTCTGATCAGGGCTGATATGTCTAGGCATTGCCTTCATACTATTAACAATAACAACCACATAGTTTTTTAATTTCTTGATGCATTTTTAAGAAAACCTATGTTTAGCTCTTAATCCTGGTGTAAATGGTGTGTTCTTATCAATAATTGCCCTATTAAGTTATGGGTACAGGTGAGTAAATTTCTTGCTTATAAAAATGCTTGAGCAGGCAATGCATTTAGCTGACTGCAGACTGGTATTTATGTAGTTCCAGGGGAGTAAATAAAGCCTATTTGGTGGCCACCATTATAGCATTATTTTATCTCCCTCCTTCCTTCGCTCTCAATTTGATGCAAAAGCCCAACCTCATGTACAGAGTCATGCCTCCCAGAGGGTATTAAATTTCTTCAGCTGCTACTGAAATGCACGGCACTGGGGATGTTTCTTGCCCTCCAAGACCAGGCTTCAGTTCCCAAAGTATAAGCCTGAAAGCTTATGAGGCTGTTTCTACTGGTCATTCCCGCTAAAGATGTTCAGTGCAGGACTGATATTACCTTTGCCTGTCCAGCCTTTTTTTGTGGGTTTTACTGTTGACACTCATCATCTGATTCATGAATTAATATATATGCCATGTAGGGGACTGTTTTTGAATGCTGGGCAAAGTCATTTTCCATATTTTTTCTTCTAATATTTATGGTTATAGTAACTTTTCTGATTCAACTTTCCTTATCATGTAGCTCCTTTACAAACCAGCCTCCTACAGGAAATGCTTACTTTGAAATAACTAAAAAAAAAAAAATAATCTACACCCTTCCGTAACCCCTAGGGCAAGTTTGTGTTTGTTGATATCAGTGTTTGAGTGCCAGCCCTGTAAAGCACTCAACTTATGCTTTGTTTTCTTTCAGTTCTAACAGCTTAAGGTGCAAGAGTGGGCCTCTTCACAACTTATATGTAGGTTTAAAATTAAGCACATCCCTGTAATCAGTGTCTTCTAGGTTTGAGTCTCCAAAAAGTGGACCCAGGCAAGAAGTGAGCAAGAGGTAGTTCCCAAGAATATTAAATCTTTCTATCTGTTCAAAAAAATCCCAAACTTTCATTATTTAAGACTTCATCTGTCTTGATGCTCAAAACAAGATGATATAGGCAGACATGAAAGCATATACCTGTACTAAAATTCATTAAAACAAGATTAGAAATGGCTCTCAGTAGCGTAATTATAAGAGGTTGACATGGAGATATGGAGGGTTTGCGGAGCTAATGGGACCCTGGCAGTTGCTGGCACTTTGGAATGACCCTTTGCAATTTCCCAGTGGAGATCAAGAACTTACTGATTTATACCAAAGCAGTTGCTTCGTTTAGAGTTGCTGAGTACCAAACTGCAGACATACTATTTGCTTGGACAAGCAAACTGAAATTAGGTTGTTGAGTTACGTAAGGTACTTGTAAAGGAGTATGGGGAGCCTGAGGAAAAATGAGAGAGTCAATCAATCCCTCTGGAAAGAGGAAGAAAGCTGGAAGGAGAAGGAGCCTACATAAATAGCCAACAAACCAGATAAACACATGACAGCATGAACAGCATCTCTGCTGTAGATTACACACACTTGATTTTATGGCCCCAGTGGTTCCCAGCTTAACACATCCTTTTGTGAGGATTCCCTCTGCCTTTTACCATGTTGTACCAAAAGTGAAGCAATGATCCTGACTTAAAACTTTTTGGCTTTCACCAGTGCCCAAATGCTGTTTTCCTATGCATTTGGGTTCTGGCTTTTTTCTTGAAGTTTTTCTTCTGTCTTTGAACAGCTGGTATGTCGTCTCCACCAGTAAGTGGAGAAGTACCGTGCTGCAGTAAAACTAGAATAGACATGGGGAGTGAGGCCCTTGTGCACAGGGACAGGCAAAGTCACGTCAGCACAGTCTGAACCGAAGGAAAGGTCTGTGTATTTAAGGTGTGAGTGATTAGCTGCTAGAACCCATTAACTGAGCAGATGCATCCAAGTGCTGTCTGCCAGCAACTCTTTTCACTCTTCCAAAAATAACTGAATGGATTCCAGAAGATTTGTCTGTTAATTTCTGCATTACACCACAAAATCAGGGCAGATGATCCTAATAGTCCCTCAGAGATTTTCCTGCATTCCCCCTGTTACAATCAATTAGCCTGACCTCTCACGTCTCATGGCTCGGGATTTCACTGCAGAGCTTTTCCAGCAACAACCCAGTCTCTTCTGCACTCCAAATGGATGCCTCTGACTCTCCCAGGCTGACACACAGAGACAGCTGGTGCTTGGAACAGAGTAGTCCAGATCTCCCCACTCCCACACCCCTGCTGTGGTGCCGCATTCGCCGTCCCTCATATAGAGCAGAGCTATAGGCAGCAGAGCAAACACACAGCTCTTCTGGCTCCGAGGAGTTGGTGGTTCCTCTTTGGCTGCACAGGCTTAGAAAAGCCAGGGCGAATTTTTTGCAATGAATAATTTAAACTGAGCCTTTTTGACCTCGTTTTCTATATGCATCTCCTAGCAGAAAGTTGAAGCTGAAGTAATTTGTCATGGCTGAGCGTAAATCCAAGGGGAGCAGATGGGGGTTTCCCTGCCATGTAGTTGTGCGGGCACTGTGTGCATGAAAATGGACTGCCTGGGACGAGGCAGGCAAAACCTCTGCAAAGGAAAACGTACCTGCAGCTAAATGAACCCCCTGAGTTTACTGGTGGGTCTTTGTTCTCATATGTGAACTTAGTCTAGGTTTCAGTCAGCTAGGAGGCAATGTCCTTGTCGATTAATTCAACTTGTTTACTTATTTTTTCACTTGGAAGGTTTATTGCTGTCCAATAAACTGTTTCTCTTTTTTGGAATCTGCTGGTAATGGCTTTGCAACACACTGTGGAAAGGGCTGAGGATGCTGCCCAGGATTTTATTAACCAGCTGGTACTTACAATTCCCTCTGTATTTGCATCACTAAAAGATGCTGAAGAGATCTCTGTGGTTTTCAAGAGGGCAGAGGCTGCAGTGCCAGTTGCAGAATTGCAGACCACGTTTGAATGCTCAGTTAAAAACAGGACCAAGGCGGAGAACACCTTCTGTTATCACATGCTCTTTGTGACCTTTGAAAGTGGCTTCTCTGGCTCTGAACTTAGTCCTTTGTGAAGTGGGTGCAGTGTAGCTAGCGTGGCTGGAAGCACCTGGGGCTGAGTAAGAGTGTGGAAGATTCTCTGTCATTTGAAATCTTTATATCCAGCTTAGTGTTTGTCTTCTCAAAAGATGCGTTGCAGCTGCATTTACAGACTCAGTGAAGGAATTATTATCATATTGTTAACAGTCTTTTAACAGTGGGGTCCTAATGGTGATAGAATAGTTTTCTGTTTTCCTGGGAAGCCCCAGTTATCTTCTTTGAGCTTTCATTACTGTGCATAGCTATGTAGCCTGCCAAAGAGCAATATTGATTCCAGCATATCGAGCAAATCAGGGCTTTGTTTGTTGTGCAAATAGCAAAACAGCAGCAGTACTGCAGACAGTAGGAGCAGAATGAGACAATGGTCTGTCTCAGGCATTGGAATTTATTCATTGTGCCCGGTGTTTGCGATGCAGTGTGACGAGCTGCCTTAGTCTCAAAGCACAGTTTTCCATACGAGCTTGAGGCTGCTTTTATGCACTGTGGGGACTTCTGGCTGTTAGCTGCAGGAGGCAGCTCTCACTGGAGCATGGCCTTGGAAAGGCTGACACGAGCTTTGAAAGATGAATTATTTAGATAGCCTCACAAGCATCTTCTAGCCAAAGCTAAAGATACATCTGCTTGCCATGGGCAGCCATAAATCTGTGACGAGAGCCGAGGAGTTTCCCTGTGACACAGCCCAGCCTGTTGCTCGCTGCTGCAATGCTGCACAGCACGAATTATAGGAACGGTAAGAAAAGGAACATTCTACCCATAGGAGTGATTTGCTTTGGGTCACCGTTAAAATAGAACGTGTTGCAACATGAGCTTCAGCTGAATCAGTATCTTACACAATTAGACCAGAATTTTGTTGAGGTCAAGCTTGACTGTGGTCTGGTGTGGTTCCCAGTGAAAGGTGTTGGTGCTGGGACCTGTCACTTGTGCCACCCCTAAGGGAGTCTGCACATACAGATGAAGGTTTTTAATCTGAAAATAGACTCGAGTAGGGTTTGCAGCAGTTTAAGCCCTGCCCTGAGCCAGTGCAGATAACTGCATTAGGGATTTTCCACTGATGTGGTCACATTGTGGGGAGTTTCCTCAGTATAAACATGTCCCCAATGCCTAAGGCAAATCATGTAGCATCCCGATCTCCTTCAGCTGTCAGATCTACAAGGTGCTACCTGTCTGCCTTGGGTGAAGAACAATGCCTCATCATTTTAGCTTCCAAATAACATCAGGTTAGAAAGAGAATTTCCTTGAGGTTACGTTCCCCTGTTCTGGGTAGCTGTGAGATCTCTTATCCTCTAAATCCTCTTGTGGGAGATGAGGGAGGCCCGAGGGCTGATCTGAACTGGCATTTCCTCCCCTCCTGCTGGTGTGGGAATTAATTGATATTTTCTGTGCTATGTGCAGTCATGCAACGGTAAAGCAAAATGTGACAGTTAGGTGTTTAACTATGAGCTTGCTTTAAAGATATTTCTTGCTTTAAAACCTTTTTTTGACTGCTCGGTGCTGTATTGTGCAGTGCTATCAGGCCTGCCTGAAGGACTACTAGTAGTGATAATAAATAATAATAATAATAATTTCTAACTTTTATATAACCTTCCTTTGCAAGGTTGCCCAAAGTGCTTTCCCAAGGAGGTTAGTATGTAACAAAACCAGAAATTATTTGCCTTGTGTCCCTCCAAGCTCATGTGATGCAGGTAGGAGTGGAAGTGAATTTTTCACGCTCTGTATCCTGGCAGGCACCGCCTCTCAGAAGCCCAGCTAATGCAGGTTAACTCTAGACATTGAAAACAGGTGCCTGAATTGCTTGTACAGTGGGTTTGGGCAGTTTGTGTAGGCTGCAGTTTTGAAAGGGGGAAAAGGGTTATAGATGTCTCACCTGCAGGGCTACGGCTTTTGGGAAAAGAACAGCAGCCTTTCTTCTGTCTCTTTGCACATCTCAGTCTTTGGGCCCCAGTTTCCTTCCTTATTGCTTCCTTAGCTTGAGTCATTAGCATCCTGGGTGGGAGGCATTAAGTAGAGTAATAATGACTCTGATGCCTGACTCAGTTTGACATTGAGTGTCAGGAAATAGCGCATTTTCATTGGGAAATAATATATTCTTAGTCAAAGTTAGTCTTAAGTAGGATTACCTATGAGACCACGTCCCCACCAGTGCAAGGACGATGCAGAGCAGGCAGCCAGCCAGTGCTCCTGGACTGAAAAGGCCAATACATTTCAAGAATATTTGCAGACTGAA
Organism: Microhierax caerulescens; assembly: GCA_035590215.1. Classification (NCBI taxonomy): domain Eukaryota; kingdom Metazoa; phylum Chordata; class Aves; order Falconiformes; family Falconidae; genus Microhierax; species Microhierax caerulescens. The sequence goes on from JAVJGJ010000037.1 coordinate 13,226,982, forward strand.
AAAAAAAATATCAGAGGAAGGATCTGGCCTAATCCTCATCCCAGGGATAAAAGCTTTATCCCAAAGACAAAGTACCTTCAAAGCAGAGACCATGAGTGAAAGAACTCCATCCCTTGAGATCCAAAAAAGGGACTTTGCACAAAACCATTGGGAGCCTTGAAACCACAGTTGTAAGATGGTGGAATTCCCTATATCCTGTCTGGAGATGCCCCCTGCCAACAGCTTGGGTGTTCAACTGCGATCTGCCAAAATATACTTCATTTCATTTTAATTTAAAAAGAGAAATCATCAGTCTTATTTGGGGAGGTGACAGTTTTTCATTCCTTATGCTCCAACAGAGGTAGAACACTGGTGTGGGAGACAGGACAAGAAGGCTGGATCTCTGTAGGTGAGAAGAGTGGCAGCAGGCAAGGGAAGGTAGAGACGTACGGGCAAGCACAAGAGGAGTGCTTGGACCCAGGCTGGTGGCCCATACCTCACTCGGACTGTTACAGTACCCTAGTGTTTGGCCCTAAGGAGGGTTACCTGAGCTGATGACTCTCTAGAAGAGAATCAGGACATTCTGGACATGAATCAAAGTTAAGCAGGAGGTTAGTCTCTTGGAGAAACGTATTGCTGAAAAGAAACAGGACTGAATTCCATGTGCTTGGACAGTGATATGGAAATTATTCTAGGGGAATTTATGCTGGACACATTTTGAGAAGATCAGCTGAATTCAGCTTTCAGCCAGATCTTCTGTTTTTCCCTTTTATTCAATACACGTCTTGGTACTTTGAATGTTGCATATTAAATGCTGCGTACATGGCTTGTAAACACATAATGAGTCAGCATTACCAATAGATATGTTGGGGAATTCATGTGGAGCACTCTGGTTTTTTAAGGGCTGTTGCTTCTTCTTTGAGTAGCACATTCTGGTGAGATACATTTCCTGGCTGTTCACTGAGGAAAGGAAGAGGAGTAGATCTGAGGATTCTAATTTATTGTAAGATAAACAGTCTATGGCTAGTACTGTAGAGCTTCTTTCCCATTCGACAGGAAAACATATATGCCAGCTCTTCTCTTGCTGTTTGGAAGAAAAGATAAAATACTTTCTGGGAAGACGGAACATATTTTAAAAACCAGTTGGTTTTGATCTTTTGAGAAACAGGGAATGTACATTTGAGAAGGGTTTAATTTTCTTAAAGCATATTTTTGGTTTTTTGATCCTGCTTTTTGTATTACGATACTGCCAATCTTTTGTTATGCATTATTAAAACAGATAATGAGATACAATTCTTGCTCTAGGGAATTTTCAGTCCTCGCAACCAAAGACTACAGCCAAAGAAATGGAATTAACAAGCAGACATATGGTGCAAAGAAGGAAAACATTATTTTCTCCAGTCTTCAGGTGGGCAGTGAGTTACACAGAGATTAAAGCTTTAGGTTAGCAAAATTCTTAAATGCATGTAATGTGCCTAGATCCAGCCAACAAAGGAATTGAGGATGTCTTTAAGTCCTGCTGACCTTGGGTGGCTTCTCAAAAAAAGGGCCATAGAACCCAAATAACATAAAGCCAGACATGCATTTATTAGTTAAAGAGATGCTTTTAGACATTTGAATCACAGAAGCATAGAACAGTTTGGGGTGGAAAGGACCTTAAAGA
>JAVJGJ010000037.1:13230008-13246238 GCA_035590215.1 Microhierax caerulescens
TGTTGGCTGTCACCAATCACCTCCTTATTCTCCATGTGCCTTAGCATAGTTTTCAGGAGGATCTGCTCCATGATCTTACCGAGCACAGAGGTGAGACTGACTGGTCCGTAGTTCCCCAGCTCTTCCTTTTTTCCCTTTTTAAAAATGAGCGTTATGTTTCCCCTTTTCCAATCAGTGGGAATGACACCAAATTGCCATGACTTCTCAAAGATGATGGATAGTAGCTTAGCTACTTCATCCACCAGTTCCCTCAGGACCTGCAGATGCATCTGATCAGGTCCCATGGACCTGTGTACCTTCAGGCTCCTTAAATGGTCTCAGACTTGGTCTTCTCCATCAGTGGGCAGTTCTTCATTCTCCCAGTCCCTGCCTTTGTCTACTGTGACTTGGGCAGTGTGGCTGGAACACCTGCTGGTGAAGACCGAGACAAAAATGTTGTTGAATATCTCAGCCTTCTCTGTATCCTGGGTAACCAGGTCACCCAGTTCCTTCCAGAGAGAGCACGTTTTCGCTGTTCTTCCTTTTATTACCAAGGTACCTATAGAAGCTTTTCTTGTTGCCCTCAACATCCCTGACCAGCTTTAATTTTATCAGGACTTTGGCTTTCCTACGCTGGTCCCTGGCTGCTCGGACAATTTATCGGTATTCCTCCCTGGCTACCTGGCCTTGCTTCCACCCTCTGTAGGCTTCCTTTTTCTGTTTTTGTCCAGGAGCTCCTTCTTAATCCATGCAGGCCTCCTGGCGTTTTTACCTGACTTCCCCTTTGTCAGGATGCATCGCTCCTGAGCTCCGAGGAGGTGATCCTTGACTATTAAACAGCTTTCTCAGGCCCCTCTTCCCTTCAGGGCTTTATCCCATGGTACTTTACCAAGCAGATCCCTGAAAAGGCCAAAGTCTGAACTTCATTTTTATTTAATTGAACTGTAATGCTTTAATACTAAGCCTGTGTTTAAACACCCACTTGAGCTCGGACTAGATTGGGTCAAAGACGTTTGGGCAGGGGTTAGATGGAAGTTGGTGGAAGATTTCAAGTTCTGATGCTGTTCAGAGAATGACCTTGTGAGTGCTGCTGGTACCACTTATTTTCCAGGCTCATTTGCTGAGAAAACGGAGAAGTGTCCATCTTATTACTGGTTTTATGCTGATCTAACACCTCCTGCTACTCCTTTGCTCATGGAAGGATGCAGTTTCATAATTTTGAGATTTGAATCACCATTACTTTTAAATCACTATCCATGCAGGCTGTCTGAGATGATACCTGTCTTAGGCATACAAGGAGCACGGATGTCCACATCAAAAGGTCCCCTTTTCAGAATAAAATAACCACTTGCAGTCTTTTATCTAAGCACCCAAATTATAGGTCCAGTTTATTAATCTTTTCAGTTTGTCAATTCTAGATATGCATTCTGTCTTTTCTTCTCTTCCAAAATCTTTAAATCTCTCCAAAAATTGCTCTAAAAAGGTTGGATTACTGCTTTTTTGTGTCCTTAAAATGACAAAATTTCCTCTGGATCTTTTCTGCTTTTGCAGTCAGAGCCTGCATCAGATTTTGCCTTTGTCATTGGGTTTTTAGGCTTTTTTCCCTAAGCTTTTATCTCCTATGCAAAGGATATATCTATCAGCTGCATGGTCTCTGCTGTGGGACAGGCTGAGTCATTCCTGCATTCACAAATAGACTCAGACCTGCTGTGCATTGATAATACCTGTGCTCATTGATGACCATAGCTAGAGCCCCTGTATCTATCTCCTACCAGGGAGAACTGGTGTTCTCCCTCTTCCCTTTCAGACACTGCACAGTACGTCTGAATTTTCCTCGCCCTATGCACTTTGGGGTCTGAACTATGAAGGATTTTCTTCTTCAGGGGATGGGACTGCAGTGGTGCCTGTGTGGGCCCCATGCATAGCCAGATGATGGTGGAGTGTCAGCAGTGTTAAGCTGTCACTGGGAGGTGACGCTGAAGTGGGTGAAATAGTCCGCCTAGGAGGCATCTTCAGAACATGAGGTCTTGTTACATGCCATGCTCTGTTCCTGCCACAAACACCACTTCTCTTGAGGTCTTTTCCCTTACATGCTGGGGACAGATAGCACGCAAATTAGCAAAGCACTTTTGCTTGTCCTGTGGTATCTGGGGACAGAAGAAAGGTCATAACCATGCATTGCACAGCTGTGAGGTACAGGCACTGGTTAGAGAGACAGAAGCAGTTGTATGAGCCCTGTGCTCGGTGTCTGACCTGTAATGTGTCTGAGGGTGCTGTGGGACAAATTTCATTTTCTGCTCAGCCCCTCAGACCTGAGGCATAAAATGGACAATGCAATGAGAGGTGTTTCAGCATGGCGATGCTCTCCTAGTGCATGTACCCCTCACAGTCTCCGTTTGGGCTCAGTTTGAGCAGTGCAGCTCTTGCTTGAGATCCGTACTGGTGCCCTCCTTACTGTTGCTACCTCTGCTGCTCTGGGTTAAGCTCCTGCTGCCAGTGACAGTTCCCAAATTCCCTTGTTAGCCCGGAGGAATCTGCTCTTCAGCATATCTCCATGGATATTCCTTCAGGAGCAACACCCCAGCAATCTTTCCAGCTTTGCCATTTGGAGAGCTACGATTCACTTGGGGTTTTGCCCTATCATGCAGCTTGAGAGCTTCTGTCATAGTATGCGGTTTGGGCTTGTGGCCCCTCTGTTAAGATCTTCTGTAGCTTTCACAGACTTTTATCTCCTGCTTTCTAAAGCTGTAATTAATTCCTAAAGATGGAGTGAGTGAAGAAAGTTAATTTCAATGTGTCCTTCCCAATAACCTCATTTGCAAGGAAATAGCTCAAATATTGCCATTAATCATTCTTTTATGCAATCAGTTAGACAGCTGACTTTTTTCCATTTTCCCGGTCAACATTTTTATAACAGGACAGCTCAGTTCACCAAAGAGCTGTTTCACTGCAGTCTGCAGTCCGGGTAGTGGGTGTTGCCTTGTCACTGTATCACAAGTAGGGGTAAACTGCCCTGATGACTGAAGAATGGGATGATGGAGAGGGTGGTAAAGGACCATAGTGAAGCTCCATCCTGTAGTACTCCAGTGAATGATGTTTGGTTGATAATGAGCATTTCATACCTGTGGATCGGGCACCTGAGGAAATATTTGGTAATCAGTCACAGAGGATTCGCCTCTTCAGTTGGAGGGACACCACTGCAATTAGTGATATTAAGCTTAGGGAAATTGGGTTTAAAGTGTGAAGATTGGTGGGCCAGCAGTAGTCCTTGCACAGAGCATCTGAGGCCAGGGGAGCTGGCAGTAAATAGGCAGCTTTTTGTTATTTTCCCAAGCGCAAGCACAGAGGTTTGTTTTCTCTCATTATTTACATAATTCAAGCACATATTTTGAGAAATCTCTTTTCCCTCTTCCCCTCATTTTAATTAGCTTCTTGGTGGGAAATGCAGAAGATTTCCCAATCTGTTGTCATATGACGTATGAAAGGGATAACCTCTGTATCTCAGTTCTGTTTGCATCTGAAGCTGCTTGCCCGTTTCTGTTCAACCACAGATACAATTAATTCTTAGCATCTGGCTGTAAATAGTGTCATGTCTGGCTGTGGCAGGGAGACAGAAAGCCCAATTAACACAGCCTTGAATATCTGCTAGTTTCCTTTCCTGATCCATTTTTATTTGGTGTTAGAAGCCTTGAAGCATAGAGGAAAAAGAGGAGCAAAAGAAATTTTACATGTGGTATTGTCAGATATTAATTTGGTGAATACAGTATGATAAATACGTTGAATTCAGGAAATTGCTTTTTCCCTTTTCAGTAATACAATTATGATAATTACATGTGCAGAATGTAGTAAAATGCTCATAGGACTTCCTCCAATGATTTACTTTCAAAGTCATTTGCTGGGCAGAAAATAGGATCCTGACTGTGGGAGTAGGAGAATATCAGGGAGGCAGCTTAACTTGGTGGACACTGTGCTGTGTCCAACCTTAGAAGCAGTTGTTTACAAAAATAGAAAGGTTTAGTGAAATGAAATAAGACATATCTGAGGTTTTCAGAATTTCCTTTTGAGACAGACCTCAGAAGATGGAAATATTTAATTTATCCAGGGAAAGGTTCTCTTAAGCTCTTAAGTTCATTTAAGAGGAGTTTGTGGAAAACTACACGGGGAAGACATTGCTGAGAATAGATTGATACAGCAGAAAAAGCAAAAAAAAAGAGCCAGTGGGCAGAAAATGAGGCAACTGCTATGAAAAAACACACAAAAAATCTATCTTGGCACCGGAACAACTTAGTGGATGTGGTACTGGTAGGTTCTCCACCTGTTTTAGTCAGTTAGAAAGTATTTGTCTTCCACAATGATATGCAAAATGTCAAATAGTAGTTGTGTGCTTGAAGCAAGCTCTGTGGAAAAGAGCTATGGCCTGTGTGACGGAGGAGGTCAGAATACCTTACCTGACCATGAGGGTTCCCTCAAGGCTTAAAAATTCTTTGAATCTAAAATAAGATACTGTTTCTCCCAGAACATGTGTTGTAACAGACCAAGGCAGCATTTTTGATTGTGGTGTCCTCAGAAGAACATCTGTGGAAACAGAAACTTCCTTCTTTTCCCCCTTTCTGTGTCTTCATGAATGAATCACATAAATTTTGGAATATAGTGTCTCCACTTCAACCACCTAAAAAACCATCACTCTGCGAGAAAAAGGACATCCTGTGTAGCACACTTGTTTTGTATTATTTAAGTTGCATTAGCTCCTATTTTCCAAGAATGATGCACAAACATAAGGGTCAGAATGTAAGGACGAGAGTCCATTTAAATTTAAGACACCTACAGGGAGATAACTACCACTCTCAGTTCCCATTTTAGTCAGTGGTTATCCGGGGCTTGATTCATATGCCTGTGTGTGGGAATCTCAGCGTATGAGACATCCCCATGGACTAGGCAGGTGCAGGTTTTGGATTGATACAGGACTTGCAGGAACCCCAGAGCCTTCTGGATTGGCAGCTGGAGGCCAGGTGGGATGCTGAGGCAGCTTGAGGGGCATTGAATGATTAGGTGTGAACACAGCGTAGTCAATGAAACCCAGAGCGTGGCTCAGCTGGCCCCACAGCAGAAGCCAACTGAACTCAAGAAAGGGTAGGGGGTGGGTTTGCTCATCCTGAGACTGTGCTTCTGCGTGTGTGATTATGCAATTAATGGATTTGCATGACTCATATTGATGCAGATGGAGGGACTTTAAATCTGGGGTTGATGGCTCCAAGGAGGAAGGGGTGATGGAGCCAGAAAACTTGTGGGTTGCCTTTCAGCTGTGGTTCATTATCAAAACCCATGCAGCTGGGGCGGGCATTTCAGTACTCTGGTTTTTGCTTTCCAGTTCAAAAATTTTTCAGGGCCCATGACAGCAGAACACAGGTTACCGTTGTCCATCTTTCAGCCTTTCTCAAATACCATGCAAACATTCAAATATGTTAAAATACCACGAAAAAGACTGTTATTCCAATAGTCCCACTGACTCTTCTGAGGAGGCTTTTCAGGATCTGGATCCAAAGGGCTCCAAGAAGATTCCTGCCATTCAAAATGAAGTCCCAGCACAGTAAAATGTGTTCAGGACCATCATAAGGATGTAGAAGGAGCCTCTCAGACTTTGAGAAGTCAGGACCCAAGTGCACAAACTTCACAAGGCTTCCAAAAGTCAGGAGAAAACAAAACGTGTGGTTATTCTTTACCAGTGTTCGAGCCATTAGGCTGCACCGGCTTCCTGTTTCCCAGAAGCTGTGACATTAGCAGCACAGTGCAGATTATCTCAGAACAAGATTCATGCCCATGGATTTTCCTTGCAATCAGAAATTACAAAATGTAATGCAAGGTGCTAATGTCACCTCTTTGGCACGGGTAAGAAACTGTCTGTGCTGCAGGATCAGACTCTTCAATTGCAATTTTAAGTTGCAGAGACATTTTTCCATTTTGGACATGTATTGTATTTACGGCGTGACCCTGAATACTCCCTGTTAAGTTCTGTGACACTGATAGACCTAGTAGGGATATTTCTGAAATGAGCAATTTTCATGCAACAGAAGGAATGTTTCATGGAGCATTCCATACTGAAGGTCATTCTAGGAATCAAATCTGTTTTGAACCTTTCCCAGCTGTAGGTGAAAACAGCAGCTTTCTGCAAGTTGATTGCACAGAAGTGGTTCATGCAGGAGTAAAATAGTCTTACTGTAACATTTGCCCCACTTCCCATTCACTGTTTGAAAGCTTCTTAAAGACTGGGAGCTGAGTCTTTTCTAGGTGACATTTGTTGGAAGAGAGGCTAAACACATCCTTAATCATAGCTGAATGTCAGCAGTAGTATTATGAGAAAAATAAAAGTACTTGAGAGTCCAAGTTGTTTTGTATGTTCTGAGATTGTTGAATTCTCCATCATCTTCTTCTCGGTCAATTGCTAATTCTTTTTCTAGGCTTGTTAACTATCCCTCAGTCAATTTACCTGAACAAGAAAACTGCATAATCCTCACTGGTCTTATACCAGATGATATCAGCTGCTGAGCTGAAAAAAAAACCCAACCAACAAACCAACCCAAAACTTGTTCACTATGATAAGTTTCAGTATCTTTGTGTATTTGTTTGTAACTGGAAATCAAAGTTAAAATTACCTCTTTTTTTTTTTTTTTCTTTCTTTTTCTTGTTTGTTTTCATTTTAGAAAGTGTTCAGGAACATTTTGGATGGGAAACATCAAAACAAGAAATATCAAGTTCTTGGACCAAACTGAAAAAGATTGTTGATTCATCTACTAAGCATTTTAGATACTGCTTTGAAAATGATTTTCGGTTGAAATTGGTATTCCTGAATTTAAATTTCTTTCGGTAACTTGAGGGAAGAACATTTGAGGGAAAAATAAATTGCTATCATATCAATCTTATTTGGCTTGTGTTAGTGCTCCCAAAGCAAAGGTTGTGTCTTACATTTCCTCTTAAGACCTTAGAAACAGGTCCTGCAGAGTCCCACCAGTACCCAGCTGAGATGTCCCAAAGCTAACCAAACCACAGCTGAAGTTAAAGATGCCAGCTGGTACGTCACCATTGTTATGGGGTTTTGAGCTGTGGTCAAAAGCTTTAAAACCTGATCTTTGGCTGAAAAAAAGCAAATCACAGAAAATAACAGAAACGCCTTGGCTGTGGTATTTTGCTGGCAGGAGGGAAGTTTTCCCAGCGTGAACCAGTTCACTGATGGTATATTATTTCCATGTGGCTTGAGAGAACCTGGCATAGATGCGTAGGGTGGAATGACTGTCTTTACGTCTGAGTTTTTACTCAAATACACTATCATATTGATTGCCTATGTCAACAGTTATAATATACAGACATATTAATGTCTCATTTTGGCAGCCCCAACTGACTGCAGCTGAAGGAGCAGTACTAAATATTTAATTTCTGAGTGAAGAAGGAGCCCACAGACTGGATGTAGAAGTTCTGCCCTGGTGAAGCAAAGCCCAAAGAGCTCCTGAAAGACCAAAGTTGAGTCAACCTTAAGGGCTTTATCTACACTGCTGTTCCAGGTAGTGGTCACCTGGGCATGAAATGTGATACTAATCTGTCTGACAATTACAAATGTACTGAAAGTGGCTAACAGAACAAGAACATGGAATTTTCTGGAAGTTAAAGCTACTTTTTGCATGTCAGTGGGTAAAGTAATGCCAACCCCCCAGTGCCTACCTTCCTGCTCAGTTCAGCCATGAATAAGGACATTGTGCAGATGCAAACAGCCACCTACACACACATCCTGTTTAAGATTTAAGTATAAAGCATTAATATATTTTAATAAATCAGTATGATTTTCTTCCCACTTCTTCCCAATGACTGACTCTAACAGTTAGCTTTGAGGTGATGGAGATAAAAGCCTTAGTTTACAAAATGGAGGACTAAGTCTGGGATATTATACAGGCACCTTTTTTCCCTTTCTGTTTGGGTACCCCTCTCTCTTCACTGCCTATGAAAATCCCCAAATCTTAATACAAATACAGGTGAGAAGAATAAACAGAAGGGTTTTCCTGATACCAACTAGAGTACAGTGGAGGCACATTAAAATCAAATAAACCCAAACCACTCTATTTGAAGTGAGCCTCCTTTCACTGTATCATTTATCCCTCAATGTCTAGGAAATGTTTCCCTGAATATTTCTTCCACCGTTTGCCCCATGCCACCTGCCTCCCCATGTAAAAGATCGACACACAAATGGAGAGGCAAACCTCTGAAACATTAACATGGGGCAGGTTATAGTGCAAAGGGATGCACATGGGAATGACTTTTAATTCGTAAAAGGTGAGAAGGATGTGTTTCGAAGGTTGGGCACAGAAGAACACTGCACAGATTTGGCATGGGTTCATTCTTACTGAGATATCCCGTTTAATCGAACATTGATGTTTCACTACTCATCTAGAGTAGCCCTTAATGCAAATCCAGAGATCTTCAGGCACATTAACAAAAAACCACAGTTAAAAAATGTTGCCAGCCAAGCATGGTGGCTGTACAGCACAGCTCACTACAGCCTGGAAGGACAGCTTTCAGTGTCCAGCTTTACCACTGCCCTGTGGGTTCACCCAGAGCATGTCCTGGCTTCCCCAATACAGGTGGGATATTGACCCTTCCTTTGCTGAATGCTTCAGATGCGCTGATGAAAGGAGCGGTATGAGGGCCCACAGAGGAAGCCTTGGCCCACTGCAGGAAGGTGGGAGTTGTTTGCTCAGCCCAAGCTGACACACATCAGCCCTTGTTAATGCACCCAGCTCAGCAGGCTTCTTCGCTTAGGTTTGGTGCCACGCTAACTGCTGCTGGCTACTGTTAGTCAGCTTCTGCTTGCCTTAGGGTGAGCACAACAGCATTGTACCTAGCTGGAAAAACTGTTGAAAAATCCATACCTGCTTTGGTTCACAGTCCTTTCCATGTTACCTCTGCCTAGCATGTTATAAATGCACAGCATCCTGCAAACTAGCAAACACAGGTTTTATCTGAACTCTCAGAGCAGGTAACTTCCATGCAGAGTAATGCAGACCACAGCCAGATAATATTACTCATGCGTGGTACTGTCAGCTCTTTTGCAGTCCTCTGTTCTGCTGGTTTTAAGGTGGTTGAGGGCATGCTTTTCCTCACCCCAGCCCTGTTTCCTCACAAAACCGAGGAGAGAATTGCCTTTGACTGAAGAGGCAGCTGGAAGCGATGTTGCAACTGTTAATTAATGAGCTGAGTCTTGACTGCAAGAAGAAGAAGTCACATGTTGTATTTTGGGGCAGTTGCATCAGCAGGAGCGGTAGCAGCCAGCAGTGTCTGTGTGCACTGTGCTGGGCTGCGGCGAGGCAGGAGTGGCTAGTGGGAATGCGGAGCTCACACAGCCTGCTCGGTCTAGGTGCAAAATCCTCATTAAGTCTCTGGTGCCTTGCAACTTGAAATTTCAGCTGTTCCCCTGCCTCTTATAATGTGGGTAGTAGGAGAAAGAAGCAGCTCAATGAATACAGGAATCTGTTTGTTTTTTTCTTCCCCGAAATTGCTGCGCTCCAGTATGCCCTAGTACCAGTAAGTACGCAGGTTCCAGTGTATCAGGTGTAGCCAGGACTGGTGCTGATGCCTGCCATTAGTACTAATTAGACGGTGCTGGCAGAATTTTGACCATTGACCCCAGCTGAAAATCTGCCGCCAGACCTTTTTCAATTCTCAACCAAAACAACCGGTCATTTCAGAAAATGAAATTAGGAAATACTTATTCTGCATGTTAAAAAAGGATGCCACACCAGAATTTATGGCATCTTTATGAATGTGGGTTTAGTGCTGGTAAGAAGTATTGCCCTTATGTCTGAGGTATGTCATTTGCTGTTCCTGTAGAAATGTCCATATGTGGAGAAACTGTGAGTTTTGGAAAATTCCGGCCTCTCACAAGAAGCTCATTGAAATTTGGCAGCTGACTCCTTCCCAGATTCTGCCAGCTCTGTTTCTGCTCGAGCTGGAGAGTCTCAGCTGGACTTCCCCAGAGATGATTCCTTCCCGGGGAGCGGCAGGAGGTAGAGTGCAGGCGTACTTTCCTCCTTGGTGCCCCGGGGAGGAGGAGGGCTGGGGGTGTAAGGGGGAAGAAATGGGACAGCACGTACAGCTTGCAGAAGTGCTCATGGCTTCTAGCTGCAGCCAAAGTCAGTGAGAGCTGTGCTGGAGACTGATAAAAGCTCTGAGAATAGGAAAAATGAAATATGCCCCCCCTATTCTGAGACCTCAAACATCAAATTGTTCTTTTGATCCAATCCCCCGGGTCTCAGGTCCCCCCCTCAATAAAATAAATCTGAGACCGCTCCGGTGTCGTAGCAGATTTATGAAATCTGTGCGTGTCTGTGAAGCTTGCATGGGTCTGTAGTGATGGGTGTGAGGAAACTAATAGCCTTATTTCCCTAGCAGGGTTTTAAAGCATGCAGTAAGGCTATCCACAGTGCAGATACAGGGTGCGGATATAAGGAAATACCGTTTAGAGCTTTGCCTAGCGTGCCACGTTTTTTTCTGTGCACTGAATTGTGAAACCTGTAAAAATAATAATATATGTTCCTTTGTAATTAAGGGCTTCATCATAATGCATGAGCACAGGAGAGGCAGATGAAGGTTTGTGCATGTGCAATTATTGAGTAACTTTCTAAATTACAGCATCTTGCTAAAGCAGCTAGAGGATCAGGCTAATTTAGTGAGGGATGGAAAAGGTCTGTAATACCATTCTGTGCAGAAGTATTCTTACTCCCTACTACATTATTTTATTTTCTTTGGCAAGTTTGGCTGTATTTACTTCATTTTTTAATTCTCTGGATTCAAGAATGGGAGTGTGAAAATAATGTTTGGGTTTTTATCTTTGGGGCAGACATCACTTGCTGCTTTGTATTTGTACATTACCCAACACCAGGGGCACCGTTCTTGGTAGTCGTTTGGTCCTACCCTAGCAAAAAATAATAGATAATATTCTGATCTCCAGATTGCAGTGTGATTGCGTGTTTATGTGTATATATGAACGTGTATGTTTTAATGAGCCCTGTACTACAATTTATTTTGTTAGGCTTGGCCACAGTTAAATGAAAAATATCTTTATTTTTTCCTATGGAAATTTCTAACAAACCTTTTCTCAGGATATGTATACAAAATTTAATAGTGATGCCTTTCTAAAATCTCAGAAGTTGAAAATATTTCTTTACATCAAATAAAGACCATTTGTATTTGATTTCTACTTTTGCATGAAGACATAGTATTGGAGAAAAGAAATAGAGGTGAAATCTTGACTCTACATAAATGATATTTCTCTATAGATTTCAATGAAGTTGGAATTTTCCTTAAGTGTAGGAAAGAACATTTAGCTGTAAACATTATGCCTGTCTGCTAAATTTCCTTCTCTTGAGAAGATTCACACAGATATTTTTAACCTCACCTGTATATCTTATCTGTGGCTTCTGAAATTGCTGCTGTTATGCAAAAGCAGTACCTGCCTTCCACTTTTCATGCACAGGGACCTCTATAAGGCTAAAATATGCCTGAAAGGATAAATTAAGTAATAAAGTGCATCCAAACAGTGGAGGGAGCTGGGCACTTAATTCCCTTTAACTCTTTCTAATCCCCATCCATACAGAGCGTACCATAAAATCATTTACTGCATTCCTGGACTCTCAGTGGACACCGGAGAAGCCAGTCCGTACTCCCAATATGAGTATGAAATGCTGCTGTGTTTCTGGAGCATTTAAGAGCCCTGGGCAAAGTTATATCAACATAAACAGTTTTGTGTTTGTCTTCAGTGACCTTTCCTGAGCTCGAAGAGAAAATTACTGTGCTTCTAGTTCAGGGTAGGTGAATAGGGTGCAAATGTCATAACCTCATAAAAAATGTTTCTTCATTGCTGCAGCAACCCAAATCCAACATGGACAATTTTCCACAGTGCTTTTAGTCTCCACCATCCACCTGTCAGGTTCTTTTCTGAAACAGCTGAGGCAGAAACCTGGAAGAACCCTGCTGGGAAAGGGCACTCCTATGGGCACGTTCTGGAGCACCATGAAGATAGCTTGCAACTCATAGTATAGGAACAAGGCCCGCGTACAAAAATATGCGAATTTGGGGTCATCTTTCCTCAGTCCTTCTAAGACATCCAAGATGCTTCATACAGGCAATTGTATTAAATTTCTCTCTGTCCCTATTTTCAACTCAGAGACGGGAAGGGTAGCATATGGCGAAGAGGAAAATAACATTTAGGTGCCTGGCAGTGCTGCTTTAGATGCTTTGCAATAGTGCCTAGTAACCTTTCTCAAGGATAAAAACCTTATCTATCAAGCACTCTGCAAACAGTGCAAAATATATAACACAGCGTCTGCTCCAGGGATCTTACAAGCCAAACATGACCAATAGGCAAAGCACGTACCTGGAAGGTGAAGAGAAAATGAAAAATTAAGTTAAGCAGAACTTTTCTCTGACTGCTACCCTCGCTTATGGAGGTAAGCAGTTCAGTAGAGGTAATTTTGAGTCTTTACGTTACATTGTTGGATGCTAGGGTTTTTTTAGGTGCAGAACGTGTCAAAATAGTGACTTAAGTTTGTCTCCAAAGTATTCCTTTGCTTGGCTTTATAAACCATTAGGAAGATAAAAAATGTAATAATAACATAATTTTATTTTTTGCATTCCAGATGCCCCAAATCTAGTAAGAGAGGAACATTGCATTGCGTATTATTTATTTAAGTCGGGCCTTTGATCCAAAGTAACCCCAACAAATAAGATCAGTTCACGGGAAGTAGACAGGACAGCAAATAAAATTCTGCAGGAAAAATTGACGATCTAGGCAAAAATCACATTTATTAGACGTATTAGGGTTATGGACTTTGAGAAAATACATATCAAGAGCAAGTTTCCAGTCCGTGCAATTGTCGATGGTGGACTCATAAGAGAGCCTGTCTTTAAATCATGCAGATGGGCTTGCTACAGATAAATCTCATTTTTAAAAAGCCAATTAAAAGCATTCATGTTTTGACCATCACAATTTAGACAGCAGGATCTTTAAATGTGCATGCGTTCATAGTACTGCAATGTTTATTACAGGATCATCCAGCAGATTATTAGGACAGAAGTAATTACATAGTCTTACTCTAATAAAGAGGGGACTAAACTGGAATCAAGAAACCTGGTTTCTATCACTGAGTCTTTCATTGATTTGTTGAGTATTATTCATGGCCTCTTTCGGTCCCAGTCAGAATGTGGAGACTCATGAGAGTAGTTGTGCTCCATTACACATTACTTCTGAGGTATCAGGCTTTTGCAAATTCCATTGAGCTCAGTTTCTACAGTTTTTTTTAAAGTCTGATGAAATTGAGGCTTTATTTGTATTATGATATTATGCTTACTCTATTTCATTAATAAATTCAAGGAGTTATGTGCATAGCTGAGAAAGTTTTATTGGTTGTTTTATTTTTATGAATAGGATCTACTTTAATGGGAACAGGATATTTATTTTCTCACAGAGGAATTAATATGGCATAATATAGTACAGGTTTTGTCACATAGCTATATTCAATGCCACTATAACCTGATTTGGGATAAAATATAGAGGTACATCAGGGAACATCTGATTTTATAGCTTTTAAATTCAGTATATTATAAACTCAGCTCTCTCACTGAGAATTAAAGTCATTGCAGGACAGAAAATTTTTGAACAAGGAATAAATCCATTATTCAATACACAGAGTTCCAGACATGGTGTTTTTCTTCAGGTTCATTGTCTCTGTGTAATGCTGCCTTTGCTTGAGAAAGTTTGGGTTTTTTTCATAATATGAAATAAGTTATCTGCAGTGGTAGTTTTTATCTTGTTTTTTTAACTCCAGGACCACCTACATGTTTTAAAGAGATTTGCTAACCATGTAATGTGAAGTCAGAAGAAGGAGCAGTAGATCTGAGTCGCAAAATCTTTGCATGTTTGAGACAAATCATATGTTACAAATGGCAGTGTAACCTACATAGTAAATACTAACTTGCATAGTAAATACTAACAACCTGTGAATTAACTCATTCCCAGAAGAAGTAGATGCCAAACACATTTTAAGCCTGCTTAAAGATCTGTGTTTCAAAACACATCAGAAGAACTAAACACTTAGGAGTCAATACTAAATGCAATAAAACCAACACCACCACCCCTGTTTGTGGGACCAAGGCTATGGAGCCCAATGAAAGAAGTGGACACAGTTTCTGGAAACTTCAGCATATACTAGGTACAAAATGCTTCTTCAAATCAAGTGCTTGGTTTCCTGTCTAAATCTGAATGCGATAATTTTGGTAACTGTGATCCCAGTTTTGGTTTTCTCTCTGGACCAAGGCCATGCTACACCCCAAGGAAAAGCTATGGGCCTTGGTCTCCAGCTGTTAGCCTGGTGGTAGCCCTTCTACCAGCCAAATGTTAATTTCTCTGCCACTTCACCTAGCGTAAACATATATCTTAACCACTTGCTTTTAAATAGAACACAATGTTTTTCAGCCTGCCTTGTCAACAACCCTTGTGCTACAAAGGGAAAAATAATGTCTCTGAGGAGAAATCTTTGTCAGGGAATGTTGCGTTAAAATGTTTTTCTGAACTAACAAATAACCAACAACTTCCTTTATGTTTTTCTTTCTGGGCTTCTGCTACTTGCTAATGTGGATGTAGCCTGAGTGTGTTTTGCCATTTGGTGGTACTCCCACATTAATTTTGTATTAGGGTCCTTGTGCATATTAGACCTTTTATATTTCAGCATATGTTAAGATATTTTCCCTTTTAAGTGAATAATGAAGTGTGTAGTGGCCTCTAATCACATGCATTTTTAGGGAGGCTGAAAACAGAGACTAGGGTTCGAAACTCCAGGTTTTGTTATCAGAGGTCACTGTGAAACTGCAGGATGTGTCACCACGTCCTTAACCTCTGTCACACCCATGTTCCTTTAGGTCGCAGTACAGACATTTTGCAATATGCAATGCAACCTGCTTTTGCAATATCAAGACGTAGGAGTATGGAAGCTTACATGTATCGAATCAGAAGAAAACAGTGTTTGTAATAAGGGTATGAATGTATGGTCTTTGGATATCTGCACAGTAGGATTGTGGCAATTTTGGGACTTGCCTGTTGGTGGAAAGCTTGATCAGTATTTTGAAAATACTACCACACACACACAGACACCCCAATTATTATTATGTACTTTTAGACAAGTGCACATTACTGCAATATCTGTGGTGTATCCAAGGACATGTTTTTCCCTGCAGATACCAAAGGGAAGGAGAGGAATCATGGTACCAGACTGGAAAGAGCAACATGAAACAGCTCATTGCACTACGAATTCAGGAATGCTTTGTGGAACAGCGGTAGACCACTTACAAATGGCATCTGTGCTGCCATGAATGTGAAATTTATTATTTGGGAACTATATATTTAATGGCTAGTCCCTGTCTGGTTTCTTGTAGTGTCCATAAATAGTAATGGTAACACAAAAGGCTTCTATAGCAACTGGTGGATCTGCCTTTGACATTTGAAATCATGTTTCGGAGGTTGGTGCAGATCAGCTCGTCTTAATGTTGTTTTAGTTGAGTCTAAAAGTAGCTGAAAATTTGTTAAAAAAATCTTTTCACAAACCAAGCAGACAGCTGGAATCACTGTGCTTCAGTGGGCTCTGGAAGGAAACTTTTATTGTTGTGATCAATCTAATGAGTTTAGAAAAGCATTTGCTTTCCAGTTTTCTCCTTTTTTTATCAGGGGCTCTGTGTTTTCTCCTGTGATCCTAGCTTCTGTTTCCTCTTCTTTTTGGTTCCATTTTATCACTGAAAATGAAAGGGTGAGAGAAAGAGAAAAGACATGAAGAGGAAAAAGAGATAAGAGATGTTACTAATTTAACATTTTTGTTGGAAACCTTTTCATTTCTAATGAGGGGGGGTTTCTTGACACCCAAAGGAAACAGTTCATTTTTAACAACCTGTAGTGCACAGACTGTTGCTTTCAACTTTTCCTGTGGAAAATAAATGAAGCTAAGGTATCTCCTTAATATGCAAAGGCACATAACTACATTCACAGTGCTTAAGAGTAGAAGATGAAGGGACCCAAACCTCCCAAACAGAAAACTCTTGGATAGCTCTGCAGCTGGCCTCAATGCTGACTCCATTGACCAAAGATGCTAGGGATGCTGTTCAGCTCCCTGAGCCATCGGAGCTGCCTCAGGGTATCCAGCTCAGCCTCCAACTGCCTGTCCAGAA
>JAVJGJ010000037.1:13246256-13266598 GCA_035590215.1 Microhierax caerulescens
GTCCTCAGGCACTTCAGAGCATTTAGATGGCAATAGTAGCCTATATTTAGGCACCTGAATGGAGCGCCAGGGTGATGATTCAGCTTCAGCTTCAGACATTTGGATGTCTACAGTGAGCTCTACGTGTCTACACTATCATACTGATTAGAGACCCAGGTCTGAATTTATCTACACACAAACATCTAATGTCATGTGAAATGCTCTTGGATATCGGAAGCATCCCTGTGGGGCTAGCAGATACTAGTGTGGGTGAGCAGAATCGCTTCGTAAATTCCCTCAGCAGTGCTGGGTTTCCGCACGTTGCTCCCAGACAGACACCTCTGCTGTGGATGTTTCCACTGAGGCGTCTCAATCTGGAGCCGGCAGTCCCTGGGTGGCATCCAAGCTCTCACACCCCGTATGCTCAGCCAGGAACAGATGGGGAAAGTACTCATGGTGCACTGACTGCAAACCAGACCCTGACTGCCCAAGTGGCAACTTGATAAAATGACTGTCTTGTCCTCTTGTTTAACAACCATTCCTGAGAAATGAAGGAGGAGAGCCAGGATAGCACAGCGATGTCTCGCTTCGCTGCGTTGCAAGGAGGGAACATCACTGTTCCCTTTAACCTGTTGGCTAGTCGTTGCAAGGAGGGAACATCACTGTTCCCTTTAACCTGTTGGCTAGTAACAGCCATGGCTAGGTGACTCCCACTATCTCTGACTGCCTTTTAGAACTGCTGCTGCTCTGAGTTTGGCAGGGATACAGTTCATAAAATAGATTTATAAGGTCGCAAGAAATCCTTCTTGTACCACACAGTTCAGCTGGTATATAACTAGGAGGCCAGGGAAATTTTGGACACCTGCTCCCAGCCTACTTTTTGGAGTGATGAGCAGAAAAATCTGCATCATTCTCTGAATCACACTGAAGGAAGACTGCACTGCGCAATGATGTGCTTGTAGAGATACGTGCCTGAATCCCTGAACTGTATCAAGGCTGGTAGTTTCAACATTACTTTTCCTGGATATAAGAATCCCTTCAGTTGAAAAGTGGAGAGAAGTTGATCTTTAAGTATCTTAGAAGCATTTTTCCTATAAACCAAAGTTATTCTTATATTTGCAAGGAGAAAAGAAAAAAAAATCACTTGAACATCCAGGTCTGACAGAAAAACTTGAGAAGCTGTGTAATCCAACCCTAGATCACAATTATTTTCTGTGTTTTCTCATGCAATAGGTAGGGAAAATGAGGCATGGTACAATTGCAAGTTTTCTTTGGAGGCCCACAGCAAGAGATGCTGATGTGAGCCTCATACATATATCTTAACCCCTATCTATTCTGTCCAGGACTAAGGCTGAAGGAGGAGTGTGTTGTGACACTCTTCTCCAGTAAACCCTGAAATGCAGAGAAGAGTGTGTGCAGTTAATTACTGAATCTTAGCTTAAACTTCTCCCACTAAATCTCCACAGTAAGGATGCAGAGGCACTCCAGGTCGGGAGCCCTAATGAAAGGAAGTGCATTCCTTTACTCAGTGAGTGAAATAAAGTGGACACTAACTCTCCTCTGCACTAAAATCTTGATGAGGAAGAGTAAAAAGCAACCTCGGGACTAATTTTCTCAGTTACCAACTGTGAAATATTGCACACTTAATATTTGTAACGTTGTAACCCCCCTGCACAGGAGAGGAATAGGTTGTGACCCTCCTTTCCACACTATTCCTGATTTATAACCATCTGAGATTAGAGGCTGTAGAGGTTCATCATAAAAGTGCTGACCCAGTCACTTGTGGGGCTGTGATAAATATTGCATGAGATATCCATACATGCAGAAATCTTTTATGGAACATTAATCACTGCTAACTTAATGCTGAGGGATGTTTTACTATTTTGTAAGTACTAAATGATTAATTTTAAAAGCTGATTTACTCTGAACTTTGACCCAAACTTTTGGTAGGGTGACAATGCAGAGATGCAGGAGAAGCAGGACTTCACTCTGAACATGAACTGTTTCAGGATAGGGAATGGGCAGAGATCAGCTTTCTTCTCTTTTTTACCTGTTCCTTTTTCTTTCCCATAAGTTTTCTCTGGAGTTTCCAACCTAAAGAAGAGCTCGTGAGAGCCCTTGATACAGCTCAGAGCTACAGACCATGGACGCTCACCCCTTTAATTGATAATGCTGGACCTTAGACACTCCAGCAGCACTTTTCATTTTCCCTTAGTTGCAAATCATCACTTTTCTTGGTGCTTTTTTCTTGCCCTAGGCTTAGACCAAGCCTTAGGCAATATTCATCTGAGTGAATGCAAAGGCACGAGTCATCTTAAGGAAGGCAAGCACCTACTTTGATGCTCTAAACTTGCTGGCTATATGGCCCAACCTTTCTTCAACTAGAAGGGGAACGTAGAGACGAGCCTTCACCTTTTGTAGCTATCACTAGCAAGTAATGCTCAGATGATTGCGTGCTTGCAATTTAGAAATTCCACTTTTAGCTAGGCTACCCCACATCTGAGCTTCCTATGTAATCAATGAAGAGAAGCCAGTCTTTTGGGGAAGATTTCTCTCACCCTAAAATAGGGCAGAGAAGCTGTGAAAGCTATGATTTACATGCACCTGCTTCTCTTCACCGTCTGTACAAAAAAGCTAAGGCAATTTGCTCAGATACAGACATTTATAGATGGAGGAGGTGATCTCATCCATTAGCATCAGGTTCAGCCACATGAACCGTTCAAGATGCCCTAGAGCATGGTGGTTGCCCCCAGTTGCCCCCTCTGGAAGGCTCTAATCCTGTGCCATATTGCCCAGTCCTGCAGACGTTTCAAGGCCCTTGGACATCTCCAGTGACACATGACACCCACATATGGGAAGTGAATTGAGTCCTTGGTGTCATTTATTTGTACTCCTCCCCACACCTTGCAGGGTTTCTTGAAATAGGAAAAGAATCCCTCCTTGTCAGCATTTTAAGAGGGAACCTATTTTTAAAAAAGCCTGCTGAAAATACAGGAAAATAGAGTCAAAACTGAACTTCTGAACTACAGTCTCCAAAAAGTTTCATTTTCCTTTTACTGGCAAGCAGAGCAGCAGCTTGTGCAATCCAGTTGCCCACCAGTGGCATCTAGGCTGGAAGGGTTTTAGCTGTTCATTGCTGACTGGGCTTGTGATTGTGCAGATCACAGACTTTTTCAGCATCCTGTGGACCATGGCAGACCTTCATGTGCTTGTTTCCTTCCTTGGCTGACTCTGTTTATTGCTTCCCATAGTCTGATTTCCTTGGGAAGTGTGGAAACTTTCCTTCTACTCCTGCCCCAGCAAGCAACATCTGATGAGCTGCGTGCATCTGCCAGCTGGAACGGCTGGCACAGATCTCTGCTGTGCAGGTGTCTTCATTGCATTTTTCCTGTAACAGCTGAACACCTGTGTGGCATAAGACATTGAAGGATTTATGGAAAGCAGGTCTATATTTGTATGGAAAAATGCCTCTTGTTTCAGACTTCTTTTTAATTTTTCATGGGAGATGCTGTAACAGAATTTGGGTGTCTCATGTAGAGTTTGTTTTCCAGCAGGGCATTTCTTTTGTTCCAGAATGCCTTTAGTAACTGTTAACTAAAACAACAAGAGTTTGTGCATCAGATTAGGAAACACACAGGCCAGTGGGATGAACAGAGTGGATGGAATTTCTTGTATCTTTTTATAAAATGATCAGTATATATCACAATTTAGACTTGATTCTCCATACTGAGTGTAACTTGACCATAGCAAACATATAACGCAGAACAGAATGCACTGATGTGCTCTTATTTGATGCTGGAGAAACATAATTTAAAGATAGCAATTAAGCCAGCTAGTTGAGAGATAAAACCACGTAAAACCTACACAGCATTTTAGCAATGCTGGAAACTCTTGTTATTCCTTTTGCTAAGTCTTACATTTTCCTGTCAATATCAGTATTTTTGAATTCTCTGAATATCTAACTGCATAGAAAAACTCATACATTAGGTTGGCTCAAAAGAAAAGTAACCTTGTAAACATTTTGCTGGAGGTTTTAAATGTTAATGAGCCAGAGTGAAGTTCTTGCTGTGGGCAACCCACACATCTCTGAAACATGTAAACAGCAAGAAGGGGAAATACAGAGGATGGTACAAGGTGATATTATCTGTAATGGGCTGGAATTACTGAAGGGAAGATGTAGGCAGATGTAGGGGAATGACTGTGAGCGCTGGTATGATGAAGCTGTGGAGCAGTCCCCCGGTTTGCTTGAACTATATTGTTATTGCAATGGACAACAGAGGACCTTGTTAAAGGACAAGAATTTGTTAAGCAAAATCTGTGGAGCAAGACATTACTATGTTTATAGCATGGTTCTATACATCTAGCCTTCTTTCTTTGCTCCCATCCCTGCCATGTGATAGGTATATGTCTGGAAACCTGGAAAAAGAGGAGTGAGGAGCTGGTTACCACCATTGGAACAGTTCATTTCACCTAGTGCTCTCTGTATCACTCCAAAATACTGTGAAGAACAACGTCCAGTAAATTCAGCTCTTCCAGGAAACCTTAGATCTACTGAACAGATACACTGTGTTGTCCGTACACCAGAGACCTAAGCTACCTGTCAGAGAAGGAGCTATAGCTTATAACCCTTTCATGTCAATGCAACTTGACGAGCAACACTTCCCAGGCAAAAAAGTGAAGCATCATTGATCAGCACTAGATTTTTTTTAAAAGAAAATCCTTGTTCTCTGAGATGGTTTGCTGTCATGAGGAGAAAAGAAATCAAGAAACAGTATGACTATCATGTAAATTTGTTAACTAAAGAGAAGTTGTGATAGCTATTACTAGAATAAAACAAGTGGTTGTGCTCATACAAAGTTATAAAATATTGGAAAGGGCATACTGAATCTGAAGTCCGACTACAGTGGAATCTAATTGATAACATAACTCTAGAAGAAACTAAAGCTGTTACAGAAGTGATTTCTTGTCACAGCAGTGCCTCTTGTCAGAACTAACAAAGCCTTTCCCAGAGGGAATCTTCTCAGGTGATGGGATAATGGTAGGAGAAGGGACCTGAAATTCTACTTCCTACTCTGTCTAGTTCAAATCATCGAACTGACCTTAGACTTCCAAACTTTAATTTCTTATTTAAAACTGAAAAAAACCCCACAAAAAGCAGGGTGAAAATAACCCTAAGCTAAATGTGGGAACTGTGGAACCGTGTCATGGGTGGTGGGTGTGTGTGACAGCATGTGGTGTTGATGGGGAACAAGCGAGGCCGTGGTGGTAAATGCACAGCATCTTTCTTTCTCTCTTTGGGTTAGCAATGATTATGTGCACAGAGCAGAGCAATTCCCACAGGAAACTGGAGAGACTGGGAAGAGCCTGGCTGGTGGAGGGGCTTATTGACCAATCTCTTTGTGCCATCTCTCTTCACTATTTTCATTTTAATCAAATGTTTTGTTTCTGTTGAAATCGGTACAGGCATCCCTTAAAAATGGATCCATTGTGATTGATTCTCGTTTTCCTGCCAAAAGTCATTTTAGTGGGACATGCTGGAAAATCCTTTTGGTTTTCTGGCAGTCCTTCATTCTGGAAGACATGCTGCTTACTTGTGTTAACAGAGCAGGTCTTGATTCCTCAAGGGGAATACACAGTACCAGCAAAGCCTGCCCAAATGCAAGTGCAAAAGCATAGAAAAGCCATAAGTGAAGAAGACAGAGATTCAAAGATGAAGATGATTTTTGGCTGTAAGAGTGTCTGGCTTTGCCTAGGGAATGACTCACGACCTTGAAGCAGTGTGCGTGGCAACACTTCCCCTTGTTAAAATCGTTTTTGGCCATGCTGGGCCCCATCACATCAATCTATGTTAATTCTTTGGGCTTTTGCTATTTCTTCTCCAAGTGAGGAGCTTCTGACTGACACCCAATTCACCCATTTCTCTAGAAGGGGCTGTGAGAAGCACACCTGGACAGACAGACTGCCCTCCTGGGGAGAAACAGAAATGGTTGATGTCATCTGTCAGGAAATCAGTCAATAATGTACAAAACTGTGAGTACTACAGTCTTATTGGCAGAAGTTTTAGCTACAGGCATTATAGGCACCAATAAGCCTATGGCACCTAATGAGGCGATTTTCTCACCAGGGGCTATTTAATTTCTTTCATCTATTGTCTGTATTCCTGTCTGTTCTTCATTTTCCTCTTCCCTCTCTTTAGTCAAAATAACCAGAATTAATTTATTTCCTTTAATGTGGATGTTGCTTGTCTTGGGGAAAACCTATTTCATCTGTCTAGATAATGAACCCTCTGTTAAGAGCTACAGTATTTTTAGGAGTTGTTTGCATATGTAATCATGCTTTGCATTGCCAGGTATTTTATAGCACACCAGACTTTCCAGTGTTGTCAGACTCCCTTTACTTCTTGACAAACAGGCATATATCTCATTCCCAGCGATGATAAGCTTAGCTGCAGGAACTGGAAGAGTGGCAATCAGAGACCAAACACGGCTTTTTTGGTATCGGCGATCCTATTGTCCATCCTTCTGATAATGCTGGGAGAAAAGCTCTAGACTTACACAGGGCAATTTGAAGAATATGGATTCCAGGAATCTGAAAGATGTCACAGACAGTGGCAGCAGCTAACCTACACTTAACTCAGTGAATACTGGACTGCTTCGTTTCTTAAAGGAATTAGCTGAATGAATAAATTGCTGTCTGCCCCTATGAAAATGAAGTCTAATATACAATTAAAATGAAAGATTTTCCTTCTGAGCGTGTGGGGACCTGTTAGGTAAAATTATAAGAGGACCAGATGTGAAAAGTACTGTCGTTTCACATATTTTAAAATGAGGATAATTAAAAGAAGTGAAACATATAAAGCCTGTCTTTAAAGGGGAATGCATTTGTAAGGCCCCATGCTAGCATCTGTATCATTAGGGAGAATGTAAGGACTAGTTATGGTATGTGGCAGATAGAAGACTAATTACAGAACACACACTTGGATTTCCTTAACATAATAATAACAGTTCATTAAATTGTGTCAGGGAACTGCAAGATCAGTGCTGCAATCTTATTATTATTTATTTCCATTACAGTGCTGCATGCAGGAATCAAATGAAATGGGAACCCCTGTTGTGCTAGGTGCTGCATAAACACAAATTAGGTGATTGACTCCTGCAGTTTAAACACCACTCTCTGTAGCCATTTTCTGTGGGGATTAGAGCCCAGTCCTGGCAGCGTTCAAACAGGTAGCTTTTTCACTCCAGCTTGTGGGAATTCATTTCCATTAAGTATGTCAAAGTTTGACCAGTTGGGCACTAGCAGAGGGATCATGTAGAGCTGAGGATGTACATGAAAGGGCAGAAGTGGAAGTTGCATTGGGTAAGCAGGATAGTAACATAGGCATATAAATGGAATTATTTATAATCCATGAGTGAAGAGGTTGGATTATTGCAAGAACTTCTTATTTCAGAAGGAAAAAAGGGAATTCAAAATTCCTGGAGCTTCCCATGAGTCCTAGAGACTATGAAGTATTCAGCATAGTGTCTGCAGGGTGTAACCAGTTCTTAATCCTCTCCCATTCGTAGGAAGAGGATTTGTCTGGCTTCTTGGAAAAGAAAGGGATTCAAATGAAAATGAGCCACAAACCAGCCAAATCCCAAGTGCTGTGCAGGAGACTTACGTGATTTTTCCCCAGCTCTGTCCTCTGCCTTGGGAGGACAATGTCACATTCACCCTGGTCTCCTGAAAGCCCTGCAGCAGGCTGATGGGTCGTGTCAGAGGAGTCCCACTGGTTAATGCACGTTCCTAGCTGCAGCCCTGTCCCGTAATCCTTCTACTGTCACTAATAAAATCAGCCAATATGTAGAATCTTACCTGTAGGGTCAGGAAAATATCAAGAAGTTTGTCTACAACTCAGGCATCTGCTAAGGGAAAAAAATAAAAATAAAATTTGGATGGTACGTCCTTCCACTAAAATGTCTTATGTCTTTTGTAATATTACTGATTTTCACCCTATGATGTAGGTAACAGAGTAATAAAGAAGAAAGGAAATCAAGACACATTTAGGTCATTTTTGTCACCAGTATTTCTTTCTTCCTAGTGAATACTTGCAGTATTCATTACACATGCACTTTGCTAATATGAGTCTTCATTATCAGAAAATATCTATAAGCTCGGGTTTCAATTCTCAATCCTTATCTGAACTCCATGCAAAGAAAGAGATTAAGACTAGGATAACCACAGCCTGATATTTTCCCAGTTTCCTGAGACTTCTGGCTCAGAAATTACTGGAGATAAAGGTGCCTTCTGGCTTCTTTAATTTGTAATCCCCATCTGCTATCTCGTCCATGATATACAGGCTACTACCCACAGTCCCCTATAAACATTGTATGTGATGAATTATCTCAATGAATTATCTCATTTTTCCTTTGGGTTTTTTTTTAATTTTTCTTTTTTTTTTTTCTTTTTTTCCCCTCACAGCTGGCACTTGCTGGTTTTATGTTATTCCTTTTATTTTACTGGGAAATACAGCTGTCAGTTGTCTACTCTTTCGCTGTCTCCATGCTACTTATGATATCATAGACCTGCTTCATATTGGTTGTTTCATTTCCAGGCAAAGAAATGATGTAGTTCCTCAAAGGGAGACTGTAAATGTACTTTAGGAGATAAACCCTGTGCTGTAATGAACCATGCTTCTTGGGGATGCTACAGATTTCCTTTGGAAGTAATCAAGTAATTGCTTTTACTTTGAAAAGTTTGTCTGCAGTAATTGATTTTTTTTGGTCAAGAACCAACATTGGCTTTCCAAAAGTCTTGAGTTATCAACGTTGCTTGAAGATGAGGTGCCATTTGATGGGCATTATTCAGTTGCCTAAACATAGGTGTCTAGTGTAAGTCCTAGGTTATCCAAGATAACTCCAGAGCATAGCAGGACTGAGATGGGATCTGAAGGGTTCCGGTACCTAAACTTCCTGGAATCTGATCTGGACTTTCTCAAGGTGAAATCAGGTGATTTCAAGGTGAAATAACCTAGGACATGTCAGGTGATAATTACTGCCTTCTTTTAGCCAAGTGATTCTTCTCTACACCACTGAACGTTAATGCTTCTTTATGAAGGTACCCATGTGAGGAATTAGGTGCTGGCCTTTGGGTACTTCAGTTTGGGAAAGTTGTCACCATGATTTTCACTTTCACACAATAATAATTTTTATCCTAATCTGTATGAATAAAAAGGGACCTCCAGCTGGGCTGTAAGCAACTGTTTAATGAATCCACATTTGGTTAGCATTAGTGTCATTTTTCTGGATGTTCTTGTGTGGTTTTATTTGTATGTTCTAATTAAAAAGAACTCAGAAGTTCTTGGATGTCTTCTTTATTTATGCATTTTTTAATTAGAAAATTCAACAGTTAAGAATTGGGGCATGCGAAGATACAACCATTTCGTCTCCTGCTGTGATCTTGCTATATGTCCCAAATTAATTGATATCAAGCCAAGTTAGAACTTGGATAAAAATGCCTTTAGGGATTAATCCTGGGTGTATTTGCAGGTCAGGCTGATGATTCAGTATGTGTCAGCTGTGCAAGACCGCAGAGTTCTTGCCATGTGGTGGCAGGCATCCTTTTCCTGGAGACATACACTCACTAAAGATCCTGTGATGCATTTTCCAAAAGAAAAGGTTTTGGTCTGGATGGTCCAGTCCATTTCCAAAGGCCTTGTAATATCTGGAGTTACAATCATACCTATGTCAGTGGGGCATGTTGTCATTCATCGCTTCCAAGGCCAAACCCTCTGGGGCCAAGGGAACTCTTCCAGCTGAAATGACACACAACCAGCCTAGCTGGGTTCTACAGATCATTTCACAGGGGCCATATGCAACTCCCTACAAATACATAACTAAATAAAACAATTGGATCCTTGAGAAAGGTGCTTTTAAAAGGCACACATATGATGTCAATTTCTTACAGAAGACCCCATTCCCCATTTTTGTTGTTGAAGGGATGAGAAGATGCTTATAGCAGTGATTTAGACACTTCCATTTTTCGGTTGCCATGGTTGAGTGAACCTTATGACAGTTCTCTCAGCTGCTACTGTTTAGCTGGAAAGAACAAAACACAAAAGACTTGACTGGTTGAGTACCCGGTTAGTCTTGGAAGAGAAAAAAGGAGAAAAAGGGCTGGGGGCTCCCACAGGTTTCCAGCCTTTTCAGTTTCTTGATCTCTTCTTTCATTTGCAGCCTGTGAAAAAGAAACCCACTGATAAATATCCTGAAAGACAGCATAACTTCATAGCCACTTTCCTACAGAGAGCTAAAATGATTTTTTCCACCTTTTCTCTTGTGCTACCTCTGAAAACAAGGACAAAAGGCCCATTGTTTTGGTGAAGCCAAGGTTTTCACCTGCATTCTCCTGATGGTGATTCAGTGCAGCACAAATAAGGAGTTATGCAAGAGGAATGCCTTGATACTATGCTATTTATATGTATGCAATGCTAAACGAGTAAGAAGCTATACGTAGATGATTGTAACGTGTCAGCACTTAAGAACTGATAGAAGTAAATGACACCCTTGCTCACAGGCACAATGCAGAGGCAAATGCTTGAACATGCAAAAAAAGTGGGGTTCCCATTTTCCCATAAGGAAAGGAAGCTCACAGTAAAGTCTGTGGTGGCAAATCTTGCATCATGATTACAACTGCTGTATCTGTTATAGAGCAGTGTAGTTAGGCAGAGGAGAACTTTATTGCAAGTATTATTTACTGTCACGTCCTTTTCCCTGGTATAATTCTGCTCAGCATATTATTCTGAGTTCTGCTTTGGGTCAGCTCTTCATGGCATTAAATAAACAGTAAATCCAAGTACTGTCTCTCTGATCTCATGCAAATACGTGTAAATATGACAACTGAAATTTATCAGAAATTCATGGTCAAGTTCTCAGCTATATTACATCACCGGTTTGCACCAGCTGAGAAACCTAGCACTGGGGTTTTTTGTCACCTAGATTTGATTAGAAAGCCCTTTCTTAAAGCTTCTGTAAACATGTATTCTTTAATTCTATTTTTAATTGTCAGTGGAATAAGAATGTGTCTAATTTACCCCTGCAGAACGTGGCTAGAAGAATGCTCTTCAGTGATGAAACACTTTAGAGCATCGTTAAAACACTTCATGGAGACACTAATGGAATTTTCCTCCTTTCTACCCAGTGCTCCCATTTCTAAAACTTCAAAAATATACCAGCCAGCATAATGCAGAATATGAATTGTTTAATATCAGGCATCTTTCCTCTCCTTCCTTTCCCCCATGTAAAGCAATTTTCTTTTTAAATGTTTCAAAATTTGCAGCTGTGCTACTGTAACAGGATGTTCTTAGCTATGGGAAACACATGAGCATCTGTATGCTTTCTGACTCAAATTGTTTTAATTCAGTTTTAGTGTACACTTGACATGATGAATTCAAGTCATGTAACTATTGAATAAGCATTGTGGAAGATAGATTGAGATGGGAAAAAGTAATGTGTCATCAAATGACAAATTTTCTTCCACCCTATCTCAATGTCAACTACACAGAAGAAAGGGAAGGAATTAGTTTGAACAAATACACTTAGAGAGTTGTATTCTGCTATCTGTTGCATTGCTCCCAGTTTGAATTCAGACTGTCAAGGAGGAATTTGGGTACTGAACTGAAGATTTACAGGGAAGAGGTAGCAGCACTAGGGGAAAGGCATGAAAAATGGAGCTCTCGGTCACCTCTCTTTAATGTTTTATATTCATTGGAGTTGCCAGTGTTGCATCTGTCCAGGCTTCCTTTGAGACAATTACAGACGAAGGACGATCCCGCAGCAAAAATGCTTTCACCAGCCAGGGAAGTCCCGCAGCCCATTTCTTTTTTCTGCCACAAAATTTCCATATGAGCTTGGGCTAACCACATAACAGGGCTTGAGGCACAGTCACAGGAGAGGCGGGGAGTGAATTAGTGCAGCGTAATGAGTGCTGTGGGGGCTGCTCACGTTTGTGCTTTTGGCTGCCCCCAGCACGACCAGCCCAGGAAGTGGTGGTTAGAAGCAAAGTGCCTGTTTCGTGCACCATCACCACGGAACAGTCACCTGTGTCACTTGGTAAACAACAGCTGTGAATAAGATCGCAGTACAGGTTGTAATATATCGTCAAAATAGTTATCCATTGGTCTTTATTTGAAACTGATAGAAATATAGGTAAATTCATCCTGAGTTATTAATGACTCAACAGCACAGTTCAGTTCCAGTAAATGAAGAGGCAGACAACCACGTATTTCATCCTTTGAGGGACTGGGGTCTAAATTCTGGTTCAAGGAAGAGCCTGGTTATTTAATATTCCTCTTCAGTATCTAGTGCTGAATAATAATAAATCCTTCCTATGTTGGTTAGTTAAATGGATATATTATATTCCTCATATATTGATTAAGAGACTAAATTAAATAGCTTCTGTTAGGTTAGCATTTTCTTCTGGGAGAGCAGTTGAACAGTGAAGGCTTCATGATCTCTTCTGGGGACGTTGGGGACCCACCATGGGTCTGCAAAGGCAGACTTGGGCTTGTGGTGGATATGCAGTGAATGAAGGAGCCTGCCATGTGTGCCTCAAAGTCAAAGTTTATACGGAAAAACTTCCGAAGCATGAAAATTTGGTAAGGTAAGAGCATGAATCTGCACACAGTTTCTGCTCTCAGACGGCTCAGGATATCAGTCGGGAAATAGTAAAGAAATACTGACTAATGGTAATGTATGGCCGCTGTCATGAAACTTCATCCCTCAGCAGCTTTTTCCTCCATGAATTGCACTGATTGCCTTTCTGAATATGAGGAGGCTTCATCTGTGTTTTGCAAAATGCTTTGCAATCCTTCTCTGAGATGTATTAAATGCCTGGTATTTGCAGGACATACTGTTGCTTAGTAAAGATTTGTCCTTTTGCTAGCAACAGCTTTCACTCATGGCCTCTATTCACCATATTCACTGAGCATATTTGGCTCAGATCATGCTTTCTCAGTAATTTTTTTTCTGTACCAGGTCCAGCAACTGTTTTGAACAAGTCTCCTCATGCCCTTCCGAATCTGTTGGGCTTTTTGTTTTGTGCTGGTTTGTTTATTAATAGTGACTGATGGGAGTTCTGAACAAAACTGTTCATGACAAACATCTCAATTTTTCCTTTGCCTGCTGCTGTTCCTCGACATACATCCAGAAGACATTCCTGGGAAAGTACCTCTGCCAAGGTGCACAGGTATGTGCAAACAGTATCCAGCTAAAGGGGTGCCCCCAAACAGAGCCTTTCAATGTAGCTTTCCAGACACTTTTTTAAATGCATGTGAAATTGGGATATTACCTGGACTGAACACATCACAAATCTCCCCTTGTTTTGCCTATACTTCAAGCCATATCTCATAAGTCAAATTAATCACTCCACATAGTTCTTCTAAATGATTTCCCTAGGTAACCAAAGCCAATAGCTCCTTGTTAAAAACTAATTGTTGTTCTTGTATATCTCAGTATGTTGTTTTAAATATCTCAGTATATCTTGTGTACTAAGCAGATAACCAGTTATAAGAAAATCTGATTTTGTTCAGCAAAGACACAGAAGAAAATTGCAGACTTGTAACCAAAAAAATCACAGTCCTGACACCACCACACACCCCCCAAAAAAAAAAAAAAAAAAAAAAGTTAAGGTCTTCAAAGTGAAATCAGGATTTTAGATATATACTGTATTCAATGGACATGTATCTTAATCTTTGAGATCACTTTACACATTTCATACTCAAAATGTATGCTGTGCCTCTTACCTTTTCCTGCAGCAGACTCTTTCAGGGAGAGCCGTGTCTCATGTACTGCATGTTGGTGAAATATCTGATGAATGTGTAAGGATAAGAGAAAACAGATAGAAATCACTGCAAAGGAAGAGGTCACACTAGAAATATGATGCTTTTGTAGCCAATGATGGGGTTACACACTTTGTGACCTGCTTTGCCTTAAAGTACAACCTGTGCCCCTTGGGAACTCTCTTTGTGCCTTAGGTCTGAGGTGAGGATGGAGAATGGCTCTCTAAGCAAAAAATTATTATACAGCAGAGAGTTTTTCTAGAAGTTCACTGTTAAGCTGCAAATCCATAGGAATGAGTGTTTTGTTAGGTCTTCAAAATTTTAGTTCCCTGCTACATCAAAAAATAGAGACAAAACACACTTGAGGAGAGCTCGCATTAGTTGAAAGCCATGTTTTGCAAAGTCAGAATTATTAAAACGTCATTATTCTAATTATTCTTATTGTTTATTATCTCAACGCCTGCAAGGTAAAAACAGAAAAATGTCTTACTCATCCAGGAAATCCTTAGACTCTGCAAAAGCTGTATTTAACAGCTTACAGAGTGATAACTTATCTCCCTCTCTCTGGGCTTGTTATGCCATCAGGTACCTTTCGGTACCTCCCCTCATGGTGTTAGCATCTTTTACATAGGACAGCGGTTTTGTCAAGATAAAATATATGGTACTTCAGGAGCACCATTGTGCTCTAAATAAGTTCATGGCACTGTCTTGCATTCTTCCCTCCCCGCACTGCTTCAGCAGCAGCTGTGAAATGTAACGGATGAATTTGCTGCTGTGGGGAGAAGTGCTGGAGCATACGGCTGGGCTTGCCTCACTGCTGAGGAAAGAGTGAGGTCCCATTCCCCTACCTCAGCCTCCCACCTGCCTTTGACACCCAGATACCTGCTCTTGCTGCTTCCCGTAACACCCCTCAGACCTCCCTCTGTTCCATGTTAACTCACCGCACCTGCAAAAAAATATTTTTTTTTTCCTCAGGTTGACTTTTCATGCAGATAGCTCAGTGTTTACAAATTTCATAGATGTCTTCCCGGGGGCCCGGTGCACTGAGGGAGTCCCTCTGTTGCCCCATTATAATTTTCTGAGTTGGGAGAGGTAGTAAAGTCTGTATTTCAGTAATTTTTTTCTGTGTTGAGTTCTGTCTTATTCTAAGCACTGTCCTCAAGACATTTGAGAAAGCAATTTATCTCTGTGCAGTTTCTATCATGACCAATTGCCCCATGTGTTTCTTGTCAGCTATTACGCCAGATCAACTCTCGAAGGGCTTTGCTGTTCCTATTAGCGGCAAATGCTGAAAAGTTACCTCACTGACATAACTCAATTTGCTGAGGAAGCTGGTAAGAATTGGAGTCATGACTGTTACCAAGACCATCCATCGTCTTTAATTTTATGAGGCAGTAGCATTTTGTTATTAGCCTGTTTCATAAAAGCCTGCATGCCAAGTTCAGTGGCTTGGTGTAGGCTACAATAGTTGATTCAAATACCTCTTGACTTCTGCGGAAATAGAAAACAGACTTCTGGAAAAGCGTATTGCTTCAAGTGAAAGCTGGGAACTTCAGAGGTGTTAGCCTTTCAGAGCTCTCTTCTGCTTGCAAGGTTTTGTTGTTTTTCTGCTAAATAGCAGTGGAAATGAATCAGGATACCAGGAAACGATGGGGAAGCCTGCGTTCATGCAATAGTGTTAATAAGCATGAAGGTCCATTCTTACAATGAGATACAGTTCCCTCTAGGATGAAGTTTTAATTCCTAACGAAGTTCAAAAGAAATTGAAGAGCACCATCTGAGGCTGAACTGATGAGTGGAGAGGACCCAAATGTCACAATAACATGTTTACCAGATAAAATGCTTTCAAGGTTGGGGGCTTGTTCCTGCTCTGTCTGTAAGGAGTTTGATTTTCAGAGTTACTGACCCAAGCTTTGACTTGTAGCTTTTCACACCTGCAACCAGTCTGATGGCTAGGCAGCATCAGACCTGAGCATTTTGGCACCTTGATCTTAAAACTGTTATGAAAATTGTGGGCTGGTGGCAAATACCGAACAATTATTTAACCAAATCAATCCAGTGCAACTAAACCCCTAAATTTCCAGCATATGTTTGAGTATTTTTTACACGAGCTCGCTCTCTCTAATCTTGGTAATGCCCACATATACTAGGATTTCCACCCTAAACACACATTTCAACTCGCTTCCCATGTTTCCTTGTTGCTGACTGGGCACGTGGCTGGTTGGCTTGTATCATGTGCCGCATGGCCAGCTGGTAGATACATGCTCATGCAACGTCATTTCAGCAGATGAATTCCCACTGCAGCTTTTCCTCACTGGAGGCACTCATTCAGCTTTCCTTCCTCTTTCTGGACACTGGCTCTCAGGAAGCTTGAGGGAATTTCTGCCTTTAAAGTTTTCTCTCCCATCTCTAAATCTGTTGGAAATTGGAAGAGCGATGAAACGCATTGGGAGAAAAGGGTGCAGGAGTGTCTGGCAGACAGATCATTTAATCTCTGGTTTTGCATGAAATGAGACTAAGATGTGGGAATGTGCTAATGACAACAAAGAGGCTGATTTCATTGTACAAAATTTAAAAGCAGAAATAACATAAAAAAAGAATTGTCTAAGCAATGGTATTTCTTTCTTTTCAATCTTGTGTATGCTTGCAATCATCACAACATTTTAATATTTAATTTTCTTCCTTTTTGCACTGTTCCTTGCCTCTAGTCCATTTTCTTTTCAAGCCAAACAAGTCCATGGTGTCCCAGCTTTGCAGCAGTTGCATTGTTCCTGTATTTTACTAGAAAGCAGAGACAGAAGTGCACAAGATGCTTCAGATGGACAGCACTGGTCTTTGCCTCACCGGTCAGAAACCACAACACTGACTTGCAAATACTGCAAAAGGAGGATGCAATGCGAATGGAGCTGGTGAGGATCTCCTCCCCTGCACCTACCAACCCCCACCCCAAACTGCAATGATAAAAAACATCAATGCAAAACTCTCCTCTAATGCCTTGAGAACCATATTTAACAACATTAACGTGCTCCAGCCTATGGCTTTTCTTCAGTATCTGCCCAGGGATATACAAGGGAGTCACCTCTGCTGTCCTGGTGAAAGCAAAGCCAAATGTCACCTCCTGATTTCTCTTGCCTCTCCCTCTTGATAGCTCTCCTTTCAGTGCAGGCCTAACCCAATTCTGCTTAGTTTGTAAAGCTTGACAAGATCACCACTCAAGATGCTAGGTTTTTAAGGTGCATTCATTTTTCATTTTAAATTCTGCCTCTCAAGCTATCTATAGTTCAGCATTTAGGCTGCAAATAAAGCTGTAGCTGGTGAGCTGAGCAGAAAAAAAAGAGATGATAAATGAGTTAATACTGAGTTTGTCACAAGGCCATTTGCTGCATGAATTAAAACACAAATTGGCCTAGGGGGCTGGAGTTTACCAGCCCTTCTACAAAATGTGTTAGTGCAGAAATCAGTTGATAGTGTGTTTGAAGGTCTATTTTTCTTAAAGCTAGGCAACTTGGATGTCCTCTCTCTCACTCTGGCACAAAGTCAAAAGAATAAAGAAGAACACTGTGCTTGTAGGAGTGATGCTTTAAAAGGGGAGTGTCATACATGCATTAAATTAATCTCTTCAGGTCAGGGGAGCTGTCTGCTTAGCAGAGTCTGTCTGTAAAGTACCTGTGGTCCCATTTCCCGAGGCCTAATTTATTTTTATCTTTAATGGTGCTCTTAGCTGGCCTTCTCTCCTTTTGGTAGTCACAGCTGCCATTGCTATTAATTAAAGTTGTACCTGACTCCATGCTAGAGAGCAGGACCACATGACATGAGAACAGTACAGTCCTACAACTCAAACTAGCTCCTACCATGAAAAGCTGAGGGCAACCAGACCTGTAGGAGAAAGGTTTTAACATGGAAGGAGAGGAGGTCATACTAAATACCACATTAACCTCCATTCTTATTTTATGTAGTGCAATCCTGTTGCCCTTGGCTAGGAGGGCAGCTTACCTTTCCCTCTATGTCTTGCAGCCTGCAAACATAAGGTCTGGGTTCATGAAGTTTCTGCTCTGTCATAGCATCCCTCCTTTTCACTAAATCTTCATAGAGCTGTGCTTTTCAGCCATGGTCTGTCTTCACTTGGTGACTAGAAGTCCCTTTCTTCCTTTGACAGCTTCTTCAAAACAAGTCGTTATCTTTTCACCCATAGCAAACTGAATAATGAGGAAAGGAACACAGGACTGTGTATATATTTGGCTCACACAAACCATAAATGTCCTAATAAATTCTCATCAATCCCAGTTAGCCAAGTGACCTCCATCTCAACACATGAGATAGTATGTAGTGACACATTCTTACCTCTTCTGCATGTCCCCCGGGCTCCATGTGCCTGCACAGCATCCGCCAACACTAAAGCCCTTCCACCTGAGGGCAGCTATGGTAAAGCATTCCCTACGATCCCTGCTGTACGCTTGGGAAGAGCAGACTGTGAAGGGCAGCAAGTAGCTTTCCACAAACCACTTCATCCCCTTGTTTTGCAAGGAATTCATGGTTGTTCCTTTAACTTTGCCATGTTACATTTCTTTTATTTTGATTTAAATCTACCCAATCTTCTTGGGCAGTGTGCATATAGGTAAATTAAAATGCTTGTAGTACTGATAAAAATAATATGCAGAACTTCCTTGGTCTCCTGGCTGCCTGTTGAGTTACCAGTCACGGTTCATTTGTCTTCCCTACCCTGCCAGAAGTTCAGGGAATACCTCCTTTATCTTACAGATGGGAAAATACACAGGGCAGATAAAGCCTTGAAATTCAAAGGTATGCAGGTGGAGTGGGATGGAGAGGAAAGTAGGCATTTAAACTGTAATCAGATTCTTAAATAACTCGGAAGCTCTGGGCCTGTGGGATTTCTCAAAGTTGTGCAAGGAAGGCTGTGGAACAGGGAGCTGAGCCCAAATTTCTGTATGTGTAGACAAACAATTTGTAATGATCCCAGATTTCACTACAGCCAGTTATGCATAGGCAAAGGCGAGTAGCTACTCAATTGCTAAATGTTCTTTTCTCCTGAGGGGGTTTGTGTGGAACTTTGCCCTTGTCAGCTGCAAATATGAAGATCAAGCCCACAAAAAGAGGTGGTACTTTTTTACATCTCACCATGGGAAGTTTCCTAAGCGGATCAGAGAAAGAGGCTCTCCTGCCTTGAAAGGCAGTTTTCAGCTCTGGCTTTTACCTCCTGTTTGGGTGTTTTATCTCTGTGAAAAATTACCTGAATCCATCAAAGAACTGAGATCTTATTTTCTGTGGTCCTCCTGGAGACCGCTGAGATGAATCCTCCCACAGTTCTGACTATGTTAAATTTACTCCTTTCTCTGCTTCTTCTGTTGTGCTATAGTGATTTGAATTCAGCCCATTCGCCACGCTACCAAACAAGCATCACATCAGCAGTTCAGAAAGATTTGTCCCCTTCATTCCTGTTCCTTGATACTAGAATTTGTTTACAAGCACTCAAAAGCAGAAAGACAACTACTAATATCCTCAGAGCCTCTCATTTTAGTAGTCAGACACATATAAAAAGGGAAGGACAGGGTAGTAGGGCTGTGAATCAGTTATATAATGAATAGGGCAAAGGACAACCAGATTACATTGTTAAACAGAGGACCACCCATGCACACACCTGATTCTGATTCAGCCTTAAATCATATCTTTGCTTAAGACTGACAAATTGTACCTTGTCCAAACCTGTCTTCTTTCATGGAATGTGCAACACCTGAGGCTTGGGAGTCACCTAAAGAAAGGTCATATGCTGGTATCTTCAGCTGAAGTCTGTGGGATCTGGTGAAAAGATTTACAGAGCTGAAGTTACTGGTGAGTTACTTGTATGAAAATATTTTTTTTTTTTTTTACTTATGATTGTGGTGTAGTTGGACTGTGCCTGTGTGTGAGCATCTGCTGTACTTAAGATATTAATTTCTTGAGCAGTCCAGGAACTTGTTGGCTAGTTGTTTGTGAAGATTAGATAATGAGTTAGTTTAAGATAATGGACTGACTCGAAACTAGGAGTTAATTGAGCCTTCACAATTAAGTATAGACTGGTGGCTACAGGAGCCACCCAGGTGGGAATTTTGGACAGTTATAAAGATCTCTCCCAGCAGCTTCTACTGTGCTTAAATGTGTTGCTCAATCTTCTGTTGCTTAACTTGCACCCTCAGCAAGTTTACCAATGACACCAAGCTGAGCAGTGTGGTTGACGTGCTGGAGGGAAGGGATTCAGTACGGGGGGAACTTGAAAGGTCTGACAGGTAGGCCCATGTGAGCCTTATGAAGCTCAACAAGGTTGAGTGCGAGGTCCTGCACATAGGTCAGGGCAATCCAAAGGACAAATACAGGCTGGGTGGGGAATGGATTGAGAGCAGCCCTGAGGAGAAGCACTTGGGGGTGTTGGTGGACAAGAAGCTCAACATGGCCCGGCAATGTGCACCTGCAGCCCGGAAAGCCAACTGCGTCCTGGGCTGCAGCAAAAGCAGCGTGGCCAGCAACTCATGGGAGGTGATTCTCCCCCTGAACT
>JAVJGJ010000037.1:13276512-13301557 GCA_035590215.1 Microhierax caerulescens
TGTGGGGATCATTTCACTTGCAAATTGAGCTTATTTATTGACGAGTTCTCCTTATGCCTGCCTCTTTCCTACATCTTCTTGTCCATTTCATTTAGACATTTGCAGAATAAGGACTACGTTTATGGCCTTGAGGGGCCTAAGAGTTATCAAAGACCAATTCTGCTGCTACCATTTCATACAACCCCTTACTTGAAGATATCAAGCTCAGTCTGAAAAGGTTTTTGGTATTTCACCCTTACAACTCCAAAATGGATGTTAGTTTTGGAGCTTTGCTATCTGATGCTTAATAACCTTTTCTCTGTTGCTCTTTTATTCCCCTTAGCTTTTGCCAGTGTTGATTTATAGTTTGAATGCTTCACCTCCTTCCCTACTGTTTAATCTCCTGATGAATCAAAAGACCTTTATTTTGCTAAACTGACCAGATTATTACCTGGTATTGTCGTCTTAGATGGACCTCCATTCTCTT
Organism: Microhierax caerulescens; assembly: GCA_035590215.1. Taxonomy (NCBI): domain Eukaryota; kingdom Metazoa; phylum Chordata; class Aves; order Falconiformes; family Falconidae; genus Microhierax; species Microhierax caerulescens. Next base: position 13,276,979 of record JAVJGJ010000037.1, read on the forward strand.
CTACATGTCGTTGATCTTTGACTCTCTGTACCATGGACTCCTTTTTCTTGAACACCAGTGACCCCACTTAGACTTAGCATTTCAGAGGTAACCATACCAGTTACTTGTCAATTATTTTGAAATCAAAACAAAAATTGAGAGCTACTACCTAATATATTATATTGAAACAGCTTCCAGAGCAAGAGTATATATACCTGAAGGGAGGGAGGAGGGGGAAAAAAAGAGAGAGAGAGAAAGAAAGAAAAAAAAAAACCCATAGAGAAACCATTTTTTTTTCTAGTGAAATTTTAGTAATCTGGGCCTATTCTATAGTCTACTACCAATGTATGAATGGAATTAAGCAATGATACTGATGTACCTTGGCACTCCTATCTCAAATAACCTTTGCTATCATTATCAGGTTGTTACTCACTGCACACCAGTGAAGTAAATATAGTTGATTTCTTAACAGGGACACCCTAACTGTAACGTAAATGAGAAATTCTTCTAATTAGACTGTATAAAATAGAGAAATTTCAGGAAAATCTGTAGTGACAGAACATGAAAAAAAATGCTATGCTGAATAAATATATTCCTAAATAAGCAGAATGGTGACTCCCTTCCCTGAATTATTTTCTTAAAACGTTATTAAAAAAAACAAACCCAAAAACCTAAAGAGAGATGAGATTTTTTTTCATGAGAAAACATATTTTTTTCTCCTTAACATGGGTAAAATGCTTAATATCAAAGCCGTATTGATGATGAGAGTATGACCCGCTATATGCGAAAACTGCGCTTGATCCCAGCACACACATTGACTCACCACCACTGTCTTTAGTCTGTCAGGAATTTCAGTTATCCTGTGCCTGACTATAGGTCCCTCCGTCCTCTTCATGCTGGTCATGGATTTTATTGATTCAGCTGTCAGCAGAGAGCAGGCATGCTGGTGATCAAGAACTTCACTCCTGAGGGCTGAGGTCAGTTGGCAGCTAACATCTGTGGGGTGCTTAGGAGCAGCTTCCAGACCAAAACAATGTTGTATTCCACTTTCCATTTCAAAAGACCCAACTCACCTCACCAACCTTGGACCTGAGGATTCTTGAGAAGGGCAAGTTCCTGTTAGCTAGGACAATTAAACAGAAAGAGATTCAAAGGACAAATCCTGGCCCCAGCTTGGGTTTGAGGTATGATCTGGTGTCCTCATTCATTATTATGGTATGCAAACAGTTCCCTGCAATGATAATTTCAAAACAGCAAGGAACGAGGAATATGGAGTTCATTGGGTCAAACAGGTTTTGCCAGTGAGCTTTTTCAGGGATAGCATCCTGGTGTCTTAAATTAGATACCAAACTGGTCTAACTCAAGGAGATTCTGAAAAGCTACAGCCAGGTTATAAACTATCTGCTCCCTGATAAGAACAGATACTTCTGATGAGTTTTTGGCATGCTTTTGGTATCACTTCCCTGCTCACTAACATAATTCCTAGAGCAGGTGGGACTTTTGTACATATTCCAGGTTTTCAGCTAGGAAATGATACCACGTGGTTCAGATAGTTTTCCAGACTGTAGAGGAAGTTAAAGCAAACAACAAAATGCTTCTGTAGAGGTCTAGACTTTACATCATCTGAAGTAATTAAAGACTGATTCAGACTGATACCAAGGTTTGTTAATATAAGTCAGCAAGAGCTAAAGATAGATTAGCTTTATCCAAATAAGAAGTCTATGGATATCAATCAAGGACAGTGCTGAGATTGTTTAGTAAACAAGAGAAGTGTGGCGCTGGAAATCAATGGACTAAAATTGGTGTGTTGGGAAGTAAGACTAACTGACAAAGAAGAAAATAAGCCAATGGGACATACAACCTTTTTAGCCTCATTTGTTTGAAATTAGGAGTGATGACTGCAGAAGGGGCAGAAAGGAGCAGAGTCATCAGTCCCTCAATCTGCTTGACTCTGATAAACATCCTGATGTTGTTGAATTCTCATGTATTCACTTTAAGAAATGACTGGGCAGGCTGGATGTGAAGAAATGGGTTTAGTTGTTTTTTTGTTGTTTGGTTGGGTTTTTTTCCTTTGTCAATTGGCTTCTGCTAAAGCTTGAACAGCTTAAGGTATAGGGATTATACTATCTCTCTGTCTTATTTTTCCTTTCCCTTTCTAAGCTTACTTTTTCTTTTTCACATCTCTTCTTGCCATGTGCTTAAAAAAGAGATCATGCTCAGAGAACATTTGGCTGTGAACTCATCACCAAAAAGGCAGCTAAATAGCAATGTTCTAAAGAGCACCACAATGACATAAGCTTGCCAGGTCTCCAGGTGGCCTGAAAGTATGTTGTGTCTGTCTTTCTCCTACAGTGAGCATGTTTACAAGAGTTAGCACCAAAACCAGAAATGGCAGGTTTTATCTTTGCTGTTCTTTTGTCTTTCCTATGTGTATCCTGTTGTTACGTTGTCCAAGGAAACTGCAACTGCTTAGGATACAAGAAAGGGCAACAAAGCTCATTCCCATCTTCTCTTACTTTTTCTTCCCTGAAGCCAGTTTTATTCAATGTCGAAGACTCTTTGTAACATTTACCTGCAGGAGAAGAAGATGAGGGATGCTGTTTTCCAAAGACATTTCAAAGTCTGGCAATACTTTACTACTGAACGTTTGCACTGCTTTCCCCTTCCTTTTCATTTTCCCCTTTCTCCTGAGGGCCATCATAGTCTGAACCAAACTATCAGTCCCGTGACAGGGTATGTCTGCAAATCAAGCCATGTGATGGGCATATACCTTGTCTGGTGACAAGAGAGAAGCTGTGGCCATGGAGAAAAGCAGACATTTCTGTGAAGCTCCCTTCCCCATTGCAGCCCCCAAGGCACTGTGGCTCCTTACAGGCTCCAGCTGATGTGAAATTTCTCTTCTGATTTTCATCCCTCCAAGCCAGCACTGGGAAATCAGCTGGTCACAGTTCTGGGCCACCAGCTGCATGTGGCATTGGTATTTTGGGAGCCTGTAAGGTCGCAGATTGCCTCTCTCCTGCTCCTTTCTACTTGAACAAGAGAAGTAGCGACATAAGGGTCAAGAATATTGCAAAAAAAGGTTTTATTCTGGGGGTAAATGCATTGACCACCCACCATCTCAGCTCTTGTTTAATTGTTCATCTTGTTGCTGCTCTTGTCTCTCAGATCCATTGAAACAGACCTTCCCAAACCTGAGATTTTCTAGCTTCGATCACCAGACCTCACAAGAAAAGGTGTAAACAGAAGCTAACCATGTGAAGAAACAAGAGGTTCACAATGTGAAAGGCTGCTGCCACTGTAAAAGTAACAAGATTTCAGACCTACTGTGCTATCCCCTGCTTTTTGTGCCAATGCAGATCTTAATACTTGTGACTAATGCATCACTGCCCAAGGCTTGCATGTCTTAGACTGTATACAAGGGTGAGTCTGTCTCCCAGTATCTGGGGTGAAAACACAATTTTAGATTGAAAAACACATGTTCAGCTACCTCTAAAATCAGAAAGGTAAAAGCAATGTATGCACATCCCAACCTATGCAGGCTCTTCTTTCCCATTGCAAGCTGGAGTTCCACAAACCTGATCCAGTGTCACAGGGAGGAAAGAAAAGTCTGTCATTGACTTTGCTGTGCTTTGTATCAGGGTCTCTGTAGGTCTGATGTAAATGGTTTCTGACATTACATATGTCCACAGCCTCCATCTGGTTGTTGTCTTCTGGGGAAGATCAAAATGAAGGAAAAACCTTCATAAAAAAAACTTTCATTAAAAAAATGAAATCAGGAAAGGGCACAAAGATGTCTAAAAATGAAGGATTTTTATGGGGTTGCTTTTAACATGTAGCTCTACCTGTTGCATATATCTGAGAGGCACAACGTGCTGGTTGCTCCCGAGTGGTGAATCATGGTGGTTCTTGAGGAGCAGCGTGGGCCAGAGACGTACCTGTCTGCTTGCTCTCTCTCCTCTGACTCAAAGCAAGAATAAAAACCTGATCTGACATCATTGCTGGGGCTAGAACATTTCCCCTGGCTAAAGCCAGAAGGAACTTCTTTTCTATTGGTTTCTCTCATCCTTTTATGACACCGTATATTTTGGTTTTCTTGAGCATTTTGAGCAAGTGTGTGCTGGGAACCTGATCCTCTGACATGAATAAGCCCTTAGTAAATTGACTTTAACCCATTGTATTGACTCTGTCATTCTTAGTCTTTATTGTTTTGAAGTCTTGAATGTGGTCCCTCATCTCATTAGCTGCATATGGCCATATGATGTTCCCTCTGTCCTTACTAAATGCAAGTACGTTATAAAACTCTTGTTCTCTATTTACACACATGCTATGAGTCAGTATGGCTAGTCTCTTATTACACATTAAATGAAGAACTTGCTTGGCAGCATCAGGCTGACAGAAGCTGTCTGCATTTGTGTGCTTGACAGTCGACCTTCATGAAAATTGCTGTTATTTTGGACGTACTCAGTGCATCAGCACCACTTACAGCAAGGGGAATTATCAGGAAGAAGCTGTTTCCAGATGAGCTATTGTAGATCTGAGAAGCATCCTTTCAGGGGATGTTAGATCTCTCTTGCACACAGGCTTCTTGTCTCACCTCAAGTACTTATTGGTAATGCTCATATTTTTACTAAGAGTATTGCAAGCAGACAGAAGGCCAGTGAATCCTGAATACACTGAAATATTCTATTGTTCTGGATAATTTTAGTCCAAAGCAATGGAGAAATAAATTTCTTAACTTTTCTGACACACAGGATGAAGTTTTCAAATACTGATATGTCAGTTTAGCTCCCTAAAACCCAAACAAACAAAAAAAAAAAACCCAAACCCTTGCAGGACGATTTTTTTTTTTTTTAAACAGAAATACAAGCGTGCATTTCACAGTCATCTGCTGTATCCATTTGCATGTCCCAGTTATTTTTTTGTGAGTATATCCACATGCAGAATTATGTATTATGCAGGCAATATAAGAATGTGTAGACATAGAGATCACAGTATGTAACTGTTTCTTCACTTCCAGCAGACTGTTTTTTAAGCAGCGCGTTTAAACCTTACCCTAGACATTAAGTCTGGAGAAACTTGCCCTTAATGGTTTAAACTTGAACCAGTGGTTATGCCTGTATTGATAAACCAAAGAGGGCTAAGGCATGGTTGCAAGAACTGTCCCAGCTGTCCAGACTGTGCAGTTGTTAGCGTGATCCTCGGCATGGCTGAAACCATTCCCTGAAGGTCATGTCCTGGGGAACAATACAGGCAAGGATGATTCCCAGTAAGAAGCAGGGATGAAAGAAGCAGGGATGAGGCCAGCTTCTGTCAGGTGGGAAGAGAGCTGGCCACAGTGGCATGAGCCTAACCGTGCCATGCTATGCCAAGGGACAACTAATGAGTCCTGGTCCTTTTAATTACTAGTATAGATGCAGCCAGTGGATCCTCAGAAACTGTCTGGAGAAAGCAGATATCTGATGGCAGCAGCACTCTGAACTTCTACTAATGAAAACTCAAAGAGCATCAAAAAATCAAAATGGAGAGGGCAGCCAAAGCACAGAGCATGGAGATGAGCTTCTGAAGTGGCTTCCGCAGAGCCAGAGACACTAATTAATGTCTTAAGGGTGATAGAGGGGCTCTGCTCTGTGACTGGCACACAGAAGAGGACTTCCAAACTCCACAACATTGCTCTTTTATTGCTTTGCATAGCAAGGAATGGTTGTTTTTTTAATCTATTCTTAGGGGCCATGTCTTGATTCACAGCAGCTTTGTACACACACACACACCCCGCTAGACTTAAGAGGAGGTGAGGTGACTTGAGCTCAGTGCCCAAGACTGAGGAGCCAAGAGGCTTAGCCTTATGCCAATGCCACAAAAAGGGGTGGCTGAAGGTGAGAGATGGAAGTCATGGTACCCTGCACTGGCAACTTGGCAGAGTGCTGCAAAAGTCGTGCTACCACCAGTGGGCTGTGAAGATGCGAGATGTGTTTCAAACATTGCAGTGACTGGTGACTGGCAGGGTGGGCTATGCTTAGACTGATACCCCTTGAAGAGTAGTAGAAACACATGCTCAGATGAGTCCCAGGTGCTGGACATCTCAGGGAATACAGGCTGTCATTGCTCAGGAGCAGGAATCAAGGGAGTGTTTATCTGTGAGGAAATTTCAGGTTACATCTGCACACGAAATTGTTTCTGCTGGACCAGACACTTCACTCTGTGATGGCAGATATTTGTAGTGTGGATCTCCCTCAGTTCACTTGCCAAAGTTTAGAAGTGCTGATTATGTTTCCAGTTAAAATCATTGAGCTAATCCCGTGCTCCCTAGAGTGGTGAAATCAGATGCTGGATACATTTCTGATCAAATACAGCTTATGGCTTCAGCAAGAGTGGACAACAAATGAAAATAAAAGAAATCTGGACCTCGAAGTCCTGGTGAGCAGTAGGGTAAGCAAGCATCAGCAGTGTGCCTGGCAGGAGGGAAGGTTTGCAGCATACAGGGCTGTGTTAACAGAAGCATAGCAGGTAGATCAAGGGGAATGGTTATTCTCCTTTACATGGCACTTGTTAGATCCTATCTGTTGTACTGTGTCAATTGTCCAGGTTTGGGACCCAGTACAAGAAAGGTGCTGGAAGAAGCTCCCTGGAGAGTCACCAAGATGACAGAGGTTTGGAGCATGTACCCAGTGGGGGGAGCCTGAGAGAACAGGGCTTGCTCAGCCTTGAGAAGGATTGTCTTTGAGGACAGCTATTAGCAGCCTTCCAGTACATCAGAGGCAGTTATTAAATAGATGAGACAAAGCTCTTTACTGAGGTGCACAGTGGGAGATGGACTGGTCATACATTAGAAACAAAATTCAGACTGAATAAATGGATTTTTTTTTTTTTCTCTATGAGGATAATTGAGCACTGGGACAGGTTGTACAGATAGCTTGTGTCATCTCTGTGCTTGGAAGCTTCCAAAACTCAACTGGACAATGAACCTGCTCTGATTTCCGTGCTTTGAGCAGGAGCTTGATCTAGAGACCTCCTGAGGGTCCCCTCCAGCTGGAGTAGTTCCATAACACTATAGTTCTGCTGAAGTCACTATTTTAACTTGTGATTTAACCAGGTCAGACAGCTGTTTCCTATTACTTCTCTAGTGCCACCTATATTTCCCAGTTTTCCAGCTGTTTATATTTGCTTGTAACTGCAGGTGTGAGGTGTAAAGTAATTTTTTTTTAGAGTGATGATTGGTTAGAAGCATATAAAATACATCAGTTTTCCCCTCTAACATGACTGACCCAACCTGCTCCCTTTGTCCTTCCCTCTCTGCCAGTCACTGAAAGGAGACTGGGACCTGAAAGCACCAGAAGAACCAGGCAGGGTGTGAAGGAGCACCCCTAACCAAAAGAAAGAGGGATCAGCATTTCCTAATTTACTGTGCCCTGTTCTTCCCTTTCAGGGAACGGAAAGAGCACGAGAGAAGGCAAATGCTAGAGAAGTTTGAAAGGTTGGCATTTCCACCAGTTTGCACCAGGTGTAAGACAGCTCCCTCGTGGAGCCCAGCTGTGGCTCGCTGTTTGCAGAGAGGTTCGATGTACTGCCCTCAGAGATGTTTTCATTTTGGTGCACTGCTCTCAAGGACCAGCCAGCCTTACCCACCCCTCAGCTAGACTCGTTATAAGGGGCATTAGTGTCCTTGTTGTTTCCATATGTTGTCTCTTTGTTTTCACCCTGATGTTAACAGCTCTGATAGGCTGAAGGAAACCAAACGGGTATCATTTAGGCGCCTTATTCTAGGGAAGGGTGCCATGGGCACATCAGCTGTGTGGTCTGACCCAGCTTTCCTCTTGAGAGCAGGTGGGTGACAATGTGGCTATCTTTCTGAGCTGATGGTGAGGCTCTGGTGGAGGTGACATGGCACACTGTCTGGGCGTAGAGGCTGAACTAACCTAGAGAGGAACAACATTGAACCAGTATTGGACAGTACACAAGAAAGACAAGGAAACCAAACAACAGGAAAAACACATTTCAGATATCTTTCCTCTGGCTTAGCTTGCCTTCCTCCTTTGACTCAGGCTATTCTTAGACACATGTGTGCACTGGTGATCTCAGAAGTAACCCCATTTCAAATGTGAACAAATTTAGGGTTTTTTTTTCTGTCCAGGCTTTATTGCATTTGGCAGTAAACGGCAGCACACTGGCCCAGGCTCTTGGCTTCGAACTTGATTTGCGTTTCTAGCACACAGGCATTAATTTTTAGCCATCATTGGATCCCTCAGGAACCTCTTCCTTTCCTATTTATTTAGAAAACACAAACCACAAGCACTTCCCCAGTACAAATGTAACTCATTCTAAGTCTCTGCTAATTCCACAAGACACCAGTTTTCCTAATTACCACCTTGATTAATTAAAGTGGAAATAATTTAAAATGCATTTGCTTCCGACTAGGAAGGTCATATTAATTTGTTTGTTAACTGAGTTTGAAATATAAAACTTGGTCAGTCTCTTTCTATTAATCAAGCTCATGCTGTGTATTGTCAGTTTCCCTTCCTGATTGCTTTTTCTATAGGATCATATGGTCATGTTTATGATTTCAGTAATGATGGGGACTGTTACCTTTCTAAAGGACTCGGCAATTATTCTGCCACCTATTAGTGTAGGCTTTCAGAAGACCCCAGTCTCTTCAATACCCAGTTCAACTCCAATGTGCTTAGCTCTTTTCCAAAAAATATCTAAAATAAGGGTTTACTTGGGAAGAGAAAGAGGACTGTCACCATCACATTGTGCATATATCTATAGATACATCGTGTGCTGGGATCAACAATTTGGGAGTCTTTTGAAGCTCATTTATCCTGCAACTCAGGTCTGAAAATATGCGGTTAGGCTCTAGGAGCACTGGTGCAGCTTGACGCCATTGCCAACACATTCTGACTGCTCTGGAACTGTGTGTAGGCACATCCGCAACAGCCAAGAGTGATTTGTTCTTATCAATGGGACTAGTGACACACACCTTTCTTATAAACATTTAAAATGAACGGTCCGATCCGGCCATTAGCAATCTGATCCAAAGCCCCTTAATATCAACTGGTCAGACTTTTGCTGGTATTTGTGGGGTTTGGGTCTCACCAGTATGTTTTGTCATGAAGGGTTGGTGTTTTAAATAAGTGCTTCAGCAGTGCACTATGAGAGCGTCAGGGTAACAGCAGCATTTTGACAGCAACAGCAGTTCTGTTAAGTGTCTCTTATGTACTTTGATCACAGTGCTCAAAGGATATGTTTGGTTTCTTAAATGAAGGGTTTAAAGCAGCCACCAGTATCTGTTTAACAGGAATATTTTCTAACCTGATTTTTACAGGATTTTAACACTTATTATTAAAAACTTGGTATATCTTATTTGACAGGTCAAAAGATTATTGGGTTTTGGCTTAAATATCAAAAGCCACAATCCTTGGCACATTTCAGCATGCTGGGGAAATGCTTAAAATGCACAGCAAATAAAATATTTAAAAGCTGATTACCTAATGTTCTGCAGGGAAGCTGATGGAGAGGCATTTAACAATCCAGCACTGTGTTTTAGCTGGATTTGTAGCTTCTCACTTCCTGATCCACTTTTACAGTGTCTGCGGGGATATTCCAACAATGTCTTGGAGACTTCAGCAAACATGAGGGTATCTCAGAGCTCTTTGTCTCTCTGTCTTCCTGCTTCCATGGAAATGCCCTCTGATGGAAAGGTGCACAAAGACTGCTCCACCAGGCTCTCACTCTTCCCATGGTCCAAGAGGCTACTCCTGTGGTCTCTGCCAGCAACGTCCTATCAGAAAACTTGAAAGTTGACTGACAAAACCATTAAAGAAGTGGGATAATTCCCTGCTAGTTTCAGTTGTTCAGGGTCCACTGACTTCTGCAAGCCTGGGACAATTCACTTCAGCTGAGGATCTGCCTTAACAGACTTTAACAACAAATTGCCTCGTTACGGGAAGTTTGCCATTGCCTCTAGTCCTTGGCAGCTGGACTGGAGCACCAGCACATTGGCCAAGATCCACAAAAGCACTCTTGCTCTGGACTCCTGTTAATTTCAGTGGGACTCAGGTAGTGAAATGCCTTTGTGGATCTGCACCTTCATTCCAAACATCCTGAAAATTTGTTTGTTAAAGTTTATTTAGCATACACTATCCTCAGAGACTGTGGGCCATTCCATTTGTTTGTCAAAGTCAATTGTTCTTTCACACTGCTAATATACAAATCAATGGAATTAATGGGTGCATAACTTCCTGCTGATACTAGTCAAAAGGGTCTTTAGATACCACTGATGAAGCTTCTGCTAAAAGCACAGAACTTGGCTTTTGGCCTAAAAGACATGTCAAACCTCAGAATCAGAAGAGCAAAGCTAGGCAAGGTGACAGATTAAGGGCCCTCCCTGTAGGAAACATTGTCGGGAACCCAAACACCACATATACTTCTGGAAGACGTTTTTTGAAGATTCTCCTTTCTTTCTGAGCCTGTGGTAAGTCATTTAAGTGAACTGATCAACAGGGTGAGGCTAAAACCCAGGGCTCCTCAAAGTTAATTCCTACACAGCATAGGAGAACATTTTTAGTAGTGAGTCTAGCTAAATAAGCAAAAAGAATATCAAAAGCTAGGAAATGTCTCTTCCAGGAGGCTGCGAGTTTGACAGCCATCTGTCCAGAATAGATGATTCAGGCCTAGGACTGCCAGCTGTGTGCCCCCTCCAGCCCCATTTCACTCTGATTCTATAAGTGCTGTGATAGAGGGATGGCAGAACAGCTTGATGCATGTTCATCAGAAGAACTTGACAGCCCACTAATACAGCACAACATCACAAGCTGCCCAAGGATTTGCCTGTACATGGGAAATACAGCAGGTAATTCTGCAAAGAGCATGAAACTTTAAGAGACTTGTATTTGTTTTCCTTTACATTTCACTTTCTATTTTCTTTGGGCTGGTTTATTTGCAAGCAGAGCACTCCACACAGACCAATTTTGTTGTGGCCCACAGGCTGGTTCCCCACTGGTTAATTGCCTTTTGATTGGTTATGACTGTCATGTCAATCCTTTCCAAGGGAGTTGCAGGTAGACAGCTGTAAGTATTGCTTGTAATTTGCCTTAATTGAGGAAGACTTTGTTATTTGCAGGGGCAGCACAGGGACTGAATGAGGCTGTATTAGGGAACCAATTTGTATTAACCTTGTCTTTGTCTTATACAAGGTTTTGTTTGCTGGCCATTGCAGTGAAATGGCTAAAGGCAGTAGTCAGGCAACCAATTCCCAGCCACTCTTTGCCAGTTTGCGTATGGGAGAGAATGCTGAGTTTCTCTGAGGGCTTCCGCCGCCATGCTGTGGCCCATGATATGATGACAGAACACTGGAGTATATGTATTATAACTTCATCTTAGGGCATTGTAGTCTCATTTGTGGCTGTGTAATGACAGTGAGTGTTGGGATTGTTACCTATTTCTCTCACAAGGCCAATAACTGCAACAAGCTACATGGCGTGGCTTGACTTTGAAGAGGAGAATTTGAGCTGGTGAACTGCTTGGCTTTGCTGAGTTTGCTTTACCTTTGTGGAGTGAAAGTCTGTTTCCTTAAAGGATGCAAGGTGGTATTTTTTGTCTTGTGGCCATAGAGATGTTCAGGAGAAAAACAAGTGTGTCTGTGCTGAACTCATTTTCACTTCCTACCTTTAATATCTAGGCCTCAGGAGGTAGGTGTCTCCAGCACCCCAGTAGCTGGGTGTCATCTTTTGCAAGTGCTTGCTTCTTTTACTTCAAATTAGAAAACAGGGATGGGGATCACCTGCTGTGTACCATTTCCTAAGGGACAGTTCTTGGAAGAAAAGATTGCCTTTATGCTTGATGCCAATTAGCAACTGTCCAGCCTGTCCCAACAGCGTCCAGGGCTGACTTGGACTTGATGAAGACATCCTCTTTTGTTCAGAAATTTTGACCTTGAAAGTCATGCAAGAGTATAGCCAGAAGATAACGTAAGGAAATACAGAGTAGAGCTGTATTAGTCGTGTAGATAAACACAGCTTTGCTTCCAGATGTCATTCCAGCATGTTTTGTATCCTTCATGTTCTCTGCATCATCAGAAATAACTATAGGTTCTCAATACTGCATAAACCAAAATCAAGTAACAGTGGTACTTACCTAAATTCAGTGTCTAAATTAATATTTAGGAAATTGATAGGTGTTTTAAGCATGTATGTACCAAATAGGAAACTTAATCTACATCATAAGGGCTGTGATAAGTTAGGCAGTAAATTACAAAGGGATTTTACCATGTATTCAGTATTTAAGAGCATAAAATATCTTTCATTTTGCTTAAATATGTCTGAAACACCCCGGTTTAGTTGTCCAGATTGAAAATCTTGAAATGTAAAAAAGAAAGTATTTACAATTCTTTTTTGGCTTTTTACTTGGTTTGCTTACATCTCTGTGTCTACGTGTATGTGTGCAAACTGTAATGCTGAATAATGGAAGTATGCTTTCCTAACGAACAATGATTAGCTGTTCAATGCAACAATGAGTGATAGTGCTCCTGTTACGCCAAACATGAGGAAAAGAAAGCCAATACAAACAGAACTCCACATTTTAAGAAGTACTTGCATATATTATTTTCAATGACAGGATGTCATGATTTAACCTCAGCTGGCAACTAAGCCCCAGACAGCTGCTTGCTCAACCCCCCTGCAGTGAGATGAGGGAGAGAATTGGAAGGGCAAGAGTGAAAAAACCCAACAACTCGTGGGTTGAGATAAAAGACAGTTTAATAGGTAATTCAAAAGTTGCACATGCAAACAAAGCAAAACAAGGAATCCATTCACCATGGCAGGCAGGTGTTCAGCCATCCCCAGGACAGCAGGGATCCATCACACCTGACAGTTACTTGTGAAGACAAATGCCATCACTCCAAACATGCCCCCCTTCCTTCTTCTTCCCCCAGCTTTATATACTTAGCATGTTGTCATATGATCTGGGATATCCCTTGGGTCAGTTGGGGTCAGCTGTCCTGGCTGTGTCCCTCTCCCAACTGCTTGTACCCCCAGCTGGCTTGCTGGTAGGGTGGGGTGAGAAGCAGAAAAGGCCTTGCTGCTGGGTAAGCTGCTCAGCGATAGTGAAAACATCCCTGTGTTATCAACACTGTTTGCAGCACAAATCCAAGACACAGCCCCATACTAGCTACTATGAAGAAAATTAACTGTATCCCAGCCCAAACCAGCACACAGGATAACCATTTTTCTCTAGCTTTTACTTTATATCTCATTCTCCACAATATATGCTATTTTCACTCTCATACTTTTAAAATAGTGTTACTCCAGGACAGTTATGTGTCAGTTGAGTCTTAGTAACTATAAAAGGAGAGGGCTGAAGGACAAAACAAAAAGCGAAAAATGAAGATATGGATGCTATGGACAACAGAGCACTTCAGTCTAGAAATGTATTATTCTTTAGAGAAAACTGAAACTCTTGTTTGCTAGGTGTGTTCTGTTGTTCACATCTTGTTAATGGCTGAATTTTAAGAGATGCATTTAGTACTGAACGCAAAATTACTGTAAAGAAATATAATTTGGCAGATTAAGTATATGAGCCAACAGCATGATGGAAGAACAAAACAAAGGACTTGACAGAAAACAAGACCTGCCCATTCAGAGTACAGTGCTCATTATCTCAGTAGGGTTTTATAAAGTGACTGCATGCGGTGGAGCTAATCCTAAAGGCATATGTGCTCTCTGAAATGAAAGGTAGGGTAAGGACCATTGAGGAATACCTTGTGCATGCTCTGAGGGGCCTTTATAATTTGCCTAAAACTAACAAGCTTATAAGTTTGACTATTGGCAAATTTAACAACTTCAGAAGCATAAAAAGTTTCTGTTCTAGCTCAAGTACAGCATGGAATTTAATTATCTTGCTATCTCTTCTCACTCCAGCAGTTTCATTAGAAGCTGTGTATGCGGATCTGCCTTTGATTCACTTCCTAATGAGATAAGACAGAAAGGCTGAATAACCAAATAAGTACCTGAATCTGAAATAACATGAATAATATCCCCATATCACCTATATCCTCAATTTTAACTGTGTTGAACAGACAGACCCTCACTGGAAGGTATAATAAACCCATAACCCTGAGCTCAGGCCAGTAATAGAGCTTTTCAATAATAAAGCTTTGGTGAGTTCATTTCCAGCTGGTGTTTGCATTACCTCTCAAAGGTCCCTGCCTGTGCCACATTCAGCTTTCATTGTTTAAAAAAACCTGGGAGGTCAAGGTTGCCACAGGTCAGGAACTGAATCTGAACAGGTTTCCATGAGCTCCTGCCACGTCTTAAGCCTAAATCACCCCCAGTTGAGGCCCCGTGGAAATATCTGTGAGTTCATCTGGTTTCTTTGTGGTCATCATCAGAGCATGAAGGGTGCACTTGGTACTAAATTGCAGGTACAGGCATATAAGGGAACATGAAGTGACAATATGCTCAGTTCAGACTCTGTAGATAAGTGCTTAAAGCTACCCAGGTTGAATCTTGGCCCAGATGTGTTCACTTCCCGGCGTACTGGTATGAGCTTTCCTTTCCTCACAGTGACTTTCTAACACTGCTGGGAATGCCACTCAGGCTTTTTGGATCTCAAGACAGACCAGTTGGGATCCTTGGGAAAACTGAGTCCTTGTGGGGGAACTTAGGACACCAGACAGGCCTGGGTACAGGGGGTTCCCCCATAAGTAGGGAGATGGAGTCAGAGGCAGTGAATGTCTGCCCAGACCTTCTCAACAATATCCCAGGAGAAGGGAAGCACTTCACCTCAAAGGGACAGTTTTCTACTCTGGGATAAAAAAGCTGCCTCCCACATCCATGCAGAGAGAAGGGTAATTGAAGTATGGATTGCTGTAGGACTGCTCCTTGTTCTCCTGCCTATGGGCATGAAAAACAGTGTAGGTGGGACTATATACATATTTTTCTCTCAGTCTCAGTTTTAAGTTTTGGCTTTCCTGTACACAGCAGATAACATCAGAGTTTCTTGCAGACAATACATTTGTTGTGCACCACGTATGAAGAATTATGCACTAGAATATGAAATAATTACATTTCCTGACTTATGGTGAGTCATTTGTGCCATTTTCATCCCAATGCAATAACACAGGGAGGGGCTTTAACAAAGCAAGGTAGGTCAGTTGCTTCAATTTGTCAGAAAATGGTTTGGGAACTCTGTCAGGTCTTGTCTGTGACCTGCAAGAGTCAAAGGAACAGACTATGCTCTGTTTTAAAATTGTCATAGTTGGTAATTCAGCTGGGAGAAAAATAAAATTCACTTCTTTCCCAGTCTTGCAGGACTGTCAGTGCATATACCAAGGTAAATTTGGAGTCACTCCATAAAGTTTATGGAGCTACATTAGTGACTAGTGGGGCAGAGAATAACACAGCCTTATTAGGCATCTAAGGAAAAGGATTAGCAACTTTGTGATTTGCTGATTGACTTTTGTCAATCGGTATGCTTCCTCCTGTGCAAAATCCTGAATCTTACTAACAATACCTTGTATTTTCTTGATTAGTTTTTGTTAAAACAAGCAACCTGGTTGCAGAGAAAACCCCTACTGCTTCAGTAGGTACAGGATTGTGCAGGTATAAGACACTTAGGAAACCATTCCCCAGTGTGGAGCTCACAAAATGGCAGCATTTTCTACAGCAGAGGGAGAAGAAACCCCAGAAGTCAACCCAGCTTTTCTAAGCAGACTGAAATTGCACTGGGAAGTCTCATTTCCCTTCTGTTGACAGTTAAGAAGCGAGTGACATTAATTTGGATAATGTGGTTATCTACAACGTAGACACCCGTATCTGAGCAAATCCCCATTATATTCAGGGAAATAGCTCATCAGTAAAATCAGTGGAGTTTAGGATACAGTTTGCCTTATCCTAAGCCGCCTACATTTGGTCCCCATTGACTGTTGACGTGGGTTTTGATTCAGTACTGGAGGGTTGGACAACACCTCAGGTGTAACAAAGCTGGGACGCCTAAGTTATGTCAGCCATACCTGTATTTCCCAACAGCACGGTACTAAGTATTTTGAACATGTTACATAGAGAGATGACATCTGCATCTACCTGTCCTCAAAAATACACTTGACTTTGTCAGCCTGTTCTTGAATGGTCTGTAGCTCTCCCAGATTCGAGGAGGAGGTTTCCTGTGTGTCAGCCCCATTGTACAGTGACCCCCCAAGATCTTCTGCAAGTGCAAAGGCTTTTCAGACATAAAAAGAAAGTCCTGCAGTGGGCTAAGATGGGTTTATTTCCCTTCACACTAAGAGTTTATCAGCTTCAGGGTAAGCCGTGGGTGTAATTCTGAAAAGGTCAGCAGCGTAGCAGGGACAGTGAATCACTTTTATAGCCAAATAAAGACTGACAGTGACCATGGAATGATGCTTCCCATCCATGAAGGAGGGTGGTGGCCCTAGATGTGTTGCTTTGGTAGGGATTGATTCTGAATCCATCTTTACAATACTGGAGGGTAGCTGTGACTTTGCAGTGCAAACAGAGAAGGTTAGAATATGGAGGAAGGCGAAGGTGACCTATAGAGGACCACAATGCTGCAGAGGCAGGTAGAAGTCTCTTTTGGACTAACCTGGAGGGAGGTAGATGCAAACTGAGAGAGTTGTCAGAAAATAAATCACCCGTGTCTGCTTCAGCTGCCTTTCTTGCTGACACACCAGACCAGTGCAGTTGCTGAGCTTGACTGGCCTCTAGACTTACTCTGTGGCTACAACTGAATGGCAGGATTACAAAATCATTGTACCTTTACAGTAGATGTAGATCCAACAGAATACAATTATCTTTCTTTCTTTCTTTCTTTCTTTCTTTCTTTCTTTCTTTCTTTCTTTCTTTCTTTCTTTCTTCCTTCCTTCCTTCCTTCCTTCCTTCCTTTCTTTCTTTCTTTCTTTCTTTCTTTCTTTCTTTCTTTCTTTCTTTCTTTAATATTCAGTCCATTTTTATAGATAGTTAAAAAAGGTTAAATAAAAACAAAGAGGTGTTAAAGCGTATCGCTATCAGGAGTAGCATGTACTTTATATACAGTACAGTCCCATCACATTAGCAAATCTGTTGACCTTAGATTCTTAACTGTCGTAACCACTGACCAACCATTTATTGATAGTCATTAATCATTTATTATCTCCGCCTGAATAGTTTCTAAATGTTCCAGTAATATAAATTGCTCTTTCCTTCAAAATTCAATAATGCAGCTGAGCTTTACCTGCAGTGTTTTCTTCACCCAGCACTTAATATGTTTAAAAATCCCCTCTGAGTCAAAATTTCTGTAGAAAGTCATTAGAAGGAGAGCGTTCTTTACCACAATAATCCCCCATGCATGTATCTCTGTTAATTGAACTACTTTTCTAGACAATGCAGTAATTATAGTTCACTGAAGAGCATCAAAGAACTTTGCTGTTATTGTACCCTGACATTTTCCCAATTGGTGTGTGATCTCACCAGCATAATAGGGGGCTTCTCCCTGGAATCACAGGGCAGAGGCATGAACTGGGTTGTCATGTCAGTGCTAGGAATCTATGCCATAGGCTCTGACATTTTTTGTGTAGGATCATTTTGCACGATCCCTTCCCTGAATGTAGGCACAGCCCAGACAGATCAGTGAGGGCCATGGCTGGGAGCCTGCTCTGTGGTTGTGTGCCACCTGCCCTGGCCAGCACCTCTGTGTGTCAAAACCATAGAGTAGATGCAAAAAAAAAGCTTTTTTTTTTCTGCTTTTTTTTTTTTTTCAATCCCGTGATTTTTTAGATCTGAAACACCTAACTGTATTTACAGGCTGGGACCTGTTACGTAGTGAGGCTGTGCAGTTTGGGTTTGCTTTTCATGTAAGACAAATCCCATCAGTATGGCTTTGTTTCTGCCGAAGGCAGTGTTTGAACCCCTGTTGTTTTGACTGGTGACTGGGCAGGGAATCAGATTTAACAAGGGCAGCTTGTATGGCTTCTTGAGCTTGTAGGTATTCTGTTTCATAGCTCAAAGATATCACAGATGAACATTAACAAACATGAAAATCAGCTTAGTCGGAGTGCAGAAACACGATACGGGAACAAGACTTTACATTAGGAGCTTTCTGAAACATTAAACAAGTGAGTAGGTTTTTGCAGTGATTAGTTTCCCAGGTCTAAAAATTCACTTGATCATTAAAGCTGCTTCTCTTCCTAAGTTATATAATTCTGGATATAACTTCTGGAGAAAAGCTATCTGTTTACTTATTAATAAATAGTCACCTCTTAACCTATCAATATTGAACACTTGTTAAAACACTTATCTGAACAACATACATGCACGGAGGGAGGTTCGACAAGTGTATATTGGATGAGAGCTTTGAGGGAGAAAATAGATAAGTAGTAACAAAATAATTTTCAAGGTGAATTAGGTAGGGGTCTCAAAAGTAATTGCTATTTACCAGTATCACTTCTAAGCACATTTCCAGTATCTGATGCTTTTCCCATTAACACAAAGGAAAGACTCCGAAAAGGAACTCCAAACTTCAACTGGGAGCTGAAGCCTAAGGACAGTGACAGCTAAAGGCTATTGTTTTCTAGTAGACTATGTGATAGATGCTGAGATCCAAAATGCTAAGATAAAGCACACAGCATACATAGTTGGCAGTGTTGGTGAACCATAGCTACAGATGCAAGCAAGGAGGGATGTTTGAATCTAGATGTTGGCCTGGACCATTGTGAATGTCTGGAAAAGCTCTCTGTAACCTGTCAATCCACCTCAGCAAACAAGGGACTGAGTAAGCTCTCCATCACTGCTGATCTTTCTAACACCAGAATTATGCCTAGTATGAGGAAGCTGTGCTGTGGCTTCTCTTGCTCCCTACATACCATGCTAGCACTCATCCTGCACCTTTTACTGATGTTTGCCTTGGTAGCCTTAACTGCTGAGTCCTTGTCCATGGAGAAATGCTGCAATTCCTCAGAGGAGCACAAGAAAAAGGCACAGCTGGGTCCCAGATCCTGCAGAGCCTCAATGAATTGTTTTGTGATCCAGTGGGTAAGCTATTTGCTTGCAAAGGAGGCTGGAGAAGCTTGCAGAGCTACCAGCCTAGCAGATAGGCCAGATCTCACACAGCTGCTATAGCTTTGTAAGTGGGAGCTTTCAGCCCCATCATAATTATATATTGCTTGAAATTACTTTGGAGTAGCTCTCAAGATGTTGCCATCAGGGCTGTCATCTTAAGGGACAAGCTCAGACAAAAGAGAAAGAAGCTAAAGTGAATCAGGAAATGGTGAAGGCTGAATTCATTTCACCAAGCTTTTATAGTCATCCTGACCTCCATACAAGTTCTCAATCTCAGCTTATGTTTACTGAGGAAAAAGCTGTAGCCTTCCCCTTTGAACTTGTTTAAGTGGAGGGAAAGTTGCAAAGTTGTTTTTTTTTTGTTTTGTGTTCTTGGTTTGTTTTTTTTTTTTTGTTTTTTTTTTTTCTTTAGCCAGAAACAAGCCAATCCCATCAATGCTTTCACAATAAAACCACACTTTACATTTGTTGTTGTTACCTGTCAGGTCATGAATCAAATCTCTGCTTGCCACTCATTTCAGCACAGACCTGACAACTTATACCCACTCCAATGTTACTCATATGAGTGAAGCGATCTGAAATCTACTGCTGAAATTTTTAAGGTGAAAATAGGTTGATTTAATTAATTGCTCTGGCTGATACCCTGTTAAACAGCATCTCGGACAGGATGCTGTTGAGATACAATTCTGGATCCCACTTTGTAGCTCTTTACCCTTCATCTCTTTGTGGTAATGTGCTTATAAGTGAGATCTGTCAGGGAAGTTGTAATGGTGCATAGCAATTTTAAGCAACCTTTAAAAATGTATTTTCTAATCAGATACTAAGCAAAGGAACAAAAATAGTACTCTGAAACTGTGATGGTCTTGTAATTGTTATGTTTTAGCTCAGAAATGAGAAAAGGCAACTCTAATGAAATAATTTTGCTTCATTATACTTGGTAACTTGGCCTTTGCAATTAAAAAAAATGCAGAGTGATGTGTTTTGTACCTTTCTGGTTTGAAAGATTAAAGGCTTCATGAACATGTCTGTATGTAGCATTATAGCGAGCTTCTGCTGATGAGCATCTCCTTGTGTACAGTCTGACAACCGAAAATATAATGGGCTCTGAAACTGCCATTATGTTCCATCATGTCAATGATCCATAGATTAAGAACTGGCACAAGCACGCTGAAGAGCCCTAAAGGAGCTGTAATAGCTTATCTTGTCAGCAGTCAGATGCTGTGGACTAAAGTCAGAGAGCGCTCAATCACATACACTTGCTTCCCGTCCTGTGCTATTTCACCTTTTTTTAAGCTGGGAATTTTCTCAGCTTTTGGAAATACAATGCTCAGCAACTGTTGGTACAAACTGGAGGTCTCTGTGTCATAACAACTTCTTTTGTGGGCCAGCTACGGAGAAAACTGTTGCTAGGTGTAGTGGTGGTTTCTGCATTGCAAATATGTTTGGCTGTGATCACTGATTCATTCTGTTGCCATAATATGGCCATCTCACCTTTCCTTGGTCCGATCATCGGGCTGTTGACTTACGGGGTTGCCAGTGACAGCCCCAGCTTGCTAGGTCTATTAGTCAGCCTGCCCAAGTGCAGTTTTGCTCCTCGTGGGGTCTGCTGGAGGCACCTGCATAAGTAATGAAGCACAAGATGATCTCCAGTGCTTGATCCAAGCTCAGTCTACATAGAGCCAGCTCGAGCGTTTCTGCGTGAAGCTGCTGCAATGAAAGCCCTGGAAAGTGCTGTGCAGCGGTGGTCCTCCTAAATGTAAGCTCTTTTCCAACCTAAATGATTCTGTAATTCTGTGATTCTATGGCACTCTCTGCACTGCGCTCCCAGTGTTTTCCCTGGGCAAGTTAGCAGGACGACACTGCAAGGGAACAGGCTCCACATGTCTGTGTGGTGGGGCGCATTCACCTTCGCAGTCCTTTGGGTCTGCAAGGGACTGGAGTGGCCAGTGGCTTTACAAGAACTAATCCAAATCTTGCAGGGCTGGAGCTGAAAGCTAATGAGTCCTGTTGGACCCAGACTGACTCTGTATGGAGCCAGATCAATGCCTTTGCAACTTGCGTCTATATCACCAATTCTTCCTGTTAACCCAGTTATTTGAACCCATCATTATCCTGGATAACTGAGACTTGGTCTTTAAGCTAATAACGTCTATGTCATGACATCTGCAAGACATTTTTAGACTTAACATAGGAAATTAGGTGAAATAGCAATTGTTCATTTAAAGTTTTTAATGGAATCCACTTTAGACTTTTGTAATGAGATAATATTTACCTTTGGCCACTGCTGACCTGGAGCAGATCCAGACCAATGACCTAGAGGGGAAAGCATCTCTATCTGTTGCTGAGCATCTGAGCCAGACATTCCCTAGTGAGATGGAATTACAGTCTTAATCCTGCAAATAAATCCAGAAAGGTAGATGTTTTATGATCAGGCTGGTACCTGTTGAGGTCTGCGAGGTTCCTTTCAAAAGGAGAAGAGGCCAAAGCCATGGCTTTCAGGAAGATGGTTTACAGATATCAGGTAAATTCAGAATACTATAGAACACTGATCCACATCTCAGAGTTTTCAGGCACAGAAAGTCAGGACTATGCACTGCAGTATCAAAGTTTGATCTTTGCCATTTATACCTTAGTAAAAGTTTAAATCTGTCCTGTCTGGCCTGGTTCACAAGCTGATTTTGGTTTGTAGTCACATCTTCTACTTGCTCCATTTGCTCTTATGGATCAGGTAACGGAGACACGATTCCCTCTCCTCTCCCTCTCCTCTCTTTTCTCAAGTTCATTGGGAGAATAATTTAATTCCAGATTCAATGCAGTTACATTCATAATCCCTTCTCTTTTTTTAAATTTTCTAATTTATGAGGCACTATTAAATTAATGCTACCTCCATTAATCTAGCATCACTTAGATTCTGTATTCCTTGGAGAAGACGAGAAAAAAATTAACTAGGAGTCATTCTATCATTACTATATATTTCTTCAAATGCATAGGCATGAACTTCAAAATCTGAAAGGATCCTCCAAAGCCTATTGCAGAGGGAGGGAGAGAGGCATCTCTCTGCAGTGGGAAATCCAGTCCACCTATTTTAGTGATCTGTGTCACTTCTTCATATTAAAATGTTAGCACATTATTTCCAGCTAAAAGTCTCTGACCAGCTTTAGATCTACTTTTGTATTTTTCTGATAGATAAACATTTCCTATTACTTTTCTTTCTTATAGCCCTCAGTTAGTTCCAGTGTGCCTTAGAAACCAATACACATTTACTCCCCTTCACTCCTCTCAATCAAAATCATGTAGAAATTACATAAGAGAGGTAACCATGGTTATGAAAAGAGTCCTTCACTCTAAAAGAAGGAATTGTACACAGTTTTCAGTACAATAAGATTGAAAGAAACCTTGTTAGTTATATGCAATCATTTGCTGCTACATTTTATAGACTCCAAATCATCATCATGCTACATGTTTTTGAGTTTGTCACCCCTCCTATAAAACCGGGCCCAAGCTACTGTCATCTCATTGTTAACAATTTTGTAGGCTAAAGTTTTCATGGCCAATATTCACTTTTTTTTTTTTTTTATTGTTGGGACAGGATGCTCTCTTAATCAAAACAGATTTTTTCTTCTTGGTGTTTCTACCTGATCATTCTTTTCATGTCTCTTGTTCAGGTGGATTGATGGTTCCTTGTATCAAATAATGCAGGTTCTTCCACGTTGATGTTTGTACCTTTCTGCAGCAAGGCAGGTATATGAAATGCCAGGACTGCAGTGTCAATGCAAGGCAATTGTTCTGATATACTGTGGACCTCTGTCTTAAGTACTCACCCCTGTCTCTGTGCAATCTGAAAATTCACCGTCTGTAATGTTTCCATCCCCTCACAACCTTCATGTCCCCACAACAGGTGACAAAGTGCCTTGTCCACACTGTGCAGATGGGAAAGCAAGGTGAAGTCTCAAGTCACAGAGGGAGTCCCCAACGGAGCAGGCAGCCTCAGCACACAAAGGCCCTGGCTGCTGTAATATCCTCCCTCCTTCTGAAGTTTCCGTAGTTGCTTAAGGGATTTGATTCTCAGTCCTCATTAAATTAAATGGGATGAGGGCATCCAGACATCTGAAGTTGCTCTGAAAATCTCAGCTGTAAAAGACAGCTTATTAGGCCATTTCCCTCATATCTTACAAGGAGAAAAAGGAGATCCATTGTGAGTGAAAGAGAGAGGCCAGTACATCATAATAAATAAGTGAAATGGTTACTATTTTGTAATTCAGTTGTAACTTTGTATTAAATTTAATAATGCATACACTTTAACTTCACTTTGCTCTTATTAAGAGAAAAAAATTGGTCTGGGCAAGCAAGCAAATAATTAAATAGAAATATTAAAAAATGTATGAACAGTGTGGAGCTTAAATGTGTATCACTTTTATAGCAGCAGACATGATTTAGAAGCCAAGTCCCTAAAAATGAAGCATTCTTCAAGCTTTTGAAAGCTCTCTAGGAATTCTAACATCAGAAACGTGTTTTCACAGTGCCAGTATTTCTAGAGACACGAGGTTGCTTATTATTTCATGGTCTCCAGCATGGGTCATATAAAACATAGGAACACTCAGAGAAAGTCCACACTAAGTGATAGAAAAGGGTACAGCATAGCACTGGAAATTCCTCAGTTCCTTTTAAATTAGCTACCTGCGATATCATTGCTCTATTTCTTAGCAGGCTGAGAGAAGACATGTTTCTTTCCCACAAGTATGGGGAGCTGAAGTAGTGACTTTAAAACACCACAAAAATCACTACAGCACCCTGCAGTGATAGCCCATGGACCAACCCTAGCCAAGCAGATGAGGACCAACATTTGGGTTCTGAAAATAGAGATGTCACAAAAACCACTGAGCCAAATTCCAGGGTTCTCTAAGGGCCTCCATGCTACGAGAAATTTGCCTGAAGAGCTTGAAGTGAAGCCAATGGAGCTGATTTCAGCCAGTTTTGTCTTTATAAATACATCCAAACTTGACCTCTTTGAGGCCTCCTCATACTTACTGCCCAAAGATTTTCCAGACTCCACAGATCTCTTTTCCACAGAGATGTTCCTTCTTCAGCTAGAAAGATTTCTGTCCCCACACTGGATGGAGAGAACAGACAAGAAAAAAGGACAAGGCACATTAACCTACAGAGAGGTATACCTACTTAATTTGACTGACCTCTCACTTATATGCCTGTTTAAAGCTTTCTTATTTTTCAACAAAATCAGCCTGTAATATATAAATATTATCTGGATGTTCCAGATCAAATCACTGCAAAAAAATCTGTCTTGAAATTGAAATGGCCAAAATTATCCTAATAAGGAGAACTGAACGTTATTTCTTTAATAGGCTGAAGTCACACAAATACAGGCTGGGTGGGGAATGAATTGAGAGCAGCCCTGAGGAGAAGCACTTGGGGGTGTTGGTGGACAAGAAGCTCAACATGGCCCGACAATGTGCACCTGCAGCCCAGAAAGCCAACTGCGTCCTGGGCTGCAGCAAAAGCAGCGTGGCCAGCAACTCATGGGAGGTGATTCTCCCCCTGAACT
>JAVJGJ010000037.1:13301895-13332139 GCA_035590215.1 Microhierax caerulescens
GGCACTGGCACAGGCTGCCCAGAGCAGCTGTGGATGCCCCATCCCTGGCAGTGCTCAAGGCCAGGCTGGATGGGGCTGGGAGCGACCTGGTCTGGTGGGAGGTATCCCTGCCCATGGCAGGGGGGTTGGAACGAGGTGATCTTTAAGGTCCTTTCCAACCCAAACTGTTCTATGAATCTCTGATTCTGTGATCTTTTACACTTAAAGCACAAGAAGTGCTAGTGCAAGGCCAGCCAGCCAGACACAGTTTCTTCAGTGTTATGTCTGCAAAAGCTGCTCACCTTGATGTCTGGAATAAGCTTTACAGTGTCAATATTCCTCTCAGTTTCCTTTCCTCTGCTGCAGAGCATTACATTACATACCCATTCTACCTGCTGATTTCAAGTCCATGTGGGAAAGGACATCCTTTGAAACTTCCCCAAATATGTGACCCTTTCTGCTTCAGAATAACTTCAGTTCTGCTGGCAGTGACCCCACATGGTACACAAGCACTCCAGCTTAGCTACGTAAGCTTTTCTTTTGAGTCTTGTTTTCCTAAGCATCATTACTTGTAGACATGTCCCTACTCATTTGTATCTGGAGGCATTCCTTTACAACATTGAAGGGCTAGGAGGTTTTATTTTAAATGCCAGGAAACAGGAGTGTCAGAAATTAGTAACTACTACTGACTTTTAGTGTTGCTACAAAGTTGAGTAAGATGGAGTGATTAAAGGCAGCCAATACAAATACTAATAGCAGGTCAGGCAAAACAAACATGCAAAAAAGCCAAACGTACTTGATGTTTTTAGAGAATTTGCACAGCAGACAGGGAAGAGTGAAAGCATTGATCAAACTTAGTGGTACACAAAGGAGAAGAAAAATGGCATGAGATCAGAGCACTGAAAGTAAAATATGTGGCTGTGTGAAAGACTTGCCTAGCAAGTGCGAGGGCTAGAAAAGGTGTGGTGGTCTTTTAACAAGGAGGGAGCTGAGAAACTGCAGTGCTGCACAGGCTGATGGCAGAGCCAGGCTGTACTTTATGCTGTATGGTACAGCTGGGAGATGGATTGGTTTCAAAAGAAAGTACATGTCATATTTGCTAATGACAGAGACAAGCAGCAGGCTAACCACTGTCAAAGGGGTGAGTCTAGTTTTGAAGTGTCAAGGCAGAAATGACAGCATGGGCCAGATAAATGGCCTGTGAAATTGTTGCTGTAACTGTGGGTGAAGGTAAAAGGCTTCTCACCCCTTTCTCCTGCTGGGTAGGATGTTATTTCTCTTAGTGACATTGTGCTGTAATACTGTAGGATGCTTAGTTTTGACTGGTTATTTGCTACTGTGTGCAGAGATTCTGGGAATAAAACATAATTCTTGATTTAGTGCCAATCCTTACAGATCACTTCAGATTTCCAAACAGGTAAACGTTATCCATGACAATACACAGCCTGAGCCTGAAATAAAGCATGACATGACTTCATTTCTGACTCAGTCTTGCAGTGGGGACAAACCACATGAGAATGACATAATCAAAGGCAAAAGAACACAAACATAAAGCCATGGCTCCTGCATTTCACAGCCCAGCAAGCAGAACCAGGGAAATCCTTTTTAGCAATCACAGCAGGAACAATATTTTCCTGTACTTTATCAACCCAGAGAGAAAACCAGGACAACTACTTCATATGGGTAACATGCCTTGCCTTGCCATCACCTAGGCTGGTGGTTGGCTCAAAATGTCGGAATGATTGAAATGTTCTGCAGAAAGGCAGTATTTCAGCGGTCATAGGGTCAGATTCAAACCTCCCTGGAACAAATGGGACTCTTACTATTTGTCTAAGTGGGTTTTGGATTAAGGCAAAGCCAGCTGATTTATCCCAGTGCCTTTGGAAACCTCCGTACAGAGGTTTATGGAGGTTCAGCGAGAAAAAGGACCTTGAGAACTGGAATGCTGCTTTTTAAGGGGTGCTTCTTTGCCACTGACAGCAAGAGTTGAGTCTTCAGCCGTTGCTGACCCCTGTTATTTTGGTACTAGACTTAACTTCTGGAATTTATTAGAAGTAGCTTTCTATGGCCAATATGACTAGTGTCTGATTTTCCAAATATCATAACTGTTCAAACTGTTACTAACATGAACTACATGAACTATTTTTTTGGGACCCAAGTACTTTACTTTCAAGCGAAGCAGATGGGAATGAGGTAGTTATGGCAACATCTATAGTTTGCAGAAGTCAGCTAGGTGTATATAAACATAAGGAGCTAAAACTGTGTAATTTAAATGTTTCCCACCTTTATAGTCTTATCACTACAGATCCAAAGACATAGCACTGGTCTGTTGATGTTGATTGAATATACTTCTGTATACACTAAGAGGCTGTGGTAGAACAGTGTCAGGTCTGTTTTTTTGTGCAGGTATTTATTTACTGAAGAAATTGGCTGGTTTAATGTTGAAGACCTTTTTCTTTCTGTAGTTTGTGTCATTATAAATCCAGCCTTCTCCCTGAATGTTGCAATATACATTTTTAAATAAGGCAATATTTGAAACAACCACAGTTTATTAACATTAAATAAAATATAGTCGATACATGTACAGATGTCTTAAAGGGAGAATTAATGTTATAATCATAAACCGGTCTTTGCTGTGTGTTCTGGAGTTAGAATGAAGAACAGATAGATTCTGGTTTCACATGTAAAGTGAAAAAACTTTCATATATAAGTAACTGTGCTTGAAAAATGCACTCATTAAAAAATGCACTGGGAAAAAAGGTTCTGTTTTTTAGGGGCACATTTATTTTACTTTTAATAAATGCAACTTACTAAAAGGTTGTTCCTAAGAGAAAAGTATCAGTCATCATCTCAGATAGCTTAAAAAAAGAGGTTTCCTTTTCATGATGCAGAGAAGCCAGTGATGATTTTTGTTGCCTCTGCAGTTCTAGAAGTGGCAGGATCTGAAATCAGTATGCCTGGTAGCTGTGCCAGTTCATAATGACATAAATCAAGAGCTTGCTGAAATCAAAATGGTGTATTGCTTAGCCATTTCTATGTTTTTCGCAAATTTATTCCTTACTGTATTTTATCTGATCTAGACTTAACTTTACCTGTTCTGAATGTACTGGTTAGATGTGAGTCTGATTCATAGCCCAGAAGATCTGGTTTGTATTCCTGACTTCTGTTCAGTATTTTTTATCTCTTAGATACTGTTTTCTTTGGCTTTTCATTCACCTACCCTGCTGTTTGTTTTCACTGATAACAAGAAGACAGATACAATTTTGTAAAGTGCAGCTCTGTGGTTAAATCCTGTCTGTATTTACAGTGGATTTCACCAACGCAAGCCAGGAGCAGGACTGGATGTCTGACATACAGAGATGTAACAGTTTTTCCCACTGAGTCCCTGCCCCACTGGATTAAGACAGTAAAAAAGTGGTTTTTTCACAGTGAGCTCTGATCCTCCTCCCCTTCTTTTTTAGTTTCTGCTTATCCAACAACTACAGACTCTGATTTCCCAAGTGAAATGATGGAGGAAGTCCTCTTCATCCCTTCAAACACGTGGGACTGTCATATTCCTGTTTCTGCTTCCCTGCAATGAATGCTGCAGGTGGTCATGTCAGTTAGTTGTTTCTTTTCAGTTATTTTAGTATATTCCTTGATTTAAGATCTATTTTATACTGAGGCTAACAGAAAAGTCAGATCTGGAGGTCTTAGGCTGTACTATAAGCCACCTCCTTCTTCCTATAAGGGGTGAAAAAAGAGAGCAGTGCAGACAGCAGAGTCCTTAAATAGTGCAAAGAATTATAATTTCTGATCTAGATGTTAAAAGGAAATAGCATCATGGAACTAACTGTGATTCTGAAGTAACAACTTAGTTTAGCACTTAATGAAAGACTGAGATTGCAGCATTTACACTTTTGAGTTTCAGGTAAACACCCTGTCTTCCTCTGCACACATAGCTGGATCCATAGCCCTTTTCAAACCCATAAACTGGGAAGCTTTGTTAATCCTCATTATTGTTTCCAAATAAGACCCCAGTAAAAGCTACCTGTCACTCTGGCATTTAGGAATAGCAATCCAAGATTGATCCTATAGCAAATATCTGTATTAATTGTATTTCAAATGAGGGATTTTATAAGGAAAAGTTTGTGATCATAGAAATCCCAAATTTTGCTCCCAGCAATCATTAAATCTTTCATTTAAATCATTCAAGGCACACGCAGTCAAGGAATTATGCTATCTATGAGTGGCTGGATGCTGCCTCATCCTTGCTATCAGGATGGGGTTACCAAAACAGCAATACAGAGAGGTCCCTGTGGGGATCAGAAATGTTGGCTGTTAGCATCTATGGGGTTTTAAGGAGGTGAAAAGTACTTTAGGTCAAAATGTGAAAGGAGTTGAGGGATGATCCAAAAATTGTAAATGTCAGTGTTATATTCTTTGTGGTCTGCAAAACAGGAGAAAACTTTCAGAAACATTTTACATTCAACTGTATTAAATAGGCTACAACACTTGCAGCTGTTGACAGCTTATCTTCAAATGTAATGTAGTTTAGATTAAAAAGGAAATGTCTGACAGGTTCATTCCAGTACTTGGATGTACATGAATGGATGCTTGTGCCATACTCATTCCTTTGCATGCGGTGTGGTTTGGAGGAAATAATCTCTACAGAAAGCAACTGAAACCAGTAATGTCTGCATTAAACAGGTAAATTAAATAAGGTTTGGACACTGTCATCCAAAAGCAAGCCATTTGCAGGCTGTGGGAGTTATATTTCAAGATGACATGAAGGGCAACTTTCCTGGATTTCAGTTCTGTTACATAGTTGTGTGTTGCTGTGGGAACTGGACTAAGTATCCTGCATGGACCTCATGCCTTTCATTCAGACCAGTGGATACTCTGCTCCTGCATTTGTTATGAAAAAAGTTGCAAATCTGAAATACTGATGGATTACAGTGGATTTGATCAGGGATATATGATCTGCTCAACTATTTTTCACTGCATAAGTATGCAGCACTGAGCAATTAAAACAAAGTGTCAGTTTAAATAAGCCATTTTATGGGGCTGGGGTGAGATTTAGGCTGGAAATGAACACACAAACACACAAAAAATCCAGTGATAGTTGCAAAAAATTGCCACCTGCAACAATAATGATCCAAATGAAAATCAAGGCACTTAGAGTAACCACGAGTCCTTTACTGTCATACAATGTAAAACCCCAGCTGCTCACATGAAGAACTCTCTAAGATACATGTTACAGTTCTGATTTCTCAACATGTGTTTAAGGAGTTTACCAGCTGAAGGACAACTGAGCTGTGCTTTAAAAACCTACTAGCATGAGCTAACTTAGAAGTAAAAACATTTTCTTTTACAATAGATTTGTTATAGAAAAGGAAAAAAAAATAGGGAAAAAAGGGATGGTGGAGATTGTACGCAATTGCATAAATATATGTCAATAGGTATTAAATCTAAGGTGAAATCTGAGAGTCTTGTATCTACAATTTAAATGACCTCACTGTCAAATTGGCACCCTGCCAATTTAGTTCTGAAACTGAAATATCAAAGGAGATATTAGGTAAAAGAAGATGAATCATTCGTCATTACCTCACAGATTTATTTATAATTGCATTCAGTTTTCCATAACTATGGCAGCCAAGAGAGCAACACACATCCTGGGGTGCCTCAAACACAGCATAACCAGCCGGTCAAATGAGGTGGTTATCCCCCTGCATTCAGCACTAGTGAGGCCTCATTTTGAGTACTGTGGGCAGTTCTGGGCCCCAGAATTTAAGAAGGTCCTTGAACGTGTCCAGAGCAAGGCAAAAAAGCTGGCAAAAGGGCTGGAAGGAATGTCCTGTGAGAAGCAGCTAAGAACTTTGGGTTTGTCTGGTTTGCAGAAAAGGAGGCTGATTGGTTCATTCAATATAACTCCCACAGCCTGCAAATGGCTTGCTTTTGGATGACAGTGTCCAAACCTTATTTAATTTACCTGTTTAATGCAGACATTACTGGTTTCAGTTGCTTTCTGTAGAGATTATTTCCTCCAAACCACACCGCATGCAAAGGAATGAGTACGGCACAAGCATCCATTCATGTACATCCAAGTACTGGAATGAACCTGTCAGACTCCTTTTCTGCAAACCAGACAAACTTCATTGCTCTCCACAGCTTCCTGAGGAGGGGACGTGGAGAGGGAGCTGCTGATCTCTTCTCCCTGGGATCCAGTGATAGGATACATGAGAATGGTTCAAAGCTGTACCAGGGGAGGTTCAAACTGGACATTAGGAAACATCTCTTTGCCAAGAGGGTGGTCAAACAGTGGAACAGGCTTCCTAGAGAGGTGGTCGATACCTCAAGCCTGTCAATGTTTAAGAGGCATTTATTTGGACAATGCCCTTATTAACTTGCTTTAACCTTTGGTCAGCCCTGAAGTCATCAGGCAGTTGAACTAGATGATCATTGTAGGCCCCTTTCAACAGAAGTGTCCTATTCTATGCTATACCGTGCTAAGCTGTTCTGTTCTATCCTGTGCTATCACAAATAATTGCTATTACACAAAAAGACCTCTCAACTGGGCAGCTGAACTGAACACATTTCTTAAATTTCTCAGTTTGCTTCTGCATTCAGCTGTTTTTCAGAGGAAAGTCTCTCCACCTGGGAAGTGCTAACTTCGGCTTTGTAAGCTCAAAGCCCACAGCAAGGATGTTTTTTTAAGGTGGAGCAGCACTTGGATATAATTTATAATCTTATAGTCCCTAGAGTTAATGGGTTTATTCATCCTGTAACAATTTTGGCTGTGGTATCAGAGACATTACAATATAATGCATAACACTCAGTCTGCAATACTAATGGGCACCGATAAACTGCCCAAGTACTATTTCTCTTTTGTAGCCGTGTTAATAAAGCAACTAGGGAAGCTATAAACTGCAAAGGTGGAAGTTACAACTGTGCAATGTTCCAGGGTGGAATTTGAGATGACCATAAGAGTTCCACAACCCATCAGTCATTTCTATAAGCAGGAAAAAAAAATAAATCCAAATCTTGATGATACGTACTGAAGATAGAAAGAAAAACACAACTGTCCTGGGAGTGACTGCTAACCTTTAAATTACTGGTAACCTGATGAGTTTACCTGGCGAGGCAGAAGACTGAGAAAACATGGATTTTTAGGGAAAAGACTTAGCATATTTTGAGCGTTCTCTGTCTTTATTGACAGAAACTTTCTGCCTTTCTAGGGCTGAGAGAGAGACAAGGCTGAGGTCCAGTTTGTGCCTTGGAGGCTGCCGAGCCCTGGCTAGCACTGGCTCATCCCTGGGAGTTAGCACGAGGTGATGGCAGCTCCTGCCTTTCCCTGCAGTGGTGTTGCTAGGCAGCTGCTAAGGCTGCTTTTGCTTCAAGCTAGATGATCTATCTGTTTTCTGCTCTAAACCGTGGGATTGAGGGATGGATTAGCCTCCCCAGCCTGACTAGGTAGACCTGGCTCCTCCTTACTGATACGCAGAAGGATACCTCTTTTCTGTGCCCTGGGAAAGGTCTGATAGCTCTTAACACCTCCCATGGCAGCTTGGATTAGAGCCAGACTGCAGCAGGAGAGTCCCAGGGCCACAGAGAGGGATCCTCCTTGGGGATTTAACCCCTCAGGGTGAAAACTGGGACTTCTTCCTCTGGGAGAAGCTGTCACAAGTCAACATCAGAGTCCAAACACTGGTTATTGTGCAAGCAGGATGGATTGTTCTGCCTGAGATTTCCTGGGGGTTATGACTGATTTTGTTGCTTTAATGATTTATCTAGTTTTTCTATTTATACCCAGAGTACTCTTCCCTTAAGTAAAGAGAAAAGTCTTTTAGGTATACACATATACCTAAACTTTTATACACATATACCTGTACTTTTAGGTACACAGATAGTAGATAATATTCCTTTCCTGATTAACAACATTTTCTGCAGAGAATTTAGTGCAGGGCCAGGGTGGTCAGATCCCCTATGTTCAACCTCTGATGAGACTACTCAATTTTTCTGTTGGCAAGGCATAGCCCTGAACTTGCATCTGCCTTATATAGGGGCAAATGAAATGTGCAGAACACAGACATATCTCTTAGTCCTGAAGTCCCAGTAACAGTTTTGATAAAATTTAATCTGGTAAATTGGATTCAAGAGATCTGGTTTAGTTCAGCAGTTGCCAGTTCTTTTGCTGGATATCTATCAAATGAGCCTATCATGCAACAGTCCTATGCAATCTCAGGTAGTTCACTTAATGCACTTTATGGTTTGGTTCCTCCTCAATGAAATAAGGCTAATACCTTATTACCTGCCTTAGTAGAGAAGCCCAAAAACATTACTGAATATGAACACATTACTGAATATGAACAATTCAGATATTTGGAGAGTTGTCATACACAGAGCAGTGTATCTGTATTTTTTTATTTATTTAGTACAGTGATATTTTCTAATGGAGTATTTAGTTTTCACATTTTATTCCAGAAGAAATATTTCACATGGCCAAATCATTCTTTATTATGTCAGTTCTTTATAGTTGCCTTCTAGGAAGTCTTATTTTACAGTTTTCTCTGTTCTACTCCTTATGTAGCTGATGTCCTGTTGGGCAATTCATCACTTCTCCCAGCTCCAAGTTTTCAGAACAGCTTTCATTTCCCTAGCGAATTAGCATGATCTCCGGGGATAGCTGAGAAGATGAACAAAGCAGAGATGCTTCCTCTGTACATCCAGACACAAATTTGTCTTTTTTTTTCCTTTCCCTGTGATTGCTACAAAAGTTGATTCACTTAAAGTACACAGAGAGTGAGATGAAGAACCTATGTAAAAGGAAGTGAAATGAGGTTTCACAAAGTTAATGCAGGGGCTTTTGGCAGGTATATGTAGGCTTTTTGCATCTGGGCATTGTCTCTTTCAGTTTCAAAATGTTTCCTTTACTGAACTCATTGCAGTTACTTCACTGAGCTTCATTAAACTTGTGAAAAGAGCTGGCTGGCAGAGCTCCAGCTTACAGCTTCCTATCTCCAAAACAGGTATAAGACCAGCCCAGAAGGGACCTGGAGAGGTTGCCCTGACAGTCTTTTGCCTGAAGAAAGGCTTAGCATCACAGAAACTATTTTTGACTGGTCCTTATAGGCTTTTAGTGATGGAGATGGTCACTGCCTGTGAAACAGATCACCACTAGTATATTCCTGGTATTGGACATCCTTGATGATGTGCAAGTGTTGTTTGCTGTCATGCTTTCAG
This sequence comes from Microhierax caerulescens, assembly GCA_035590215.1. NCBI lineage: Eukaryota > Metazoa > Chordata > Aves > Falconiformes > Falconidae > Microhierax > Microhierax caerulescens. The sequence goes on from JAVJGJ010000037.1 coordinate 13,311,097, forward strand.
TCATAACACCACCCACATATCTCCACCAAAATAATTTCTCCTTTAGACTTATGCAGGCAAGGAATCACACATCTGAGTACTAGGACAGTAGCTTATATGAATAACATTGATTAGATTCAGTGAGGGGAGCAGTAGCCTTAATTTACAGGATTATTAACCAGTAACAGCTTTTTAGCACTCACTATTGTAGGGTAAGTTTATAATCAAGTACTCTAAAAGGAAATATCAGAGGGACATGCCTTTGGGACATATTGCTGGATATGTACCAGGTAAACTTAATTTAGAACTGCTTCTGCTATTGAACCCTGGGTCACCAGACGTGACAGAAGAAGTTTCTTTGTTCATGGCTTAGATGAGAGTTTCTTCTCTCTTCTGCCAGCTCCCTTTCTTCTCAAATATTCCCCACAGACCTTACAGAGCTTTTTCTCAAGTGGAAGTTTTCTTTTGCTATGTTTGTCTCCCCATCCTATTCACATCTCTCTCTGAAGGAATACTTATGTGCATCTATACCAGATTACATGTCCACCCTACAGACACATTCTTTGCTAAGTTGGGGAGGGGGTTGGTGGTGGTTTTTTGGTTTTTTTTGGGGTGGTGGTGGTGGTGTGTGTGTGCCTTTAAAGTAAACTACTTGCATTGGAATTGCTTTGGAAATTACAGGCTTATTAGAGAAATTAGTCTGAAAAAGAGTTCCTATCTTAGTTGCAAAATTATGGGTAAATGAGGAGAAAGCTATAAAATTGTACATACGTATGCAAAGACTGAAGAAAGGAAGTGATTTGGGGGGCGTGAGAGGGGGGAAATTAGGGAGTAATCAAGTGCCACTAAGAAATAAGGAGTTTAAACTGACTGTTGATTACACCTTCAACAGAAGAAGCAATAGAAAGTCTGCTAATCACAAGCAGCTTGTATCTGACAAAATGTGATAGTGAATAACTTTTATCTCCTTGCCTGTTCAGCCAGAATTTATTGTGTCTACATTAAAGCATACAAAGTGTGTATGGCAAGAACTATTTTGCTTTAAGTTCCTTAAATTAATAACAGGAAAGATCCAGGCACCTTTAGAGTTTGCAAGAATGGGCAAGAAGTGGGCAGGTTTCTCAATAAATGGGCAGAACATTCTCCACAAAGCACTTCCCTCCATTCACTGTTACAAGAGCCTAGAAAAACTAGTCATTTTGGAGGCAACCTCACAAAACCCGGCCAGTTTACTGGCATGGCCCAGCACTGTCGTACTTCAAATCCTTACCCATCAAATGTGCCTTTTCTTCATGAGAGCAAAATTTTGTTGAAGTTCTTTTCTAGCAAGGTGATTTGAGTATGTTAAGGATGATTCAGCAAAGCACTTAATTACATGCCTCAGCCTACCCCTAATTAGCAGAGATCTTTAAATTTTTGTACAGTACTAAGCATATCCTTGAAGTTAACTCAGGCACATACTTAAATTAATGAGTATGGCTCGTGGAAAGCAGATAAGTTAAGCAAGTACTTCAATAGCAGGCCATGTAACTTGCCAACAGATATGATATCTCTGGCAAAACCAACAGCTGAACATACAGCAGCAAAATTTCTTCTTTATTCTATAATAACAAAACTACCTTTCCTAGGTAAGTAAGCTTCATGCCCTTCCCTCTCCTACTCTATGGATGCAATTTTTCTCCAACTCCCTGATACTGGAGCATTGTTCTCTCCATATTACTGGGTGTTTTGTGATAAAGGATGTTTTGAAATATATTTGGGAATCTGTTTCTCTTCACTGAACCTTATTGAACTTGACTGCCTTGTGTTCCACTCTGAGAACGGTTGACTTTCCTTTTCCCAGGCTTTTGGAGTTCACTTTTCAAGTGTAGAGAAGTCAGTATCATTGGCTTTTTTCCACCTCTGAGCGCCTGAGTTTCTGCGGGAAAGAATGCAAACAGTTAATAGTGAAACTTGCTCCCTGTCCTGTGGTGTTCTGATGGATGGCAGTATCCTTGCTGTGTCTCTTGGTACAGCAGACTACTTCAGCTGAAGAGGTTTTAAAAATCTATTTTGTCTACTTGAATACACAAGTTTTGTTGTACTGTACAGCCTTCATACCATGGCCAAATCAGAATAATTGTGACTAAGCAGATTTGTCAGTGAAAATAGGGCTGTATTATTTGATAAGGGAATAAGGATTGGGGTTATCCTGTGCTCTTCCTAGTCTTGGGCTTTACGGAGAACTTGGATGGAGGGAGATTTACTTGGCCTTCTTCTTTTGCCCTTCGCATTACCCAGTGTAGGGGGCACAGGCTGGATCTTGTAACAGCAAAGGTCCTGCCATCACCATCATCCACATATACACACTGTATAGCTGGATCCAGCCCAGCGCTATGAATAGCTCTCAGTCAGCTGAGCCTCAACCACCCTTTATTTTATTTATGCTATCTGTTTTGTTCCAAACCCATACACTGGCTGGTTGCCTGTTACAGGTAGTAAGAATATCCTCCAGCCTTGGCCTCCCAAACCTGGCACATCACTTGGTTTCATAGAAAAAAGTAATTGTCACTTTTCTGCAAAACAGCAGACATTGGTTATGACAAGAGATGGGATGATGGCCAAAACCACACTGGTGTTCCTACTGGTGCTAGACATCTTGTTCCAGAGTTTTATTCATGCAACCTAGGTTAAACTGACTATCAGGTATATGGTTTCAAGGGAATTTTCTCCATTTTGGATGATCAAAAGCTGTTTTTTTTCCCTTTCGTTACTTCTGTAGTTTGGGGTATAAACCATGACCCAGAAACAATAGGGTATTTTCACCTGAACGCTTTTGTGATTGAAGGAATGAAGTCTTTGACCTCTCCTTTTCTCTTCTGCTATATTTTGTAGTTCTGGTGACTTTTGATCCTTTGTACTTTTACATTGTCATGGTATGTAAAGATGACTTGAGCTGAGGTTTTATGGGTACTTCTAGAAGAAATGTCTCCATAGTTACCTGTGATTGCAAAGACTGAGTAGAGGTCCAGCTGGTCTCATCCATCCTGTGTTCCTGGTGTACCTACATATATACACACATACCCCTACAAGCAAAAAAGGCATAGTTATTTTCAGGAGTTCCCCTGAACATACTTGCTTAAACTGTGCCAATCCAGCCACAACCCTCATTTCTGAGTGGAGACATCATTCTTGCATCATGTTTGATGTAACTGTGTAGCATTGCTGTCATTCATGATTTGCTGTACAAGGGAATTTCTTAGAGATTTTTAAACAATACAGCCCTTTGACCTGGACAGAAAAATGAGTGGGTAAAATTTTAACATCTGTCTTGGTTTCAGCTGGATTTGGTATATTTTCTTCCTAGTAGCAGGTACAGTGTTGTGTTTTGGATTTAGGATGAGAATAATATTGATAACACACTTATGTTTTTAGTTGTTGCTAAGTAGTGTTTAGGCTAAGTCAAGGACTTTTCAGTTTCTCAGGCCTTGCCATAGAGAAGGCTGGAGGGGCACAAGAAATTGGGAGGGAACACAGCCAGGGCAGCTGCCCTGAACTAGCCAGAGGGATATTCCATACCATTGAACATCATGTTGAGTATATAAAGCTGGGGGGAGAATAAGGAAGCGGGGGATATTTGGAGTGATGGCATTTGTCTTCACAAGTAACAGGCGTGACGGAGCCCTGCTTTCCTGGGGATGGCTGAACACCTGCCTGCCATGGGGGGCGATGAATTAATTCCTTGCTTTGCTTGCATGCACAGTTTTTGAATTACCTATTAAACTGTCTTTATCTCAACTCAGGAGATTTCTCATGTTTACCCTTCTGATTCTCTCCTCCATCCCACCTTGGGGCGAGTGAGCAAGCAGCTGTGTGGGGCTTAGTTGCTGGATGGGGTTAAATCATGACAACATCATATGAGCTAATCCTTGGAGTAGTTGTAGTAAGTCACTACACAGCGCTAGTTGTGATTTACAGCATTAGTTGCCCAGTCAAGACACCCAAGGTGGGCTATTTTATTAACCGGTTTTTAAGGCCAGAGATGTTTTCCCAAACAATTTTATTATAGTGCTTAATGAAATGAAACAATCTGCTAGGAAAATAAACAGCACCACTCCACTGCTCCCGAGGTCTGTGCAGCATGAGTAAATTCATGAGTAAAAAGAGTAAATTTTAAATAGATCCTAATCAACTGGCATGACTAGAAAATGCTTATAACTCTGGTTTTCTGGGTAACAAGTGTGCTAGATACTTCTTGGTAACTTCAGTCTACTGCCTCTTTTTGCCCCATACAACCAGATTGTTTTCTGAGTCCTGTGGGCTGTGCTGGAGGAGAGGCCAAAGAATGGTCAGGGGCTGTACATTGGGGCATGGCTTCCCACGGGTGACACGGTGAGGCTCCAAGTGTTGACCCCTGTGTGCAAATCTAATGCAGTGTAACATACTGGTAATAATCTCTGTTGGTTTCTTTCCTTGAACTGCAGCAAGGCCCACCATAAGGAAACCTATCTCAATATACTTCTGTCTATCCTGGCTTTCCTTCCATCTGAAGGTGATTTTAATGTAGGGAAGAATACCTACCTTGCAGAAACCTGTGCTGCAGGCCTGTTCTTCTCCCCTTTTGATTTTCTCCTTTGTATTTGTTTGTTCTTTTGAGTAATGATAATTCCTAACTGATTCAAAACAGACTCGTAGGGGTGGGGTAAGGGGTTAGAAATGCACAATCAGAATTTATCCACAGTGAAAGACAGTAAACGAATGTCAGGGTCTACCTCAAATGAAGTAAATGAACCTCAGAAATACTATGAAATTAAATTACTATAAAATTCCTTCAGGCTGAATCATTAAAAATATAACAAAAAGGACATTATTTGGTAGTATATTTTCCACTACCTTGTAAAATATATTTAGGCTGGGGCTTTTTCAGTCTCAATACTTGCCTTCCTGCCTTCCTTCTCCTCTTCCTCTCCTCCCTTGTCCTCTTCCTCCCCTTCCTCCCCTCCCTCCCTTCCCTTTCTTCTTCCCTCTGCCCCTCCCTCTCTCGGTCTCTCTCAGCAGCCTGGGCAGCAAACAAATTTGCTTTATTTTGTATATTGAACTGTAGTTTCCAACCTGGAGTCTGCAGACCCTCAGGGCTGCTTGTTAGAAGTGAAAGGTGTGAAAAGGAACTAGGAAAAGCAAATTCAGGTACTACATCTCTGCATGATACCTATGCCTCTGAAAAAAAAAAAATTGGACCTTCACAAAGCAAGAAATTTAGAAGCTACTGGATAAGAAGGAATTATAACAAGAAAACACATCAGGAGGTTTGGAAGGTCATCATGGGCAAATATATAGGGGAGGTGAACTTCAGAGGAAATATATTTAGTGTTAATATGACTTCAGATCAAAGCAATAATGTAGTACTTGAGCCGTAGACAGTTAGTGAAATTAAACTTTTGAACCTCTTTAAGGTCTTTCTGTCACATTCTACAGCCATTAAAAAAATTTGTCCTAGTTTCTTCCCTGGGGTAAATTGACAGAAGTCCATTAATGAATGTAAACTTGAACATTAAGGCTCTGAAACACCATATTTTTGCTTATGTAGGTTCTTTCATTCTAGTGGATCTCAGAATGATTTATAGACATGCATTTCACAGGGCACAGGTGGCATCAGAAGCCACATTTCATCCAGCTGTATCTGGCACAGCCATCAATAATTTAGCAAAAACATTTAGGTTGAATTTTTTTAAGAGCTTTACAAACAAGTAAGAGATTTGTCTACAAAACACAGCAAAACTGCATGACTATGCCAGGTCTGGAATTGAAGAATTCTCTATCAGATAAAGGCACAAGGATGCAGAATAATATTTTTTTTTTAAAAAAAATATTCATTTCTTTAAACAACAACAACAACAAAAAAATTAATTCAAATACTTAACTATTATGTAATTAAAGCACACAGCTTTAAGTCAGGGGAATCTGTGCATGCAGAACTGTCCAGCACTTCTTGGATCAGGCCATAAATATCCTAATTGTTTGTCTAAGGCACTGCAATTTAATATCATCTGCTCTTGAGAAAAGGTCTCAGGCTCTTTGCACAGATTAGTTGAACGGACCATTCTTCACTTCCTAAAAACAACGAAAAAACTTCCAAAAGAAAATCCCAGATTCCTTCACTGCAAATTTTGGCTAAACCATGTGATGGCAGAATCATTGCTTACTGCCTTTGTGCCCTTACCCTTAGCAGTGGGTTAAATGCTGACTAGTTAGTACAGATTCTAAATCCTGTTGGATTTGGAGTATATCAAAAGCTTACTTGTGAACAAAGTACATCAGGAGTAGATCTTATCTGGCAACACTGGCATCACCACATTGAATTGGTTTGCATTAATACAGCCCTGTATATGCCATCATTTTTTTTTAGAGCCATCACACTTTTCATGTTAGCTAACCTTATTCCTACACAGCAAACGGTGCTGCTACTTCTTATTATGATCGAACCTGCTTTCTTTACAACGAAGGGGATGGTGACAAAACTCATGGACAATTTAAAGCTAGAAAATTCTCTGACAAGCTTTCGGACTTGGAGATGAGTTTATAGAAGTTATAACTCTGGCACTCTTAGAAAGTGGAGTTAAATACTGGGAAGGGGTGGTAGGAAGATGAGGAGGGGCTAAGCAGTGCTTTCATAGTGCCCAGGAGCCACAGGAGTCAGCTGCTCTGCAAAGGAGGAGGTTTTGGGAGTGTGTGGGAATAGTGATTGCACCAACAAGAAGCACAGTTGCATTCATACATTTACTCATGTGTGGTGGTGACCTATACTAATTTCTTCCCAATTTGCAGCTTGTTAGGGTCCTCAGTGCTCCCAGGACAAATTTTATGGCTTGTGCACTGGCTGTGAGTTACTTAGCCATGACACAAGCCATGGCTTTTGGAGTGCATCATTCTCGCGAGCAAAATGCCAAGCATGGAGCTGCTCCAGGCTTGCAGGCATGCCTCGGTACTATTTATCATAGAGGTAAAGATGCCTTTGGATTTGGTGTTTTGTTTAGGTGAGCACATTTTATGGCTTAGAGGTTGGTCTTCAGTTTCTGGGATACAGCATGGAAATCTGTTTTATTCCTGTTATTGAGTGTTTCTCCTGAGCACATAAGAGGATATGGTTTTTCATGGGCACTGCAGCATGAACAACTGTCATCTGATTAGATTCCTTCCATTATTTGTCCACTACCCCAGTGGTGTTAATGAAATGATGAGTATGGTCCCCCAAATAATAAAAATTTAAAAATTCTAAAATCTAAAACTTGAAAAAGTTACCAGCTTTCTGAAGTTGGAGCCTTTGTGTCTGATACTGTCAGACTTTTAAATATTTTTTTTATTTTGCTAAAACAAGAGATTTTTGTGTAACCATGTAGCTTAAGAAAAATTCTGAATATTATGTTAGATTGTTGCAGTTTGTCAGAATAATTGCTTCTCTGAGCAACTGAGATCTACAAGGAGGTTCAGGTTAGATTATTTAGAATAAATCCTTCCTACTTTGAGAATCCAAAAGAATAGCTCCATGATTATTATTTTGGGACAAGCTCAAAGTAGGTTCTTCTTCCTTTTGCCCTTGCCCCCCCATGCAGCAAGCAGTCAACTCTACCCAGCCATCAGTTCATTTCTTTATGAGGATCGCCCCCCCCCCCCCCAGCCATAAACTGCGTTTCACAGGTCCCATGGGCTGCATATACTCAGTTGCCTGCAGCAAGTTAAATGTGAGCGATAAAGTACTGTGTTTTCTGAAGCAGATTCTCAGTAGGTGTACAGAGTGATCAACACCTTTGGCTCTTTTCTGTACCCTTAATATCTGTGTTAGGCAGAGCCTAAATTTGGAATTGGGGAGCAGTTGCAGCAGGGTGTACTGAGGTCCAACCTCCCACACTGCAGTGGACCCGGCCAGGGGACATTACGCAGGACCATTTCCACTCTGTTAATGATCTTCTATTGTGTCAGAGCAGCTGAAAAGCCCTTGTTTAATGGAAAATCAGCCTCTCTTCACACACTCCCAGCACTGTTTCCACCTACATGGCTGAAGACTTTGTCCATCCTCCCCACCTGGGTCCCCAGTGACCACCTAGAGAGGGTTCAGTGGGTCCCTACTGCCAAAGTGGGGAGCCTCATCAATCTACAGACACTCATTTAATTGCCTGCCAGGGCCTCTCTGTTTCCAAAGGGGCAGGATTTAGGATCCAAAGAGAGCTCCTATCACTGCAGCGGGGAGCCAAGGCTTGTCAAATCAGTTGCCAGCTGCTGCTGATTCACTAGATGCCCAAGACAAGCAGTTTAACTTTCTTTTTCCTCTGTTTCTGTTTCCAAAGAAAGCACTTCTCGGCTGCACGCCAGGGGACTGTTGTGAGTTTGAATTAATTTGAGACTTCCAAATTAAAATTGCTGCAATACAGCAATTCATTTCACCCTGTGAGGAATATCTAAGATCCGCTGACTCTTCCTGTGGAGGCACCTGTTTCTCCCCAAAGCTGAGCTCAGCTAACCAGCTTAGACATTTCAGGGAAATAGGCACTAACTCTGATGATCACTATCCGGGTGTTAACTCTTCTGTTTGCAAGTGTTGGGAGCCCATCAGCAGAAAACAGCACCCTAACTTGTTTCTCAAGGGAAGTTAACCAAGTATTGAGAACATCTATTTCCAGCAAGTGCTGCTGTTATATTTTTGCTCTGGCTTAAAAACGTTCCGTTGAGGATGTCATTAGGGGGTTAATGGAAGCCTCGTACTTAGGAAGTCTCTCTGTAAGCTAGGCTAGCCTCTTTACCGTGTGATCAAATTCATTATTTTCCAGCTCCTGCTGTGATTGCCAGCAGTCAGATTTGAGCGAATGAGCTGAGGATGTATTTATATCAGGACAATAACATGAGGGGGTTTGTGGAATGGCGTGCTATGACAAGCTCAAGAAATAATGTAATTAAATTATTGTTTACAGAAAGAGGACTGGCACTTCTGGGTAGGTATTTTTAAGCTTTCTTGAAAAGAAATTAGAGTCTGGAACATCCTTTAAAACCAGAAATTAGAGGTCAAACACTGGATAAGAAAGTAGGAATAGAGGAATTTTAACTCCAGAACTTCATGAACAGGATGTACACGTACACAATTACATGATCACGGCTCATCCTTGTACAGATCTTAGGCAGAATGAGAGCATCTTTACTATCAAGACATCACTCAGTGAAGGTTGTATGAGCAACTACTAAACCCACGGTTTCCCAGCATTCAGAAGACTGAGTTTGCCTGAACTTGACATTAAAAATGGATGCAAGATGTCAACATGCAGTCTTCATTTTATGGATGAGGGAATGCATAGGTTGGTGTGTGTGTGTGTGTGTGTTTCATTTTGTTTTGTTTTTCTTTAATTTGGGGAGGAGTAGGAGGGGAGGAAAGAGAGTTACCATTTTGGACTCAGTTTATTGCCTACATATGGGCACCTAGTGCCATTTGAGATGCCCCAAAGTATCAGTATGGGATGGTAAGTAGGACACAGAGAAAATCCTCTATGGCAGCTCAAATGATAGCCATGTCTGTGCAAATAAACCAAATCCTAGATGTTCACTAATGATAATGGGAACTGTAGACAAATAGCCTACCTATGGATTGAGCACACAGGTGTGTACACCTATACTTAGAATTAACCCTGCCCTGTTGCTTTTATTGTGTTTCAGATTGTTATTTCAAAGAAAGAGTGAAAATTTTCATACTTGCAACTCTCATTTCAAATGGGTTACTACTGTGACTAGGTAAATAGTGCTGAGTGACTTTCATGGGCTCCTCCTCACTGCCACTTCTTCTGTTACAGTGCTCTCATGACATTGGAGAAGTGAGCTGTGACCACACATGAACATTGTACAACCATTTAATTTTGCTAATTTAGGTTGCGTACAACATCATAGGCAATCTCCCAAACCGTGGCTGCCAACCCCCAAGAGCTGGACAGCTTGATCTGATGGGATTTACACTGACTTGAAGCATGTGCAAAGCTTGGCCTGCTTCCAGAGACAAAGTAGAGAGTCACCTCCACTATTGTACCCTGTTTGCGTCCCATTCCTGTTTTAGGAGAAACTTGGAGGCAGACCAGACCCCTCAGCCCTGCTGTGCCTGTAGCAGATAGGATCTCAAGTCCTCATTTCTTCTTCAGTCAGACTTCATCAGGACCATAGCCCAAAATATGAGTCTTCTGTAGGTCACCTCCTGTCTCTTTTGACATTATGACATCCCCCCTACTATCTCTTGACCTTTCTCTCTTCTCAACAAACATTTGGATATGCCACTTTTTTCTTCCCAATCTCAGTTTGATCACATTTCCAGTTTTCATGCTCAGATTGCATTTTATTTATATATAGTAAAATCATCCTTGACTGACCTAGTAAGAAGAACTTTTGGGAAGGATTCCTTATTAGAGTTGGATTTTAGATGGATACTGTCAAAATAGAGACATCCAACATTGCTAATACAGCAGTTGTGTATTGGAAGAGTGCAGCGAGTAAACTGGAAAATGTGTTACACATGCTCCTACATAGCACATCCTACTGCTATTTCTGGAAACAGAAGCCCTGGATGGACCACTCACTGGTCTCAGCTAGCAGGACATTTATTTGATATCTCTTTTCCAGACTGCTGTGTATTTAGGTAGGGGATGCAGCTCACCTGGAAACTGGTAAAGGAGAAAGGTTTTGGCTTCTCAAATTGTAGACAACATGCCTTGTAAGGAGACATGTCAGAGAAAGAGGTTACTGCCTTTTCATCCACCTTGACTGAATTCTTACCTCCCACCTTGACCTGGAAATTACCATCCTCACAAGTCTGCTAGGAAAAGATGTGGTATGAACTCTTCCTATCCCGTTTCTGTCAAAATGACCCAAAACAGAAAAGACATTCCAGTTATCCTGAACAGTATAACACCTTTCAGCTTTCCTTCCCAAAAAGGGGAATAGGTGTCATCAATTGGATAAAGACTGCTGTGATCAAGGATACTGTGGACAGGTTCAGGGGTGAGGTGGGAAGAAGATTGTGATGTGAAAACAGGAGAACCTCCCAACAAAATGCTGCTACTTGTGGAGGGTTTGTACACTGCATTTCAAAGAAATGTCAGCAGGTATAAAGCACATTTTTTCAACAGAGAGCCTCTTCATTCTTAGACTAGAACAGAGCTGATGTCATTCATGCACTAGGGAAGAAGGGTAAAAATCAGCTCTCAGATTTAGCACATTTTACTCTTTTTGGACACAATCAAGGAGGTTTCACAGAATGAGTATGCCAAAATGGAGCAGTAGGTTCCATTTGCTGTTTACCCTTCAAATGGAAACTCATGTGTCCTCATGTTGAATTCCTTCATTTTTAAGTCAAAAAAGGATCTTTCTGACCAACTAGTATAATCAGCTCTTAAAATTATAAGGAGGTTCACAATGTCATTCTGTACCCATGAAAGAACTCTGTGAATTCCATTTATTCAGACTATCTTTTTTTAGAAAGAGATCTGATTTTATTTTTTACAAAATTCTGAGAAGGAAAATCCAGCATAGTAGTCTTAGTATAAACGCAGCAGGTAGGAAAAAAAGCTGCCTGTCTTTTATAACTAAAATGCAGTTAATAATATGAAAACTTTAGATAATTTATTTTGCTTCTAAATTGATACTTTGGCCTCAGTAAGTTTTCAGAAAAGACTGCTTGATTCACTGTCAGAAACTGGAACAGAGTCCACAAGTCCTGACTCTCAACCCCATATTAAATCCAAGGGAACCAGAACTGTCCCTGAGGAAAACTTAAATGAAAATTAATTTCTAACGCACTCTAAAGGCCACAAGTTCTGTGGCTCTCTTCATCACTGGAGTGTTACTGATGATCTGTTCCAATCTGGAACAGAGACAAAATGACAATTATGCTTCCTAACAAGTCTTGAAATAACCTGCCAGCTTTGAGGTGCTACAAGAAAATTCTCTTCTCACATATTATTATTGGCTGGGACCCTCAGGTCCTAGTCCCATTTCCCTGCAGCTATCCCTCTGCACCAAACTGATTTCTTACTTTAACTGATTCGTGGACACAGAGAGACCAACCCAGAAACTTAAGCATAATCTTAGAATATACTCTTCAACACCCATCAGACCAGCAGAATTCAAAGCTTGGGTGAGGCCCTGTGACCACTACATGACATGTGAAAACAGTTAGGTACCCAAGGGTAAGGTAGATGCAAGTAGGTGAACATGTGAATGCAAGTAGATGAACATGTGAATTAGTCAAGAAAAAGTAGAGAAGATGAGTACAGGCTAAATTCTGAACGTGCTCTAGTGGAATAGGCAGCATGTGAAATGGTGTTACAGAAATCTGCATTCTTGACAGAAATGAAACACAGGAGCTGGTATGTTCTGAACAGATCATACAAGAAGGTGAAGTAGAGGAGTATGGTTTCTCTAAATCTGAAGACCCAAGTTAGCAGAGTGGGAAAAAAGTGGTGAGCGTGGCTAATCCTTTCAAAAATTAGATTGGACTGGTAGAGGAATCTGGTATGTAAAGGCTAGCAAATCAAAGTAAATCTTTGAAAAAACAAGCAGAATTGGCCCAGCATGGAGACCTTGAAGTCCATACTGCCATACTGAAGCTTACTAAAGATTACGAAAGCTTTAAGAACACAGCTGGGGTCAGGACGACACCAAACCCAAAAATAAACACACACATACACACCCCCCAACCAAAAAAGCCACAAACAAACAACAAAATATGAAAAGAGATTGGATGCAGAATGACATTTGAAATTTCAGGTCAGAAGGTTTTGAAACATATAAAATTATGGATTGTGGCAACCAAAAAAGTACTCTTACTTGGACAAAGAAATCAGCAATCAACAATTATAGAAATCAACAATTATAGAAATAAACATGTGCTGGAATTACTGTAATGATTGACATACAAGCACTGAAGTCAATCACCTGTTCAAGTGAGACAGGTGTAAAAATAAGGGTAGCGAGTATTTCAATGTAGTAATAAGTCATTAAACCAAGGACTTATGCTTCTGTTTAATATTTTGAATCTCTATTCCTTAATTAAAGCCATTTGGCTACATGTCCACTTCCAGTATATAATCCTCAATGTAATCCCTGAACTAGTGCATCTACATATGTATTCAACAGAATCACTTGCCTGAGATATTCTGTTCCCTGCACTTCCCTTTTTACTTCTTACTGCGTAGAACACAAAGAGATAATTGCTCCAATTGCCATTCTCTAACATCATGCTGGGGATAACTATATATAAGAGTCCACAGTGGTGGTGCTGGCAATGTGTCATGAGACACCTTAGGTAGGTCTGTCATAATTATATACACAGAGCTCTGTGAAGTTATTAAAGAGGTGAAAGATCCTGAAGTCAATCAGTAAAGAAGATTTTAGTATCTTCAATGTGGAGAAGAACTGCAGTTAAAAAGAGTCAGTTCAGATTACACCTGCATGTGTAGCTGACATAATTCTTAACTAAATAGCCACTGAACCAGCAGGAGGTAATGACACTTTAGATTTTCTTTTGTAAACACTGAGGTCATTATTGAAGGCTAGGGGGTTTGGTGTAAATATATATGTTTTTAATACTACTGAATTAAGTGACGTGCAATGATTGAATTTAGGATAAATGAGAACTGTTGCAACAGATTTTTCTTGAAAAAAGAGGGGGTCTAGTTACCAAACCCATTGGGACTGGAGACCTCAGTGAACAGAATGTGGTGTAAATGTCACATTTCTTTTGCCAAGGGTATAATTGGATATCAAGAATTTGAACCACAAGAAAGTAAAAAACTTCAAAAAAAAGAGAAACTATCCATGTTAATAAGTATATTAAAAGTAAGGGGGGGAAAAGGACTTGAGCAAGAAAAGCAGTATCTTTACAGGAAGTGATGACATGATGTGCTATTTGCAAAACCAACTGATTTAAACATTGTGAAAGAAATAGAAAGTAAGCACAGAAGGTTTCTAGAAGTATAAATAAAAAAAGAATAAGAACAGAAATGCAGGGGAAGTGAGACCAAGCGCAAAGTTTATTTGGGTACAAGCCAAAAAATACAAAGTAAATATATTTTATTTATATTTATATATATATATAGGAAGGAATAAAGGAAGTTATCATATCCAATATGGAAACAAATCTCAAAGAAAATCAGTCTTTCTCAGTAGGGGAACGTCACACTCTTTTGTCTCAGAATCCTGAAAAAAAATGGCATATTAATTGTCATATGAGTGTTTCTAGTAAATCTATCAAACTGAGTGATAACATGTGCATGAAGAATAGTCAGCACACTACCTGTAGTCAAATACTAAGAAGATGATCTGTGCAGATACCACCTGGCAGTCTGGCCTCAACAGCATATAGGGCTGTAAGAGTTTCTTTCTTTTGAAAGAAAGAGGTGAACAGGAAATGTACCATGACTGTAAAAGAGCAAATGCACGTGTAGCATGCATCAGAAGTTTTTGCCACTGGAGAGGGGGAAACGTTGAATCAAGCTACTGCTAAGATACTAAGATTCCAAATACTGCAAGTCTGTGGTTCTTTATTTGAGGCCCATGGACTACTTGTAGGGACTGAACAAAAGGCAGATCAGAAAACCTGCTTTGTTTTCCAGAAGCCTTCAGTCACTTCAAAAGGATCCCCAACTCCACTCAAAAATTTCTAGGCCAAAGACTGAGACAGCTATAGCCCATGTCTGTATACAATTCTGGGTGTCCATATTCAGAGCAGAGAAGTTCAGAGTAGGTCAGTGGCGGAGGTGGGCCACAGGATAATGAAGCAAACAGAGAGATAATTTTCTTATAAAGAGAGACAAACTGAGTCAGCTTGTTTAACTTCAGCAAAGTGGGGGCTGCAAAAATATATGCTGTCTGTCAATACATCAGTGCGTGATCACTGGAGAAGCAAAACCAATTATTAATCACAGACAGTGTTGGCAGAACCAAATGTGAATATATTACTCATGAATATTTTAGGCTGAAAACGAAGGGTTATGACTAGTTGAGGAGTGCGATTCTGTGATGCTCTCCCATTAGAAGCACCAGAGGAGAGCTGAACACAGCAATGGAGATGGAGTCTGAAATGCTTTTGCACAGGGTTATATGATGTCCCATGGCAACAGGGATGTAATTACCGAAGGGATTCATTCCTCTCAGATGCTTTATATTCCTGCAATTTGCCTCAGTGCACACTGGTCTTTTAATCCCATAACTTGTCAGATTGAAAAATCCTAGTATCACCAAGGTTAAGGCAGATGTTTTGCTACTACAGGATAAAAAATGTTCCCCGCGTGTTTGACTTGAAATTTCAAGCAAAGCTTCAAAGGCTACTTTTACATCTCCACAAAAGACTGCAGCTCCCTGAGGTCCAAGAGAGAATAAAGTTCAACCAGTGCAGTTGGCTGGGTGCTAGTAGTTTTGATAACACCTTACTGTAGCCTTACGTGGCATTGTTCAGTCAAGAGGATTTCATATGGCTTTGAAAATTTATGGCTTGATAAATCTATTCATAATGGGTTGTGTTTCACTCCATGGCTAAACCTATAGAGGGAATGATGATCAGCTGAGAAGTGAATGTATCAGAATTCAGTTCTCAACAAAAGGGTATGTGGTGGGGGCACTGTCCATACACATGAATCCAGTCTATCAGCACCAAAATGCAAGCACATGTGGAATGAAATGTGCCAAGTCTACGCCATGGTTTGGGAAGACACAAGTTTAAGGCAGGCCATCTATTATAAGGTTAATGATAAGACACCAGAACGAGCAGACTATGCTCTTCCTGGCTGCTGAGTGACCACAGTTGATGAGCAGTCCTGCTCCTTAGAAAAAATGCAACATGTTCAATCCAAGACTTTGCTGGGAAGTTGTGTCATGACTAAGTTAGAAACAGGAACACAGAGCTAATCCATGTCACTTCAGAATGCCTTGGACACTGGCAGATGTCATGGGCTGTGCGGCTGAGACCTCCCAAGCCCATTAGACCTGTTGTACATGCATACTACTAGAAATCCTGAAAAAACACAAATCATCCAGATCCACCAGACCAGCCTCCCAACCAAGAAAAGAAATGTTTGGTGCAGGGGGGAGAATAAAGAGCAAACTAGATGGTGGCCAGTTCACCAGCATCCTTCCCTGCATTTCTTTGTATTGATGACAACATCAAGGAACCATTATTATGGGTATAGCACAATCAGAATGTAAAAGCTAATCCCCACACCACATTTTTGTTAATGAGATGAGACGACTTAATGCTAGGAATATAACAATAACAGAAAATAAGACTCTAGTCAAATATGTGGGTTTTAGAACATTTTTAGCATCTGCTCACTTGGAAAATTAATTCATTAGGGTTCTCAAATTTTGAAACATTAGTGAAAATCAGCAAGAACTTCACAGGCTTGCAGGAGACAAACAAGGTTTTCTTTGCCACCTTTTTACCTGGTCTGTTAATGAACCAGAAAGTGGTGCTGTGCGGTTCCTTGTAACAAATGAAGGAACATACTGCAGTCTCTCACACTCCTTTTTTGTGGGGGGAGTTTGTTTTGAGGGCCCTGATTTGCAGTGCAGTGATACTGTGACATATCACTTTGTTCATAAGAAACATTTCCTACTTATTACCATAAGTCATACTTTTCTGAGATAAAAATAAAAATTTGTCTTGCTTTACGATTTTTCTAGTGTCATACTTAGAGAGGCATGTAACTGTGGGTGAATACCCTCGCAGCTTTCCCATCTCTTGAGGTCAGTAGTGGAATTTCTAACTGGGTCTTAATTTGAAGCCATTCATTATTTCATCTCTTTTTCAATTGCCTCCTTTCATATATTTTTGCCTTGCCCTTTCTTAATGCAGCCTAACATCATCTTTGTGGTTTTGCTCAGCACAGAGCACTGAACAGATGTTTTCTTTGAGCTGTGCTCAGTCATATCTAGGCCCTTTCCCTCAGTAATTACAGTTAATTCTAGGAATCCTCAGTGAATATTAATAGTGGAAATTGTCCCATCAAATATACATAACATTACGCTGAATGCTTTTTGACAATGCCCTGCTCAATTATGCAGATGCATTACATCATCCTGAAGTTGCATGTAATTTTCTTTATGCTTAATTAGATTAAAAGAGAGTGCCAGGAGGAATTGGGCAATAGACTATAGGTTCCAATAAACGCCTAAAGCACATTACGCTCCACACTCAGAAATGCCTCTGTCCCTAATGTTCCCCTCTAATTTTGCATACTTTCTACATGCTTTATCATGTAGATAGGATATCTATTTATCATGGTGGAAAGGAGCTAGTTGCCTTAAAAATAATAAAGGTTTTCCCTCCTCTACCCTGCTCAGTTTTTCCTGTTTGATCCTGCAGTAAAAAGGCAACTCTGCCACAGTTATAGTCAGACCAAAACACTGCCTATGTCATTGACAGTCATCATCACCGATTTAGCCTGTGACTTCATCCCAGGGCCAGACAGGGGAAGGGAATGGGAAGCAAAGGAGAATGGCCATGATTAAGTACAAATCACCAGAGCAATTAGACAACGTGACTAGACTGTAAAAAGCACAGGGAGACATAGCTCAGCCCAGTGGATTCACAGTTTTTTTCCCTAGTTACAAAAGCCTGTTTCAGATGTTTGCCATCTTCTATGCTGCCGATTTATTTAAAAAAGTTTGACTAGGCACAAAGAAAAGCTTCAGAGGCACATTATCTGGTCTTTGTAGACAGGTCATGTACCTAGCAGGTGCAGCACTGTAACCCATAGTGGAGGGCAGATAAACAATTCTCCAAGGCATATGATGCTTCCTGAAGCCAAAAGGAATGTAGAACTCTCCCTGCCCTCTGACTTGGGCAAGCGACTCTTACTTGTCTCTCTCTTTATTGGTTGATTTACTGAAAGAAATCTGTCTCGTTTCAGTTGGCTTCAGTTACCAAATCAGGCTCTCAAGAAGATGTGGTTCTCTTGCAGACATGCAGAAATTTGCTCTATAAAGCCAGAATCACAATGTACATAATTAGTCCTCTAGGTAACTAATTCCAGACCTTGCAGTCAGTCATTAAGCAGGACTGAATTCTGCACAAAGTCTTCCAAAAACAGGATTCTGGTTAACACGATAAAAACTAGACTAATGGTGTTTCAGATCAAAGAAGGGAAGACTTTCTGTAAGGGATGAGAGAGAAGCTAAAGAATTATATATTGCAGGGTTGTCCTGTGAAACAGATTGACAAAGACCACCTTCCCACTGCCTGCAGTCATGTTTTTCAAGGGTCTCTGTCCTAGGAGTGAGCCACAGACTGTACAAACTGTCCTAGTAAAGCATTCCCTGATGTTGTTGTTCCCAAGAGTCATGCAGACTGTATAACTGGAAGCTAAGACATCAGCCAACCTCAGGTCCAATGTCCCCCGTCACGTAAGTGCAATTAAATGTGCTATCAAGTGACAGGAGTAACGTTATGTATTGGGAAACATGCTAGTTTCTTCAAAGTTGTAACAGCAAGTTCTCATCACATGACAGAGGATGCTCTCATGGGGGTCATGGGCCAGATAAAAGCCCTATTCCATGAACGGATGTCTATCCATATGTAATCAAACTGCAGGTACTTCATTAGGATGTTATCAGATGACAGGATGTATCAGCTTTCTGGTTGTGTACATACATATATGATCTGACAGTGCAGAGCTTGAGGTTCAAGGTTTCCAGGTGCCTTTGTAAGATGTTGCATGGGCAACATTTTGGGTACCATGTAGGTATCAAGGTCATTCTTTCTTTTTGTGAAACATACAACTAGTGCTAAGTATAGTCCTTGTTAAATGACATAACCATTCAAGGATGTTACAAACATGCTTATCTCAAAAGTGATGAGAAATATGCCCAGTGGCCCAATGCTATAAAACTCAGCCTAGCAAAGGGTACACGGCTGCGTTCAACTTGTGTGCGTTATGTTATAGGTTTTGTTTTCTCATAAATAATAACAATCCTTTAGCACCTTTTGTCTAAGGATCCTAAATCAGTTGAGAAGTATAAATTACCAAAGCTTTGCAACATCCAAAAGGAGAGGGCAAATGCTGCATCCCTTTAACACTCAGGCATGAAAAGGAAAAAGGAGGTTAACCGACTTGTCCAGGATCTGGCAGTGAGTCAGAATGGGATTTGGAAAGTGGTACCCAGGAGTTACCACTCTGCTGCTGCTGCTGAATCTACACAGGAACAGGCAGCCAGGGAGGTGCCTGAACAATGTATGGTACAGCTGGTGCTAAGTCTCACAGCCCCTTATCTCTGTGCATGGTGCTCTCAAGAGCTGAAGCACACATTCTCAGTCCATATGCTCAGGTGCTGGGAACATCCCAGAGAGCTTCTACAGGTACTGTGGATAGGATTTCTCTGGGCTGATGAATATAGAGAATGATTTTGAACAGTGTGTGAATTCAGTATGAAAAGGGAATAGGCACCATTGGATTCCTTTTTCTGCATTTTCAGCAACTTCTTTAGGGGAGCTTCTCTGTTGCCATGGTCCTTCCAGGTGGGAATAGGTGTTAGGATTCTTTTGGAGATATATTGCATCGGTATAAAGAATAATATTTTAATGTTCCTTGATTTCATGCTAAGTGGCTGATATTGTGAGCATGTTATTAGTCTGAAATGTGGATAAATCATAGGGTTTCCATTTCACAGGTGAGTAAACTGAGGCTAAGGAAGTGCATCTGTAGCAGAACTAGGAACAGAAAATCCTTCACTGACACTGGACAGCCTTCCTTTAGTGACTACAGAGTTTTGTACATGTATATAACAAAAAAATTGAAATAATTTTCGCTGCTCTATCCAGAAAATGCTCACCACTGTGCCACTTCCCTAGATTATGAGCAATTACAAATGAATCTGCTGAGACATTACCCTGGAGACTGACACCAAAGTCACTGCCTAAAAAACAGCACAGTAAAGTTCATTACCATAATTACCAGCCTAGCCAAAGCTATTACCAAAAGCAAAGCAATGGCTGAAATCATTGATGGTTCCACAGTTTTTTAAGCTTTAAGTTGCTTTAAGCGAACGTGTTCTACTGCACAGATGTAGAGGGCTGAGGACATATGCATGGCCAGTTACCATGCCCAGCTGACAGTCAGTAACCTGTCACACAATGATGCGTTGATTGCTTTGTCTTAAGGGCTTGCTTAAACTTCTGGTCTGAATTTTGGCTACATTAAAATATCCTTCATCTACCAGTTTTTTTCTCACCGTAAGTGGAGTTTGTTCCTGTATATATATATACACTAGGCACTTGCTGTTTTCCTCCTGCTGTCAGATGGATGCTGGGAATGGGTCTTCCACTCTCCATGTCCTCCCAAAATAAATTCTGCCCAAGTTGGCTATAAATAAGATGATCTCTGTGGCACAGTGGCTCTGTGTTGCTCCCCCTATGCTGATACAGTGTAGGGCACAGTGCCACAATCCAGCTGTTATGAATAAACTACCAGGAATAATTTACAGAGAAATTTAAATACTGCTGACTTAGGGGAAATAAAATCGCTGAAGCACTGAACAGTGATGGCAGGCTTGAAGCCAAAATCATATTTGCTTTTGTACTGCTCTGACACAGGGTGTAATTGGGTAACAGCTACAACTTTGATATAGTATTTTTTTTATAAGGCGAAGAACACAAAAACATTTCTGACAGTGTCCAGTTGATTGTGAACAACACTAATTGTTCATCAAGAATCAGATACCTTCTGGATACTCAGGCAGAGGTCATTAATATTAACTCCATAAAGATAGTAACAAAAGAGATAATCTAGAATGAGTGTCCAAATAATACTATGTTTTTAACTTTGGGTTAACTAATAAAGAAAACATTAAAACATCCAGCATGTATAAAGTGATACGGGGTCCACTGAGGGTAATGGGATCCACCAGTGATGGTTGCCTCAGAAGTTGAGAGGGACACATGGTCTGAAAGCACCTCCCTCCCCCCGCGGGCTGTGGCTGGTCTGGGCTGGGGCTCAGCCCGTGTCAGCCCCTCAGCCCCGCTCCCCCCTCCTGCCCCGTCCCCCTGCGCCAGCGCGGGCCCTGCCCCGGG
>JAVJGJ010000037.1:13342163-13366141 GCA_035590215.1 Microhierax caerulescens
GTTGTCTTAGCTGTGGAAAAACAGTAGAATGCATGCACACTCAAGGTGTGTGGTGGGGGGAAAAGGTGGGGGGAAGTATTTCTAAGAACATCTGATCATTACTTCTGGCTTCATCTCATGTTTTTTCAATGTTCAGTTTGGCAAATATTTGAATTTTAAACATGTTATATGTAGTTGTCATGGCTTAACGCCAGCTGGCAACTAAGTCCCACACAGCCGCTTGTTTACTCCCCCTGTATTGGAATGGGGGAGAGAATCAGAAGGGTAGAAGTGCAAAAACTTGTGGGTGGAGATAAAGACAGTTTAATAGGTAAAGCAAAAGCCGTGCACACAAGCAAAGCAAACCAAGGAATTTATTCACCGCTTCCCATGGGCAGGCAGGTGTTCGGGAATCCCCAGGAAAGCAGGGCTCCATCATGTGTAATGGCTACTTGGGAAGACAAACTCGGAGCATCACCCCCACCCCCTTTCTTCTTCCTCCAGCTTGTATTGCTGATCATGATGTCATTTGGTCTGGGATATCCCTTGGGTCAGCTGGAGTCAGCTGTCATGGCTGTGTCCCCTCCCAGCTTCTTGCCCACCCCCAACCTGCTGGCTGGTGGGGTGGGGTGAGGAGCAGAGAAGCCCTTGGCTCTGTGTAAGCGCTGCTCAGCAATAAGGAAAACATCCCTGTACTGTCAACACAGCTTCCAGCACAAATCCAAAACACAGCCCCATACCAGCTACTATGTAGAAAATTAACTCTATCCCAGCCCAAACCAGTGCATTGGCTACATTGGTAAGACTGAGTAAGCAAATACAATCCTTTTCTTTCCTGTTGTTTAAGGTTGTATTTAGACATTTGTGCCCTGGTGCCCAATGGAAAGCTTTCTTCCCTTTTACTTATTTTTTATCATTCCCAGCATTGTAAGAGAATGTTAGGTTTGATTCATGGCTTGTTACCTGACATTCTGAGTGAGATTGATTTGACCTAGCCACCTGGGGCTCTTTTTCCTTTTGGAGAAATAGGCGCTTCTAATACATAGTTCATCTCCTTAAGTAGGTACCTAAAATAGAGCAGGTGATTCATGCTTTTAAGGTGCTCAGTTTTCCTCCTTGCATTGAAGCGAGCCAGGCAAGTTGAGATGCAGACACATTTGCACTGGCAATGTCTGCAATAAGTTAAGGTGAATCCCAGCCTGTATTTCACATGCGTCTGGCCTAAGTTTTATTGAATCAAAATGCAGGCACAAATCATAATTGGCAAAAGGGTGAGGCTGAGCTCCAGTGCTCATTGAAGTCAGTGAAAATGTTCTCATTGATTTAAAGGCACTTTGAATTACTCCCTCAGGAAAAAAAATAAGAAGAGAGGCATGTTGGAGGAGCAGTCTTGTCCTGCTCCTTAATTTCCTGTTTTTTTTTAAAAAATATATGGTATAGACCAGACTTCTGAACCTTTGCAGGACTACTGTTGCTGCTGGTAAGCAATGGAAAAAACAATGTACAATTGGTTGTAAGCATCTTGATCAAGACTACTCAGAAGTCATTGTAACATCACTGGAACAGCTAAATAATTATACAATGTTGAGAACAACTTCAAGCCACGCTATACTAAAAACAAATGTATAGACAATGCTGTAGATAGCTAAGGCTAATATTCATATATAATCAGAGACTGAGATACTGGAGAGATCACCTGATTCATTCAGTACATCTTTCACCCAGGAAAGAGTTACTGCCTAGTGCTCACTTACTAATGTTTTCTGTAATCACATGACAAGTGTGTCAGCCCATCCCTGGAGATGTCCTGGTGGGATGTGGAGGAAGAAAACACTGACTTTCCACACACTTTAGATGCCTGTGTCAACCATCACAGTTGTCTGGAAGGTCAATAAAAAAAACACAGACCTGACATTCATCCCTCAGCAGCAGTCAGAGTCTGCAGCAATTTTACAAGAAAAGGGAAACCTCTGCATAACTGATGCAAACCTTCCCCATCATTCCAATCCCAGTATTCAGGACTGGCAGAGGTACTGATAGCTGTAAGCACAGCATCAGTGTTGCTTTCTGCTCCAGAACTTCTGCTTTTCATCTACATGAGGCGAGATTCAACTCATGATTAAATTCACTTCAGGCATCTAAATACCTGTGTGTGTACATATGAGTTAAGTATCCACTATCCCACTAATCTAGTCGGTACAGTCTGTGGAGCTCAGAGGGCAGTTCAGATCACTGAATGAGCTTTATTGGCTGGCTGGCTGTCAAATTTGTCATGCTATACCTGAAAATGGATGTAACTCCACTCTTACAGAATTGTTATTACACTGAGATTCCAGCCACTCTTCGTATTGGTGTCACAACAGAAGAAGTTGGCAAAACTTGAGTTAAGAATAGGAATTGCTATTCCCAAGGATGTTGAATAAGAATAGGAAAGTTATGTCAAGGCTGTGCCCCACTGTGACCAATACTACTTGTTACAGAGGACCTTCCTTTAGTAAACCAGCTACCTCATTTTAGGAGAGGACCAAAGATTCATGTTCTTTGAGGCTACAAACGTGTTAGTCCCAACAGAGCTGCTTAGCACAGACTTAACTGCTTTGCTAGATTGTATTCTGCATGCAGAACTTCTCATTACTGCAAATTGGGTTTTATTTTCCTAAATGTACTTACGTATGCTGAATTCTGTGCTGTTTCAAGTTACTTACTCAACTAAATAAAGCTTTTTCTTCAAAGAAAAACAAATAAAAAGATTCCCTTCCATATTGGCATTATTTCCTGAAGGTTTGATAGAATTGTCTTTGCTTGAAACCATCAGGTTAAACAGGGATAATGTAATCTGAGATACTAACGAGTCAGTTGAGAAAAGGGCCATCATATATTGTATTGAGAAGCATTGTTGCTGATGCTGGTGAAACACTTCAGGAATAAAATTGGGCAGGTCTGGAAAAGGCTGATAACCTCCTCCAAAGACTTCAACTTCAGACTTCAAATGACATATCACATGCTTACAGATGATCATTCTGAATTTTGAATGCTGATTAATTGCTTATGGTAATGCGAAGCAGCAGAAATACTTTAAAACAGCATTAAATTTACATAGGTACAAATACCATGTGCTATTGTTATTGTTGTGTAAATCAGAGTTCTGAGGATACAATGACCTCTAAAGAGCTTATCTAAAGTTCACCTTCAAGGAGGATGTGATTCATTTGCCGTGCTAACACAACGAATAATTTACTAATGAATGTGAGCTGGAGGTGAAAAAGGAGCACATAGGACTTATCTGTACTACATGCTTCAGCTGTTCCTGTGTTGGCCTTAGCAGCTGCATTAGCACCATGGGTCTGCAGCCCACTGAGAGTTGCAGACACTTCTATGCTCTTTCCTGCGGAGGTGCCAATACTCTAGAAATTCCCCATGACACTGTAAGCCTCTGTAAGCACCTTTGTTGAATCACTTTAAAGTGTACATACTCTCATTACTTTAAAGATGAGATGTAAAAACACTATTATGAAGGGATTTGCCTCTGAGCAACTGATTATCCCCCTCACACTTCTATCCAGACCACATACCTTGTCATGCGTTAAACCATCAAGGTAGCAGCTGACATTTTATGACTGAAATCCACTTTTTCTCCCTATTCTCTCTTCCCAATGAATTGTTAAAAAAGTCTTCCCAATGTTTGTATAGAGAGAGAAGAGAGGCCTCATATATTTCGAAAGGCATGTATTAAAGGGCGTAACACCTGTGTCAGTGGTTTGCTTGGTGTACAGCTGAGTTACAGGGAGTGGTTTCCATTTCTGCACTGTGAGAAAGGGCACGGTGATGAGCATTTGGTCAGCTGGGAAAGGTGTGATTAGGAGACCATGCTGCTCAGGTTGACATCCAAAAGGCATTTTCATCCACGTGATACTGTGTTCCCTGCCAGGACTCTGGTAATACTCTCAGTTGGTATAATGGAGCCATCTCCTCCGAAAAGTCAAAGAACTGGCGCGTGAACTGCATGCACCTAGCGCACTATGAGACACCTTCAGGGAACTTCAGATTCCATATAGGGCTGGTAGATATGTAACGGAACCTATGGGACATTTGTGCCCTGCGGAGAAGCAGCCTGAGGGTGAAGTTGCACCAGGATGTCCATCATTATCTGATTAAAAAAGTCGCTTGGGACGGGATTCTGACTGAGATGATATCTTAGATAATCTTAAGCCTCTGAGACAACCCAAATTCTTTTTGAGAGAGAGATATTAAAGAATATTCTGCATTCAGCACTCAGTGGCCTTCCCTTGGCCTCCAGCTGATGGCATTTTATGGGGTACTGGTAATGGGCCAGAGCTTTGAATCCTTGTTGCCTAACTGACCATTGATGCCAAACTGCAGCCTGCTTATGTATGAAGCACAAAGGAAAAATTAAAGAGTCTGATGTAAGAAAAGGTTTATAGGAACAGCATCAAGTCAAACCGGACTAAAAATCTCATTTAATTTGCAGGGACATTTGGTCTGTCTTTTAACATAGTATTGAGTGTGTGTTAATTTGTGTATGCGTCCCCCCCAAAAAAAAAAAAAAGCATTCCTCCACACCACCACTGTTCATCTGACCCACAGCTGCTGTAACATGGGTTTAGCCCTTGCATCTTTTAGCACAGATCCTTTCTCCTCTTCTTTCCCTGTGAATAAAGTGAGAGCAGCTCATCTGCTTTGCATTCCACAGAGTAAGAAAACCTTTCCTCACTGGTTGATATGAGCTTGTTTTGCAGCACCACTGGATTTGTGAATGGGCCATAGGCTACAGAGCAGTTTGTTAAGGAAAACTTATGTGCAGTGTTGTCACATAGACTATGATGCACTGATGACTCTGCAGTCTTATATAAAAATTAGAAAAAGTAAAAATCCTCCTGGATTAAAAAAAAAACAACCAATAAGAACAACTGGATTGTTCAAAGCAAGGATCTGAGATCTTCGCCTGATTTTCTCCAGTGCAGGCAGTGATTAAATGCTATGTGAGAAAGATGTCTCTTCCATTCTAGCTGTAATACTTTATGCTTTTTACTAGAAAAGTCCTGAGTCAAGCGCCCTCTGTCACAGTCAAAACTGTGACCATCTCAGGTACAAAATGGTAGAGCTCTCTGTGAAGTTAATGCCATAAAATTCAGGAAGAGGCTCTTAATGTGATAATATTTATCTCCTGTAACCCAGAGATGGGACTCAATCTGAGAGAATTGAGCCATGTATCTGGCTCCACAGGAGCTGCATTACCATGATGCCCTTCACTGCCCATAACAGAAAACTCACTAAACCATTATGATGACCTGGAGTGTACTGGTAGTGTTGATGTGTGGTGCAGGTCATGTGCAGCTACGTACCTCTTCCTTACACAGTTGCAAATCTTTAATGATGAAAAAAAGTCTGCTGGTATGGCACCATGCAACTTTTCTTCTGAGTGTTCCATTCCATGTGAAAACTGACATCATGGGAGGGAGTGCTCATGTTCACACATAGAGGAGACTGTGTCATGGAGTTTGAGATGGCACAGGCAAAGAAGATACAGTCTAAACTGGAAATCGTTTTTTTTGCCTGGCAATCCCGCCTATCACAAAGTACTGGATTAGGGTAGAAGTATTGGCATTGTTCAAAAAAGTATGTTATTTTGCAAGACAGGTTCAAAACCAGAGAAACCAAAAACCCTATCAAAACTCCCAAATGGGTTGAAGTCTTGGATAAAAGAGTAAAAGATTCTCTTTTCATTTCACTGTAGGAATCTGTCTGGCCACTGAGTTGGTGTTACCACTTCCCTACCTAGAAACCCTGTATTAGAGACTATAGAGGTTATTTCTGGACAGTGCTGTCTTCCTGATGTTAGAAATTCACTTTCATCTCCTTCAAAGATCACCTTTGGAGGACCTATTGTTGTGAGTGTCAGTGTGAAAAGGGAATTTATTCAGGGGGAAGAAGGGGTGGGTATGCTGTTTGACTGGGGTGTTTTGCTTGTTTGTTATTTTTTCTCTCCCCTGCAGTCTTTTGATCTTCCTTGATTTCAAACGGGAAGGTAGAAAATACCACAGTGTGTTCAGTTAAGGCAAAAGGTGTAACAGTGGGTCAAGAAGTTTCTCCCATTTAAATTCTTTGGAGCTCCCTAAATGAGAAGTTTCTCCCATTTACATTCTTTGGAGCTCCCTAAACATTCGGAGGACATAATTAATTGCTCTCCTCCTTTCTAAAGAAATGGGAAGGGTTTGTGGGGAGATCAGTGCATGTCTGCACGAGAGAGAACCTAATTCCTGCGTATCCCTGAGATTTTGTCATGTTTGGAAGTGGACTCCTTGATCTTTCATCTGTCCGGACACACAGTGTTGGTGATGTTTAGAAAGGTACCTTCCTGGAAATTCCTGCTCAGGATATTTAAGCATTGACATGGATGATTAATATTTTTACCTTAGGCTCTTTATATACTCTAAATTCACCGTTCTTCTTTATGGGGTTTGCTGAAGGTTTGCACTTGACTGCTGAGTTACAGGCTGACTTTCAAATGTCCTAGACTTTTATTTCACAAAATTTAGCAGAAACCAATGTATGAATCTTAAAGTTCACCTTCAAATGGCTTCACACAGATTTGTTAATGTCCTTTGGAGAATGTCCTGTTAGAAACATTTCTGAAACTCATTTGATTTGCAGTTATTGCAGCTGGGGCTGCCGGGTAATGCAGTTTGGCTCTGTGCTGTTCCTGCTTTGCTGTGCTGCATGGCCCACTGTGTTTCGTAGTCTGTGTCTCTCAACTCGATTAGCAGCGTGCTGCCAGCCAGAGATAAGCCCATGGACAGGCATACTAGTCATGATAGATAAAAGCCCCAAACAATACTTCAGTCCAATGTCATTCACTTAATAAAAAAATAGAATTTAAAGCCACTAACAGAGCAACTCAGAATATTTAGTTGCAACAATCAGAAGCTTTTCCATCCTTATTCAAGCTGCAGGAGGATAGGAGACATCTAACTCCTTGCTGTCATTGTGCCTTCTTTTCCCCCCGTCGCCTGTGTGATAAGATGTCTAGACCTCTTCTTGTAACCTACGTATGCTAGTCCTTTCAAAGAATCTTTAAAATTTGTCTAGGAGACAAGAAGGAAATGGGATCTTGGTGGATTACTTGTTTTCCAAGCTGAGAAAAATCAGGCAGGGGAATGTAGCCCTCTGGGCTGTTTTGCACTCATGCCAGTAAACCTGGGAAAAGTGTCAGGCCATTCCTCTGGAATGTCGCCTACAACAGAATATCCAGGTTGATGGTGTTCGTGCTGTCTGACATTGCTGACTCAAAATATTTTGTAGCAGCACGCCAGGCTCCCTAAGGAAGCTGGCAATGGTGGTACACAGGGCAATAAAGCAAAAATTTTTAGGAGTAGACCTGAAGAAAAAGCAACAAGAGGAGGAGGTCTTCACCAGGCTCTTGGCTTGTACATGGAGGACAGGAGAGAGGAACCATCTGATTTAAAAGCTGTTCTTTTGCACCTTAAATGCCCTGCTGTGAAGCACAGCTTTCCTCTCCTGTATCTTGCTTTTTAAAAGCTTTCCAGACTTTGGGAAACAGCAGTGAAGCACACTCAGAGGCACTCCTGCCAGTGAGAACCCAAGGTCATAAAAAACCTGGCATGAGTAAGCATTTAGGCTTTTCTGGCTCAGCTTCCTGCTGTGAGAGGGACAGTGTCAGTGTCACCAATGGACTAGTGTCATTCTGGGCTACTGCTTCATCGCCTGCCAGGTCAGCTGGTATGGCAGTGAGACTAGGGATCTTTTGGGGATCTTACCTTTCTTCCCAGGGTTTCTGCCAGCATCTTGTGGAAGGTTTTGCTCTGTCTCTGCCATTGCAGCAGAGCAAGATTGCAATTCAGCTTACTGAGCATGGCATTCCTGCCTTGTCCTTGCTGTATGATGGCATTGGGCCAGGGACTCCTGCATGGAGCTCTGTGTGTGTACTCAGTGGAAACTGTGGACGCAGAGAAAGAGGAATCTTTGAACATCCCTCCCTACAGCACTTGCCGCTTTTCCCCTCCTCATCCCAGACCTCCACTGAGTTTCTCAGTGCCCTTCCCCACACCCTTCTGCACAGTGCACATTTTCCCACGTTTTTCCTGTCACCCTTATCTCAGTACTGATCTCTGTAAGAGTAGCTGGCCTATTGCTTGGAAGAACAGAGATGCAAGAATCTAAGTATTAAACAGTGAATGTTCCTGTTTGTGAAAATCAGGCATGCATTCCCTTCTCTCTGAAGGGCTCTTCTCAAATATTGGGTAATGTAATTTTTGTAGTGTTAAAAAGCCCAACTCAAGCCTCTCATTAACAACCATGAAACGATCAGTGCAAGATACTGCAGATGTTCTGTGAAAACTGAAGTTTGGATGCAGAGAAAAAGATGGTGGGTAGGAATACAGAGAAACTGAAAGAACTGTGAGAAAAGATACATTTTTAATCCTTATGGATAAAAGCCAATAGTTGAAGAAAATAAGATTGTTCCAATATGAAATTTGGGAAAGTGTGTGGGAATCATGGTTTTAGAACCATATTGCTTTTGGGAACCCTGAACCAAAAATTTAGCAAAACATTGTCAGATTTTCCTAATATAGACTTATAGAATTTCATTAGCATTTACCAGGTGGCAGAACAGAATGAAACTAGAGCACAAGTTTTAAGTGAAAACAAGAAAGGACCAAGTGAAGCAAAGCAGAAAAATGTAAGGTTCATAAGAACATTTGGAGACAGAGGAAATTCCAATGGCTTGTAAGAAATGGTATTGAAGATGTGAGAGCAAACAGAAGTCTATGCACTGTCACACTGGGGGGATTTCTTAGTAGTAACTGTTGAAGGGGCTTTCCTGCCCAGAGCCAGATTATTAATTTGTAAGCAGGATTCTTGACCACATGTAGATGTGATACCTAAATTTACAGCAAGGGATTTCAGAGAAAGCTAGTCATGTAGGAAGTGCTCTGGTATGGCTGATAGGCTAATTCTTTCAGTAGTAAAAATATGTAAAGATCATTAAAAGTTGGTGTTTGTAATTATATCCAAAACAAGGATGAACATAAGGGGTGGCATTCAGCTAATTTACACAGTAAACATCTCCATGGGAGCTAATCACTAGTCTTTCCTTACAGTTACAGGGAAGAAATTGTCTCTCTAGATGCATCTGACCAGCTTGAGCCATCTACTTTGAAACAACATGAGTTGTATGCTAGAAGCACAAATTCCTTTCTGTTAAATGTAAGCCTAATTGATACTAACATTTTGTGACACAGCACAAAAATTTGGCAAACTGATGCCAGATGTGAATATTGTTTGGCCTGCCCATGATGTATCTACTCCTCGTAACAGCTTCAAAAAGGACTGCTGTGTTTTGGAATAGATATAGGCAAGTTACTATCTGATCTGCTACTAAAATTCTGAAGAACAGGAAGGTGAAAAGGATACATGATCGATACATATATATGGAAAAGATATAAAAGTTGTCAGCTAGATCTGCATTGTATGGGCTTCAAATGAAAGTAGATATAGAAGAAAAACTCAAAACATGAAATATTAGAAGAAATCAAAATTTATCAAACTAAACAGTCTGTGATGTTCATCCAAGGAACATTATATTCATGGTCTAGCATAGTAATAAATTACTTCTTTCCTGGAAAAAGTGTGTATTGTTTTTGGAATACTGTCTTTAGTACACCAAAATAGTACTATTAGAAAATATGAGTGTTAAACGTGATTTCCAATAAGAAGAACATATATTTACTAGAATAGTATATTAGTTGTGACAGTGACAAAAGAGCACTGCCATTTGGTGGTCTGGAAGTTAAACGTACAAC
The DNA here is from genome assembly GCA_035590215.1 of Microhierax caerulescens. Classification (NCBI taxonomy): domain Eukaryota; kingdom Metazoa; phylum Chordata; class Aves; order Falconiformes; family Falconidae; genus Microhierax; species Microhierax caerulescens. Next base: position 13,351,985 of record JAVJGJ010000037.1, read on the forward strand.
AAACTAACCAGGATTTTAGGCATAATACTGCAGATAGATACAATGTAATGGGTGGTGAAAAATGATGTAAAATAATAACAAGAATGATTCTAAAAATGGAAGAACTAAATTCAGATCCTCTTTTGGTATATCTGGCTTACAGTCTTGGAGTTTGGACTGACACCTGCTGAAACACTGTCCAATAGGAAGCTTAGGCTTCATAAGACTCACTTTTCATTGATAAACCTTGACTTTTACTCTCTTTCTTTCTTCTAATACTTGGTGCTCTGTGTCCCATGGATAGTAGCATTATAACTGTGAGCAAATTTCAGACTTTCTCTCTTTCTGTCTCTTGATTCCCCAGGCTGGTGTTAGTCTCCCCTCTGTTCATCCACTGTGATGTCAGCAGTTTCTTTCCCTGCGATTTGCCTGTTACAATTTTGCAGCCAGGCTCAACCACTGGACCCACATTGCTGCCTCTAAAAGGTTAAATTAGACAATATTGACTCGACTATTGTCATATTGCCATAGGACAGTATGGACTCAGCAACTGTCAAGCAAGTTGGAGTCTTTATGTTTGCAAGATCACAATATGGGCATAGGTGGTATATATGCCCACTTTATAAGCATAAGCAGAAAGGTGAAGATGTACCTTGTCATCTTTGCTAAGCAAGGGGAATTATTTAAAAAAACATGACAATGTTGTAGCATCTTCCATAGAAAGAAGAAACAAGAAGACTTGCAGGCTTCATAAAAAACAAGTTCCAAAACAGAAGAGGCTGCAGGAAAACTGGTGGGTTGCACAGCATCATTTTTTATTTTTTTTTTTTAATTAATAACTAAGGCTATTAAAGTTCATGAAGTGCTCTGAACCTCAGTTATAATTTTAGATGGTAAGGGAAGATTGCTGAGATGTGATTTGATTAACTTGTGGTGGATATTTATCCTTCGGAAGCAGTGCGGTAGGAGGATAGCTGACCCTTCCAAGATGGATTGCAGTTATTTGTCCCAACACATGCTTTTCATCCCTGCACTCCCCAGGGTACTGCAGGAAGGAGCAGGAGCCTGGCTCTATGAGCTGCATGTGTTTTGGGACTGCAGTTCCTGCTCAGCAGTTGCATCTCCAAGTCACTCTTCTGGGCTGCATTCATGCACTTTCTGCAGCTGGGAGTTCAGACCACATTCCCTGCTCAGATTTGCCCTCGAAATTAATCATGGAGACTCCAGTCTCCCCCTCTCACCCTGTTCTTACTTTGTTGGTTTTTTTTTGTCCTGTGTGGTCTGTTGTTTTCATGGGTGGGCTCTTGCTTGGAACGATAGCTTGCAGCATGAGCTGTGCCACACAGAGCGAGTGAGCAAACAGCTCTCCATGTCCGTTAATGCCAATATTTGGGCTTTTTTAGTGACCAAGGACAAGCCTTTTCACCCCTATGAGACTCCTTTTCTTGCATATCACATACCTGGGCGCAATCACCTAAACATCCCCTGCACTGAGTTTGTTTTCTGGGGAAGGAAAACAGGGAACGAGAGCAGTATCCCCTTGCTCTATGGAACACCGGTACCCTCTAGTGGTAAAATCGCAGGCATTTTTAGGGAAAAGATGACGATTTCACTAACGTCTGCCTTCCTCTGGGACAAAAATCTGCACATCATTTATTTGACAGTGCTGTTCTGTTGAGCGATATCGTAAATTCACGCCTTTAGTTTAAGTAGCTGATGATGTAATTTCCTGGGACTGTTTTCAGTGTGTTTCGCCTTTCATTAAATCATTTAAATGGCACTTGTCAGCTGATGGGTGACTGAATTTTCACGTGGTATAAAGCAATGGCTGTAATGGAAAGCATCAAGGAGCGGCAGCTCAAGGCTTTAAATGGAGAATTAGTGATGGTACCGCTGTAATGTGGCAGATGATAGGTGGTTTATAGCTAATCAAAGGAATCGTGTCGACTTCTCCCAGTTTGCTCGTAGAGGCGCAGGGCACCGGGATCATGAAGTCTTGGGAAGCCAGTGAGCCACTGGCTTCATAATTGCAAGGTGGAGGCAACAAGGTACAGTGTGACAAAGAAAGCATGAAGGCATGGCAGGAACATCATGGAATTGCTAAGTTCATTGCCGAATGTCTGGAGCAGTGGGAGTGTAGTTACAGGTGAACAGCAAAAGGCACATTCTAGACCCAAAGGCTGTATCCTACCAGCCACAGAACCCATGCTCTAGAGCATGGCTGGTGAGTAGGAAAAGGTGAAACTCGTCAAAGAAATCCAGGATTATTTAGCATGAGCCAACACATTTATTTCTGTTCTAACCTTGTTCAAAATGGCTGATTTTCCTGGCATAACAACCTTCAGTCTGAACAGCTAATATTGGGAAAGCTACAGCAAAACAATCCTTCAGGGTTTGCTGTGAAGTGTTTCACTGTCGCCTGTTCCTTGTGTGGAGGGTTCTAGTTGATGTTGTTCAGAGGAATTTCCTCCCCAAAAGGCAGCAGGAGCTATCTGGAGCTGACCTCTCTCCTTTTACTCCAGTTGCAAGAACGCTGAAAATTCTTAGAACATGCTCCTTAGCCCTTGTTTCCTCAAACATCAAGTAAACAAAAACCCAAGACAGGGTAGAGGACATGTGTCTCTGAGATGAGATGAGTCCTTGCTCATTGCCTCCTTGCTGCAAGCTGTGGACTACCCATTTCACCCCATGAATCAAAGTGGAGCTTTATTCAGCAAGAAATGAAATCACACTTTTAGGTATCAGATTGAAATTCAAAACAGGTAGTACACACTAAACACAGTTTGATTTGTAACAAGCTTTATCCCCTGGATGATTTCAGTACCTAATGCCTATCATTTATTTGATGTACCCTAGCTATGAAAGCAAAGGAGCCAGAGCTTTTATGGAGACGTCCTTCCAATTTATTCAATAAGCCCTGAAATATTTCCATGGCCACCTGCCTCTCTGGTCCTGTGCATCAGGCTTTCGGAGCACATTAAAATGCCCATGATCTGGGTACATGAAGTACCAGAACATGAGCTTTCCCTACTCTGCTTCGCAGTAATCACTTACAAGACTCCCTTGATTTTTCTTACCTCTTTATGTGTAAAAGATTTTGAATAGCTTGAACCTGTGAATAGTTTTACAAAGCAGATCAGTGTGACTTTAGATTAGACTGAATTTGATTTACCAGCAGTGGGAGTTAAATTTTCAGTCAAATCTCTGTTTTCTGGAGCCTCACAGACAGACAATAGCACAGGGGCAGTGATTTATTACACACTGAGTTTACTGGAGAGCAGAACTTTACCCTCTCTACCATTTCTCTTTCAAATCTTTTCATCTTTTCATCTGCATAGAAATGAGTGCAAAAAGAGAAGAAAAAAAGAAACGCAGTGCAGTTTTCAAGGGATGGGTTGTCCTGGTGCTGCATTGTAGTGAAACGTTTACTGTTTCTCAGGTCTTAGGATGTGCCAAGTCGATTCATTCCACTGTACCTGCAGTGCCATTTTGTGAAGTACACAGCACATCAGCTTGGACTAGACCTCCTGAGCATTACAGTCCTCTGCCATACCATACAACCCCTTCCCAAAATGCAGTATCATCCCTTTCCTTCCTAAGAATGCAAAGAAGTTAATTAATGCTTCTCTGTCCCAGAACCATTCTGACTTAGTATCTTGCCATGATTTCTTGACTGCCAGCCCCCCTTGTCCAGGCTGGGAACCCTTAATCTTCATAAGAGACCACCCCACTGTTCACCAATAAGAAGCAGTTGCCCCCTGAAGGTCTCTGTGTAGGGATTTATAGGCAGAATCTCTGATGCAAATATAGAAAGGGGTAACAATGCAGTGGTTTTTTTTTTGTTTTGTTTCATTTCAGGTTTCTGATTGTCTTGGGTTGTTTGATCTTAGCTGTCCTGACAACTTTCAAGGAGTATGAAACTGTTTCAGGAGACTGGCTCCTCTTGCTGGTAAGTAGACTGTGGCCACCACATCACCTTGGTAATATCCTTGAATTGAAATCAGTCCTATCAGCAGTGATGGAAACTTACTTCCAGCTCTGTGTGCAGTAAGATTTCTTCTGTTGGTCCTGGACCAGTGACTCTACACTTACATATTGGAGAGTTCCTGGTCCATTGTCAACACTGACTGAGTGAAAAGGAAGTGAGGAGAGAGGAAAAACACTAACCTGAGAATTTTGAATAATTCTTTTCAAAGGCTTTTCAGCATTTGCCTAACAGTTCTTCCATCAAAGAATCAATAAATTTCCTGTTGACCATGCCAGGCCTGAGCACATTTGAAAACTATTTTTTTTCAGGATCTTTCAACAAATTTGATTCATTCTATAGTATTCTACCAATCCCAGCATTTCTTTCAAGGCAGGTCATCAGAATTGGACTCATGCTTGTGCCAACAGCAGCATAACTGAAATTATTGCAGGCAGTGCCTCTGATGATCCATGAGAGAAAATGTATTTACAGCAAATATATCCCTTTCTCTGTGTTTCCAGCACACTTGTTTTATAAATGCTGGAGTTCATGCTCAAGACTGTGTTTCTGTAGGTCTCTCATTTGGCAGAAGAAGAAAAAAATAGGAAAAAATGCTCACCAACTTTAAATGTGACGTATTCATAATTTTATGAAAGTGACCCTAACAAAGAACTTCTGCTCCCATAGCTATCATGAAATAGAGCACACAATGTCTCACTTAACCTGACCTTGTAGAAAAGCATCCCCAGGGAAATTGCACAGCAAGAGTAGTTCCAGGATCTCGATTTCCATTTCCCCTTGTACCCCCGGAGACATGTAGATCCGAGCAAGATCTAAATGCCAAAAGGAATGAAAGTGAATTTCCCTTGCATGTTCCTTCTCAAAAAGCACCTGTATGAAATCTCCCTCAACCCCTAGGGAATGTGAAACTTGCTTTTGGTCTCTGTTACCCTGCTTAGACCCAACTTATCTTGTTTTCAAAAGCCTAAGGTTATTTTTCCCTCTCCTGTGTTTGCTTTTGTGTGACTCTCAGTGGTTTTCAGAAGTGCCTAGCAGCTGTGGGTATGAGCATCAGGAAAAATTCCCCTTTCCTCCTTGCCAGCTATTCGCTGGAATAGTAAGGAAAAGGAACTGCATGCCCCATGCTGCCCTTTGCCCATCTCCTCCCCATTCCCTCCCCATGCTTAGAAGAGTTCTTGAGCCAGGTCAAAAATCCCACTCTTCCATGCACCAGAAATTTAAGGGAATAAGATATGCCTTAGATATGTCTCATATATGCCTTTATTGTTGCCTTGAATGTATGACTATACGAATATACTGTATCCTGCCCCTGACTCTGTAGATATGGCTGCCTGAATGAGCTGCTGGTGGGTTACCCTGGGTGTGGATATACAGTGCAATGGGGACTTTGCAGCCACCAGCCACATATGTCTTTTCATTTTGCGTGAAACAGGAGGTCTTTCTGTGAAGTAGTTGCCCTTCCATTAAGGCAGAGTAAGCACTTTATTTATTTTTTTTTTCTGTTTACCCAACAGCAGGGGCACAACCTTTCTGCAGAGTACTCAGCAAGTTGTAAAACTATGTCCCACTTTGCCTTGCCTCTTTCATCAATTTATATTTTCTTCCCCAGATTTTTCCTCTCTCTCTCTCTCACACACACATGTACCCCAAAACTTGCACCTCTGTTTCCTTCAACTATATCCTTTTATCCAGAATTACTGCAAAAGTTGAGTCTAACAATGTAGTTTGTGTCTTTGATACAGGAAACTTTTGCCATTTTCATCTTTGGAGCAGAGTTTGCCTTAAGAATCTGGGCTGCTGGGTGTTGCTGTCGCTACAAAGGATGGAGAGGGAGACTCAAATTTGCCAGGAAGCCATTGTGCATGCTGGGTAGGTAGATGCAGTCTAGTAGTGTTTTCCCCTTTATGTACCTTTTCTTCTAAGTCATTTTGGGGGTTGTCCAAGAACCAGTGATTGGCAGTGCAAAGAGCACTGAAATCAGATCAGCCCTTTGTGCTAGGAGCTGTGACCTGCTTGGAGTAGTTATTTGTAGTACCCAGCAATAATGATTCATTTGAGAGACACTTGGGTAGCTGGACAGTGAGAAAAAAAAATGAATCTTTCTACCCTTAAAACACATTTTTCCTTGTCCTGAGTCCTGCTGCATTTTGCTTAAGTTCATCCCCAAATATACCCTGTCTGCCTTCAGTTTCAAAGCACTTCAGATCCCAAGCCTATACCATCTTCCCCAGCTCTCTTTCATATTCAGATGCATTTTACCTTTGCAATGTTGGTCTGTATTTGCAAACAAGTATCTCTGTAATTTCATCCATGTTACCTTTCACGATTGAAAGGCACTGCCTATAACTACCCATAAAACTACTCAGTATTTGTGTTTCCATCCCCTCCTACGACTCTCCATTAAGTCCACAAAAGCCAACATTTAGGAGCTCACCCTGAGCACCTGTCATGCACATCCACCTTCACTCACTGTTTCCTCCAGGACTCTCTCATTTGTTTTGATGCTCTTCAGGCCAAGTGTTAGCTTTTTATTCTTCATTTGTACAGCACTTGGCACTCCTGGGAGCCATGGTGCTGCAGTTATATGAATACACGTCACTCTCTTCCCTGTCCCTTCTTTTGTTCATCTTGTGGGACTAAACAGTAGACAAAACTGGAAGAAATTTTTTTTGCACATCTTTGCTGTCTTCAATTTAGTAGTGCTCCTTTGGGTGCTACTTTTGTATAAATACTTCTACTTCTAATAGCATTGTGAAGGTAGTAGAGCATGATGTGAGCAAGTGGGATTGAAACTGTCTCATGCCTTCTTGGTAAAAGTGTCATCTCACTTCTGAAAATGAATCTTCATTGATATCTGGATAAAGAAAAGAACATGGATTTATTAATATCATCCCTTGGTTGTCACTGGCACAAATTTGTTTTGAGAATGATTGAAAGTGAATAAATCTGAAATCCATCCAGTGCCACTCTTTTTGGCTCAAAACAGAATATGAAGAGAATTTAAAGACTGATTGCTTGGAGAATGTTTAAAGGCTTTTGGTACCACTTTTTTTCTTGCATATGTATGGGATCAAAAAGGAGCAGGGGGGACACAACACATGACATGAAAAAGAAAGAAAAGAAAGAAAACAAGAAACAGCAATGTGATTTGCATTTCAAACTTCTTCAGTTGATCAACACATTGGCCCTGTGAGCAGTTACAAAAAACAGTAGTACTAGCTTTGAGATTTTAAACTCAGCCAAAAGAACAACATACTAGATACACCATCAAAACCTGAATTTCTTATCTGCTGACCTGTTTACTATGGTGCTTCTGTGGGACAGATGAATTTAAGGCTGTTTTTTTTGTCAGCATTAGGAGACTGTTTCTGTGTGTGCCTAAGCTAGCTCAGACAGTGTCTCAAGTCCAGTGCATTGATCTGTAAATAGATTCTGAGACTTTCTGGTGGGTTTTATGCATGATGCTGTCTGTGTGGCAGGTGCAGATATCTGTTTAATTGGCAAGAGAAAGCATTTTCAGGAAGCTTTAAAATTTGCTTAGGGAAATTTGCAGCACAACCAGATGGGATTAAGAAGCAGGTGATGGGGCCACTTTTGTTGGCAAGCTTTGTTCTTTTTGCCTTGCAGATATCTTTGTGCTGATTGCTTCAGTGCCAGTGGTTGCTGTAGGGAACCAGGGCAATGTTCTGGCAACTTCTCTCAGAAGCCTCCGCTTCCTTCAGATCCTACGGATGCTTCGAATGGACAGGCGGGGTGGTACATGGAAGCTTTTAGGATCAGCCATTTGTGCACACAGCAAAGTAAGTGAGGAGCTTGCACAGCTCAGCTGGGGTTTGGGGGGAGGAGACACTGAAGGGAAAGAAAGAGGATGCACAGGTGACGCAACGCCTTAGGATTATGTCTTGTAGTTCAAGCAGTAGTTTTATTCTTTCAGCTTTATTCCCTCTTCCACTCTCTGAACCATTTCTGCCCCTTGGTTTACCCTTCTGTACTCAATAGTGGTGCTGGGAAGCAACCAGAGAGAGTTATACCCATACTCATTACAACAGGAATTCTGCCTTTACACTGAATGAGAGTAGGGACATCCCTTTAATGGTGAAGTATGCTGAAATATTTGACAGAAATGCTTCTGTGGTTGCAATATGTTTGTAGTGACTTCTCAGACTTGTCTGATCAACAGATGGAGCAGGACTCTGAAGGGACAGAAAGAGGTTGGTTAGCAGAAATGTGGTTTCAGAGGGAGCTACTGGTATAATTTCTCTTTCCAAGCATGGGTCAGACAATACAAAGATGCACACAATGTGAACCCAGACAGACAAAACTTCTAAAATCATCTTCACTTGGTCTAACTTGATGCTGTAGTCAGACACATCCTGTCTCGCACCAGACGGATATGTCGTGTTCATGCATTTCCACCAAACATTATTACAAGTTAAAAACTATCTGCATAAAAATCCTCTGGATTAGAATTCTCATCTGCACGGGTATAGAAAATTGCATATACTAAGTGCTACACATTGCTTTTTCTTATCCATGAATGACATTCCTGACATTTTAGGGTTTTTTAAAAATTAAAATGCCAGCTGGAACAGCATAATTAGACTTTGCTTCTTTGTAGTGGCTGATAGGGATACCCACCCTGCTTCATTTCATACCAGCTTCTGTTTCTTCCCCATATAAACTTGCTACAAGGGAGGTGGCACATAAACACTTATGTCAAAAATGTTTCTCAGGAAACTGAGATCATGGAAGAAGTCTATGTGCCAAAGACATTGTTTAGAAATCATTTAAGGCTTTATTGTGTGGGATGTCATTCAAATGCCCCTCATTTGATTCTCTACCACCACCCTTTGGACCTTAGCTGGATGAGGGAGATAAGAAGAGGTTGTGAGAACTTTGTTTTACCGGAGACACTAAAGAAACAATTTTGATAACAAGGTTAGCCATCAAATTTCCTTCTGTGGTTGCTCAGTAGAAATTAACCAAAAAAAGTTGAGCTGTCTCAAGACTCAATTATGAAATCCTCAGCTACAGATATTTTTCCCCTCAATCCAGTTCTCATAAAATGAAAAGAAGTGGAATATTGGGGTTTTCTTTGCACACTTTTGAAGACCTTCACCAAAACTGTTTCTGCTTTGTTTCAGACATTGATGGGATTTTAACTTGCGTTGCTGCATTTCCCACCTCAGTGGGATTAGCCACATGTACCACTTTAGTCACCCTCTCTAAAACAAGGAATCTCAGGTTTTGTTTTCACACAGATGATTTTCAAAGCCTGTCCTTATTGCATCAGTTCATGGTGAAAACATCATTCATGGTGGAACCTGCTTTGATATGCCTAAAGAGAAGGAACTGCATCCTGCAGCCTTGGCTGTCTGGAGGTAGGGGAGGGCAGAGCTGTTGATTTACTTGCCAAGACTGACCAAGCCTAGGGGCAGCAGGAATGGGAAGACTCAAGGTCAGGGACAGAGTCCTGCAGCACCCTGTGTCATGGGTGCTGCTAAGCCCTTAACCCAGCTTTATGCAGAACTACAGATTGCTCCAAGCTGTTCCCAAGGAGGATGCCATGTAAGGGCTAATTCTTGTAAATCTCTGCATTATTTCCCAGTAAGGGCTGAGCTGGGCTGGTCGTGGACTGTGACCAAGCCAGCAGTAACAGCTCTGCTGTTATCCTATGTGCTTCTCTTCTGATGTTTACTCTGCCATTGTGGGTATTGAGACTGTTTTTAGTTCCTCCATTGTCCATCTGTTGCAGGAACTCATCACTGCTTGGTACATTGGGTTCCTGACGCTCATCCTATCCTCATTTCTTGTTTATCTGGTTGAAAAAGATGTTCCTGAAAAGGACGCTAATGGGGTGGAGATGAAAGAAGAGTTTGAAACCTATGCAGATGCACTATGGTGGGGGCTGGTAAGTGGCTCTGAAAATACCTTATCTCCTTCTTAAAAACTTTGTATCCAAGAAGAGATAAAATATTGATGTTAGGGATTACAGTATAAACTTGGGTGAGGAGCATATTACTGGTATAACATTACCAGAGTAGGGATGCCCCTACAACCGATTAACAGAACTTATATCCCTGATGATTTTCAGTCAGACAAAGGCTTTTAGTTGCTTAAACCTCCTTTAGAAATCAGTCTGTGCTCCTGGCTTCTGGGAAACCTTTTAGAGGAGTGTCTCTTCAGGTATAACTGCACCGGCAGAGCCTGTGCTTATAGGAGACCAACCTCTCATGACAACAGTATCCTGCCTGTGAGAGATATGTCCCTCAGAAAATGGCAAAACCAGAGATGAACAATGGACTGTTCCGTTGGCCTAGCAAAGTGCGTCAAAGGTTTGGGCAGAAGGTAGACACTCATGGAAGTTTGGTCTATACAGAGTCAGGACTGAGGATGTCTCTGGATTCAGATGCAGGAAGCAGAAAAATGTTTCTGGAAAGGATAACTCAACAATTCTTTTGTGTTTTACATGCATTCCCCAAAAATCACTCAGGGAATGCCACTGGTGGTAGGATACCAAGTGAGAGGGACCTTTGATACTTCTGTTCTTGTCCCTTCTGATGAAGAAAGCAGTAGTGGTTTGCACCACTAATCATTTGATTGCAAAATATTCCTGCCACCTGGTAAACAGAATTCACGTTGCTTTGCTACCAACAGTTAGGGGAGTCTATATCATGCTGTGACTATTCTTTATTTAGTGCATTTTTATTTAATGGAGCGTATTTTTTATTTAATGCAGTTGACACATAAATGGTAAGATCCCTCCCCCCATTATTAATCAAGTGTTGCACAGAACACCTGGACATTTTAATATCCTTTCATATCCAGGACATTTAGGTAAAGTCTCATTGGAGATAAAAGTTACACAGTTGGAAATTAGCAGTTGTGCAGGAAAGGAGTAAGTTTTCACAAAGTCATCTTTGTTTTGAAAAGGCTGGGGCTTCAGAGAGAGGTAGCCCTGATCAATTGTTAAAGCTCTGCAAGCTGTTAACTGACAGGTCCCATTCCTACCTGCACTGATGGTGGGCAGGAGACTCACTTTGCCTGCAACATCACATGGAGTTCCCTTTCAGAAAACTCATCCTAGAGAGGCAGCTGCTTTTAGACTAAATCCATTCTTCCTGGTGCAATGCCTGTGGACTATGATGCCGTAAAAAAAAAAAAAAATAATGGTTGGCCCATTGTCAAGATCCTATTTCAAGAAGCTGTGCATGAGCACCCAAAGAGTTGAGTGAGTTAGGCAGGTTTCATAGTGACATTTAAAAGCAGAGATGGTGGCTTTGTTTTTCTTACGGGAAGTCCTGGTCATTCTGCCCACAGATCACCCTCGCTACGATTGGGTATGGTGACAAGACTCCCAAAACATGGGAGGGACGGCTGATTGCAGCTACGTTCTCTCTCATTGGAGTGTCTTTCTTTGCTCTTCCTGCAGTAAGTACCTTCCCCCTCCTCTGTTAGCCACAGCCCAGCACTGTGCACTTGCAAAAACTAGGTAAAGTGATCTAAACTGCTAGTGGAATCAAAATCCTTTTTTAAGTGACTCAGACACTTGAACTGGTCCATATAAGTAAACCTTTCTTCCCAACTTCATGTAGCTCCTATTGAGGACAATGTGTCACCCCAATACTCTTCAAACCATGTGTGGACATAGTCTGAGACAGTGCTAGTTGGCACAGGACAAAATTAATTTAGTAAGTGAACAGTCTGGGAAATTACATTACCCTGTACCTTGGCTCAGGTTAGTTTACTGGTACTGACATAGCCACACAACGCATATTTTTAAAAGATTTGGGGTCCATTGTTTTATTAATTAGTGTTGGGCCTGTCTTACCAAGCTCTCAACACTTTTATGCTAGAGATTACATTTGAGTGATCATCACAGACTGGTGGTTAGCCTTTATAACCAGTACAGCTCTGCAGAGCATTTAATCTCTCCTGTTTCCCTTCCTCCCTCGAGGACATCTCTGATACCACCACGGAAGTGCTGTTTCTGCCCACTAAGATTAAAGGGAATTTAGATATCAGGTGACAGTAAAGGTAGTTATTTGGTCTAGCCAAGTGAATCCTCATCTAGCTACTTAAGAAATGATCTCTAAATTGCTTTTGAAAGTATATTTGTTCTCCTGTGTTACGTGGGCTAAATATTTGCTTTGTCTGCAAAATTCTTAGGGAAGAGCAAGACAAGAGGGTGAGATGGGTGAGATGGGCCGAATAGCAACAGAAACCCTCCCAAGTCCATATTTTAGGATATTTTTCCTTTAGATCAAGGCTTAGAAAGAATTTCACAGGGAATGGGAAGTTCTTCACACCCAGATCCAGAGTATGGTTGACATAGCTCTTTTACCACACAAGCATAGTTTCACCGAGTGGAACGTAATACACCATCTGGACACCTGCAGTTCGGAAAGGCAGTAGACATTCAAGAAGCCTATTGAGGACCTTAATATGATTTGGTGTGGCCTGTGGTCCTTGAGACAGTCATGGCAACCTCATATCTCATGAGTGGGGCAGCAGGAAAGGCATGCTGTACTGCACAAAGGTTCCACGTAGCCATCTCTATCTCCATCCATAGACCTGTTTCCTCTCAACAGTAATCCATTTTTTCTGAGTAAGAAATGTCTAAAATCTTGCATCACTCCGCTTTCAGGGCATTTTGGGCTCAGGGCTGGCACTGAAGGTCCAGGAGCAACACCGTCAAAAACATTTTGAGAAAAGAAGAAAGCCAGCAGCTGAACTCATTCAGGTTTGCAGCCACTTATCCCCTCCTTGAAAAAGTGTTGCATATGAAGACTGCTGCATCATATTAACAAGGGACACCGCTTCCCCCCTGCCCAAATTCTCATTTCCCATTGCAGGAGCTGAGAAGCTGTGTTTGTAAAGGGGTCAGTTTTTCACATTGAGCTAGTTAATCCAGAGGTCCTTGCAGTTTTTTGAGGAATCTTTCAGTTCCCAGAATATCTTTCAGAAGAACAGTGGCTTTAGAAGAAAGGGTTTCACCTGCTAGCTTCTGGAAACCAATCAACTTCTTCATCAGTGCAACAAAATCACAGAAAACAAGTTGTCAAGAACGTATTCTTTCTAAAATCCAGGTTTTGTCAGTTCCCTCGAGTGCTTTAATGTGCAGTTACGTTGTTATTAATGCAAAATCAGCAACTGAAGTAACACAGTAGTGGTTTGTAAAAACCGAAGCACACCCTGGATCTTCTGTTACATCACAGGATGATCAGAGGTTTCAAGGGGAAGAGACTCCTTAGCTCACTTGGACTTCAGTTATGGTCTTTGTTACTAATTCAGAAAATTAAGCTGAGAATTACCAGTCTAGGGCTGAAAAATGTGTCAGGAGCTACTCTTAGTTGGTGTGGAACACACCCTGATGGCAGTGAAGTAAATAGCAGAATTTCCACAGAGAGGCAGACAAAGTTTCTGTGATATCAGATGGAAGCATTTGGTGCTCAGGACTCTCACGATCAAACCAGTCGTCAGGAGAAACAGACTGAGTGGCATATTATGCAGTTCTCATTAAAAACACTCCTTAGCAAACAGAAGGGGCTGCAGGGATGAGTTGGGAATTCAAATCACCTTTTAAATTGAAGTATCTCTACTTAGCAGGTAGCTAATTTAGCTACAGTAATTTTAGGTATATGCTTAAAGAATTTTGACTGAGCTAAATACTGAAATAGAAAATTGTTCAGCAAAATTCCCTCTGATGGTACCTTCAATCGTAAGCTAGCTTAAGCACTTCCAGAAATACTGGACCAGTCCAGTGATGCTTGAAGCTCTTTTAGATGTGCCAGACAGAAGAATTAAACCAGTTTAGTCAAATGTAATGTCTTGTTGATGTTGGTGGTTCTTTTCCTGTCCTGTCTCTTTTAACAGCCCTCCCAGATCATACTCCAGTGTCAATAATTTTGCCATCTAGTGACACTCATTTGGTACAGCTGATTAGTAATTAATTTCTAAATAGTCACTCAGGTGCATCATTACATTCTTTGAAACAATCTGGCTGCTGTCAGCCTGTGGAGTAGCTTTACTTAACACTAATTATTCCCTTTCCCTTGTAATTCAGGCTGCCTGGAGATACTATGCTACTAACCCCAACAGGATTGATCTAGTTGCTACCTGGAGGTTTTATGAATCAATTGTGTCATTTCCATTTTTCAGGTAAGTGCATTGTGGTTTTCTGTGAAGTG
>JAVJGJ010000037.1:13366194-13377740 GCA_035590215.1 Microhierax caerulescens
TGAGGCTTTTGTAGGTGACAGGTAGTTTCCAGGTAACTTCTTGGCTGAGAATGAAAAACATGCTTTTGGGTTCTGGAACTATTTCTTCTCCCTTCCCCTGGTGGTGTGTATCAGGGGCACATGGATAACTCCATCAGTGGCTCTCATGTCGGCATTAAACAACGGAGAAGGCTGCCTCACTGTCAGCTTCCCTCTGTAAGACTCCTGAGTTTATTGCCCTGGAAATCTCCATTTCTCTCTCTGTAATTTTGATTCTGATAAAGTTCTGGCCCTGGATTTCAGGTGCACCTGTACTCCTCACACCCTCTATGACGCAGCAGTTTATTTTAAGATATGGACTATGCTGAAAATTCTTACTTTCCCTTCTTTAACTCAATAGGCCTGAGAACTGTATTGTTCAGAGGTGGCCATGGCATCTGAACATAATTAATGCTTGTTAAATGTTTGTCTTTTGGCAATACCAATTGCTCAAGGGGATAATTCAGTGGAGTACAGCCAAGGTATGTTTGAAACTGTCTTCCACTGGAACTAAAGGTTCCAGTGAACTGAACTGGAAGGAACTGAAGGTTCACAAGAAAACTTTTCTGGGGAGTTGGGGTCATCGTTTTATTTTAATCACTACTTCTGAGTTCAGTGGAAAGCATTCCATACATATTCACACTTAATGGATGCTCACATGTTTATAGAAATGAGTCTGATCCTCACTTTTCTTGCATCTTAAACAGGCACCTTCCTCACCTTGAGGTCTTAATATTTTTAAATGTTGACCTCATGAAAGCTAAGACTTTCAGCTATAGGCTATCAGCTGCCAATAATGGGTATTACTTATCCAAGCTTATGCTTTAAACTTCCATTCTGGACTTGCTGTTATGCCTCATTCTGAAAAAAAAAAAAAATAATAAGTGCCCTTAAACTGTGGCTCAGCTCAGACAGAGGTCTCCACATGTAAGTTGTGTCCACTAATACTGCAGCTTCAGCTGTTGCTCAAAACTGACTTGAAACATTTCAGGCTCCTGCCTTAGCAAATATTAACTCTTTCTTTGCTTTATTCACAATATATTTCTTCAGGATTGATTTCACATGTGTCACAAAGAAAGTCTCTAAGAAAGAAACCCATTAGTGTTTAATCAAGGCTCAGTACATATCTTTCCTTTACTTTATCCCTTCTCATGCTCTATCTATTCCCACATTATCCATTATAGACTCCTTTCTAGACATAAGGTTTTGTTCAGAGAATTCTCAGGCTCATCTGGAGTCTAGACTCGTTACTGTGACTTCAAGCTTGTTCATTGTATGTAGGTTCTTCTGTCATTCAAATGCAACTTGAAATGTAATATATGTTTTGCAAATAAGGTGCTGGGAGAGAGGACAAGGGAGTTCGCTTTTCACCAAAGACTGGATTGCCAGCCTAAGCAGTACAGATTTGTTTCAGGAACCTATATCACTTTCTTCGCTTTAAGGTTATTTGAAAATGTAGCTTTTATTCTGTGTCAGTTATGGTCACAGAACAAAAGAGGTATAAACTATTAGGAATAGATTAGCAGTTTATGTTTAAAAAATCTGTTGAATTTATTATGTAATCCTTCTCTCCTTGCTTTCTTGTAATGCTTCCTCTCTCCTCTGAAAGGAAAGAGCAATTGGATGGTACTGCCAGGTACGTAGCTGCCACTACTATAGCCTTGTTTTGATACAGTTATTGGAGGATGCAGGTTAAATGGTTCTTTGTGGATTCATGAGCTGTTAACCAAAACATGCTACTAACACCACAGGTAGTCATTAAAAATAATTAACCAATCCATTTCCTAATTGCTTGCTTTCTTCCCAGTTTAACAATACAGCTAAAATGCTAATTGTACAAATGCAGTGTTGCTTGCTGATTGTCTGTAAACAGCTTTATTGTTCGTTATGATTAATCACAGTCTAGATTTCTCTTGATCCATGTCATAGAGTCAGAGTATAGCATTTAGGTTGTTCTTGGGTAACTTTAAAGTCCTGCTTTGTGTTATTGCTCAATAGTCCTGCACAGAGCAATGTTGCAATGTAGGGGATCAAGTCTGTGTCAATTCACCACGTGGAAAGACTTCTTGATGAAAAATACTAAGATGGTTGGCTAAGATGGATCAGCAGGATAGTCAGTCTCTCTGGCAGAACTAAAAAAAGCTGCATTAGGTTGAGGCCTTGGTCCCAGCCCTGCTGAAACAGATGGGAAAGCTCCCAGTCACTCTGGGGAATTTACAACCAAAGAGAATGAAGGAATCATCAAACCTAATACTGGTCAGTCACTGAAGGCTACAGCAGAGCAGTCATTGCCAGTCAACCTGCAGGGTCTCAAATGTAAATGATGTACTTATAACCCCCTTCAGCTAAGCTGCAGATTCAAAAACGCATAAAATAATTCAACCTCTCAGGTAAAAAATGTGAAATACTTAATGCTAAACTGCTATCAATGGATCACCCACAATGAAAGTCAATAACAATTAAAGGATAAATAGTTCCACAGACTCATGCTGAAGTTATTTCCATTTGCATCCCCATTTACAACACAGAGAAAAAGAGCAAAATTGTAGCAAAATTTGAAAACTGCTAGTCAGAGGTTAGGCCTGCATTCCAGTCTCTGGTCTGATGAAAAGTTTTCTTTTTGTTTATTGAGTATTTCATGCAACATGTGTTGTGGTTTAACCCCAGTGAGCAGCTAAACCCCACAGAGCCGCTTGCTCACTCCCCACCAGTGGGATGGGGGAGAGAATCAGAAAAGAGAAAAAACCTGTGGACTGAGATAAAAACGGCTTAATAGGTAAAGCAAAAGCCGTGCACACAAGCAAAGCAAACCAAGGAATTAATTCACCACTTCCCATGGGCAGGGAGGTGTTCTACCATCCCCAAGAGAGCAGGCTCCATCATGTGTAACCGTGACTTGGGAAGACGGATGCCATCACTCTAAACGTGCCCCCCTTCCTCCTTCTTCCCCCAACTTTATATGCTGAGCATGATGTCATATGGTCTGGGATATCCCTTGGGTCAGTTGGGGTCAGCTGTCTCCTCCCAACTTCTTGCTCATGCCCAGCCTGCTCGACGGTGGAGTGATGTGGGGTGAGGAGCAGAGAAGCCGTTACAGAGAAGTAAGCGCTGCTCAGCAGTAATGAAAACATCCCTGTACTGTCAACACTGTTTCCAGCACAAATCCAAAACACAGCCCCATACCAGCTGCTATGAAGAAAATGATCCCAACCAAAACTAACACAACAAGACAGCTTCAACAAAGGAAGGTGAAAGAAAAACCCCAGATTTGCACTTGCTGTTCTATGAAGTTTTGGGGTTCGAACCTCCTTTAACAGAAAAGAAAAACTTACCCTGTTTTCTTACAATACAGGCAAATGCTGTAGTGCCCAATTACCTGGAAAAGATGACTTCCCCCTCTGGCCTACATCATTAGATGCTAACTTGCTCCTCTTCAAAGACTACTTAGATGGGAGTTACCTAGTTTGTAAACCCTCATGAACCTTAAATACAGTACACCCAGAACACTGCCAAGGCTAAGCAGTCATGAGCAAGCTGTTGCATTAACGTAGATGTCTGGAGATTTTAGTCATCTCCAGTGTTGGCAGCAGCTGGATTTTGGCCTTTAATATGTAGGAGAGAGCTGTTTAGGAGCTGAAATCCTTTTGAGTATGGAACTCCATATGTTGAGCCAAAACATTCTGACTCAGATGCAGCAGCAGACTAAAATTAGGCAAGCGAATGATTGCTGCAGTTTGCTGTTGGTCACAGCCCCCCTGGATAAGCTCCTGCACCTGCAGTGACAGAACAGTTTGTGAAGTAGCTTCTGAGCTACTTTTTCTTTCAGGCCAGTAGAAGGAGTCATTTTATGTTGATGCACTGGATTAAAAATGGAAAAATATGACTCACAGCTCAAAATCTTTAAAACTGTAATCCCATGGCCCCTCATTGTAGTTGCATATGTCTTGCTTTTATGTTGTTACATACTTCAAAACCTTCAGCAAAATCATCAGCAAACCTGCACTGGAACCTTCCTGTTAGTAGGAATGTGTTTATGGAAATAAGCATTCAATTGAGGGGATTGGAAACCCTCCAGGTAAACAGAGAAATGATGGTACTTGTGGGAGCATCCACTGATTTCAGTAGACATGGGACTGAGCCATTAAATCAGGTTGTTTTGCCAGTCCCACCTCCCATCTCTCATAACTCTTATTTACAGACCAGATAATTAAATATATATATATATATATATTCCTATTCCTCCTACAGTGATTTAGTGTAGAAAGTATTACTTGTACTCCACTGCAGTTTGCATTTAAGGCTGTATTGAAATAAATGAGCAATAAGGGAACACAGTCCTACCGGAGAGAACAGCCCATAAGTGCACTCAGTCTCCAGGTTCTTGCATCAGTTAAGTCCTTAATGGGAAAGCTGTAGTAATAAACTGCATTGTCTGAACAGTGGTTGATAAAGGAGAGAGAAGAATTGGTCCAAAGCTTTCCCAGAAGAGTCAGAAAATTTAACTAGTTAATAAACGACAAATGAGGCCTGGCTGTGTGAAAATTTGAGGATAGATAGCACTTTAAGTGGCAGGGTTTCTATTCAGGAACTCTTCTTCTATTCAGTTCTCTTTAGGAACTCCACAGTAGTAGAGTTGAACTCTGCGTCAGATCCTTCTAGGATCTCTCCTTGGAAGCAGGAGCTGGCATCATGACAAAGTCACAACTAGATGCAGCTCCTTGTTGTTAGACCGCTTGGGAAAAACACAGGGGAGACAACAGAGTGGAAGAGTCCATTTCAGAAGCTGGATCCCAAAGCAGGGCTGCAGGGAAGGACTTGTGATAACAGAAAACAGATTAAAATTTGGCAGCAGCCCAAGGATTTATTGAAGCTCCCTTTAAACTAAAACTGTGAAGATGTGAGATACCATGAAGAGCACATTGTACTACCCTTGAGCTAGGCAGTAGGCTGGGTCCTGTAAGCAGTGAAGTGGTACATATGATGATGCTCTGTTAAGAACAGCATTTTCCCTACATGCCCTGCATAGTGCCCCAACCCAGGAGGAACTGGGGCTGTGCCACTCATTGCTCACTGGTGGGGAGTTTACTGACTTAATGCCAGAGGTGCCACTAGCTTTTTCTTCCTTAATGCCTAAACCTATGAGCCCATGAAATCTCAGATAGTAATTGCTCTTCTGCATGTATTGCAAAACCTTTGCATCTGTTCAGTTCCCAGGAAAGAAGACTTATGTGGAAGAGATATTAATGTTCATTTCTGCTGAAGTGCAGCAAATCATTCAGCAAACGCTTGGGTGTCTGACTTACCTTTAAGATGGGCCTTTGCTTGATGGACATATTGTTTATTTTGAACCAACTTTTTGTGTCTATGTTTAAGGAATTAATTGTGGGCCTGCTTTTTCAGCTCTGTTGTTAGCAGCTGTTCAACTGATTTTTGACTAATGTTGAAACTTTGACACTTTTATGTACAGGCACTATAGTGAAGGATTTTGAACTGTCTCCCAGGGACTTGCTCCTAATCAGCATTGTCCAACTGTAGAACTAGATATCAGGAGCGCATGTTCATTCCTAGATCTATTATTTTGTGTTTGCAGAAAAGTAATTTATCCCTGTTTCCTTATCTCTACAAGTTAAATAGTATTTCTCTGCCTTTGGAAAGTTGGTTTTATTTTTTTTTAAGTGGCAGAATTGGTACTAGTTCTTTTTATTCTGTAAGTATGAAAGAATGCATTTTATGTGGTGCATTTTTGTATTGCCAGTAGTAGCAGCATAATGAAAATAAAATCGTACTTTGCAAGGTGGAAAATTTCACTGTCAGCATTTCTTCTTAATACATCTGCCCAAAATAGGAAGGAGAAAAAAGCCACTCTGATCTGCACACTACATTAACTACAAATGAAAGGCTGTTCCCATTCTTTTTCATAGAGCTTTTCATGGGTAATCATTAACGTCTCATCTTAATAACTTTTCTTCACTTTACAGTAATGTCATGTTTAGTAGGGAGTCATTCTTTGGATCAAGCCTCACAAGAAAACTTAGGTATATACATTCAAGTAACAATTGAGCCTTACTCTTTTCATATTTCTTGCATGCCATTCTCTGCCTGCACTTTCTGTTTTTACTACAGTAGTTCATCTAACCATCATAAAAAGTAGGGGGTGATAAGACTGAAAAGTTATTTAAGCATAAAAAGAAAGTTGCATGGCCTTGCAGATAGTTAATTGTTCTGCTGTTCAGAAAACATGGAATCTAATCCTGGCTCTGCCAATGATCTGCTTAGAAACAAGTGCTTTTCTTTGTTTCCATAGAATGGGAATGATACTAACCTACTCTGCAAATAATTTTAAAATTTACTGTAAGAAAAACATACTGCAAGAGTTAGATACCGTTCCTTATGCAGTCTCAACCCTGCCAACACAAATTCATGCAAGTTACTTTGCATTTACATTCAGTGGAACAACATCTCTGCATGTGTATTTGCAGGTTCTGGTTCAGCAAATGGAAAACAAGTGGATGTTTTTGATCATCTGAGTAAAGTTAGTGACATGCTTAAATATCTTGCTGAACTGTGACCTAAGATGTGGGGCAAGAACTTTTTCTTCCTGCAAAGAGGCATAGAAATAATTTGTGGCATTTCAGGAATCTGAAACATCATCAGAAATGATAATATTTTGACTAAATTGTCAAGCATTTTATTCTACCCCACACAAACATCTTCCTTACATTCAACTTTAGCTCATTGTTCTTCATTCCGCATATGTGAAATCATCAACACAGAACTCAGCTTTTCTAGGTGAAGCTCTTCAACTTTGGAGAGCTGCTAGTGAAGCACTCCGTTTTTTCATTGGATGATTGCCCCATGCAAAATAGTCAAGAGACATTGATTTTTTTCAGTTTGGTTTGCTTTCTAGTGGTTGATACATTCACTGCAAGGTAGAGAGTGGGTCAACATCCATATGATTTCTCCCTACATTGCTGGCTGCATCCATCGGCGAAAAATATCCATCCTGTTTTCACAAAGAATTGAACTTGGATTTTTCTCCCCATGGGTTTGTGTGACATTGCTTACTTTTACCATTTCAAATCACTTTAGAAAGTGTGAATGAGAAAAGGGGCTAAGCAAAGGCCTTTAGTGTGCATAAGGGTTCTTTCTCTTTCTGAAGAGCATTAAAGTTGAGCCCAAGTTAGGACTTGTGTTCATGTTTCTGGGCAAATAATCTGGATAGTAGGTAAGTTTGGGTTTAGAGTCATGCCTACACTTAAATACCAATGAGGACATATGCCACCAAAGAGTGTGGAAATTGGCTGGCTAAAAAGGGACGTTTTCTTCTCAGATGTTAGAAACTTGCAAATTCAGACCTCAAGATTCAGGATGCAAAATGGCTTTTTAAATGAAAACATCAGTTGTTAAGAAGTTGCAATTATTTTGAGATTGAACATTTTTGTGAGATCCTCTCTATAGAAAAGAATGTTACTTTGTAAAAGGGAAAGCTTATTGGCCAAAGTTCAGAAGTACCTTGGAATGTGAAATGCTCTACTTAAGAATTCAGAAAAGTCAGGGACTCTCTGAGATCAGTTGAATGTGTTCACTGCAGGATTCATGGCTGTCCTCCTAACATTAGTTTTGTGTTAATTTCTATTGGGATTAGTTCAAATCAGAATAGCTGGAAATCTCTTTCAGAATGTTTGATTTCCCAAAGCTATGTTCACCAATATAAGTACAGCTGGTGATGTACTAAAATATTGGAGTAAACTTGACTGGCTTTTGCTTCCAGTTACTTGAGACCAACTAAACCTAGTGATTAGATAAACTGGAAAAAAAAAAAAACCAAAAAGAAAAATTTCCTGAATATTGTAAGTCATTGTTAGGTGAAAGTGGTAAATACGTGGAAAAGGGCTGTCTTTGATTGACTGTTAGCATTAATTCATTATTTTTCTTCTCATACATGTACCATTTGTTTATGAAACTCCAATACTATGCAAAGCACAGAGAGGAGAGTATCCAGCTTGCATGATGGGATGTAACTGCATTATTTCCTTGCATGACTGTTTCTGGAAAAGTATTTCTAGTTCAGTGGTTCCCACTCTTTATTCTGAGCAAGGCTAAAACATTTGCTGCAGAAGCCAGACATCTCATATATCCAGACAACAAATTCATCTCTCGGATGATCCAAAATAATTCCCACTGCTCTTGGGGTGCAAGAATCTGAGAGCTGAATTTTTCTTTCAAGAAAGAAGGTTTCAAGCCAAACTGTCCTTGCTGCTTTTGCTTCCCTCCCTTTATGGTGGTCTGTATCTGCCACAGAGTTCTCATCCTGGGGCTCCAAAGACAAAAACTTTGGGAATTTTGTTTTGTTCTATCACAAGGGAGAGGATGCAATAGCATAATGACAAGCAACAGCAACGTATCCAAGCTAGTCAGAGAAACTATCCTTGCCTTTTATCATCATGTTTGGGATGCATTTGAATCCCCCCAGTTTCTGGAACTGCACTGGGCGTTGGGAGTCATATTTTACTGAATGTAAGGAAGCCAAATGAAGTGGGACCACTGTCCCAGTGGAGGTAGAATAGCTAATATCGGTAGGAGGAATCTGAAAGACAAGCAGCAGTACATGAACCTGTGGGTGGGAACCACTGTCCTAGCCACTCTGATGGAGGATGATGTGATCTGCGCATGCTTCATACCCTGAGACTGAGCCATGCGCATGCTGTTTTAATGAAAGAGATTGTGTCATGAGAACAAATGTTTCCTAAGTCTTTTTAAAAAGCACAATGAAAACAAAAACCCCAGCAGACCCAGATTTCATCCCTTGGAAATGAGAATAAAGTCCATTTTTTTTCTGATGACAGCTAATCATTATCTGGAAAGAAGCTTGGGTTTTGTTTTCAAGGTTTTTTATGCATACAACATACTGTTGTATTTTTTCATGTAAAGCTGGTGAATTATTTTCTGATGATTCTACTGCTCTGGCTGCCTGGATATGAACACAATTGTATTTATTGCATAAAAATACTGTTATGAATCTGAATGTTACTTTAAGGGTTAATCATCAGAGTCCAATTAATAAGGAAGGCTTCAGTCAGGTAACTTTAAGTTGGACTAGAGACCTACTTTTTAAATGACTTCTCATTTAGATCTTTCTGTAGTCAATTACAACAGACAGGTTCCCCCAGCTATAAAGTCATCCCAAAGAGAAATGGAGCTGAACTGCACTCTGTAGGTTGCTAACTTCCCACTGATTATAGAAAGCAGTCTAAAGATTAAATTTAGACAGGGCATTTAACTTTTTAAACACCTTAAGACAGATCAGATGAGTTGTAGGTCCTAAACTGAAGATGCTCAAGGAGACAACAAGTTGTTCCTAAACTGACACTTTTCAATGGGGAAAGTTGAGAAACTCCCTAGAAGGCAAATTTTGGAATGCTTTTAGTTCATATTACCTACCTCAAATGCCACCTTGCAAAAAAACCTCCAATCCCAACTTCCACAAATGACTGCGTGCACATATGCAGTGGAAAATATCACTCAAAAATAAGAAGTCTTTTGTGCTGAATGCAGAGGAATATTTTGAACTGTTTTGACCTATGAGAAGTGTATCAAATCTTGATCACTCCTATCCTTGTACAATTCAATGGCTCAGATTTCTGCATATATTGCCCATATTTCTGACCTAGATTAAAAATAAATCCGCAGAACTGCCTCTTGACCAAAAATCTCCACTCCCTAGAGCTGTCCCAGAGCAGCATCCAGGAATGGGTTAAAGCCATGCTTTCTTCCCATGGCTTGGTCCCACAAGTCTTAATAAATGTGAAATTACCAAATACTTAAGCAGCAAAGTGAACAAGCAAATCAAATATTTATACCATCTATCACCTACAAAGTGTTTGGAGCATATATTAGCTGATATACTCACTAGCAATTTCTTTTTGTGTTGCTCTTTTCAGTGGTATTAGTAATTACTTTTAAGACCATTATAGTCATCAGGTTGTAGGAGAGTCACTGATGCTGGTAGGATTGCAGTTAGATACAATGCTAGTTATATGTTGTCACTGAAGGATAAATGCCTGGTCAGTAAATATCTAAGAGGACAGTGCAAGGAATCATCAGAGGAACAAAATATGTCACTTTGCTACAATTCATATAGGTCACCCCAATTTCTAGTGAGAGATGACTGAAAGTGAATGGTGGAGACAACTGGGTAGCCTACCCTACCATGTACCGAGTAATTGCTTGCCAATGCCTTTCCAGTGTTTTGTTGATAATTTATTTGGTTCACAGCACATCCGACTTTCTTTTGCTCCTGGCTATACACACCTTTCCTATAAACACAGCCTGAGAGAGTTGGGGTGGTCCAGCCTGAAGGAGAGAAGGCTCTGGGGACACCTTAGAGCAGCCTGCCTGTACCTGAAGGGGCCCACAAGAAAGCTGGGGAGGGGCTTTGTACAAGGGCCTGCAGCAACGGGACAGGGGGGAATGGCTTTAAACTGAAAGAGGGGAGATTTAGATAGACACAAGGAAGGAATTCACTGTGAGGGTGGTGAGACACTGGACCAGGTTGCCCAGAGAAGTTGTAGATGCTCCATTCCTGAAAATATTCAAGGCTGGACAGGGCTTTGAGCAACCTGGTCTGGTGGAAGGTGTCCCTGCCTATGGCAGGGGGGTTGGAACGAGGTGATCTTTAAGGTCCCTTCCAACCCAAACCATTCTATGATTCTATGGTTCTATGATTGAGTTATTCATTTCATAGCCTACCACAGACCCAGTAGTTAAAGAAAGCACTGAACAGGGAAAGCCAAGCCTCCTCATAATCAGACATTATAACTGCCTAAGTAGTGGTGTTTCTCTTCTTAATAATAAATCTAATGCTTCAGACGTGCTATGGGAGCTGAAGCACTGTGATACACTACCTGGAGAGGATAGCAAGACCCTCTGGTAACATTTTCAACACTGATACAAAAAATGCTTATAAAAAGCAGTTAATTATCTGTGGAGCTTAACTGTTGCTTTGATGTATTATGGTAGCCCCAGCAGTGTCCTTGTGTACAGAATATTTATTTAGCCCATTATATACTTAAAGCATCATGAAAAGAAGTTAAAAGTGTACAAAGGAGGAAAATGATTACTTTTGCTTATTTTGTAGCCAAAAGCTGGGTCTCTTGGATCGGGTTCGTGGTACCAATACTAAAGGAAAGCTATTTACCCCTCTGAATGTAGATGCCATTGAAGAAAGTCCTTCAAAAGAGCCTAAGAATGTTGTCTTGAATAATAAGGAGCGTTTTCGCACTGCATTCCGAATGAAAGCGTACGCTTTTTGGCAAAGCTCAGAAGGTAGCCCATCTGTGTTGATTTCTTTTATCCATCCTCTATTCTCCCCATTTTACTTTGTTCCTCTGCATCTTCTGTTGAAGGTTTGTGACTTTCTGGGCCAAGTATGGTTGGTCCCTGGTTTTACATGGCACATTTGGGGAAGCACCAGGAAATGAATGCTGGAGTCCAGGCAACACGGTGCTTGAAATAAGACAATGCCCCCC
>JAVJGJ010000037.1:13377749-13392677 GCA_035590215.1 Microhierax caerulescens
CCCCCCCCCCGCCCTAAAAACAGCAAATGATATGGGATAAAGCCAGTGGTGGAATCAACCTATTTGACCTAGAAAAAAGGGCGCACTGGGCAGCGAATCCATATCCCCCACAAAGCATATGCCATCATGGCTCAGTTTATCAGCAGGGATGCTATGCTAAAGTAGCTCACTCCTAAACTGCATCCAGCCCTGCACTAGCCTGTGCCCAGGCATCTCATATGCCTCCTGTTGCAATCTCCTAAAACTTTGTTTTGTAGAGTCAACAGCTGGTTCCCTCCCACTCCCTGTAAAACTGCTGCCCCTCGGCAGATTTCCATTGGGTGTCCATGTAACATCACAGGGCATTTTTCCTCTCAGCTTCCCTGAGCACACATTTTCCTCTTCTTGCCTATAGCATCTAAATGGTCTCTCAGTAACAGTTTCTTTTTTATTGTGCCAGCTGGCATCAGCCCATGCTGGGCATACTACCATGGATGTAGACTGGGTGTCCACACCAGGAACTTGATTATTCTCTTCCATGAAGGTACATGAGCTCCAAACAGTGCAAGTGGGAGGAGAACTTGTCCTGTAGCTTCTACACCTGTTTTAGCCTTACATAAAATATTTTTTAAAAGATTTTTCATTGTAAATGCTCCTAAAAGTGGGAACTTCTAAATCCATTGGAAAGGAAAAAAAGTTCCCAATGTTTCAGAAATCCTGGAATCTGAGAGGACGTCCCTCAAATAATGTGTTTTACAGTTGTCCCAGAAGAATTATCAAATCCCTTTCAAGAGCTGACCAGAGAAAGAGGAACCAGCAAGAGATGTTCCTTTACTAAATTACACTTACTCTATGTAGTGCTTTAGTCAGCCAGGTCTCACTCTAAATATTGTGTGGTCATATGCTCACACAGCTTTATTTTTTGACCTGCTTTGCAGATGCAGTAACAGGGGAACCCATGGCAGAAGAGAGAGGTGACAGTAGTGACTTCCTTATGGAAGATATGATCCCCACATTCAAGACAGCCATCCGAGCTGTCAGGTAAATGTCTCTGGAGCTCCTCCGTGCTTGGCTTTGACTTTGAATGCTTATGCTTCAGGAAATCACGTTACCATGTTGCTACATGTTGCTTCATTGTTGATATTACTGATTTTTTTTTTTAATTCAATAGATTAGATAATTCTAGATATATTGAAAAGCACAAGACAGACTCTATTTAAAGTCCTCTTTGAAAATATGCAGAAAGGAAGATGGTTTTCAGCAACACTGACCATGCCATTTTTGCAAGATACTCCATAAATAAATTTATTGTAAACCAATATTGGATACAATTCCTCATTAAAATATGCTACAAATATAGTATCTGGCTCAATTTAGTGACTGTAATATTTATGTAAAACTGGAATTTTCACTTAACAATAAACCCTGAGCTGATTCAACTGTTCTTTATTCACAACTCTATGTGTGGAATATACTTTTTAGCTGTCAACTTTTAACAGATGCTGAGGTCTCCATTTCAGCTTGTGACATGTGTCACTTCTATTTTCATATCACAAGAGATATTCCCTAGGGTTAGAAATCTCCTAGTAGGGCTTGGTAGTGTGATTAGCACATCAAGCACATAGAATTCATTCACTGATGTTCTGTAACTCCTCCATTCAGTATTTTTTACTCTCTTCTCTTGAAAAATGCCCCCATAGGAAAAGACTCTGCTTGCATTGCAATTGCTTTTTATACCAAAAGTTGTTACGTTTTGGGCCAGGGAGTTACTAGTGAAATACTACAAGTCTGGTTTGCCCCAAAATTATCTTCTTGGAAAAGCTTCAAGACAGTTGTAAGTGTATAAGCATATAGGTATATAACTATAATATGTGTTGTCCTGGTTCTTTTCCAATTGGGTGCAGGAGAACCAGTCATCAAGAATTCCAAGTTTTCTCAAGTCTGCTGAAAGCCATGTCCCACAGGCTTTGCTTGTGTTATTCATTACTGCTTCTCTCCTACTGGAAGTTTCTTCAACCCTACTTCCTCCATAGTTTTCCCTTTCTTTCCCTGATACCTGCTCGCTTTCAAACACAGACTACACATCTGTCCTGTTTTCCAGCCCCATGTTTGTAAGACATCTTATTACTACTTTTGCTAAATTTCCTTTCCCACATCCTGTCCAAATCTAATTGATTCATACAATCTCCCTTTAAACTCAATTGTGAGCCAAGCTTTTTTTATTTTCTTGTATAGTTTACCCAGACAGTGAATGCTAATGGAAAGTAATTCAGACAAAACCACTTAATGGATTTTCAGGGTCATGATCAAGGAGATTTTAAATTGAAATTGCTAACAGGGTGATTCCTATTTTTCTGCTTTTTTTTAAGTATAGTTTTGCTGTTACATATAGTTGAACTAAAAAAGGCATGGATATAATTTTGAAATCTTGAAAGATTTCCAAGCAACGGAGTTAGTCAAAAATCCTTAAAAAGTTGTAATAGAATTATCTATGCTAAATTAAGGTTCAAACAGATTTTAAAAAGGTTAAAAACCCTACCAACCTTGAAAAAAACCCAGTTCAGAATCTTAACAGATGACAGCAGTTCCCCAATTCAGACCAATATGAACATGGAGACTTGACTGAGGAAACAAACCCTCAGATCCCTAACCTAAGACAGAATAAAATGCTTTTCATTCTTTACATATCTTTCTTGTCTATTTGTTTAATCTACCCAGATATAACAGTGTAAACCAATATATAAACAGAAAAGAATGGAACAAAGAATGCCAAACAGCTTTCAAGTGCTCTGGCCAGCACTGATCCTTATTATAAGAATTCTATGATTAATTACTTATTGGTTTTATTACAACAACAATGTTATGCTGCTATTTTTTTCAAGGGCACTTCAGGCAGTTCTAACACTTTTTCTTTTCTCCAGAACTTGAACTGTTGCTGACTTCTTAACTTCAGTATTTCTAACTCATTAACATTTCCTATCCAAAACTTTCCCAGATGCAAAATGAAAACCAAGCTGAAAATGATTCAGCATTACCTATACTATAAATTAGCTTTATAATAGACTGAAGCATAAAAAAGCAGCTTCAGCTTCACAGCTTCAAAATCTCCTGTGAGTCATGTTGTTCAAAATCAAACTCCACATATGATTTTGTAGCTTTGAACCATTTCTAGTTATGATGATAATACTGAAAAAGGCATTTTGTGCATATATTTTAGCCTATTAATTATGAAAAGCAAACTATTATATATTTACCAATGTGGTATGAAAATAGTAATTCTCTGCTAACTTTTTATTGCCTTGTTTTGAAATAGCATGCTCAGTTTCCAAACATCCAGAGTATTTATCAATCATTCCATGAAACTGCAAATTATCATTATGGAATTTATAAAAGGTTAATACTTTTTCTGTTTATTATGCAGAATACTACAGTTTCGTCTCTATAAAAAAAAATTCAAGGAGACTTTGAGGCCTTATGATGTAAAGGATGTGATAGAGCAATACTCAGCAGGGCATCTTGATATGCTTTCCAGAATAAAGTATCTTCAGGCGAGGTAAGAATCCTCTGGTAAATGGGGAAAATGTGTAGCTGTGCTGGGAAAAGTATAGTTGGCCTTTTTGCGTACAAGGCCACCCAGAAGCTGTGTCTTTACGTAGCATAGCTGATCGAGAAGAAGGCCTTTTCCCCAAAGACTAAAGGCAAGCATGCAGTTAGCAGGGGTCACCGAAGCAGAGGAAACTACAGTCTCCTATTTGGAACAAGGAAATCAGAGTGAAAAATCCTGTGAATATTCTTGACCGTTGCATTATTTGATTAGGGTCAAGTTTCTCCCCTTCTCCCCTTTTTACAGATGATAAATAAAATCAATACAATAATATAAAAGCAAAGTTACTCTACATGAGCTTTTCTTTGGCCTGGATTCTCTGCTGACCTGTGCCTGATGAAACATCTCATACCAGTGCACAAATACATCAGCACAGAATGTTTTACATCCCCTTCACTCAGGTGTAAACTAACCTATATGAAAAAGAAAGTGGAATTTCAGGCCATTGTGACTGTTCAGGTGCAATCTGCCCCCACAGTTCTTTCCTTACAGATGTGGTTCATCGCCATGTGCTTTTAAGGCACATCCACAAAAATTTGTGCTGCTTGCATCCTGAGCAATAGGCATGGGTCAAAGCTTGAGCTAGTAAGCTTGTCTGGGTTTGAGTGCCTGTGTGTGTTTACACGTGTAGCTGTATTAGTTCAGTCTCAGCACAGACTGCCCATATTCCCTGAGCCCCTCCAGTCACTCTGAACAGCGAAATGCCACACAGGCATACCCTTGATTTCTCTCAAGAATGGGCTGAGCAAGTGCAACACTTGTGGACCTTATCCAGACTTACCTTGGCTTTGTAAGGCTGCTCTGGTCCTTCTGTTGAACTCCATAATTTCTTATTCCAAAGTGCTTTTCCATATACTCAGCTATCTCATTTTCAAATATATGGTATGTCTGGTTCCTACCTCAGTATTAGTGCTCTAGGAAAGCTGCTTGCTTTAATTATTTACTGTAAAACACCGTTGTTACTCTATAAAATGAGCTCTGCATCGCATGAGCTTCAGTTTTAATGGAGCAATATCTTTTTGAACTCAGGAAGTTGAGGAGGGCTCATGGTGTTAGAAATCTGCACCTATCTGTGTGAGGTCTACATGCCTTATACTGGATATCCTTCCTTTACCTCAGACTGAGGTCTGTGATTTTGGACAGCAGAGCACCTCTCATACTCGCTTGAGTCCTAGCAGCAGTAAAGGTGCCTGACATGGTCTCACTCAGTGGTTATGGCAGAGCTTTGGAGGATGAAGATACATCACAGGTGAGTCAGGGCAATGATCACAGCATAGCTTCAGCCCTGCAGTGTTCAGCTCAGCAATGCCATGCCCCAGTGTAAAGAATCACCAGTAGCAGAAGAACCGCAAAATTCTATAGCCATTTTTGCCCATATACAAAGACCTTTTTAGAGGTCTTTGAATAAAACACATAATCTTGGCAAGCCGCGTGGGATTCCTCTTATAGTTAACAGGGACGTAGTCAATGTAATTAATGGCCTTTATGGCACAATTAATCCCTGTTTAAACCAGATGCCTTCATTTGATCAGTTGACTCTTCCTTACTCCTACAGTCAGACAAAAACAGGGAGGTGAGGCCTACCCATTGTGTCTGTGAATAATGAGATGCTGTTGGAGACATTGACTACTTGGCCCAGCAATGCGATATCTAGCTAGCTTTGTGAGGTTTGCCTTGAGCTTTTTTTAACTTTCATTTCCAAAACTCCGTGGGGCACCACGAAGCCATGCAACGCACCTGCATGGATTGCCTGATAATACAGGTCACCGGTTTGTGGGCTGGTGCTGACTGATGTCTGGTAAGTTTTGTGTGCGGGCTGAATGAACAGAGGCTTGCTTGCACCTGAGCAGTCAGATGTGCCAAATGAAAGAATAGATTGATGAGTAAAAGTGTAATTAAATGTGCTGGAGCCTCCCGAACAATCCTTTCAGCTATCTTCCAAATAAAAAGTCAAGCCAGATTCCCTGTGAAACTTCATTTACGGTTATATTTTTCAAACCAAAAGAATAATTAGTAAAGACTAAAAACAATTAGTGGTAATCAGGCACAATAACAGCTAGAAAGTAGCTAGTTTAGTAAGATTATCAGGAATTGCCAACTTTCACCAAATTCTGATTTTCACTATCCTGTGCAAAGCCTGATGGATGTCTCCTGACATTTCTAGGAGCAGCTGTTATTGGGAGTGTTTTTGACAATCACACTACTTAATCCCTTTGAAAGAAATGAAGTCATGTGTTTCAAATGTCAAAGTTTGGAAACAGTGAGCTAGATAATTACTTAACTACCATGAAATTACCAGGTAATTACAATTCAATTTATTGATTGTGGACCCAGAATAGAACAAACACGTCATGACCCTCAATATATTTCCAAATCACAATGTGCTTCTTTTTTGAATCTTTGCTACTGTTTCCTTCAGGGATGCATAGTATTTGCTGTCATGTGTTAGCATTTGGAGATGGACTTAAGCAGTTGCACTTTTTTTTTTTTTTTTCAGAGTAGATATGATTTTTACACCTGGACCTCCATCTACTCCCAAGCATAAGAAATCCCAGAAGGGAGGAGCTTTTTCTTACCCTTCACAACAGTCTCCCAGGTGATTTTTTTTATGCCTACTATTTTGCACAGAGCAAAACAGAAATAAAATGTTCATTCATACCAATAAGGATGGCCTTCATTCATCCAGCCAGTACACTCTTATAGTAATGATACTGAGAGGATATGTTGCTACAAGATGTAGATGTGTAAATATTGAGCCAGAAAGACACTAGCTTCCCTAAGAACAATGTATGGAAATCTAAAGTTAATGGCTTCTTAATTGCCTAGCTCAGCTTCTCCAGGGTTTGGAAATCTGATTTTATATGAAATACATATATTTGATTACTGGTGTGCTGCATTTCTAACAATCGACTAGTAAACCTACTTTAAAATAATCAATAAAAATCACCAATAATTTGAAGTTAAACCAGCTATCTTCCTGAAGTGGGAAAAAGTTTTGTTATAGCCCCCACCAAATGGCAAGCACAGAGTTTTAATGATGCTTCCTTTAAACCAATGATTGGTGAGAATTACTGAAA
This sequence comes from Microhierax caerulescens, assembly GCA_035590215.1. Lineage (NCBI taxonomy): Eukaryota > Metazoa > Chordata > Aves > Falconiformes > Falconidae > Microhierax > Microhierax caerulescens. Next base: position 13,384,410 of record JAVJGJ010000037.1, read on the forward strand.
ATAAATTGCAATACCAGGTTTTTGGGTGTGAAAGTTACAGCATGTTATTGGATTACTGCATTCCTGGTAGGAAGAATTCAATAATAAATGACATTTCTTCTGTTATTTACAACTATCAATCTGTCAATAAATACCCATGAAAAACCACACAAGACCATCAACAATCTGTCCCCAAAGCTGTTATGGTTGCTTAGAATAAAAGTAATATTACAGAAGATAAATTAACTTGGCTCTATCTGCTTTATTCCACCCAGTGAAAAATCTAAAAAACATGTAATTGTGAAGACAGAGACCTACATTTATGGAAGAGGCAAAGATCATTTGGGAAACAAAGCAGATTGCAAAATCTGAATGAACCCATACCACCAGTAACCCAATGAGCAAAATCTGACATGTTTTAGTTATAATTTCTGCTTTAGTAAGATATATTCACAGCTATATTTTGAATTTTGTCAGAAAGAGAAGAACTGGACCTGTTAAAACAAAAGTTTTAGGGTATATTTGTTCTAAGTCATGTTAAAGAACAAGTCCTTAGAAAATGTTTTTCTAGACTTTGACATAGGTTATAGAAAGACATAGACTCCTTTGAGGTTGGTTTGGAACATCGTGATAAAGATTTAACTTGATAGTGACCATTCGAGATCCCATGAAGTTATAGGTCAAAGTTCTTTAGTTAATCAGAGATCATCTTCTTACCTCCAGAAGTTAGTCCATCTGATGCAGTAGGGAAATTACATAGGCAGTAGGAGATTACATAGAAGAAAATTTATCCTGTGGTCTACTCTAAATCTCCAGGCCAGACCATCTCTTTTCAGCGTTTCCAGTCTCTGTCACTTACTGTTCGGTTGAAATTGAGAAAAAACCCCAAACACTTCAGCCTTGAAACTCGGGTTCAGTCTTCAATGACACTATATTTATATTTATACTATATTTATATACTATATTTATAAAGAAATAGATTTTAAAACACATGACCATCTATAAACCCACTATCTAGACTATCTCAACATTTTTCACAAGCCTTAAATTATTCTGCTTTCATTTTGACCTTTTTGTTTGCTTTTTACTTTTCTTAATCTTTATCGTAATTTTGAACCAAAATAATTTAAAATTAGAAATACAAAATACATTTTTTAAAAAATGCATCACATAGAATAGACTTTTTCTCCTGTTTGTACACTAAATAACTAAATTCAGTCTTTTCTTAAATGGGGCTCCAGGGAGCTATGTGAGTATAGCACCAAGTTGGTAATCCTGTTTTCTGATATGAATTACTTAGTGTGATGCAAAGAAAAATTGAACACTAATAGAGTTATTAATTCTTTATAGAAATGATCCATATGTAGCCAAAGCATCTACAGCAGATACTGAAGACCAAAGTATGATGGGCAAATTTGTTAAAGTTGAACGACAGGTATGTAATTTCATGACAGTGACGGAGACTTAGGTTCTTGTACAAGAAATGATAAAGCAGACATAAATTCTGAATGAATCTTTGGCTGATCCAGGCACATTTATATTGTTAGTATATATACTAACTGAGTGTATGTATATATGTGTGTGTATATATATATGTATATGTATAACTAAAACTGTGTGTATAAATACACACAGATCTTGTACTAATATTCACAAAACTATGTTGTTAGTTTTTCATGGTAGAATTTAATTAACTGGGAGGTGTGCATTTTGAAACTTATTGAATAAGCATCATTGTATATGGCAGCAAGACCCTAAGTGTGGCGTTTAGATGGGACTATTTCATTCCCTTATGCTCCATACTCATCAGGTTTGATGTTTTGTTGTGAGCATCACCTTCTTTTGCAGAGTCTGGTGCTCAAAATGATTGCCTCCGTGGGTATTTTTGGGGCCTCTTTGTGCATTCTAACCTACTAGCAAGTAAAGACATTCTGATTTTTAAATACATAACTAAGTAAGATGGAGGCAAGTGACATTGATTTACATTGATTCCTTTCATGGAATGAAAATGTTCAGGCACAAAGTGCTATCAAAAGAGAAAGGAAATTAGACCTGATATTCAACCCTGATGTCATGGGGCCATTAAGAGTTAGATTTCAAACCATAAGAATTACCAAATGTAATTCCATCTGTTGCATTTTAGTAACAGCTGGTTGCCATGTGATATCAAGATTTTGGTCATAATCTTGTAGACTGCTGTTGGATGCTGGGCTGCCAAATACCCAGAAATGCTAAGAATTTTTTTGGCACATTTCATAGGGACTTCTTAATCGAGGCAGTTAGAGGATAAACTGGCATCCACTGCAGTCCACCTTCCAAGGGAAAGTCATGATTGTCCTGTAACTACCTTCATGCGCAATAAAGACGGCAGCACACCACTGCTGGGGGCAGTGCATATATGGAAGCATTGACTCTTTTGTTGAAAACTGACTTGAGACAATATCATAACGTTGGTATTTTTCAGGTTAATGACATGGGGAAGAAACTGGATTTTCTTGTTGATATGCATATGCATCATATGGAACAGCTGCAAATACAAGTCGCTGAGATAAGTCCACTGAAAGAAACTGCTTCTCCTGCAAAGGAAAGGAGACAAGAAAACAAATATTCTGAGTTAAAAACAATAATATATAAATACACTGAGCAGTGTGCTCATGAAACTCCTTACAACTTCCAGCAGGTTCCAGTCAACAAAGTTAGTCCTTATGGTTTCTCAGCACATGGTCATCCGACTCGTCCACAACCTTTATCAATAGGTGGGCAAAACTCTGGCAAACTGCAAGCCACACCCTCCTCAACTTCATATGCAGAAAGGCCAACGGTTTTGCCTATATTTACATTAATGGACTCCCAGGTTAGCTACCACTCTCAAGGAGACCTACAAAGCCCTTACTCAGATAAGGTGTCTCCAAGGCAGAGAAGGAGCTTCACGAGAGACAGTGATACTCCATTATCCCTTCTTTCCGTCAACCATGAGGAACTTGAGCGCTCCCCAAGTGGCTTCAGTATCTCCCAAGACAGAGATGACTTCCCGTTTGGCCCCAATGGGGGATCAGCATGGATGAGAGAGAAACGCTACCTAGCAGAGGGGGAAACGGACACAGATACTGACCCTTTTACACCAAGTGGCTCCATGCCTTTGTCATCTACAGGAGATGGGATTTCAGATTCAATATGGACCCCTTCAAATAAGCCAGTTTAAAAGTGCGTGTGGGGGCAGTCACTGGTTGACTTCTCCATGTAATGTAAGCATACTTTGTATATCTCACTTACTCTACACCCAAAGCTTACTAGTTCAAAACACCGATGGCTGCATAAGATGCATGTGATATTAGTGGTAGTCATTCTGCACCATTTCATACAATTTACTAATGCAGTTTTTTTCATGCTACCAAAACTAAGGAGCTTAGTTTTGAGCATGGTTTGCATGACTTTGCCCTATATAAATGGTACAACTGATTTCTTCTATGATACATATCTATCTGATACTCTTCAATACAACAATGGTGAACTTATAACAGGCAAGATATGGTGGTCCTTGCTCCATTTTGTAAACAGTATACAGAGCAGCAAAGTAAAAATATTTTCAGGAGCAATATCCCTTTGTGGAAACAATGTCTGAATCAATTTTCCAATATAAGTAAATCAATCTCTAACTGACCTAGCCAAGAACATCTAACATTCAAAGCAGGGAAAAAGCTGAGTCAAAGTAAATGACCTTACTGAAATGTTTTTTTGAGCTAAATGTTTCTCATGTGATCTCTTATACAACTACCTGTGAATGTCGAAATGAAATTAAGGGTAGTACTTAAAATTATCTAAACCACCTCCTGGGACTGATCATGTTATTTATTTATTGTAAGGTGTAAATATAAATCCCTCAAACTACTTTGAAAATCTTCACTAGTGTTTATTAAATTGCTCAAAGTATGACTACAATGCTATTTTGTAGAAAACCTTTTGCTAAACCCATTTGTTACTTCTGGGACCATTTTTTTTTTTTCTGTTCCAAAAATAAGTTGGTTTGCTGGAGGAAACTCCAGGTTTATATACTCCATTTCTATTGATTAAGTAAGCTGCATAATGTAACTGTGCCTCAGTTTCCCAATCTGTTAATTGGGAGTTATACTTCCATACATATACACAGGTTGTAAGGCTTAATTCACTAGTATTTGTCAAGTGCTTTGAGGTCTTCAGATGTGTCGAGTATCGCTATCCTGTTCCCTGGGAGTTCCACAATGTGGGATGCTTCCAGGATCTGTTTCTCTCTGTTTACTGTTTCTCTTGGAAATGGACTGCTCCAAATCCATGAATGTGTGCCATATTTAGGATCAATGTATAAATAAATAAATACCATTTTTTTCACCTGTCCCTGGGCAACAGAGAGATAAGTAGGCTCCCCAGGCCTCAGCCAAATATTTTTTCATAGGAACTGGAAATTGTGTTGAGGGAGACCAGGAAAACAATCCAGCCCACTGGGAACAAGGGCAGAAATGAATCAAAGATCTCACCACTACAGTGGGAATGTAGTATTTATACAGCTGATGAAACTAGCCTGTCCAAATATCCTATGCAGGATTCAGCTGGTGTCAGTCCAGATGTCCATGAAACAGCATCCATTTGATGTCAAGTTCGATGGCTATGCCCTCTTCACAGCTGGCAGAAAACTATTCAGTATTGTCAGCGAGCACAGGGTACAAGAACCAAGGCACACATCAGCTTTATGATGAGATTCATCTCATCTTTAACTCAATTACCTACAACGAAAAATTTCTGCCAACTTCCAGGGGAGCAGAGGGTGACTTGCTTAGATGCCAGATGATCAGAGACAGCCACAGTGAGTGGGAAGGCTCTCACCTTACCCCACTGATCCAAGGTACAGCCTGTCTGCCGTGGCTCACATCCACCTCCTGTTGAGATTGACCCCTGTCTCTCCACACAATGTCTTTACCGCCATGGCTAGAGCACTGACCAACAAAGACACAAGGATCTGGCCCATGTGAGACGTTAGAAAGTGGGCTTTCTGTGGTGACCACTCGTATTATACTGCAGCTACACAACTGAGCATCATTGGCACATCCAATCAGAGCACAAGAAAGACATACACTTTACTGGGCTGCCCAGTATTTACTGGGCATCACACAGGCCTGGACAGAGTGCGCTTCAGTGGAAGATACCTTGTTGGGTTTTGCCCAGTGTAGTAAATTTCATGTTTGATTCCTCAGTATCGTGGACATCTTGTAACAGTCATTACATCCAGGGACCTTCTATTCTCTTCCAGATGTAGGCTTTCATCTTCACTGTTTATTGTCTATTTAAAGAGACATCTAAAGGATTAGGATCTTCTTACTTTGTCTGCTTCTTCAGCTAAGTCATGATACATCTTTCTGGGACAGATCTTCAGGGAGAACAAATTGCTGTCGTTACTTGAGTAAACGATGCAGACCAGTTACAGCCTTTGAAGAGTGGGCTGAGTCCATGGAGCTGTTCTGAGGCCAGTAACTATGATGGCATGAAGCATAATTTTGGTAATTACTTAATTAACAAAATGGCCATTGACCTGAAAGATAATCTCTGTTTTGTTTCATGGGTAGACCTGAAAAGAATAAAACCAGCTGATGAAAGTGTAATTCATTATAATATGGCACATTGAGAAGAATTCTTTGGCCATCAGTGATTCTTGGAAATACCTGTACTACACCTGCTGCAGGCTTTATAATATAGTAATACATGTCTGTGGCAACTTGTAAGATTTAACCCTCACATGGCAACAGAATGAAGAAGAATGAAAACTGATTTTAACATTGGTAGACGACTTCTGAAATTGGTGTAGGTATATGCTAGACAAACCAGCTTCACTTTTCTGATATGTCAAGTGCCTGGCATCCCTACTGATTTCATTCAAGTTTGGCCCTTCTTAAAATGCTTTCTAGATCTGAGCAACCAAAATCAAGGCAACCAAAACCCAAGTGCCATCTGAAAAAATTGTTTGTGAATCTCTTTGACAGTGGCTATGCCACCCGGTTCCCTGCCCAGTTCCCATTCATATTTTTCACTTCAGGTTTCTAATCTCTCCCATGCCAGGTCATATAAAGGGAATCTTTTCTCACTATCAAACCTGGCTGAAAATCTATAAGTGACCTCATTATAAAGGTATGTTCATTCCAAGAGAAAATCCAAGCAAGGGCAGAGACTTGAATGAGTCTTCACCTGCACACAGAGTGCAGCCCCAGAGAAAGTGGGATTTGGGCTGCTCTGCACTGTGTACACTTAGCAGCTGAACTGCCTTCGAATTAGCATTTTCTGTGGTCTGTAAGCACCGATGAGCTATATGCAGCTTGAAAACACTATGTCAGGCATTTGTAGCCACATCATGAAATATTTAATGATGTGCTAACTGGCCAGATAGGGTCTGCCTCTTCTTAAAAGGCATTGGTGGTAAGCTCAGCAAGACCCTCTGCAGTGGACATCTCTGGGTCCTCTGGAAGAGACCCAAGGAGAGGGTCAAGGAATGTCTGATTAGCTTATTTTAAAGTTTATTTTTTCTAACACACTTCTTTGCACTGAAACCAATCACTGCTTCATTTAGAAGGGTGATGTGCTTCTCAGCCCTCTGCCTCCTACATCATCTGGATTAAAAACAGGGTGTGCATCAATTCTGCTGTGTGTGCTGACAACAGATACATGTCAAGATGTCACCAGCCAGGTGAGATCTGGAGACCATTTCTGATCTGGGATGTGCACACAGATTTCATCATATTCCATTCCAGGTGCAGTCCAAGGAGTGTATCAACCTTGGAACTGCGGTTTACATGCCTGCCACAGATGCTGGACAGAACAAAATAAAGTCTCTGTGATTATAGACCCTGGATACATTTAAAAGGTCAGGACCTGTTTTGCAGAATAGGTTTACCACATACAAGGAATCATTATTCACAATTTCATTTGAGAGAGGCATCTGGGTCAATGGTACTCTTCATACTAGGACTGGATTTGATTTATCCTTTCTTCCATTTCTGTGTGACATGACATCTAAGTTTAACAGCTATAAATTTTATTTGGGTCTAATCTTCCTAGGGTCTAGACTGACACTGACACTTTGTTTACATATGGTTAATGTTAAAGACAATTAACCATTGGAATGGAGTCTTCACTGACTCTTAACTCCTGCAAGTGACCAAGGATTCATTTTAGGCCTTGAGATGTTTTTTGTAATCAGAACGTGTGGGGCTTTCCTCTGCTCTCCTTCAAGTCAGTAAGAAACCTTCTCAAACTGACACACTGGGATCAGGACTGGGCCCTAATCTGCCTTTATTTATTAATTCCTTTGTGAAAGACAGCATTGATGTTTTCCTTAGCTACATTTTTATGTGGACTTTTCAGTCCATAATGAATGACACACATCTGGAAGATTTTGGAAAGGTAAATCTGTGTTTGCATTGTATGCCTCTCTGCAGTGTTATTATCAATCAAGCTTCCTCACTTTAGATTCAAACTGAGAATATTTCATCTTTTAGATTCAAACTGAGAATATTTCATTTTTAGATTCAAACTGAAAATATTTCTTTAAGGCAGACGTAAATGTTTAGTTAATATATGCAGGTCTAGAAAATGTGGTTTATGCTCCATTTAAGGAGTTGGTCCTTTAAAAAAAAATCTAGTCAGTAATGGCAGTTGTCCTTTCCTTGGCTTTTCTCTGCACTGAATTAATCCGTCTGGCTCCTATGAAAATCAAATTCAGCACCTGTAGAGATTGATTGAAAAATCCCTAAACTAACTTTGGCTACATTTGCTCTGTTTTTATCTGTAACTTTGCTGCATTTTTACAGTTCAGGGTGGAAATAATTTTAAATTTTTATTCTTCAAATTGTGGCCCGGCAGTGCCACAGACTAATTCCCACCTGAACCTGTGCATAGCGGGGCTCCTGACTTGTGGCCTTCAGGCAAGCACCATGGTCCAATCAGTTTGCAAGTTCACAACCTAAAGCAATCAGAAAATGCAGATTTAGGAGAAAATTCAGCCCTGCTGGGAACCCAGTTGTTGCAGGGCTGTCACATCTGCCTATATAGGAACTGGATTTGTCCTGCTTAGTGCAGAGCATGTGAGAAAGAGCTGGATCTTCATTCCTTGCGCCCCACAGCCCCCATCACTAAGCTTTACATCCCTAAGAGCTGCAAGCCTGAATTTTCTATGGCACCTCATGAATTTGGTGTGATATTGCTTTTTCAAGAGCCTAGCTGAATGTGGGCATTCACTTTTGAAGACCATTTTCAGAGGTGCAGAGGGAA
>JAVJGJ010000037.1:13402628-13434301 GCA_035590215.1 Microhierax caerulescens
ATTTGTCACAGATGTCTTTGAAATTTAATTTGACAGCATAAATGTTCATAGTCTTAATGCTGGGAAAAGATTTTTGAAAGCACTTAAAAATTAATGATTCAAATTTAAATCAGTTTTTACCAATTAAGGAGTAAGGGAGTCTTTCATAAAGTAATGTTCTTTGTACTCAAGATTTCTCTGCCATTTCTTTTTAAGCATCTTGTACTGGCCAGGGGACAGCACAGTACTAAATCTGGCAGTCAGGCAAAACAAGGCCTCCCATGAATGGAGGATTTTCCATTATTTTCTGCCAGTATTATTTAGTATTTCTTTGCTAGAAATAGGACAGGATTTGGCTTATTATGATACATTCTTCCAAGTTATGTTTTCCAACAAGCATGTTGTCCTGGTCATTAGATGTTTTGCTTGATTGAGTCTGTAGTTTATAATCACACCTTAATTAAATGTGGGTCTTACGGCCATGCAAATGCCTGCTCTAAATTCCTGCTGCAAGTCAGCATCGTATGTGAAGAAAATTGTGTGTGTTGGTTAGCATGGAGGAGCAGCTCAGTGGGGAGGACAGCAGGGAGCTGCAAATTCAGGTGAGCTGGAAAGCCTCTTTCAATGTGCTTCCAAGAACAACTTTGTATCTCACTCCATTTCGTTTCTAATTTTACAGCTTTGTTTTTCTTCTTTTCTCTCTCTCCCTTAAGATACTTTGGTAGGACAGTTCCTTCATATGCCAATCTTCTTGCCTTTTTCTCTGTCTCTTATGAATGTGCTCTCTCTAGCCCCTGCTATAGCCTGCTTGACCAAGTCCTCTGTCAGATGATTTTCCCCTGTCCCGCCACCATGAACAACTCTGGGCCAGTTTAAATATGTCAGGAATTAAGTTAGATCCCTGATAGGAAGTTACCTACTGCCTATCAACCCTTTTATTTATGAGCTTTTGTAGAACAGTTGTGTCTGCACATCAGTCTGTGAAATGCTCTTACCAAAGATTTTGGTGTTAGTCCACGTGGGATTCACTGGTGACCTAGGAGAGCCCATGTTCCTCAAAGCAGGTCCTAGAAGTCAAGTCTCCCCACTCTGCCATGAGCGCTGACCACCAATCTGAAGGGGCAGACTGAAAATACCTGCTTCTCCTACCTCCTAGGTCTGGGTCTCTCACTTGCCGTGCTGCCAAAACCCTCACGAAGGGCAGAGGTTTGGGCTTTTTTGCCAGTCTGGGCTCTGGAGACCCTCCAGTCAACCAGTCTTGTGCCGCAGGGACAGTACAGTGCAACCTGGTTGCACCCTGTGTGCAGGGAACAGATCATGAGGAAGATGCTCAGAAGGAGGTCTGTAGCACATAAACACTCAGCCATCATCACGAAGCATGACTCATGCTAATGCAAATCTTGCAGAACTAAGGACACAGTCATTTCTCATAGTACAGGAATAAAAATTCATTAAGTTCTACTAAGAAAACAACAAATTCCCACTGCTGACCTCAGTCAAGGACATAACCCAACAGTCTCCCCCTAACAGGACACTTAATTGACTAGATGCACCAGCCACTAGAGCCCTCTTTCTCCAAAACACACATAGTTACAAACCTCCCCTTGACATGATTGCCATCCTGCAACTCCCACCATCCCCAGAGACGGCCCTCCCCAACAGCCACCTCCCTGCACCTTTGCAAAGCACCAGTTCTTCATATTCAGCATCACCGAGGAGTATCTCCATGAACTCTTCTCCATTTCATACAGCCAAACCAACAAAGAAAAAAAAAAAAAATTGAACAGAATCCAGAGGCTTGGATTAGTTTTATACCTACCTCAGTGTGGGCTACATCACCACTGCTTCCATCATGTCAGCATGTTAGCAGGTTTTAGCTAACGTACTAGTCTCCCCTATTTACAGAGCCCACAGACCCAGCAAGCTTCATAATACCCAATGGTGGAAGCGGGGGATAGCCTTGCCTGGATGTCACACCCTGGGATTGTCACGGCAGCAATACATTCATGGTCTATAAGTCTGGTTGTTGGTCAGTTCCCAAATATTGCTGCAAGAGCCAAGCTTCGGATTTTTGATGCTAGACTGGTCCATGGAACACCGGACTCTGTCCATGCATAATTAGTCCAGCTCACAGAAAGCTGATTGGGGTATCAAGTCAGGGGATTGAGATTTGGCTAAGGCTTTCTCTCTGCCTCAGCCCTGTTCTTCTGCACATGCTGTGCAGAAACCGTGGATGTGTATAGGCTTGGGGTCGAGTAAAAAGGATTAGGCAGATGGACTGAATAGATAGGATGAACTGCCTAGAAGTTTCTCAGACCTTTGTTTGAATAGCAGAGCTGTCACTTAAACACTTTTGACTCATCAGATGAGCAAACACAGACATTTCAAACACAGAAATGCTTGGTATCGTTTCATCGTCCCAAGGAAGAGTCTCTTTAGAACCACTAGGAACAAATCAGCTGTTTTCAGAATGTGTTAATTCTCTAGTGAATTCAATATGAGAAAGATTTTAAACATGATGATAATAGTTTGTTAATCAAACCGTATTGTCTTCAAGATAATGATTTACTGTGTACTTGCAAGATTAGCTACTCCAAGAATATATGAAAAAAATCTTTTGGACTTTTTTTGTGAATTTTTACAAGTTTCCTTATTTTCTGATAACTACAGAGCCTTTTGGCATGTTCTGACATTACAAAAAATGAGGGAACATGTAAAGAAGCAGGGACTTCCCTTCTTTTTTTCTAACCACCTCTAAATAAATCTTTGAAACCTGGAAAGCAGCTTATTGTCTGAAAGGCACAGCATATTGATCTCTCGCAAGCAACTAGGCAAGGCGGTACAGGACACAGCTTGGTGACAGTAATTAACTACAGAAATCCAAGATAGGGATGGCCAGGCAAACAACCTTTCTTCAGAAAACAAGCTCAGTTGTTATCTGGTCTGAAATTGAACATAGGTAAATTTTATCTGGTTTCAACAGAAAAGGTTTAGACACCCGATGTGTCAGTGTCCTTTTGGGCATGGGTCATCCTGCCAAAGAAGAGGGTGGTGTAGATGACCTTACCAAGTCCCACCAAAGCCACAGTTAATGTAGGACTCAAAAATCAAGTTACATACCAAATTAATGGCAGCTGCATATACACAGCAAATACTGTTTATGTGATTACTGATTGTTTTCCATTTGCACACCAATCTTTTCTCTGCATCCCAGAGATCTAATATTTCTCTCATGGTCACATTTGGGACAAGGGTTGGATAAAATTGCACCATAACCCAAACTTTAACACCACCAAAATAGTATTTCTTTCTCCTAGAGCAGCCAAACCTACTGGAAGTCAGACTCCATAATGCAGTGGTTCTGCTGGCACATGGCAGCGAAGATGAGCTTGTGCTTTCTGTGTCTCTTTCTGGTTTTCAACACAGGTAAGGATGATGGATTGGTGTTCCCCAGGGAATAACCCAGGTGTCTCTTTCCCAGTTGCCCCCATAGCCCCTTTCCCACATCAGTGGCAGGCTTGGTTCTTTCACCCTGTGTAGGCATGGCTGATGTGCTGGACCTCCAGGGCTGATGCCATGCAGTAGGACAGACCAGATGGTGGCAAAGGTCCATTCTTGGATCCCATGCCATGAACCTGGAGTCAGAAAGGTTTAGATGGAAAGAGAGAGAAGGGCTAGAATTGCTCCTATGACCTAGATTGTCAGTCCAAATTTAGCTCATACCAAGTGAGAGTTGTTAATACAGCTGACTAGGACTGTATGAGGAGTCACAATTTACAGGCTTTGTACCATGGATTGTCTGCAGGGTATTTTTCCTTTACATATGTTGCCCTGGTGTCATGGTTTAACCCAAGCTGGCAACTAAGTACCACGCAGCTTCTGTCTCACTCCCCCACCTTAGTGGGATGGGGAGGAGAATCAAGAAAAAAAAGGTGAAACTTGTGGGTTGAGATAAGAACAGTTTATAATCAACATCATAATGATGATGATGAAAAGGAAAGAGAGATAAGAATAAAAACCAAGGAAAAAAAACAATACAATTGCTAACCATCCCCTGAGAAATGCCCAGCCAGTCCCTGAGCAGTGCTCAGCCCCTCCTGGCCAGCTCCCCCCCAGTTTATACACTGAGCATGAAGTCCTAGGGTATGGCATATCCCTTTGGCTATTTCGGGTCAGCTGTCCTAGCTCTGCTCCCTCCCAGTTTCTTGTACACCTGCTCACTGGCAGAGTATGGGAAACTGAAAAGTCCTTGACTTAGAGTAAGCACTACCGAGCAACAACTAAAACATCAGTGTCTTATCAACATTACTCTCACATAAATCCAAAACACAGCACTGTACCAGCTACTAGTAAGAAAATTAACCCCATCCCAGCAAAAATAAGGACATATATATAAAAAGAGAAAGAGAAATGTATCCAGGGATTGTCTATGCCTATACAAAGCATAGACTTTTGTACGAACAAGGACAAGCACCCAGGTTTCACCAGTTTAGGTATAAAGAATTATGCAGCCCCATCTCCTCTTTCTTCCCCTGCTTCCAGTCCTACAGATTTCATCTTACTGAAAAGGAAGCTGTACTCAGATTTCCTACTCCCTGGTGAGAGCTCTGCTTATTAGATTCTAATGCAGAGCAGGGCATCACCACCATTGAGATGAGCCATCCTCACCACCAGCTCCCAGGGAAGGATGTCTCTCTGGGGAGCTTGGATGGACTGAGAAGCTGAAGCTTCAGATGGGCCATGTGAATTTAGTATTTGCTTGCACTGGCTCATTTGGGGATCCTTCTGGATTACTCTTTGGAGGCACTCAGCTCTCCACTGATATGATAGGGTCCCTAGCACCAAACTCCTGTGCTTCAACTTGTCCTGCAATGCCTAAATCACTGCTCTGTACCTTGCCCTTGTTGGTCTCCAAGGGAATCCCAGGATGTGAGCCCAAACTCCTGAGCCCAACTTCAGTTCATTTCTCCTACAACACAGCTCTGAGAACAGTATTCAACTGAATGACTGTTCTGAATAACAATCTCACAGCCTGTGCAGATTTGTGCAGATTTTTCCTGATTACACCATGGGCCTTGCAGTCATTATTGTGTGCAAGTCTAGCGCACATCTCTCCAACAGGTTGTTATTTTTTTTTGCTTTTGATTCTTGAGTTAAAGGGACAAGCTCAGATGTTTAATCTGATTTCTTTCTTTAGCTAGCAGCTAAAGGACCTGTCAAGTCCTTTAGGACATCCTTATTCTTAGGCACTTGATGAGCTGATGTTGTGGATACTCAGTGGCCTGCTTTCCAGTGCTGAAGTTCATCAACTTCTGAGCTATAATAAATGAGAGCAGCAGAGCAATCCAGGAAGACAGCTCCACAGAGAGTTGCTTGGTATCTCAACAAGGGAAAACTGTCTCTCAGTCTCTTTCTTCACTTCACAGCTTCATGCATAAGGAAAGAAAATAAGAAAGAGAAGCAAGCGGCAGTGCTGGCTACTGCAGGTAACAAGCAGTGTATCAGGAGACACTGTGTGGGACTGTTAATGGGAGTGGGAGGTGGCATGCTGGGCATGGAGGTGACATCAGATGGACCTTTCAGCAGAGCCTGTGAGTTCCAAGCCACCGCTGCTGCAAGGGCTCCTCACACAACCCAGGGCTCACCAAGGTCCTTGACCGTTTAACCTCTGTCCTTCCAAAAACCTAAAAGCTCTTAATTCCCTTTTGTTTTCCCTTTCCTCTCTTCTACACTGAGGACAAGTCCTGGGGTGCAGCTTGGTTTCAAGCTGCTTGAAAATAATACTGATGTCATTGGAAAATTGTATTTCTCCCCAAATCAGATTTTGTTTTCATCTTGGCTTTCTGTGCTTCCTTTTCCGTCCTGCTCTGTTTTTTCTCTCTCTGTCATGCCTTCCTCCTCGCACACACACAGATACCTCACTGCTTTGCTTCTGCACGACTCTGTGAGAGGGAGGCAAAGGAACATCGTTGGAAATCTTGACTCAGGGAAAACAGATAAGCAATGTCAACAGAAAGAAAACGTGGTAAAATAAAAAATACAGCTACAGCCCATTTATTCTGTTGTAGCAGTACAGCCATCAAGGTAAGTGGAAAAAAAAAATCATGACATCCGTATTGCCATCCCAATTCCATGTTGCACCGCGGAAGGGGAACACTTCCTAGGGACTGTCCCCTCCGTTTGTGAGCTGCAGAGCGAGCCGCCGCGCTTCTGGCAGTAAGAACCCACTGTCTGGCGCAAGGGGGCGCCAAAACGCCAGGTCGCGCCCGGAGGCCTGCTCCGGGCGTGCTCGGCCTCGGCTGGGGCCTGCTGAGGCCTGCCTGAGCCCTGCCCGGCCCAGCTCGGCCTCTGCTGGGGCCAGCTGAGGCCTGCCTGAGCCCTGCCCGGCCCAGCTCGGCCTCTGCTGGGGCCTGCTGAGGCCTACCTAGGCCCTGCTTGGCCTCTGCTGGGGCCTGCTGGGGCCTGCCTGAGCTCTGCCTGAGCCCTGCTCAGTCTCTGTTGGGGCCTGCTGAGGCCTGCCTGGGGCCTGCCCTGGCCCTGCTCAGTCTCTGCTGGGGCCTGCTGAGGCCTGCCTGGGGCCTGCCCTGGCCCTGCTCGGCCTCTGCTGGGGTCTGTTGAGGCCTGCCTGAGTCCTGCCTGACCCCTGCCCGAGCCCTGCCTGGGGCCTGCCCAGCCCTGCTCAGCCTCTGCTGGGCCCTGGTGGGGCCTGCCTGGGCACTGCTTGGGCTCTGCTGGTGGCCTGCTCAGGGGAGTAGGTGATAGGGAGCCTTACATAAATTTTGGGTACTATCGCACTGCCAGCTTTATCTTGCTATTTTCCAGATTCCTTTCTGTACTCCTGGCATCTTTATTTCTCACCACATGTTTTCCAGTGCACTTCAATACATAATCCACTCATTTTGTTTTTCCCATTCTGCAAGGTCTTTGCTGTATATAAGTAGGGAATTCAAAGCCATTTCCTTGTGCCTTCGCTCAGCCAGCTGCTCAGAGACCCCTTCTTTTTCAGAGCTGCCTGCAAAGTCTGTGGATCTGGCTGCTATTAACCTGACAGAGCTGGTGAACAGTATGCTGAACACAGCGCACAGAGGTAATGTGACAGGGCCAGGCAGGTCAGGCAGGCTGTCAGCCCAGTAGTGAATGCAATAAAGGACTAACAATGCTAGCAAGGGAAGCCATAAATGCATGCCATCTGCCTCCAGAACTGATTCTAGGAGCACATTACCCTTGTGCATTTATAATGCAGGTAACTTTCTGCCCCAAAGATTATAGAAATGTGTATGTGTTTGTGTATAGACACAACATAATTACTTATGGGATGCCTTTAGAAAGCACTTTATAATCCAGTGTAGGTTCGAATTAAAAAAGAAAAAAGTAATACTAATGGTCCTTCCCTCAGTGGAAATGTGAAAGAATTGAGTCTCAGGTAGCTGTATAATATCAGCACCTCAGGAGTCTTTTTAGAAATTGAATGAGCAGTCAAAACATGGTGTTCTCATAATTTGTTCCAATTGCTAATAGCATGGGCATTTGTTTCTGCAGGTACCAAAAAACTCTTCTCTTTGCTGAGTGTCACATCTTATAGCTCATTTGCCTTCCACAAAGTGTCAGTCACCGTTTATAACAGTGAGTGCTTTGGTGCTTTGCTCTGTGCAGGAGCATTTTGTCTTACACAGCTTGTGCATCAAGATACTGATTTTTTTCTGTCTTTCCCTACAGTTTCTAACGTGAAAAATGTTGACCCTGGCAAGTTCCCTATGCATTACTGCTACTGTTTGAACAACATGACAAATGACTTGACAGGTGGGTACACAAGAGAGGTTGGAAATTGCATATGCTTAAGCTGAATTATTTCCTTTGGAGCTGAAAGCAGTAGCCTGAATTCTGCAGACTTCATCCTTATAAGTAGCATTGCTATGCTGAATTCAACAGCCATAACTCATGATGAGTGGCTGCTCTGAAACTTGGGGGTGACTCCATGAACTTAGTCTCAGATGGCTGCACCCAGCCAGCCAGTCTGGGGTGGAGCCGTCTGTCAAGTGGCCAACGTGGTTTACCCAGCAGAAAAATCTCCCCTTCCTCCTCAGAATACACAGGGCAGTGCAGGAGAGACAACCCAGCAATGTATATCCATTACCTTTGCCACTTTCACTTTCTTGAGATAACCCACAGGAGATGAACAAGGGCTTCTCTGCACCAATAGTAACTTCAGTAACTTCAATGAGTCCAACAGGAGTGAAAAGCAAAGGCTTTATATCTTCATAGAGCTGTTTAATGGAGTGTAAAATGCTATTGGGCAAATCCTTCACCTATAATCCTCAATCACACCCCTGGTCTCACAGTATTTAACATTTCAGGATGGATCTGAGCACTTGAATTCTATGGCTGGTTAATATAAAATATCAAGAGTAGCTCAGTAGCTAGGGACCAGAACCCATACTCTCTAAGCTTCATGTGATGACCACACACACATGAGCCACAATGGCTTTCATGGCTTTTTCTGGACCCACACATCTCAAAAGCCTTATTGCATAATGACCCAGTCTGCCTTGGAGGATAATGGAGAAACTTTAATCTTTCTGTCTCAAATCCAGAACATCTTGGTGATTAGAGCATCCCCCCAAGTAGTAAAAATTTAGGGCCCAGCACAGGGCTCATGTCTGTTATTCCTTAAGTGAAAACATTGAGTTGTTACTGCTAGGACCTGTTACAAAAAAGCCATAACACCACACCACCAAGTAGCCATTTTTTGAGCTGATAGCAACATCATCAGTGTATCTGAAGTAGACCTCAGAGGAGAGGATCAGATGCCTCCTGGAAAGTCCTACATGGCAGACAGGCAGTGCAGGCAAAGTCTGCAGGTACATTTAAACTCTAAGTAGAGTATTACTTTAAACTGTTCTCTTGAACAGATACAATTCCATTTTAAGTTTACTTCTAGGTGCATTGGTGCCTATTGTGGATATCATCTTTGAAATATACTTCTGCAGAATATTCCAGTGGCTTCTTAAGTCAACTCCTGTCCAGCAGAAACATTTTGAACATTAAAATATTTTAGACATTGTCATGTACAAGTATATATCCAAAATATGATCACATATAAAAGTGATTTTTTGACTTAGCATAGATGATAGAATATGTGTTTTCAATCATAAACTTTCTGTTTTGTTGTCAGATTTTACAGCTTTACTTGTTGATATTGTTGGAAACTCCACCAGTTATCTCACAGAAATTTTCAAATCCACTTCTATTCTCTCAGGTTTGCATTTCCTTTTAACATTGATCATTGTCTTATTTGTCTGATTTACTCCTGGTATGGAAACAAACATAAAAATGTGTATAAAAGCCTGTTCCTCTTACTCAGCAGCATTTTTCTTGCAAAGCATGGGCTGCAGTTGTAAATGAAGTCTCCTTAGAAGAACTAAATACATATGTAATGTTTCTATATATAATATAGAAACATACATTTTTCTATGAGTAGCTATGTTTTGTTTGAAAGTTTGGTGAATTATTATTAAATACTGGTATTTTGGGGGATTAAAATTCCCAAAGAATAATTATTGGCTATATTATCTTAATTTTTTCCATGTAAATATACTTATAATTTGGAATTTAACTAGATAGGAATATTTCCTCTAGAAATATTAGCATTTGGATTTGATGCTGGTTCAAGGTTTTTGTCAGAAGTCAGATCAGAAGGAAAATATTTGGCCGGCTGCAGTAGCCACATACCATTTTGTGGATTTTTTTTCAACTGTTCAAGATAGTATCATATAATGAAAACTGGTAACAATGATCTGGTTTACATTTTTTTGCCTTTCAGTGCGTCAGAGCAATGATTCAGATTGTATCTACATCTGTGTGATGACAGGGCAGACAGGTAAAAGTTAAAACTATTCCACCCCAAAACATTGCCTTATTTATTCTCTAGAAACAAGCCATTCTTGGTATTTATAAGCATTTCTGTTTGCAGGGAGAAATTTGTCTGACTTTTGGAAAATGCTGGATAAGTCTCCTGTTATTAATTACACGTTTTCCAGTAACACATCTTCTGACCTGGGTAAGTACATCCTGGGGAATAAAAGGAAACACAACAACAGTGAAAACCACATCCAGGTAGCACTTGCAAAGAATACTCCATCTTCATAATGTAAACATTCTTTAAATATTTTATATTTTTATATCACTTATATATGTACACGTTCTTATATATTTTGTTATCATTAGAATAGAATATTTTCTACTGTTATAAATGTACTATAATATTTATATCAGAAATATAAGTAAAATTTACAAACTTTTAAATTATTAACTACAAGGTCTTCTAGTGGAGGACCGAACAAAATTTCCTGGGATGAGAGCTTTTACAGTATTCAGCACTGGACCGGGGAGGGTCTCTGGTGCTCTTAATCTAAATAGGTACCTTCCTTAGCACTCAGCACAAATTACCTCTTACTTTTACATGAGTTGCCTTCAGAATGGAGTTGAATATATTCAGCCAGTGTGCTGTGTGGCTCCTCCACCCCAGACTGCTTTGCCAGGTTGAGCTGCACTTCAGATGCTCACCTCTCATTGCTGCTCTATTGACCAATTCTCATTTTCAATGCTTGATTAAAACAGGCAAATAGATACTGAAATCAGTGGCAAGTCTACCTGTGCTGAAAGCTGTAGGATGCTTCTCTCCTGTTAAAAAAAATAAATCAAGGACACTTTGCCAAAAATAACTTTAATTAGAAAAGACAACAGCTGTTTTGATTATACCAGAACCATTTTTTTTTTTCGGTTTTATCACACAATATGCAGTGGATGATGAGTGTTCTAACTCTGTCTTCTCATACCTCAAAGACCTAGATTCCATTTTTTCAAGTTTCATGAAAATACAGGAAGACCCAAACAAAACAGTGGATCCATCAACAGAACATATGTGGACATTTAAAAGTAAGCAACTATTGTGAGATCTAAATCTAAAAAAATACCAGGTCAGTAATGCATTGAATAGCAGGAGGATAGAAAAACTATTGTAAGAAGCCATTTTATTAAAAAAAGAAGTTTTCTCAGGAGGCAGAGAAGTAAAGAAAAAATGGTTGTTGGTTTTAAAAAACAAACAAAAGAAAGATTATTTGAACTATTGGATCTCCTTTTTTATTGTCATTTTTTACTGTATTTTTCTCTATTTTTAACTGTATATGATGTTCAGTTGTGAGTACCTGAGCATTTCATAAACTTCAGTGCATTTAGGTTCACCACAGAGCTAAAAAATAGAAAAATGCTAGTCTGCCTCATTTTGAAAGCCAAAAAGCAAGGCTTCACACTTGCTTGTGCATAGTAGGAGCCAAGAGAAATTCAGACCTTGACTTCATACCTCCTCATCATTGAAGCTGCATATCTGTACAAAATTTGTACATGTTCCCTAGTCAGTCTGCTGTCTTCTTATAAGGTCTTTTGATTTGTTTAACCACATAACAACCTTTATTCTTTTCCAGCCCCAATGTCATTCCTGCCACAAAATGTCGTCAGTTCTCAAATTCCAGTATCTGCCCTCCAGTACCTGCCCTTCACATAGACAAGATCTTTCATCTCTTTCCTCCGTAGTAAAGCAGTTCAGGAAATACAAAATAATTTATGTGAAGAAAACCCCCACTGTTTTTCAGGAACACTTCAGTTTCTTCTTTTGTTTTTGAAAGCTTGCACATTAAGATATTCTTAGTTAGAATTTCAAATATTATTGACACTCATCATGTTTCCATATTTAAAATGAAATGGAGAGGTAGCTGATCACCTGCCAGGGGAAGCACTCAAGGAGTAGATGGGATTTTCTGGGTGTATTTTAGATATCATTGTTCCCCAGTGTATTATGCTTGCTGCTGCTGTGAGGCATTGGCATTACACATTGTTGGCACCCTTCTGTCTCCCCTGCTTCTCCAGCTACCAGGATCCCTCTTGCCCAGAAAAGGGATGAAATCCCCACCACAAGGTTCCCACCATGGCCAAAGACGGCTGGAGCTAAAGGATCGGGGTTTCCATCACCACATGTGGATGCTTCCAGACCACGAGGCACAGCCAGACCCCCTCTGACTGCTGCAGGGAGCGTGGCCCCTTCGCCAGCCCTGCAGCTCAGCCCCAGTGAGTATGGCAAGGAGGACTGACACCTGCTTGATCCTGCTAGTGGTGTGGTTTGGCCGAAAAGCTGAAACCACATCTCTGAGGTGGAGGTTGGGACACCCTTCAGGGAGACCCACTTTGCGTCACTAGTGAGTCAGTTTCTATATTGTAGAAGTGCTACAATTGGTTACAGGGTCCATCCAGTAGTTTCTTATGCTTTGGGGAAAAACTAAGTCTTGCTTCTCACTTCTGCTACCCACGTTTTCCCTCATAGTTTGCTCCAAGTTTGGTGAGCAGACCTGTAGAAAAGCAACACATAGCTGCTTCCCTTGGTCTCCACTAAACGTACCTTCTTTAAATCCTACCTTCCTCTAGCCCATGGATTTTTCAAGATCAAAGTACAGCTTTTGTCCTTCCTTTTTCATCTTGACATTTTTATATGCCACTGGAAATACTGGGTAAGGGACTCTGGCTGTTGAGCTGTCTCATATATAGCAATTCTTCTCAGTAGACAGATAAATAACAAATATCCTGAATGACATGAAGCATGTATCTTTCTGTTCCCATAGCTGACGTGTACGCATTTTGGATGCAAACAGCGTCTCCTCAAGAAACCAGCAAACTGATGCAAACAGAGCCAGGTAAGATTGATCTGTGATAGTAACAAAGTGTTGGCACATTTATGAAATAGAAAATAATATATAGAAATAGGCGACTGTAGGAGTATTTATACATCAGTGTCTATGTATTTATTAGTGGTCTGTGACTTCAGCTTTTCCCCCCCTCCCTGTTATTCTTTCAATTAATCCTCCTTTTTTTTTTTCCTTCTTTTTTGTAAATGTCAAGGCAAGTTATGTTCTTTTCCCTCCTTCAGATTTGCCTTCCTCAGTACTGTCTACGCCACCCTACAGACCTGGGGTGACACTGAAACTTTACTCAGCTACCAGTAAGTAGCTGCATTTTATGCAGCAAAAACAGTTGTATGTTTGAAAGTATATCAATATGCAAATTCTCCCACACAGAAACAACATAAATGTTTAATTTACCTCATACCTTATGTATGTAAAACACCCAAAATGTCTAAGGTACTGCTTCCATATTTGTTTGTGAATCGTACAGTGTCACACATTCAAAATATAGATTATACTGTGGTGATAGAATTAACATATATAGTCTGTTTGTCAACTTTAATATTGATTGGTTACTGAAGAGTCTTAAAATTCATTCATTCTTTCCAAAAGAAAGTGTCATATTTTAAATCTCCCTATTGGTACAAATAAAATGATTAAGTCAATCCATGCTGCATGAAATCTCCAGAATTGCCCTAAATTTACAATACTGCAAACTTCCTTTTCAGCTAAAGAAGGATCATTATCAACTAGATTTTCGGGAAAGCTCAGTTGTTCCTTTTAAGCACCAAAATAAAGAGCTAGAAATTAAGAGTTAGCGTAAGGTGATGTTCCACTCCACTCATAAGTATCATATACTCATGTCTGCAATAAAATTATATTTACAGATATATTACAATATTACAAAAAATAATATTTAATTTTATTTATATTTAGTATTTTTCTTTATATAGAATATATATATACACATATACACACACATATATATATATATAAGATAAGCATTTATATTTATATTATTTAATAAGATATTACATGTTTTGAAAAAGTGGACCTCATTTGATGCCAGGAGGGGAGTTTGAACTCTGGAGAGCCCAGCTCCAACTTCAGATGCTGAGCATGTGTATGTGTCTGAGACCAGGCTGCCTCTGGAGTACAGGAGTACAGAGCTCTGGAGTACAAAAGGAATAAATCTCAGCCACAAATCCCAGCCTTGGGGTCTGAAAGTGACTAGTTCAGCTCTAGGTACAAGCATCAAGGACACTTACAAGTAGGTAAAATGCACTCCATCCTGTAGATATCTTAGTACCCTTGGGGTCCTTCTACTCCCAGTCTGGTGTCTTTGCTTCCAGTGGTGTCACTGGAAACCAAGCCACTTGGCCAGATGAGCATCAGGCAAAGTACAGCTGAAGCTGCACGTATGTCACAGTTACTTATTATATACTCCCTGTTAACCTGGTAGTTAAGGAAGTAATTTTGTGGGATATATTGGTGTGTATACTCCAGCATTGATACCGACATGGAAAGAACATTAGTATTATGATGTTCTACTGGAGGGAAAATCCAGACTGCCTGTCCTGGGATCCAGATAAAATTGACGTGCCTGTATTCCAGACTGGGACTGGGGCTGTCTGCTCTTTGGTGCAGCATAATCTTTTTAAGAACGGGAATTTGGTAGCTACCACTGAGGTCGGTGTGTAAACTCCTGTAGTGCATGGAGCTGGGGCAATGCCTGTGCTCAGCTCGAGATTAGAAAGGAAAAAAATGGTCCTCACTTTTCCAGAATAAGCAGGTAGCTCAGTTCCAAAGTTTCCAGTTTGGCTGCTTAAAGCTGCGATGGAGCTATGAGCTCATGGGGCACTCAGGGAACAGGCTGTTCATGGTTCCCCTGTTCACGATGATTCTGCTGTTACCACAGATGAGTGGGAACATGAGTCTTGCTGGGTGGTGAGGACTGCTGGAGGGAATTTTGGAAATCTGTCCCTCAACTGCTTGTGTTTCTGTGTGGCAGCTGTCTAAGAGAAGCGTAGACACTGAGTGGTGCAAAGATAATATATCTGACTAAACTGCAGGGGTCTTCTGTATCATTTGGACTTGATATTGTAGGGAAAACCAGAGTAGTCTAAAGAATTAAAATGCCAGTCAAATAATACTTTTGGAAATCTAGGAAATACAACAACAACAAAATAATATTATTGATAATATGAGCAAATAAAGACCTGAAAATTCTGAAGGAAAGCAGAGAAATGCTGATTGTATAGTTTGTGATAGATTAGTAGGAAACATGGAAAAATAAACTGCACCATTCTGGTATTGTCGAAGGAAATCGTGGAGTTTTGATATGGATTCCTAATAAATCTGTCAAAGAGAAAACTGCTGCTGAAAACCTGTCAAAACAGGAGAGGCAAAGAAAAAAACTGAGCATCACCAGCAGGTTTTTGCACAAAGGGAAACTCTGCAGCCTTGTGGTTCTGCTTGTGGAGCTGACCCAGGGCACTGGGGATACAGCCA
Organism: Microhierax caerulescens; assembly: GCA_035590215.1. Lineage (NCBI taxonomy): Eukaryota > Metazoa > Chordata > Aves > Falconiformes > Falconidae > Microhierax > Microhierax caerulescens. Next base: position 13,417,847 of record JAVJGJ010000037.1, read on the forward strand.
TCTCCCTGGCTCCGTACAGGTAACCCTGGTGTTTTCATTTTGGGATTACCTGGAGGCTTAAAATCCAAATTTTGGTCTGGATTCCCTGCTAATGTCACCATTTCCAATATTTTCATACTGACTTCTCTTGGCTTATTGCTGAATTCTAACACAACTTGTCTGTAAAGGTTTTTTTTGGGGGATGGAAAACATATTTGAGTCAGAGATAAAGGTTCTTTCACATATCTTCAATTTTTCTGTCACTGGGAATAATCACTTAGTAGGTGGGCAGTACTATCTTACAGTTTTGGTGTCATTTGCTTTTTCCCTTGGTTTTGCTCTTGTTGCCTATTGCAGAAATCCAGGACCAGGATCCTGTGCTGTCACTTTTTGTAGCTTTTGCTGTTTCTGACTGTGCTTTTCATAGTTCCTAGTCCTGTTCTGGTTGGCTGAGTTTATGAGCATGTGTTGGGTTTCTTGTCTTTCTTTCTCTTTTTTTTCTTTTTCTTTCTTTTTCTTTCTTTTTCTTTTTCTTTTTCTTTTTCTTTTTCTTTTTCTTTTTTTTTTTTTTTTTTTAAACTCATACTATTAGGAAAGCAAGCATTTGAGAGCATATGACTCAGTGGGGCATCCATTTTCAGAAATAAATAATGTTACCAGAGTTAAAAATACTGACTGTGAAAGCCAAATTTTGACAACACCATCAAGTGATCATGCAAACACAAGTCCTGCAGAAAGGCAGTGTCAGGGAAGAGGGGGAGGAAACTGTTGCCTAGGAGGCCTAAGAACATTGCAGCAAAAACCTACCTTCTGAGACATGTTTTGAAGGAGAAGACTCACTAGTGCTGAGCCACAGAGCAGTTCTTGATGTAAGAGGATTTTCAAACCATGGAGATAGGAAGCCAAATATCCTTTTTAGATTTCATTTTACTTCTGTTTAAAGAGCTCAAAATACCAGAGTCCTCATCTTACACCCCATGACATACATTGGTTACATGAAGAAAATGAGCCAATGTTTTATCACATGAATATAGTTTGACTTCTTGATGCTCTGGATGGTGTGAAGAGAAGAATTTAAGATGAGCTAGGTCTTATCTTGATTGGGAGCAAAAGAATATGCTATGGTAATTCTTATCTATCAAAAATTCTGCACAAAACTAAGGTTCTCTGCATGTCTTAGTTGGTTTGAGTGAGTTCTATTTAAGGATTAATTTAATTTAATTAATCATTTTAATCGATTAATCAGTTTAAGGCCAGCCAACTATAAGTTACTGGAGTGTATGACTGGACTTATGGTGGGTATAGTACATGTGCCATTTGCTGTCTGGTGACTACACTATAGACCCTGGAGAACCTAGGACTGGGAACCAGCGCATTCTGAAAAGGCTGGAAACATGGATTTCAATGTGATCAGGGAATGGAGAGTTACTAAATGCCTGTCTATCACAAACCATGATGACAGAGGCTGTCTACTTGCATATAGGAATTGTGCATTTGAGGAAATAAATCAAACAGTGGGTTCACAAAGCAATGTAGGGCATCCATGATGCTCTGAAGGCTGAGACATTATTCCAAGAACTCATTTCTTAAATCACAAAAGTGGATGCCAACAATAAAATGTACAAGTGTGCATATTAGAGCGTGCAGGGAGTGATGTTGGCAGTCTGAATTATTCACGGTAGCCGTAACATTGCATTTCACTGGCAGCAAAATTTCATCTCAGTATCAGAGAAATGGGATATTCTGTTAATAATGGGAAAGTCCAATTACTACAGCAAGAATTTGTCACCTATCTGGTTGTGACAGTTACACAGTAATTTCAAATAGAGCAAAGCTCTGCATAGGGAGCTGTGGTTCCTGTGTTTCTGTGCTCCTTTGACTGACTCAGTTTCCTAGGAAAGAAAATTATTGGAAAAAGAAGTTATAAAATAAATTCCTACTTTAAATTCTTTTTTTTAAATTCAATCCAAATCTTTAGGAACTTACAAATTGAATACCAAAAATACATTTCACAGTAGAAATTTATTACAGAAGAAATATAAAACATTACTGTGAAGTGCTGAGAATTTTAATTTCAACCACATGATGTAGGTACACTATCCAATGCAAATAAAATTAAATATAACATGCATTGAAAGAGAACTTCAGCATTAAATAAATATCATATTATGTTAATGTGGCATTAATTTAAAATTAAGTGATTGTCAAAAATGAAAACCAAAGCAATTTGTTTAACTTTCAGCTTTTTAATTTAACTTCTTTTTCCCACATAGATGAATCCAAATTGAATTTGCAGCCATTCAGTTTACATTTAGATAAAGCTGAATTTCTCCTGTTAAAACATATAGCTTGAGTAAAGCATTTAACACCTGTTAGGCAGGATAGTGAGTACCCACTTCAGTGGAGACTTAGATTCATTGGAGGGTGGCCTTTAGTGAGTTTTAATTATTCACAGAAACTCTTAACATGACCTTTCATGAGCAACTTATATGAAAACCACATTGCCGCATGCTCTGATGTCTGGTTATTAACAAGAAGAGTGTTTATTAAAGCAAGAAGTCATTAATTTTTCATTGCCGTAGAGTGGAAAAAGATTGAGGTGTGTCAAATGCTATTAAGTGGACAAAGCTTAATGACATTTATGAAAAGTTGCTAAGATTAAGAGCAATGCAGCTCCCTTTTGCCCATCTCTGACTAATTACAATATTTGTGTAGCGCCTTTGACACACAGCCAGTTTTCAGAGGGGCCCGAGTTTGGGAGCTGCAAGTGCCTGCTCGTTACTCCTCCATGGCTCCTATAACCTTGGGCAAGCACTGGCAGAAGAGAAATAGTTTTGTAGCGATCTCTTTCAGGTTGGCAGAACCTTTATTTTCCTCCTGCCCGTGAATGCCATTTCATATTAAAGTTTTTTGTAGGCACTAGATGACTCAGGCTTATTTCAACAGAACTTCATTAGTCCAAATTTAACCTCTGTAACCTCTCCTATCATATAACATAAGATGGCCCAAAGCTATAAAGCATGTGAGACATGTGAACCTGGAAATGCAATTACACTGTCTAAGGGGATTATACTCTGCAGGTAAAGCAGTTTATCTACACACGGCCAAAGACTCCTGCTAGTTACACAAATGGAAAAACCAGCTGACAATCACACCACAGCCACATTCACTCTGCACATTCGGGTTCTTTCACCCCAGTGGGTGCATGTGAGGGGGACACCCACCTCATGCAAAATGTGCCCCTCTCACAGCCTGGTCCTTGGTTGTCTTCTGAGAGCCCCAGCATGGCATTTGCAGGGATGTCGCTTATATTTTGGAGTGCTGGTGTGGGGGAGGGACACTTTTTTAAGGACTGCTGTATGCAGGGGACAACACAATGTTGTTGCAGCACCCCGGGGTCAGATGTGATGCCTTGCAGGGCAAGCGGCTTCACTGCAGCAACCTAAAGTGTACCTTCACCTCTTCTTCAGAGCATGGATATTAAATATGCAAAGGAGAGGTCATTACACACCTATTTTAGCCCTGCCCCAGTAGCCTTTTAGCATATTGCCTATTTTTTTTCTAGAAAGTCCTTTGATTCTGACCCATCATAAACCTAAAGGTGCAAGATCATGTGTGACAGGTAATGGTTTGGAGACGACAAGACTGTGGCAAATATTTGTTTTTTCTCTAAATAAGGTGAAGAAAGGGCCTGAAATATGAAAACAGCTTCAGTTTTGCCTTATTTTTTCTCAGTTTCCCCCATTTTCATCTTGCCTTCTTTTCTCTTTCCTATAAAAGAAAGAGAGTCAGAAGAAAGATTGTATTTGACACTGAAAAACCACATAGCAATTCAGGATTTTGTTACAAGCTGAGATCATCTATTCTGTAGTATTGCTTTTTCTGCAGTCTGGCACAGCTGCATTTGCTGGTGGGATGAAATGTTTGATGTGCAAATGTTTACCTCTTTCTGCTGACTGCAGAAGATTCAACGAACAGAGTAAACTAGATATTTTCCTTTTAGCTGGCTCAAGAGAGGCGAAGAGGGGGTCCATCCCCAGATGCACCATTGCCCCGGATTTTTATGAAGTTAAAATAATAAAACGGTTGTCGCTTGAAGGGAAAAACACTGATTATCCAGCTGGCTTCTGGCAAACAATTAATAAAATGGATAAATTATTCCTACCTTAATCTCAGTGCAGGCAAAAATTGACCTTTTCTCTTCTTTTTACTTGTCAGTTTTCATGAAACCAGTAGGAACGTATTCACCCAGAGAATCTTTACCCAATCCTAAAAACTGGGCTGAAATTAGCTGATTATTCTAATCACTAGAAACAATAAGGGGGAAACTGATGAATGGAGAGATGGCCAGATAGAAAGCCATAACTTCTGCATAAATCATGTTGATTTTGTTGATGCATCTTTAGAAGTGTTGGAGAGTGCAGCGAGAGTGTGTTTATTAGCTTTGTCATATTTAATCTAGGATTCAGATTTTGAGGGTGGATGTAGGGAAGCATGTGGAACTGGAAACAAATCTTTTATTAAAGTAGCATATGCATATAGAAAATATCAAATATAGTAAGTATAGTGCTGTTCTTTATCTTGCTGTTTTGCACTGTGGTAAACTGATGCTTCAGTGGGAACTGAACTTTCACTTAAACGGGTAACAATAAATAAATTACCTCTTATGAGTTCCTTACATTTGTGATAAATAAAAGGAATATGGTTTTATGTAATTAACCAGTAATGATAAATTATAAATTGAACAGAATATTTGTGCTTTCACTCAAGCAACTGCCAGGCTGTGTGTTGTTTTCTTATCAATTATCTGCCTCACTCAAATTTGATTTTAAGATACCTACATGAGCTTATTAGTCTGCATGTTTCTTATAGCCCAGATAAGGCATTGCAATAAATTTAATGGGACACTTATTTGAACTAGTCCAGAGTTGTATTTTTTTCCTAGGGTGTCCACAGGCAATCCTCAAAGAGTCCCGTGTGACCTCGCCTCCTGTCACTCTTGTAGTGCAAAAGATCAATCCCTGTGTGATGGAGCTCTGTAGGTTTTTTCAGCTGTGTCTCTGTGTTGGTCAGAGAAGATACTCCAGAAAGGAAGCCATGAGGTAAAACTTGGCACTAGTTTCTCTCTCTCTCTCTCTCTCTGCTTAGAATACTCCATCAGGCTTTTTTAAAATGACAGTTTTAATCACTAATGCTTATTTTTGAGAATCCATGGTGACTGGGTGAGACCCAAATAGGTCCCCAGTGCACCAATCAATACTTGATCTGGCTTCCAGTATTCAAACTGAGTAAAGCTCAGATGAATTTTTCCAAATATCTAATGACATCACTGGGGTCAGAATCTAGTTTTTTATTGCCGTATTCAATATTAGCAGTATGATTCATACAGCTTATGAAAGATAACAAGCTACTACTCTCCTAACTTTTAACTGCATCTTTAGGTACTGTGTTGAATACTATTCCTGGTTCTTGAAAAATGCAAGTTATGTCTGTGAAAGAGTCAAAAGAGTTGCTTACTCCCACAGTAAGTATATTTCATCTTTATATCTCTACATACCTGATTATGAAGGTATAACAAAGTTTTATATATCCACAGAGTATTTGCTGTCTTTCATCAAATAGCTATTTTATTTTTAAGAGATTAAAAAAAAAAAAGATTGTTTAACCTTCATGTATGTTTTTAATATTTCCCTCATAAAATCTCTTCTGATGACAGTTCTTTTGTGTTCTTCCAGCATTAAAACAAAAATGCCTAAAAAACATCTGTATGTTGGTCTAGAACACTGAGGTATTTTACTGCAAATTGGAAGACTGGTGGTGGGTTTAGTTGTCTCTTTCATTTCTCAGTGTAAAAATCAGGATGCAACATGTTATTTGCAAATATTTGTAACAAGACATGCTATTAACCGGATGTTAACCTAGAAATCTGTCTTCCTCCAAGGCATTGTAAAATTAATGTATAAAAACCAGATGTATTTTATACAAGTGATATAACTGTAATAAAAGCATTGAAAGGCTTTTAAAAATTGTGTTTCATAATGGATATTTATATGGTTGACTGGTGGATGCAAATAGTTATTCTACTTTTCTTTACAACTAAAATAAATTAATCAAAAGTAACAGATAAGAAATAATTGGAAAAAAACTTGAAATACTGAAGACAAGAAAGATTTTCCCTACTGTTAAACATATGCAGATTGTCCATTATTCAAAATCAAAGAATCTCCCATTACTTCAGCAACTCATCTAGTGCAGAGCTCAACCATGGAAATGTTCACACCTCTCGTACTTCCACTCTGTGATATATTTGTGTGAATTCATGAATTCACCAAGATTCATTTTATTCCTTATATGCACCTCTCATGAACTAAAAGGAAATAATAACTGAATAAATGGCACAGCCCTGTATTTTGTCACAGCACACTACACCACATGATGCTACTATGAACCCAAAGTACATTGTTAAACCATTAATATTTCAGAAAAATAAAATTATTTGCACTACAGCTGGTGTACATTGATGTTCCACTGAATAAATATGTGTCCAAAGTAATACAAAGCCAACAGAAAGGTGGCATCATAAATTCCTAGGGAAAGGTGGGATGCAGCAGCCCTCTTCCAAAACACATTTCACTGTTGTGCCCAGTAGCATCATGGAAGCATTTTTGTCCTATCAAAGAGCAGGATAGATTGGTGTATTACTGATTACAGTAGATATTGAAAGTTAGGCCAGTGGAAGAAATAGAAATGCTGATAGATCAGAAATACTAACACAGCTGTGGTACTGCAATGCTGTGGAGGGGTCTCAGTCTGCAGCCCCTCTCCTCACCCAAAGCAGGATTAGTTCTGCTGTGAAGAGCTGGATGGATAACACTTTTGTGCAACTCTTGCTTTTAAATCTCACAAAAACTCCTTAAAATGTGAAGACATGATTTAAAAAAGAATAATCTGTATTGTTTCTTACATCTTTATCATTAAGTCTTCTGAGAACTCAGGAGGAAGGATACAAAAACAAGAAAGTGGGAAAAAAACAATAAAGTCAGTTTGACGGGTTTTTTTAAGTTTGAATAAAAAGACAATATACAAAATATTTTTTTTAAAAAAAGCTTCCCTTTTAAAAGACTGTTTTATTATTGTTTTAACAAATATCATCAGCTTTGCATTGTAACATCAATTTCCATGCTGGGAGGACACTTTTGTGTTTATAAAAAAATCATTCTGTGTTTTTCCTGCAGTCCTTGAACAGAGTGCTAACCTCTCGATACTGCGATAGGGTGTGCCTGAGCCATGTCTGGCACTGTGGGTAGGTCACAGCCATCTCCACTCTAAGGTCTTGGAAAGGGCTGAGAGCGACTGCCCCAGCGTGTCCATGGGGAGAGAATTAGAAAGTATCACATAGTTATGGGTGTCTTGTGAAAAAGGCTGAGAAAGGATTAATAGCACCTGTCCTGAATGACAACAATCACAGCTGACTTACTGTTTGGCTTTCCGGGAGAATAATGAAATTAGTGAGATAAACTATGAAATAAGAGAAGGAATGAAAAAGCAAGGCTCCATGAAAAAAGTGAACACATTTGCTGCCCTCAAAACCAAAGGATTTTTCCATATTCCAAGGTTTTCGGTCCTGCAAAGCCTCTGTGCACGTTTGGCAGAAGTACAGAAAGGATGGTGCCATATGGGCAAATGAGTGTCTCAGAGGATACACATTTATTGTTGTGCCTAGTCAAGCCCACTTGGATTTGTCAGGCTGAAAATGTTCATCAAGGCTTACAAATGCAGTTCAGGCAGTCTCTGGAGAATCCAACTGGAAGCAACAAAACTCACATGAAAATGATTTTGATATCATTAAGGCATAATTTCTACCATGTTTCACTCTTTTAAAGTTCTTTAGCAGGGCTGGTTACAGAAATGGTATGACTGGACCCTGTCCTTTCCCTGGCAACATGTCAATACTGAATCGATAGAGAATCACAGAATCTGGTCCACCCCCTGCCCAGGCAGGGCCACCTAGAGCCAGTTGCCCAGGAATATGTCTAGATGGCTGTGGAATATCTCCAGAGGAAAGTGGGGGAGAGACTCCACAACCTCTCTAAGCAACTTGTGCCAGTGCTCAGCCACCCTCAGAGTAAAAAAGTGTTTCCTGATGTTCAGGGGGGAACCTCCTGTGTGCCAGTTTGTGCCCATCACCTCTTGTCGTGTCACTGGGCACCACTGAAAAGAGCCTGGTTCCACCCTCTTTGTACCCTCCCTTCAGGTATTTATAGGCATCGATGAGATCCCCCCTGAGCCTTCACTAGGCTGGAGAGTCCCAGCTCTCCCAGCCCCTACTCATGAGAGATGCTCTAGTGCCTTAATCATTTTGTAGCCCTTTGGATTTTCTTAAGTTTGTCCGTGTCTGTCTCATGCCGAGGAGCCCAGAACTGGACACAGAACACCAGACATGGCCTCACCAGTGCTGGGTAGGGGGGAAGGGTCCACTCCCTCAATCTGGTGGCAATGCTTTGCCTAATGCAGCCGAGGGTACCTTTAGCCTTCGTTGCTTCAAGTGCACACAGCTTACTCAGGTTCAACTTGGTGTCCGCTAGTTCCTTTCCGGCCAAGCTGCCTTCCAGCTGGCTGCACACACACACACACCCCCCACACCCCACACCCCACACATATATCGGTGTATGGGCTTTTACCTCCCCCGGTGCAGGCCATTGCACCTCTTGTTGAATTTCATGAAGTTCCTGTTGGCCCATTTCTCCAGCTTGTCAAGGTCCCTCTGAATGGCAGCGTGACCCTCTGGCATATCAGCCACTCCTCCCAGTTCAGTGTCATCTGCAAACTTGCCAAGGGTACACTCTGCCCCAGCATCCAACTCATTAAGGAAGTTGTTAGGCAAGACTGGACCCAGTACTGACTGCTGGTGTACACTGCTGGTCACTGGCCTCCAGTTAGGCTTTGCACCATCACCACCACCCTCTGGGCCCTGTCATTCAGCCACTTTTCAACCCTCCTCACCGGGCTCATCCAGCCCATTTACCAACAGCTTCTTTATGAGGATTTTATAGGAGACAGTGTCAAAGGCCTTTCTGAAGACCGTGCAGCTCCCAGGGCCTTGGAGGAGGCAAGTCTTTTGTTCACGTACTTTTACAATTCCCAACTTGTCACACTTCTCACTTCTCCACGTTAAAACTCAGTGGACAGTTTGCCTTTTGTTGATGGCATCTCTGAAGAGTAGCAGTGTCTGACCCTGGCAGAAATGATGAGGAGAAGCCTTCCCAAAGCTCATTGACTCAACCTTGCCCTGGATTTCGGTCAGCTTGGATCAGAGCCACCGTGGATAGATGAGAGCAGGATACTCAACTGAGGAATGCCAGTGTTTAAAGCTGTATACATTTTCACTCATCATTCATCACTGAACACTACCTCTTGCTAAGCTATTAAAGCCATATTCACATGCCCCAGAGATTTTGTGAGTGATTAATAACAATGAGATGGTTGTTATTTAATTACAGCCAAGAGTATTAGGGGAAGTTACTATACGGTGAATGCACCTGCAGAACAGACTTCTCAGTATAGATCCTTTACATGGCTGCAGCTATATTACTAAGATACACTGTGGGCACAATAACTCTCAGGAATCTCATGGAAGAACTAATTAATAAATGTTGAAGTGGGATTGATAAAGGAAGTGATCACATGGGTGAGGTCTATATCCAGGTGGGTATAAATCGCTTAGTACTGACTTTGTAGAAGTCCATTTGTCCTCCATCCAACTGCTTTTGAGTAATATTCCTCAAGGTAAGCCTTTCTAGATGCACTCTGTAAAACGGGAATCAGGAAGAAAACGATGCAGAATCAGCCATTTGGGACTGGGGAGTTGTAGGCTAAAGTTTAGGTAAGAGATTTGGGACAGGCTATAAATATTTAGAGCTGTTAGATTTATAATCTCACTTCCTGGTGAAATATTACAAGATCTATTAATAGAAATGAGGCAGGTAGAAATAGATAATCGTAGTAATAGATAATACAGTAGATATGTATTTGAAAACTGATATATAAATGTTCATTTATTTGGCTGTAAAAAATTCCCTGCCTGCCTGACTTAGAAAATCATTCTTTATTTAGGGTAATCAGTGACTGTAGTTCAAAACCAGTCTATTGTCTCTCATTTAATGCATGCTAGCGCAAGGCTTTTTGCTTCAGAATTCTTTGCACATGTTTCCGTAAGGACAAGCACACCCAGAACCTGAAGATCATCAAACAACATAGTGTAAATATATGATGAATTAGATCAGTCTCAACACAGATTAAATGGTCAACTACAAAACGGGAGATATCTTTGTGATGTGAAGCAAATTATATAATGGATTGCAGATTAACTGCGTTCAATAGAAGAAATCCCAGAATGCCTTTTCATTTACAGAGTGATTTACAATCTCTGCATTTAAACATAATGTGAAGAATTGTTTAAACATTCTGTTAAATCAAGTAAGATGTGAAAATTGTTTGCAAAAGAAAATAAACTTCAAGTACACCATTTTATTGCAAAATGGACTTTCCTTGTCTATGGTGTTTCGGCAGAGCCTGTTGACTCACCTAAAGCAATACCAAAACAAATATTATTTGTCAGGTTTATAGAGAACATCATTGGTAAAATCTGAATGATTAATAAGGTTCATCATTGCTTTAATATGTGCATTTACTATGATAAGGGTAAAAACTGAATTGCATCAAGGAGAGATATGGCCAGGCTACAAAAGAATGATTTTCTAAGCTGATGTCTTCCCATTCCCAGGTTCAAGAGGTAACATTCTGCCTAATATTTCACTTAACTCACCAGGCATACCAGTCTGCTGTGTGACTTTTTCTTGTCTTTGGATTAAATAAAATATGATTGTATTCCTGCTGGTGTCTATGTCGATGCTGTTATACAGTGGTAAGTGGCAATATATTTTTATGATTATTTCACATTTATACCTAAATAATATTTTAAGTATGTGCATTTGGAAACAATCATTTAGAAGCATGTTTTCTGTCCCCTCAAACCTAGTTTTTCCCAAATGGATTTACATAGGTTTATCTGTGGAGTACTTATATTTTTCTCAGGACTTGTAGTGAAACGAGAAACATTTAGTGGGCTTAAAAAGATTTCCAAAAAATTGTGACTTCCCTTCTGCCAGCATTTGGTCATTATTTAAGTCCTTTGGACTCCAAAATAGTTAGAAGTTACATGTAAAGAGATTCTACTCGTTAATTAAAAGTGTATTGTCTAAATTTTCCAAGCCATTCAGTGCATCCTGAAACATAACTCATGTTCAGCTAAAGCTCCTCCTTCAAATTTTACTAATAGTTTTGGAGTTATTTTCATATATAACTCCTTAGATGATATTATCGAGAGTGAATGAGCTTCCACTGACAGGCTCAGGCAAACATTTCAAATTTCTGCAGTCCTTGCACCATGTAAGAATGTCATAAGAGTAGCAGTGTGCAGGTGAAGACGCCTCTTTAGCAAGTCCAACACCATTTCTGGTTGCTCCGTGGGGTTATTTCCCAAGGAAAAAGGAAGCTGAGCATCTTGGCATAGGCAAAACTGCGCTGACCAACTTCAACTTCACCAGTTGCCTCTCTTCTAAGGTGGTGTGTGCATTAGAAGGTGGTACAGCAGCAGGTCTAACACAAAACACATGGGCTAAAATACATTGATGAAGCTGAGCCTGAAGACTCCTACTATACGAATAGAAATTAGTAAGAATATCAGCACTTCCCACTGCAGTGACAGAGAATGCCAAAATAACTCCACTGTTTATTCAGAAAAAATAAAAGGGGTATTTAGTCCCCAGGTGTAAATGGGATTGTATATATTGGTAATATCTGGTGCACTCAGAAATATCTGCACACTCAGAAATTTTTCTGACATAACATTTGAAAAAGACTTCCTCCCAAACCTCCAAATCCTGTGCCACAGTTTGGTATGCTTTTCCCCCAGCTAAGAACAATCTGAGCACAATGATTTAAAATGTTACCATTTTTAGGTTTGGAGAGAATTATTGATTAATATTTTTGTGGGATCTATTCTGCTGATCTCTGCTTTGGCTGAAACAAATATCCCTGCATGAACTAGCATCTCTGTGAGGAGATAATGTGATTTACCTTGAATAAATCAAATAGGTTGGGTTTGCTGCACCCTGAATTTTCCCTGCACAATCAAGGTTTCCACTCCTTGAAGATTATAACTGTGTTCGTGCCCTATGTTATGGCATTTTAATTAGCTGCAGCTGCAAAAAAAAAACCCAAAACCAAACCCAGAACCAAACAACAAAACCAAAACAACTGGAGGTGCACCGATGAGGTTTTTTTATGGGCTTTTTTGAAATAACACTTCAGAAAAGTGCTGTTGGAGTGGCAACATCACAGACACAGTCCAGAACCATTTTTTACTTGTATCTGAATGTTGAAAGACATTCTGTGGATAAGGTATGCTACTGGAAAGCCCAAGAGCTGATATATCACACAAGTCTCCTCAGGACATATGCCAAGTCATTTAGCAGGTTTCAGAGAAAGGTGAGAGAAGCTGACCTCCCCAGGGGCTTCTGAGGTTTAAAGGATTGATTTTTGTAGTGCAGTTTTCACAGGCTCTACAGGGGATGATGTAGAACCAATAGCCCCAAAAGACATTATAGCAAAAGAAAAGAGAATAATTAATCCAGAAAACATTGTCTCTTTGTCCCTGCCCCCCAATTTAAACAAAATTAAGCGATCTTGTTAGCAAACCGTGGTTCATTGATCTTGACTCAGTGACAATTAGAAATACTGTTCTTCATAATGAAAGGATTGTAAGAGCCAAAAGTTTACCAAGCTGCTGACCCTGTGGGAGAGATTTTTCTCCATGGGAGCTTCAAACATTTATGTGTTAATTGGGTGTGTGGAAATTAAATTTGCTGAGAAGAACTAAGATCAACTGAAGGATGCTGGAGCAATCACAACTTCCAGCAGTTCTGTAATGTGGCTTTATCAATATGCTCCTCAGTGTCATTTCAACTCAATGGGATTTTCATGTTTTCCAAAATTTTGCTGAAAAGTCTAAATGATCAAGGGCTATTCATCAACAGACACTGAATCTGAGCCATGGTGTCAGGCAGCCTGTCAAAATCTGGCTCTAGATGCACTTGATGATAGAACATGTCTTGGGGGAGGGATGTTTGTCATTGCAGAGCAGATACAGGTGTTAAGGCAGAAAATAAGGGGCAGTTTTTCTTTAGCAAGGATGTGTGTGAATGCATAGCATTCAGTGCTGTTTATTTTGAAAGGCACTCCATGATTTTGCTTTAATCTTAATTCCTCATGGCCATTGAGCTTTCAACAGACTTGTTTCAGGTCTGTGAAAAGGCGAGCGTTTATTGGGAGGCCTTTTCTGGTTTGTGGAAAGCAGTCAGTTTCCTTCAGACCTGCTGCGATGAAGGACACTTCTGACTGATTGCTGTTCATCTGAAAGATTTTTGTTGTAACCAGGACTTTCAGGAAAAGAATAACTTCAAAGGAAGCACCTCTCCTTGCCCCCTTCAATCCTATATCCACGTTCTGCCCCTAAAGTCGACAAAATGAATTGCTGGAAGCTTATGACTGTTACCAGGATCATCTTGTTCACTACAGAAAAGTTGCAGACATCCTGAGAAGGCACTTACATACAACCAAAAAGGTTCTGTTCTTTCCTAACCCTTTGCTAAACAGAGAGTTAAGCCTTGTATCGAAAGAACCCACTACTCTGCTTTACTCTCTTACACCTACATTTATTGCAGGAAAATGCAACAGAATAGCAAGATAACTGTCAACTCTTTCCCACAATTTTTCAGACTCAGATTCTGAATTCTTTTCAGATTCAGAGAAAATGGACATCTTTCCTAATGCCGGTTATTCTGAGTTATTTCTGGATGCTTGAGCCCATAAATAACCTTGACTTACGACTTTAAAAAAAAATAAAAATGGAAAGATGAAATGTAAATAAATCCAAATTTCTAAAATCTCTTCTAAAATCATGCAGAAGATAAGAACAAGGAGAAATATAAATGGGAAAGGAGAGAATAAGTATGAGGTTTCACCCTAATTCAGCTAAATTAATTTAAATTAAATTAAAGGCAAACAGTAAAAAGATAAAAGTGTAGAAAATATACAACAGCATCTTCAAAAAGAAAAGCAGATAATTAAGTTAAGGAAGAAATAGTGATGGGAAGAGAGGCAATAAGGCAACAGGCAATAAGGAATCAGAAAACTCAGACCTCTTGACTTCAAATAACCTGCTTCAAATAAGAGCACAGGGTTACAGAGGGGAAACATTTTGGACAATGAAAGTATCGGGCAACTAGACCAATTTTATAGAATTCTACTGATTCATCCCAGTAGGTGCTACTGTTCAGAAGAGCACAGGAATACAAGGGTTAGCACCCCCTCACTAGCAATATCTCGGTTTAACAGAGGACTGATTTTTAAGCTGAAGTCAATGTGACTTACCAGTACGTTTCTGGGCTTTCCTGCGTGCCGACGGAGTGTTTCATGGCTTTCACAAGTCAGCTTGCTGGCGTAGGGTGGTATTCAAAATGCCTGCAGAGTACGTGTCATAATGAAGTATATGCTGTTGGTTCATTGGTTTTATGTATTTATTTGTTTAACCATCTTTTCTTCTCAAATTTGTTTACTGAGATAGGTGGGCAAGAATTGGAGCCGCCAGCATTCCTGCCAGAGCTTCTTAATGCACCTGAAAGAATTTTGAGTAAGAATGGTTTAAACTTTACTTTCCACAGTATTGCATGGCAGTGGGGAATCACTTGTACTCCAGAAGCATTGCAGGGAAGTGTGCAGTTAGCAAATAGCTAGTAACTCTTATCTCGGAAGGGTTTAACAATGGAAGCAAGACCAGGGGCAGTCTGGGGTCAGTTCTTGTCATGTACTTTTTTTAAAAGAAATGTAGTTTGTTTGTTTGTTTTTTATTATTTAGACAATGCCACATTCTTCAATGGAGTCTTTCAAAATGTGGGAAGTGTTGCACTGTTTTTTGGTAAGTATGTGTTCCAGCTGTACGTGAGCACTGAACAGAAACCCTGTGGAGTTTGCTTTTATATACACTGAAAACGAACAGGGATTTTTGAGGCTGTAGATTTTCCCAAAGGCTATTATCATACTAAATACTGCTGAGTGTCAGGGATTGCTCAGCGTCCCCATGTTACTGCCTTGTTCAGGCTCTGCGTTGAGGTCAGTGTCACCCATATGTGACCCACTCCTGGCTCAGCCCCATTTACCGTGAATTTTATGGATGTTCTCTTTCCAGACTGCCTGGGTTCTCACTTCACGTGGTTACAGTCCATCTTCACTAACTTCCCTGCCCTGCTCAACTTTGTGAACAAAATGAAGTGTGTTACTGGGTTTTGTCCCAGGGATTTTGAAGACTATGGTTGCTCATGCCGGTTTGAGATGGAAGGACTCCCTGTGGATGAAGCTGACGAGTAAGTCTTATCCAGAAGTCCCTGCCTGTCAGTGCCCTCACGCTCTGATGACCTGAAGCATAAAACTTGCCTAAACAATTTAACAACAGTTGTAAAAAATTGGATTTATTCAGAGGCTAAGTGCCACACCATCCTGCCCTGTTGAATCTAGTGATCCCTCACTTGCAACCTCAATAGCTGATATGACCTAAAAAAGATAACTTCAGCTCTGTCCTGTGTTATTCCTACCTGCTGGTGAGCACTATCTTTTTGCTGGGCCAACACTCCCTACCAGTTGCCTTACAGCATGGCTCGGAAAGAGATGAAGTCGAGGTGGTCATAACCTACAGCATATAATGATCCACGTGCTTCTTTTTATTCTCATAGTTCGGAGTGTCTCTTTATTTTCCCACACTTTGATGCAGAGAAATATTCCCATCCTACAGATAAAAGCAGAGTACCCCACACCTGCATATAATTCCACCAGTGCAAGTCTGGTGGTGCAGCTGGTTTAAACTGGTTGCAAAGAGTAGCCACTAATGCAATAGAGTAAGTAAACTCTATATCCATCTCCTTGACATACATTACCCAGAGGCCTCTAAATTCAGAACAGATCTTTGTGAACAAAATGTAATTTTGTTGTACTGGGGAATTGTGTCTTGCACTTAAATCAGTTCCTAAAACTGGAGGACCTGTTAATAAGGTGGCTGGGAGAGCAGTTTAGTGGGTTTACAGTCTTACCAAACCGCTGGTATTGGAAGCTGTGAAATATACCAGCAATGGAAGCTCATAGTGGATTATAATGAAAGTGTTGGCATCTGAGGGAGGTTTAAGCACCAATATAATCAGGTTACAGTGAAGTATGACTTCAAGTGGCAGTTAGGAGGTTCACTAGATTACCTGTGTACACGATGAGGTTGTAAGACACTGGAGCATCCAGGCACAGGGAAGATCACTGTAGCTCAATAGCTTCTCCTAGTACCATTCACCAGGGACAAAACCATCCAAACTCCAC
>JAVJGJ010000037.1:13434401-13482887 GCA_035590215.1 Microhierax caerulescens
CTCCACTCTGTGCTTCTGTCTGCCCCAGACCCTGACTGGGATAGTGAGAAAAAAAGTAACCTCAGAACAGGACAATCAAATGGTTGTTCTCTTATGCCAGCAGGAGATGTGAAAAGAAATTCAAAGAGAATCAAGATCCATCCATGTCTAAATAGAAAAAAAAAAAAAAAAGTTTTTCCAGCAATGTAATGTAATGTATCAATTCCCCGAGTGAAGACAGCAATGGCTCAAAAAGGGCTGATACCCAAAAAGCTGAGCACCTGGGCTTTTGCTTCACTCAGCTTCATTTTAGTGCAGAGCAGCATAAATACAGAAACAGCAGAATGGTCTATCAGCAGTTTTTTACTGAGAAACGTCCACAGAATCAGTTTGTGTTTACAAATTGGTTAGCAGCCCTGCGGTGAGGTTTCCTTAGTAGCATGGCAACCTCACTGCACTTTGGAGTAAATGAAGACTGATTATTGTTTTGCTACTGACACAGATACGCCCTTGGTTCAAGAAAGTCCCCAGACAGGTGGCTGCTACGTTATTTTCTCAGACACAGTTCCCACAGCATTGCAATTCTTTTGTGAACTTCATTTCTTAGAAACTAGTTTTTCAAACCTTGGATTTTGTCACTGACATGTCTGTTCTTGAAAAAAAAAAAAAAAAAAAAAAGCAGAACAACACACTGTAGGTTTTTAAGGCATTGGAAAATGTTTGTGCCTGTAAGCCCGACCTTTTCCCACAGTAGCTAAGTGTCATATTTGCATTAGGAGCCCAGTCTACCTCCATAGTCCATGGGGAAAGAGAAGCATGCCCAGAGGACAATCCGTGCCTTACAATCCCTGTTCACGCAGGGAAGGCAAATAAATTTTCAGGTTAACTGTTGCAGTAGGTGTTGATGCAATTGTGATGCTCTAAACAAACAAGAACTGCAGAGAGTTTGTATCAGACCAACTATGCAGTTAGAGGAGCTTTCAGGTGCTGGTTCCTCTCTAGACCTCAGGCAGAGACAGGAACAGGTCTTGACATGTTTCATCAGCTACATGTTTAAAACCCTGTTCCTGATGCAGATAACAAACTTCAGCCTCGCCTCTGAAACAAGGTGCAGTAGCATCTGTGGTGTGGAGGAACCTTCAGGGCCTCTCTGCTGAATGCCATGGGCGCTCACTTTTGTTCAAGGCACTCCTGCAGTCTCCTAGACCAGGTCACAGCAGGGATCAAAGCTACTAACAGGCAGCAGAGACACTGGAGTGCAGGAAATTGGACTCTGAAACTTCATCGGCTGGGATAACACTAATCATGAGCTCTGCTCGGCTGCTGGCAACCTGAGCAAACCTCATCGCTGATGCCTTTCACCAAAGTCAAAAGTCTGATCGTGGTTAGAACTTGGATTGCTTCCCTGGTTGTGAGGGTGAATTAAAAGGTGTAATAATTACTTATTAATATAGTAAGCGATTAAATATTAAATACTTCCTAAATATAGGAAGTGAGAAAGTGAATGTGTAGCCTAGCAGGGAGCCCGCAAGGGGCAGGTGTTTGCTCCCTGCTCTGATCGGCGCAGGAGTGCTTCTGTCTGCTGGTGGGTTCAGAGCATATGCAGGGCCATGGGTGGTGTGTGATAACACATTCCCCGCGTCTTTAACAAAATGCCACATGCGCTTAACTAAAGTTACCTCCTTACATCGTCATCTTCCTGGCAGCAGGTGCTGGCTTTGAGTGTTAATGTTATCTTTGCATTCGGCAAGGTCAAGACCAGTGGCAATTCAATAACAGACCCATGTTCTGAGTCCGTTTCTCTGAAATGAGGATATTTCAGTCTAAATCTAACAGCAAGTGCCTGCTTAGGCTGTGTAATGATTTTATAAGAGGTAAATGATGATTGAGTATTTTACCGGCATTCATTTATAGCTGATGTCAGTGCACAGAGATGCTGCTATAATATAGAAGCAGGTGATTTGTCTGTTCAAAAAGAGCTGAAGAGAAGAGAATATTGATGAAGACCTTATTGTTTCAGTTGACTTTTCATTGCTATTCACAGCTGAAGTGGTCATGCAGGCATTGGAGGTTTGCATGACAGCCGGGGTGTAGGAAAAGGCAAGGTTTCTAACAGCCTTTGTTGTGTGGTGGTAGGAGGAAACTGCTTTACCCCAGTGTGAGAAAAATATTGTGTGGGCCCTTCCCATGGCTAAATGGTGCATTTTAATTCCGATTGTTGCATAGAAGAGAAATTACAAGAAACAGAGGGTGACACTGCCTGTATTTATATGGTCTCAGTGAGACACAGGGATTCACAAGGCATTGCAGAGATGTTAACCCTCCCGGACTGGCAGGTTCTGTGTAGTTCTCCAAATCTGCAGTGAGAAAGCTGGTGGCAGGACTAGATCTGAGGCCTCTAGAGCTGAGCTGAGGGGGACTGTTTGGCAGCGAGCTGACAGCACTGTGGGTGGGTATTTGGGCAGTGATAGTGGATTTCTCATTTAAACTGCCTGTAGGGTCCTTCTTAGAACTCAGGTACCACAGCAGGACAGACATGGATGTGTGGTCTCCCACAGCACGCAGACCTGCTCCCACCACCAAGTTTTGCATCCAGCTGTACTTATCCTACTAGACTGACTCAGGGAAAAGCAGTACTCAGCCTTTCTTGTGTCAAGGGACCTCACTGAGGACCCCTTTTTCTCCTTTGGCATCTTTTGCATTCTTGTGTAAGAGCAAGTTGAAAGCATTGCAGGCTGATCTTGAACTGCAACTGAATTGTGTGAACTCTGTGTTATTTCATTAAGATGCTGTTTCCAGCACCGCAAATGCTATGAGGAAGCAATGGAGATGGAGTGCACATGGGACCCATCAAAGATTTCTACAGATGCCGTCAGTTGCTCTACTGAAAACCTGACCTGTGGTAAGACTAACCTATCACAAGAGCTTAATACACCATGGCTAAGAAGTTTCTTCTGGTCTATCTACCAAAAGCCATATGTAAATTAGGCAGTAACTATCTCCACGCGTGGATTTTTAAGGGATTAAGTGTTCTGCTTAAGGGTGAATGGAAATAGGAAAACACAGAGGCATCAACGCCCAACTAGGCAGGAAAACTGAATTCAAGTAATTAAAAGCTCAGCAGGGCTCCTGTAACAGGCAGCCTCTTGTTGAGGATTCACTGACTTTGCAGGACCACGAAGCATCACTTGAGGTGTCTCCACACATCAGAAATGCAGCAGATGCTGGGGACGGACTGGAAAAAGTTCCCTTCTGAAGCTTGAAGGGCTGATTTTTGTATACTTTGAGGGATCCAATTCTTTGTTCACAGCATCATGTACACTCCTCAGCTACAACCGAAGGGGGCAGGGGCCATGCTATTATAACAGGAGCTACTCCAGGCAATACTGGTACAGTCCTGGCAAGTGTGGAGTGGGGCTTTTTAATGCCTAATCATTTTTAATAGATTTTTTTCAGCAAGTATTGGCTCTCAGACTATATGATAGAACATGATTGTGGGATACCAGCAAAGAGGAGCAGAATCCTCAAACTAATACTTTTACAGTTTGTTTAAGCAACAATCTGAGTCAATTCCCCTTTCTTGTTTCAAATTAAAAACATTTTTGCTATTTAGGCCAATATATAAAGATCCAAGAGCATTAAACGTGAATAGTACTTTTTTAGCTCTTTCCATAATCAGATAACATTTTGTTCAAAGTAAAGGGCGGGGTGGGGGGAGAATAGTTCCCATTAAAAATATGAAACATAAGTGTGACAGCTATGAAAAGTCAATGTTTTTTGAAACTCTGAAAGGTAGAAGCTTTTGAAATGGTAAAATAGTATTTCCTTGGAAACCGTTTCATATCCTTTATAAGAAGCAAATCGCAGCTTGCATGAAAGGCTTGGGTAGTGGACTGTGATTTCTTGAGGTTGGGAGGAATATTTTAATGAAGTCTGTGAAATGTCAAAGCTGGTATCAGCTAGATTAAGTTTTCCACGGAAAAACTAGAGGCAGCAAAGTACTGCCCTGTAGTCCTCAATACTCGGTAGAAAAAAACAGCACAAGCAAGAAGTCTATTGCCAGCCATGCCAGGTTGGCGTTTCAGAAACGGGGTTGGACTATGAAACTTGACTGTGTTTAACATGAAGCAGCACAGTATCAACAGGTTTGCACTGATGATTATAGACACAGTTCTTGCAGAGATGAAGAAGCAGGACACAGGAAAAATTTTTCAATAGTGCCTTGTTTGGATTTTTGTTTTCTTTCCAGAGTCTGGGGATCCCTGTGAACTGTTTCTCTGCAACTGTGACAAAGATGCCATTGAATGCTTTGTGAATGCACATATTAACTCTTCCTTGAATGGGCTGGATGTCTCTTTCTGTCCGTCTCTGATTACAGGTAATAATAAGGATCGCATTGACTGCCTCCTCCTGCCAGTTTTTCCACTGGCATCAAATTAGACCCAACAAGAATGAAGCAGCAGCTGGGTGCTTTCCTGCAATAAATCTGGCAGTCTGTCCTGCTCTCTGTTTCATGTGTCCTTTCCATTTACGGCTACTCAAGTGAAAACCAAGCGAGAAGAAGAAGGTAGACTAATTGCAGTCCTGGAGCAAGTCCAGGAGAGGTTACTGAGCTGGTGAGGGGGCTGGAGCACATGATGAAAGAGGATGTGGCTCAGGGGAGATGTTTTTCCTGTCCTCACTACCTCGTGGGGTTTGTAGAGAAGATGGAGCCAGACTCTTCCTGGAGGTGCACAGGCTGCAACAGGGAAATTCCTGTTAGATACAAATTCAAAAAAATCACAGGAAGCTGCTGCCAACCTTGTGAGGCTTCTGCCAACCTGACTGAATGGGTGGGTGATCCTTGTGAGGATTAGTGACCCATGGAGGTCACTAGCAGGAATGTCAAACTGCCAAAATATTGCTAGCTCAAATCCTCACTTAAATAATGCAAACACTAACTGGAAAAGCAAAAATAGACCTACTCTGCTCTGTTACTTGGTTTCCATCTTGGAAGGAAAAATCCTCTCTAAAGCTGAAGGGGGTATTTATCTCCATTGTCATACACTGATCTCTGCTCTGTAGCTGAAATTACAGCCTTGCAAGGCTGAATACCTGTCCTGTGGGAACAGGGCTGGATTAAAAACTTAATTCATATGGATTGCAATCAGAGCATGGCAGCAGGACGACCTTTGAACTCCCAAGCTGAGACAGACGTGAAAAAGCAATGCTAGTTTTTCTAATCCTTTGGCTCGTATTCGCACAGCCCACTGCTAAGGACAGATATACACATCTATACCACGCTGCGGGTGCACGCATCCCCTTGTGAGCGGGTCAAGGGAGAAGAAAATGCCACAGGAAAGTTTGCACCAAAGCCGGAAAATTGTTTCATGTAAGCCAGTAATCTCAAACGGGGATCAGATGGCTCTAATATAAAGTATGGCGGTTCCAACACATCACAAAGAAAGGGGAAATTGTTAGGTGCTAACAGGAAAATCATGCAGGTTTTACCACTGCTGGTAAAGGTAGATTCAACTGTATCTCGCTGAATACCTCTGCTAATTTTAGGCTTCTGATTATATTAATGGGGAAAAAAATCCTTTGAATGAAACATTTTTATCTAGTGTTCATTCATGTTATTATCTTCCTGTGTAGCTGTTCCGTCCAGCTGAGACTTTGAAAAAGAAATAACTCTGACAAATTTCTAGAGAAAAGATTTTGGTAAATTCTTTATTACAGAGAAAAAATTGAATGAAATTGAGATGTATTTGCCTAAATCTTTGCTTTAATGGGAATAAATTCAATGAACTCCTGACTTTTACCATTCAGATTAAAGAGTGACAAACCCCTTTCTTACCTTCAGTCTATAAGAGAGCTTTCTCTTTTTCAGAAACAACCAGCAAGAGAGAGCTGACGACACTTCGCATGGAGGGTATGTCCTTATCTCTGTAATTCTTTGACTGGAGTGTATTAAATTGAGAACAATTTATACTCAGAAAAATAACCTGAGTATTTCAGAAGCTATGAATTCCTTTCTGAGAAGGAAAGATGTTTTAGCAAGACATCAAAATATTAAAGGAAGAGAAAAAAAGCCTAATAAATCAAAGCACCATTTTTGTGACAAGCAGTTACTCAGGTGCACAGGAAAATTTCAGCCACATGACTCCTCTGTCTGAGAAGGAATTCAGAAGAGAACACTGAATCTCATTTAGAAATACTCTACAGAGAATCACACTAAAAAGCAAATTAAAAATATTTTCAGATGGATCGTTTTCTATTTGCATGCACATTTAAGGCCATGCTTCAACAAGATTCCTAGCCAAGTACCTGGACTTAAACAACTAAGTTTTCTGCTAAAATTTTAATTCTCTATATCAATACTTTCACTATAGGCCATGCATTTAAGTACCTGCTCAAATGGGGATTTAAAGAATGGCGATTGCTAGCCAATTTCTCTTGTTTAGGTTGAAACTCTTTGTGGTAGAGACTGAGGGATTTTTGGTTTATTGTACTATTGGTTATTGTACTGTATGTTGCTGAGCAGAATTTAGTATCAGTAGTGAATAAATATACTAAGGCTTTATAGGCTTTTATACTTTTTATCTATTAAGGCTTTAATACTGCTACTGTAATTATCAATAATTAGGTTTGTTCTTCCTATATTTATGTCATGTAATAACAGCATAAAAAGCGCAATAATAATCTTATTTAGAAGTAAGTTCCATTCTCACGACTCTGGTCATGTTATGCCAAGATCCAGTCTAATGAGCATTCTAAGCCATAACTCTCTGCAGTAGGAATGCTTGTGTTTTTGCAGAGTTCCTTCACCATGGGACTGACGAAACACAAGCTGCAACTGCATCCGTGGAAGAAGGTTTGCAACTTACAGTGCTAGAAGCACTGGTTTCAGTTCCCAAAAGCTGAAAGAATAAAATAAAAGAATAAGCTGTTTGCTTTCCTTCTGCCCTTCTAAAAGGGCTGATATAAATGTTTCAGTGATGGAATTCAAGACTGAATGAGAAGGTGCAATTTTTCAATTTGTGCATGTAATGTGCTTAACCAGTAAGTTTCCCAAGGGCTGAGAAAGAGCACTCTACAACAAAACCCAGGCCTTTTTTCCCCTGGGAACACAGGTTGCAGCAGGTGAGCTGTTTGGCAGAGATGTCCTGTGTGGGTGCCAGCCACTGGACCCATAGCCAATTGCAGCGTTCTTGTCTTTAAAGAGATGTTTAATTCTACAAGACCAAGCAGTAGCGTAAGGGAAGATTGAGCCTGGTTTATTGCATGAAAAGCCAGCAGTGTGGTGATTTATTTACTTGCAAAGCAGAGGTCCATGCTGAAGTCCCTCTCATTCCGGTGCCTCTTCAGTGAGTTCCTAAACCATGGGACCAATTGGTTCTTCCAACAAGCTTCATTTTTTTCCTGCTACAATCAAGGGTTATCTTGTTCGAGAAGAACACTTGTAAAATCGCATCGCTGTGGAATGAGAAAAATATTCTCTTCCTACCTGCGTGGTGTGCACAAGACAAGAGGCCATGGACAAAAGTCACCCAAGGCCCTGGGTGGCTCTGGGAGGGCACACACAATAAGTGAAGGCCAAGCCATATGGTAGTGAAATAGACAAGGGGACCAGTCTTGGACCGTCCATTGTCCAGTGTAGCCGATGCACCCTTGTAATGTGGCCCCATGACAAGCAAAGCCATCCTGTCATGTAGAGAGACCCCTGGTCTGCCAAGAACACAAGCGGTGTGCGTGGGATGGGTGCGACCAAGCTACCACCCAACTCAGAGAAACACAGGAGTTATTTTGTGGGAGTGGAGGGAGGTAGAAAGTGGCACTTTTTGAGACACTAAGAACCTGGTTTCAAGCTGTAGTGTGCTCCTCTGTGTTTCTTAAAGTAAGCCATTGCCCTAAATGGGAATCTGGAGTAATGAAAAACCATATAGAATTTTTTTGTTCTTTTCTGTGTTTTGTTTTTTGTTTTTTTTTTTTTTTTTAAGACACAAAGATTCAGACTTGAACTTTTTTTTTTAAAAAAAATTTAAAAACATGCTATGGGCACAAGGGTACCTACCTGAAAAGGTAAGTGCTGGCTGTTTCTTCATACCTCTCCTGTATTACTAAGGTGGTCTTTTACCAGCTATTTCTTGTTCTTGCCTAACAACAGCTCCAATATTGGTTCATGTTTTTCTGGCTGCTGCTGGGAGGCTTGGTAACAGGAAACTGAGAACGCCTGAAGGAGTGAGTGCACCTGTATTTGCACATCTGTAGCATCTTCTGCTTCTTGAAAAAATGATTGCTTGTGCATGGCTCATCGTAAGTCTCAAAATATTGCCAAGGGATAAAAATCTGTATTAGGAATTTTAGAAAGCTGAAAACATACCACAGATAACACAGCTAGTCAGACTTTGAAGGAGACATTTGGAGAAACCCTTACCATTTAACTAGTTGTTTCCCCATTTTAGCCCAAAGGAGCTTCCCCACTGACAGCTGTGGAAGCTGCATTAAACCAAAGCTAAGTGCTACTCAGAAGTTCATTCAAAGGCAAAGACATTCTTCTTCACATCACAAGATCCTAACAACACCCAAAAAGATGCAGAGACAATTTTTTTTTTTCATAATTTGATAGCTATGTTTATAATTTACAAAAAGCTAGCTGACAAATGAATATCATTTTAGCATGTAAAGAAGTATGTTAGAGGTTAGGGAAGCATTTGGCCTTGTAGCTGCCCATCCATACTTGACTTCCAAAGCAAGCACAAGGTGTTCAGGAGAAATGTGGCACCCTTCCGTGGGCAACAGTGGGATTTTGGACCTAATCCTCTTCAGTGTATTTGTCTGTCAAATGGATTTAATATTGAGTTTGCCACTTCAGTCACATTTATGCTGCTGCTTTGTTAGCGTAAATCACATTATTTGAACACAGCAATGAGAATATCAGGATCACTTTGCCTACAACAATCAGTGAACTGCTGAGAAAAAAAAAGGTAAATCGCTATATGTTAAATGCCTGGGTCTTCCTGCTTTGCTGAAAAAACTCTTCTCGGCAGCTTGACTTTTCATAAGAGTCTGTGCTGGCAACTTATTTTTCGAGTTTATATTTTCTGTCTTCAACAGTGTTTTCTTTTGAGCCCAGTGAGATGGTCCTGGGGGCTTCCAAAGCCAGAGGTAAGAGACTGATCATATTTTTGTTGATGAATCAGGCACTCTCAACTCCAGATGAAAACTGATTTTGGTTTATGAAGCTCTGTGGTGTCACAGCCAAAAATTTGCAGCACAGGATTTCTGGAGATTAATTCTAGTTCTTCTGCTGACCTGCACATCCTTCAGCAGACTGCTCCATTTCTCCCAATTACCCTTCTTATAAAACAAGTCTAATCGTGATATTTAGTTAAGCCTTGTGAAGTCTTCAGTAAAAGTCACTCCAGAAGTGCCTTGCAGAAATACAGCTGGTAGGTCACTACCACGATGCCTCTGGTTTTTGTACAGTTACCACAAGGGACCGCAGAGGTACAGCTCCTGCTCCCTCCGTCCTCTTGATAAAAGGTCAGTGACTCTCAGCTTTCCTTTTGTGTTGACACAGCAATACTTCATCTAAAAGCATCACAGTTAAAATTCCATGCATGGTGACAACAGGGCTGCCAGAGAATCAAATTTAGATCAGGGTCAGAGAGCAGATACACAACCAAGAAAACCAGACTGAGAAGCACTAGCTGTTCACGGCCTCCAGCCACTCATTTGCACTCCACATCCAAGTATTTGTGAAAATCTCTTCATGTTAGGTGTTCTGATATAATGGTTGGTCCTTTAAATTACATTCATAGCCTCTGCTGCCAGAAAGCTTCCCTTTGATTTTGCTGCCTCCTTTATTGTATAGAATTTCACAGAATTCTTTCCCACTCTAAAACCTATTCTAGCTTTTCAATGTGTTAGTGCTTTGAGCACAGCCATACCAGTAGCTACAGCTAGAAGTGGAGCACCTTGGTAGACCTGGAAGTTTTCAGTGGCCCCTTTTACATAGGAAGAATTGTTCAGGTAGACTGAAATACACCAGAAAAACATCAAGGAACACTGAATATGGAGAGTAGAAAGTAGGCATTTTTTGACTCTGATCACACTGTCTGAACAACATCCCAACACAGACATTTGGCACAGCTGTACTAAGCACTGGTCAAAATCACCAAGTGTTCTCCTCTGTTAAGCTGAACAGATCAGAAAATCCATGTGTTGTGTTGCAGATCTGCGTGGCTCCAGGAAGATTATTTGTAACATCTGTTCTCAGTTAAGCACAGAATTTCCCAAACTCCAGTTTTATTTTCTACAGCTAGCAGGAATTACTTTCATTTCAACACATCACTGTCAAGCAAAGTGGCATGAAATGTGCACCTTGCTGAGCTAGTAAAACTCGCGTGCTGCTAGTGATCCCTTTCTGCAGCCTTTCATGGGCTTCATTGCATTCTTAGCAGTACTTCCATTTTTTAATCTATTCTCTTGTCCTATGACAGATTATTTTCAACACATACTAAAGCCAGAACATCAGAGGGACAAATTTAATGAATTGGGAGTTTAATCCAGTTCATAGGTTCAGATTAAGAATTCAAAAGCAAAGGCTCTGAACATGTGGAAACACATGCTCCCTAGTATTTTCAAAACTTTTTGTTTGTGGAATGCCACATTCTTCATATTGACATTTAGAAAAAAGTGAAATAATTTGATTTCTATTTGATGTGTTTTCTTTTACAAGTTAGCTTATATAAAAAAAGGCTAAAAAAGAAAGAAAAAAGATGTTAAGTAATGCCCTAATAAAACAAAACATTCCTGCTCAACAATAAAGCTTCAGGTAATCTAAAAATAAATACCCACTTAATTTTTAGGATAAAGAATCTCCTTAAAGTTATGCTTCTATTCAACCTCAACTTATTTTCCCCTTGATATTTCCTTGTGGTTACAAGACAGTAAATCCTTCAGCTGCCCAGCTCAGCATCCATCAAATTGTTTTCTGCCTTCACTAATGCTGCTCTCAGTTTTTGTACTCTCATGTGAACTGACACCTTTTTTAAGCCATTTACTCACAAAGTGACATGTCAGGACATCTCACCTGTGCTTCATCTCTCAGTGTGGCCATATTATTTTCAGGAACTGGCACAGCTCTTTACCTTAGTATGCAACATATAAAATTGAAAAAAATAATCAGCAGCTAAACTGGTCCTATTTAACCAGCGTCTTTTCATCTGAAAGGCAAGAGATGTGAAGAAATGGCCAGTGTGGGTACTCTTCTGCTTTTCCAGTTCTCATCTTGAATGTTTTTTCTCTATGACCATCAATTCACACAAATTCTGCCTGAGGATATTGCTCTGACCAGCTATCTAAAATGAAAATCTTGCTGTTTATTTCCCATGTCTTCTTCTGCTTTTCTCTTCCTGCTTATTCAGAAGAGGATGGATTTGTGGAAGCCGTGGTCCCAGCAGAAGAGATGACCACCTCCCCGGCCTCATTCTCAGGAGATATTAACTCAATGCAAGTCAGAATTGTCCCCACCGAGAAGGTTCCTGCAGGTACATCTGCAGGGACAAAAGAAAAAGGCAAGTAAAAACTGGATTACACCTGATCTAATTTACAGCAATCCCCTACTCCTGTTGACAGCTATCTGAGGACTCGGCATTTCTCATAGATCTGCGGAATAACAATATTTTCTCCCTAAATCTGGACAGATTACATAGAATATAGGGTGTGCAACGCTGAGTGCACTGGAAATGGCAGTCCACTCTCAAACACTGACCAGGAAAGATTAACCATTAATGAACAGTCTGCCAACTATGAGTTAAACAAATGTTAGAAGACTGCCAATTATGGTTCAGAATATGCACTTTTGGACACGTTAGTGAAATGAGAGTTTATTCTACCTTTGCAAGTCTAATCTATGCATATGTCCTCTCCAGAGACAAGCCCTGCCATGGCTGGCCAGAGCACAGCTGCTTCTGGAATAGCTCCAGAACTGGTACTGTCTGACAGGGGACCCGATGAACCTGCAGGAAAAGGTAAATGAAGTGGTTTTTTCTCAGTTATATCTCACGGAATATTCAGCTACCTATGTATTAAAAGCTAGGTGTATATTAAATATAGAGATTATAGTTATTCAAAACAATTTAGACAAGCACATGTGTATTGGTATTTATAATAACAACAGGAGATGCAGTCACCTGCAAAAGCTTCCAACAGTTTAACACCTTCCACCAATGTGCTATCATTAACACTTACACAAACTATTTATGACTAGCTTATACATATATTTTTAATTCAGTGCAGGGTCTAAAATAAGCTCAGTGAACGTTTCCCCTCACTCTTGTTTTTAGACAGCAATTTAATCACGCCTTTGAGTTAACTTTATTTTACAAGCAGCAGAAGCAGTAACAGGAACTTGCCCTGCTCCTCCCTGACCTCTTGCCAAATTCTTGCTGGAGTTGGCCTTTTTCTCACCATTTCTGGTTTTGTTCCAACTCCTGCTCAGAGTTCACAGGGATCCCAAGACATTTTGGACCTGTCAGTGCTGTAAATCCACACTCATGGACTGTCCTATCCATCTTATTAGGCTTCCCAATGGAGAGAAGCAGTCCCAGAACTGGAAAAGAGCAGACATAAAGAATCAACCCAGCTTTCCATCAAACTGGAAAATCTCACAGTAAAATACCAGCTTTTGGAAAGCACCTATCAGTGCATGAACCTGGGGTTCGTTCTTTGTGAACTGAGTAGGCAAAGACCGAAGCAGGCACATGGGCAGAATTTCCTACTTGGGGAAGTCATCCAAGGTTGTCCTTGGAAGAAGCAGGGAGAGTCTGTCTAAAGATACAAAAAAGAAGATGGATTACTTATGGGGGCAAGGAGGATGCACAGGGAACAGCAGCCCTCCTTCTCTCTCCTACTATCCAACCATCAGCCCCTTCAGGTCCTTTCCTTGGTAAAGTCCCCAAAGATGACCCCCTAACTTCTTTTTTCTTAATATGGAACATAGTCTGATCTCAAGGAAGCCACAGATGCATTAGGGTTGGGACAAGGAGATGCCAAAACCTTGTAAGCACAGCAACCATCACAACAGATCATGCCTGCATTTGGGCTGGGGGCATCACAGCTCAAATTGAACTATATTTCATTTTTTTTTAAAAAAAAAAAGTTATTGTTTCCTCCAGCACAACACAGTCATCGCCCAGCTATCACTATGCAAGCACAAGAAGTTAAGAGTCTATTTTCTGAATTCTCCAGGACAGAAGCTACTGAATAGTGAGCTAGGTTTGAATATTCTAGAAGGAAAATGTAACTATGAAGGATTAGAAAGGATTGCAAAGTACTCCCATTGCAATCCAATTTGACTTACAATTTATATCTTTGTAGGGATCTCTCTCCCCTTTAAATATTTCTGCCTTCTGCTGTCTTGCTCAGTAGCGTTCTAAGAGCCATAGTTCATAGACAGGAACAATAATTTAGAAATAGTAAAATGTTGTCTTTAAAAGTTTCTGATAGCTCTGAAAATACTTCTGTCATCACAAAAGAGCTCCCAATCAGTGGAAACACGATGTGTCAAATAACATTTTTTGCTTTATAGCATGTGAGCGATTAACCTTTCTGCAAGAGAGAGAAAATGGCCGAGTGAAGAGGGAGCTGCCCCAGCTAGGAGAAATGCTGTTCTGTTTGACTGAGCGATGCCCAGAGGAATTTGAGTCTTATGGTTGCTACTGTGGCCGAGAAGGAAGAGGTTATCCTGCTGATGCACTGGACAGGTGCAGGCTCTTCTATGATCTGTCATTAACTTCATTAACTGTGGGTATTATTGGGGCGCCTGCGGAGCAACAAGGATCAGAATACTTTTTGTTGGGCCTTATAAAGCTACGTACCAGTAGGCAGGCTGCATTCTGGGTTGGGGGGTGGGGTGGGGGGGAATATCCACTTAAATATCTTGAAATACTCCACTGTCACCAAGACACGTTCTGTTATTGCATCGATGACACGGAGAGGACTTACTAACTCAAAATAAGAAATGAGAATGATGGGAGGTAGGTAGAGCAGAAGGAAGAGTATGACAAAAGAAATGAGGATAAAGGTTGCCGTGAAACTTGGCTAAGATGTGGTTTGTAAAGTGATTAATGAAGCAAAGAGTTAAGATACACCTGTGCCGCACTGTCCTTCAGAACAAAGTAGAGCTGGAGCGAAGCACAGCCCGAGCTGCAGCTGAGAGCCCTGCCGTGGCCGATTGTCACAGCACGGCATGGGTGAGAAAGAGGAAGAACTCTGGAGTAACGCAGAGAATTCAACCAAACTAAATAAATCCCGTGTGAGAGCATCGTATTTACAACTAAAAATCTCTCCCTACGTGGAAGTTCATAGTAGTTGGGGGCACATCAGGTCTAAGTACAGCACTTATATACAGCACACACGATTTTCCTACACTTGCAAGCAAGTAAGACTGCCCGAGTATGACGGACTAGAGGAAGGCTAGTCAAGGCTTGGGCTCTCACACAGTTTTCAAATTTTCAGCAAACAATATTTAAATACTTGAAGATGCTTCTCACAGCAGACTAGGTCACAGTCACAATTGTAATTATATATCTTAAAATGAAAAAAAAAACCCAACAAACCCAAACCCTAAAAAGCTACAGTGTTGTTAAAGATGTGAGACCAAAAGAATTAGGAAGGAGGCAGTGAAAGTAGGAACAGGTATAGGAGGAAAGTAGGAACGATTTGGGTTGGTTTTCTTCTTTATGAAAAAGATTTTTCCATGACAGAAAGACTAAAAAAAAAAAAAAAAAGTTTAGGAAAACTACAATTTCTCAGTTTTAATGGGCATTGAAAATAGAGATAAAATAATTGCGAGTATTCTGTGATGCAGAAAGAGTAAGTAATTTTCATTTACATCTGGTATTTATTTTAGCTGCTGCTTCTCTCATCACTGTTGTATGGAACAAATTAAGAAGCTTGGATGTCATGCAGAAAGAAGTTCAAGATCTGAAGTTGTATGCTTTGATCACAAGCCAAAATGTAAGTTTGTGTTAGAGGAAATTTCTCGTGTCCTGGCGGCAGCGTATCAAAGCATTACAGACCAAATGCCACCATGCCTGTGAGCTTCTAGAGCCGAGTATAGACCATAGGCAGAAAAATTTGCCTTACAAAATGTTAGCTATGTTTGCTATAAACCCAAGCTGTTTTCCTAGTTGAGATAAAGGTTATTACACCATGTGGCCAGGTCAGGCTAGAGAAGACTACATTCATACATTTTATGCTTGGAGACAGAAGTCAGCTGTCGGTGTCTTTACATTCACAAATTCAACCAAAGCCAGTCAGACCGCCAGCTGCCCAGCCCCTTGGCAGTAGGCTTCTATTTAGATGATTAAAGGTGAATTTGGAGACTAAAATTCAAGGCAGATTTGAAAATTTTATTTTCAAAAGCTCATCTCTCCATGGCAAATTAGACATTGACTAATTGTAACTGCTTTCAACATTAATTCTAAACCTTCTTTTCAAGGTATTGGTTGGAGCATGTGTGAGAAACTACTATGTGCTTGCGCTGAGACAGCAGCTGAGTGCATGGCTTCTGCCTTCTTCAA
Organism: Microhierax caerulescens; assembly: GCA_035590215.1. Taxonomy (NCBI): domain Eukaryota; kingdom Metazoa; phylum Chordata; class Aves; order Falconiformes; family Falconidae; genus Microhierax; species Microhierax caerulescens. Next base: position 13,449,953 of record JAVJGJ010000037.1, read on the forward strand.
TGAAAGCCTTAAGTTTCCACAGAGGCAAGAATGCCAAGAAGACAGAGTCTTATGTCACAGTGACCCTTATGAAAGGCCTTCAACAGGCACAGAAATAGGCACCGGGATTTCCAGCTCCGAGGAGAGCAGCGAGGAGGAAGGTCCACTGTGGACTGTACTAAGAAGAGCAAAGAGACACACACGTGGTCCCACTGGAACCTCCAGAACCATGCAGCGTGAAGGCAGATAACCAACCGCTGCCAGGCGCTTGAGAAACGGCACAGAGACTTTCCCAGCCAGCCCTTGCGTACCTTACTCTTTCTTAGCACTCTGCAGGCTGCCTTACGCTTGCCAGCACACAGGTGACATAATCATAGACTAGGTATTACATGTCAGGCTGTGTGATTCCTCACCATAGTGAAGCTGGCTCTATGGACCATCTATTTAGGTCAGCTAGTACCGTAAATAGTTATTTGACAGGATTCTGTATCATTTCATTTCATTCCATTTCTATGTAAAAACTGTTCTGATCCAAGACTGATTTTTGCTAACTGTAGTCAGTTCAAACTGAATCTTGCTGATGATGGCTAAGTATTTCAGGTTTTTAATTAAACCAATCTGCAACTGCTCCAACTCCATTTGCAGACATTCTTCCTTTACTGAGCTTAGCAGGAAACACCCAGAAGAAAAGATAAGGTAATTACATGAAAATGAATTCCTTCTTCCCTTCCTATCCAATTGCAATTTTCAGCCTGCAGTTTCTGCTGCTCAGTCAGATCACGACAGCAGAAGGCATGGTCCTTGCCCCAAAGCTGTGTACTATGCACGGTTACCTCCAGTTTTGAGAGATTTCAAGATGTTAAAGAGAACAAATTTAAAAGTTTTGCTTCCTGGGCTCATTAAAACTAATGTGTTCCAAAGTATGTAATGTGAAGCTGGAATAATGCTTTTTGCCTTTTACTGAGCCCAGGTTTGTTTGCTTCCCCTCCCCCCATCCCTCCCCAAATTCACCACTCATAAGATTTACTGGTTATCAGACAACACAGTTTAAAAGGGTATGTACATCCTTTTTCTTGGTAAGGTGCTAATTTAAACTATGGTTTGATCATAAAATATTGGACAAGTAATAAAATTACTAGAACTTGGCTACTAATAACAAAGCTAAACAACAACAATCCCAGCTAGGGTCAAAATCACTAGCAACCTTGTTACTTTGATATGAAGGATGCACTCAAAGAAACAATCTTTCCAAGTCTTTCTCATTAGATTTCAGTTGTAAAGCACACAACAGCGCGAATATACAGCTTAAACACACGTGGTGACCTGCCCAAAATGACATATAATGTCTTATTCAATGGGATTACTGATATTTTCATATTTTCTCTGGGCACGTATCTGCAAAATCGAAACTACTAATAAGGTACTTTCTCTGTAAGCACATTAACTGTAAAAGTGAAGGTTTGAATTCTTTTTCAGAAGCAATCATATAATTTTAACTTGGTTGGCCATTCATGTGTTGACCTGCCATAATTGTCTTCATGCTGTGTTTGCATCACTCGTGACATCTTCTAAAGAAGTTAGATCGGTGATTCCCACTCTTTTATTCAGTTCCTTTGTCTTATACTCTTCAACTGCATCCTTGATGCAGTTGTGTGCTGTATCTCACTTCCTAGGAAGCAGCAACAGCACCTCATTCTCACCAGCAGCTTCCCCAGTGCTGAACACAGAGAAACACAAGCCCCACAACTCCCTCACCACCACCTTCCAGTTCAGAGTTTGGGTTCAGTTCTGCATTATGTCCCAGCGTAACTTCCCAGGCACCTCAGAAATGAGAACCAGAAATCAAAACAAGGTAGTTTTCCTTCCCACTTGAGGTGTCTTCAGATGTTAACTACCATGACAGAATGCAACAGCTCAGGTACCACGTTACCTGACACACCTGGATTCCAAGTTGTACGGTTCTGAGCCTGCAAACCTACAGGAGGATGAAAAAACTCAACGTGGCCCAACAATGTGCACTCGCAGCCCAGAAAGCCAACCGCGCCCTGGGCTGCATCAAAAGAAGCGTGGCCAGCAGGTCAAGGGAGACTATTCTGCCCCTCTATTCTGCTCTGATGAGACACCCCCACCCCCTACACCCCGCAGAGTACTGCATCCAACTCTGGGGTCCTCAGCACCGGGAAGACATGGACCTGCTGGATAGAGTCCAGAGAAGGGCCATGAAAATGATCAGAAGGCTGGAGCACGTCTCCTGTGAGGACAGGCTGAGAGAGCTGGGGTTGCTCAGCCTGGAGCAGAGAAGGCTCTGGGCAGACCTTAGAGCAGCCTTTCGAAACTTAAAGGGGGCTTATAAGAAAAATGGGGACAGACTTTTTAGTAGGGCCTGTAGCAGCAGGACAGATCAGGCATCGAAGCGGTTCCTGCTCATTGCCAGGCGGTTGGACTAAATGACCTTTGAAGGTCCTTTCCTGCACAAACCATTCTATGATTCACTAACATTTTTTAGAACGAAACCCTTTGGTAGAAACTTTCTAGTGAATTCAGCTGCTCTGAAAGGTCTGGATTTCTTCTCTAGAATCTTGTTCTACAGCCTTGAACTTTGTCACCGAAGCATTCCTTTCAGATCAATGACTGTATCCTAATGCTGGATATGGAAACACTACCCATGTTCTTCCAAATCATGAAATGGTTAACTAAATTGTATCATTTGATCTCCTTGTGCAAACTGAATGTTGTGAGAATAGCAGGTGAAAATGCCAGTGAATTCGCTTGGATGAGCAGTTTGTATTCTATAACCCTCTGGCTGGTGGTATTCCCCCTTTGGTATTTTTCCTACATTAAAACTGCAAATAGCAGTTTTAGTAAAAAAAAAAAAAAAAAGTGCACAAAAAAAAAAAAAAAAAGCAGCACACACACCAGAAAAACCAACCCCAAAATAAAAAACAAACCAAAAAGGTATTTAGCCACGTGAATCTCACCGCCTACAGTGGCTACACCATTAGCACTAGTGAAAAAACCCCAAACAGAACAAAAAGTTTTTCTTTATGGGAAGGCAGACAGAACAGCTAGGTGATGTGAGAAATTCTATCTGCAGACAAGATTTTAATTAACACCCACCCCACCCCCAATATGCTGTATAGAAAGAAGGTACTTCAGTACTTGAGCAAAATACCACAATTCTGCAAAATGCCCATCTTTATCCAGTGCTGGCAATGAGATCTGCATCGCACTGATACGTTTACTTGTTTCAGAATTGGAACTTTTATCAGCCTTTTATCATAGTGATGAAAAATTTTATATTTCACAGCATTTATAAATAAAAATGATAACCAAAAGTCAGCTAGATAATTAGCTGCAATCAGAAAAACTGGCCTTTAAACAAGTGTGTTAAGTGCATCGCTGCTTAATAACAACACGTTTGTCTGACTGACAGCAGCAGCGCTGCTGCTCTGAAGCCTACACTTAAAGCACACAGTTAAGAGAAAAAAACCCATCCCTTTTGCTAATTATTAGAAACTAGCATTACATTCACGGTTATGCAAATAACACATGCATATATTCACTCAGAGATGCTGAGCTTTCTGATTGCAAAGACAGAGATGGATCATTTGAATTGCTCAAGTGACAGAGAAATTACAATATAAATACGCTGTTATTCAGGCAATGCTGTCATTACTTCCTTTGGGCTTTTTTCCAGTATCTCTCTTATTTCAGGAAGAATTTAACAGCAAAGTTGTTCTGTAATTAGTACCACATGAATCGTGTTCATAAAGAGAAGTCTTAAATAATCTAGCTATGATTAGCTAGATTCATTCATCCTCTGAAATCAGTGCTGAAATTAAAAAAATGGTGAGCAGATCAAGATGACAATTTTGCATAGCTTTCCCCCCCCCCTCCTCTTTTTCCTCTCATTAACTTCACACTGTATTTTTCAAAGATTTGGGGCATAGCTGGCCAAAACCTAGTTAGTTTCCTTAAAGTGAACAACTAATTTATTAATTACTAATCTAAAAAGATTTCCTACTTCATTACATACTAATTTACTTTTAACTTTTTAAGCACTTATTCTCTGACTGTAAGGTGGTAAAAGTATTGAAGATTTGGGAGCATGATTTCATAAACAACTTGATATAATTTAAGATGACAAGAACTCTGAAAACCAGCACTATTCAGGTGTAGTGGTCATCTTGATCACAGTATCATTAAAACTTCACTGCTTACATGAGTAAAGTCTTTCAAATAAAGACAACATTGTGAAGAAGCAAAAACTTTCTGACAGAAACTGTCCCAGTACCCAGAAAATACTTTTAACAGATCACTTTCGGTTTGTCTTACAGCTGCAGTGGCTGCCACTTCTGTCCCTCCTTGCCTGGTCTCGTGTGGTAGGGTGCCAGAATCACTTTATTCACCTTTACACCTTCTCCTTTAGCTATGATTTAAAACAACCTCACCAGTGTGGCTACTCTTCTCCCCGCATTGTTCTGAGGTATCCATCATTAAAATCTTGCTCAGACCAATGTGAGCAACAAAAAAAGGTTGCTGTTAAGATCAACCTCAAGTGATCAGGTTCTGAGATCCATGATAAGTCACAGATCACAGAAAGAAGATGCTTACCCTCTAATATTTCCTAAATATACAGGAAGTTTTAATTAATGCCTGCAAAAATTAGGAACAGAGGAGCAAGTTAAAAAAGACAACAATATAATCCTCTATATAGTAGGTGTATCACATGTGAGCTAAAAAGGTCTCAGCTTCTTCAAAACAGGAAAAAAAAGAACTGTTCTTCCCTCAGGGTACATACTGTTAAAACCACTTAAATGTCCAGAGACGCTGCAGAGTCCTTCTGTGGAGTCTCCTTCTCTGGAGTCATTCAAAACCTGCCTGGACACGACTCTGTGCAGCCTGCTCTAAGGTGAACCTGCTTCGGCAGGGGGTTGGACTAGATATCTCCAGAGGGCCCTTCCAATGCTGGCCAACCTGTGAAATAAATGCACATTACAAAAAAAAAAAAAAAAGTAACGAACAACAGTAGAACACAGCCCCACTAGATGGCATCACTGAAAAATGCGACCTGTGGGTGAGCTGTATATTGATCTTCGCACACGCTGACAACTTTATTCATCGATAATCGATACTACAAACTCAGTATTTTTGCTAACCAGGAGACAGGCCTGAAAAGCATAGCTTATTTGTCTTCTTGAAGCTTATTTGCTGCTAGGAAATTATTTTTGTATTGTTGCATTCTCAAATTTTGGTGGTCTTAGTAATAGTAAGGGTTTAATCATAAATAAAAGTAGTAGTTTAATAATGCTGCGATGCAATAACATTTGTGGAAAAAAAAAAGTGTGTAAAATGGGGTCTATTTTACATGCCAAAAAATGTCACTGACATTTTAATTGTAAGCAATAAAACTTAACTTGACACCTCAGAAATATGAATTTTAAATTTTAATTTATTTTATTGCTTAAATATAGATTGCACAGTGTGTTCTTACATTTATTGAAAATGGTTCATTACATACAGTACAGAATATATGACCATCAGAACAACAGACAAATTGCCCTACTCTGATTTTGGACAACAGGCTATTTCTATCTTTTTGAAATTAACAAGGATTTAATTTACTTTAAAGTGACCCACTACCAAAAGCTATAATTTTTCGAATGACATAATGGGAAAGAGAACCTAAAGCAAAAGCTGGAATACATTTAAAGGGCTGGATACAGATTTATAAACATTGTGACAGCACTCAATGTGTTGCAGATAACAGGGGACCAGTATGCAGATGGAGCTTTTAAAGTTCTGCAACTTGTCTCATAGAATATATAAGTGAAACAAAGCAGCTTTATACTGTACAATGGCATTCTTAATCCATTTGGTTTCTTTCTTTAGCTACATATAACAATAGCTACCAAAACAGTACATTTTACAGTTACTCCCATCTCCAGGCTGTCTAGAAAGGCCAGAGTGAAGCAATTATCAACTTACAGACTCCCTGAACTTCCAGAAAGGAAGAAATTAAATCTCATGTGAACGCACAGTGTGTTACAAGCTCTTAATTCCCTGCGCAATACCTGCACAACACCTGCATTTCCCAAACAAAGCTCATTTGAACATTGAAAACATGGAAACCTACTATTAGCATAAATGAAAAAATACTTCATAAACAGAAAACAAATGCTGAATCTAGTTATTTTCACATGCAGCATTCATGCAACAGAATTTAATCACAGAAACAATCCTGTGTTTACAGCACAGTCTCCATACTGCAAGAGTGTAAACAGAAGTACATTCTTTCTTAGACTCATCATTTTCTTTTTGTACAAAAGTGCAGTGTTATTCTTAAAAAATGACAGTGGATAAGTGGTTTACATTGTATCCCTAGGTTAAATTTACTATTTAAAAAATTACACTCTTTATATAGGCCAAAAAACTATTATGTCTTACCTTAAAAAAAAAAAATGAAAAAGTGAAAACTAAAAGCTAGAGTCCTATTTATGTGTAGACTGTGGTCTGATCAGGCTGATAACGCTGCAGCAGTAAAAATCACAACGGAATGCTGTAGATAAGGGGCTGTTTCGTCATCCACTAACAGCTGTGATTGCACTGTTAAACTGAAAAGAAGGTCTCAATTACCTTTTGAGTTTTGTGAATGCTTTCTGAAAGTCTCAGCATGTTATCTCATAGGTTTAAGTAGCTGATATTATGTCACATCAGGCTTTTAAAAGTAGTCCAGTGGAATACTGTACTACAGTTCAAAAAACTTGAAATCTTTTTTACAGTGGGCTTGCAAATGCTCAAAACAGCAAATCAGCTGGTCTGATAACCAGATTCACATCTTAGAATTATGCAGTCATAGATTATTTTAGGCTGGAACTTCTGAAGATCATCAAAACCAACCCTCCTGCTCAAAGCAGGGCTAACCGACTGTTAGATCACTTTATTCATGGCCTGATTTCTGTTTATCGAAACTGCTGGCTAACGAAAATGTTTTACATTTATTACACATATTTGAGAACATTAATTCAAGTTTGTGCTGCTTCAGTCAGATTCAGAGAGATTGAGGGACTTCAAACATACTATTCATGGCATCAACAAAAGCTGATTTTTTTGTCTGCAGAATTTAGTGAGTCATAAAGATAGTCTTGGCAATTCTTATCAAGATGTCAGTGACTTACTATATCAGTTTTACTTCACTTACATTTGAATAGTATACTCAGATACATAAACCTATGAAAGTTATCATATTTTCCTTATTTCTAGAAAGGTTTGAGAAATGAAACAAAAATGAACACAGAGATGCATCTCTAAAAATGCTTTTGCTTGACAAGATATGTAATGAGTTCTGGTCTTTAAATGGTTTCATCCAGTTTTTCTTTCAATTTCTAAAATATCATTAAAAAGCTGTAATAAACTACAGAGAAATAACTCATAGAATATATTTTTAATTTCTTTATTTATGATTTAAAATGCCCTCAGTTTATTTTCTGCTATACTAAATATATCTCTTATGTATTTATACTAAAGCAGACAGTAAAATACTACTGCATTTTCAAAAGTACAGTTGTAAACTTACACCTTAAGACATGAAAAATATTGCACAATTCAGTGCTTCGAGAGGAGATTTCTCCTCTTTTAGGCAAAGCAGTTAACTTTTAGCAAGAAACACATGACATATACTGGGTGTATATATCTAAAAAGCATGTTACGTGATGCATCAAAAAAATACTTAACAAGTGTCCATTAATTCATTTACTGTACTTGAACACATGTAAGGTATTGTTTTTTTTCCACATAGTCCAAAATAAACAAGTTGACTAGCTATGACAGCATGAACAAAAAAGGGAGCTAAGGTAGTGCTCCACTGGTTCCATGTAACGAGATGAAGCAAGCCAAAAGCATTCTATTTGGATATACAGTAGAGATGGAGAGGAAGAAGAAAACACCAACCAAACAAAAACTGGAACATAACAAAATGAACCCAACTCAGCTTCAACTGGTTCTTTAGTTACAATGCCTCAAATAAAGGAATTTACAGAAATACAATATCCTAGAGTAACTGAAATATTCACCTATATGGCAAGACAAGTTTTAAATCTGACTTTTAGATGTACTCAAATATGAAAATGAAGAAACATGATCTATGAAAAAAACCTAACTACAAATACGTATTACAGAAGAAAAAAAACTCAAGACCATCTCACGAGTTTGGCTAGAGTAACTTGTATTTGGCTCATGTCCATCATTATTTTAAAGTTAGCTTAGATGAAATAAACAATAAAATTTGAAAACTCATCTTGTTCTTTCTATTGTACTCTACTCTAAATAATGTCCAGCAGACTTCAGAAGACACTTAATACACACAAAGATCTGGAAACTTCATCTCATAGACTGGAACAGATTGGTAATGAGCATGTCCAGCAGTAATGGTCATCGTTCCTGAGGGGCTAGGTGGAGGACTGTGTGAGAAGAACAATCAATATATATAATTTATAATTATAGATTGCTTTCTTTTTTATAATGTTATATACTAATAGCTAACCAACAAGAGTAAACTACCGACCCCCAATAAATATTTTATCCTATTCCTGAAATTCTAATGAAATTATCATGCCTTGGGTTTTCTTTTTTGTAGTTTGGTCTAAACCATCAATTTCACTGATGTTACAGAACTATGAACATGTATTTTATTACTAACAAATAATATTTATGCTGCACAAAGGACATTTGCAGCTATAATAATGTCATGCGCTATTTTGGGTGTTCAATATCTACATACTTTCTCAAACAAATACAGCAATGCAAAACAACAGCATTCTTCAGTACTACCAATATACATAGAAATACCATAAGTATACTACGACATGTTTTCTAGATATTTCCATTATAAAAAAATTAAAAAAAAACCACATGAAAATCAAATTGACTTTTTTAGATGAAGACTACTTATTTTTCAGCGTGCTGGTTTTGGCTGGGGTAGAGTTCATTTTCTCCATAGTAGCTGGTATGTGGCTGTGCTTTAGATTTGTGATCAGAAGAGTGTGGATAACACAGGGATGTTTTTGTTATTGCTGAGCAGCGCTTACACAGAGCCAAGGGCTTTTCTGCTCCTCACCCCACCCCACCGGCAAATAGGCTGGGGGGCACAAGAAGTTGGGAGGGGGACACAGCCAGGACAGCCGACCCCAACTGACCAAAGGGATATTCCATACCATATGACATCATGCTCAGCAATAATAGCTTTAAGAGGGGGACATTTGGAGTTACAGCATCTGTCTTGCAAAGTGACTATTATGTGTGACGGAGCCCTGCCTCCCTGACGATGGGGAGTATTGAAGTAATTTAATTTCTTGTTTTACTTTGCTTGCGTGTGCTCCTTTTTCTGTACCTATTAAACTGTTTTTATCTCAACCCATGAGTTTTCTCTCTTTTACCCTTTCAATTCTCTTCCCCATCCCACTGAAGGGGAATGAGTCAGTGGCTGTGTGGGGCTGAAATGCCTAGCAGGGTTAAACAACAACATTCATCTAAAGCAATTCTTTCCTGCCTATCACATGTTTTTAAGAGCACTATGACATGACCCATCTGAAAGCAGTCACAATTACTTTATAACTAATTTTTCATTTATTATATTCTTCTTGCATAAAGCCTTACCGAATGGTGAGTTCCAGTATCTGTGCAAGTCTATCATGAAGCAAGTTTGCCTAGGGGAAAAAAAAAATAAAATCTCAAATTATTAACTACTATATATTGAATTGCTAAAAGGATGAGCAAGGCCACATTCAGTGAGCATGTTCCACAACACCACATGGCAAATCTAGGCAGCATTTCTTGTCTTGATTTCTTTTTGCACTGCTCCAAGGATTCTGAACCCTGAAGAGGCATGTGAGTTTGAGTGAGTCTGTTTTGCAGTGTAAGGAATTACGCAGCAAATGCTGCTGTTGCAGATAGGAGCTTAAAAAACCTGAAATACATTTAAATTTTTAAAAATATATAAAAAGCTAAATACTGCTCCAGTTATCCCAGGATAAAATAAGAATGGACTACTAGATTTCAAAGACAGCAAGGAAAACATTAAGATGAAGAGTGTACAAGACTTCATTCCTTTTCAAATGGTCTAGGAACAACCAAAAGCACACTTTAAATAACCAGAGTCTCCAAACACTGATAATAGTGGACACAACTGAAGACAAAGAACTGAACTTCTTCAGAAGTAACGCCAGCAGCAACATGATAATATAAATCACCTTTAGCCAGCACATCCTCTTTAATGCTTATACAAGTATCTTCAAGGCTGTATAACATTTTTCAGAAACTCACTTTGGTTTCACATTGTGCTGCAATTTCTTCAAATGGTGCTTTTTGGAACTTTTCAATTACAAGACGCCTTTTCTCTTTTTCTTGTTCTTCAAGTCCATTGTTATCTTAAAGTTAAAAAAAAAAAAAAAAAAGACAAATTTAATCTTTGCCTATCAAGTACAAGGGATATAAACCTTCAAAAGGGCACTGAAGAAGCATACACAGTATTTGAAGTGATGTAACCATATGCAAGCAAGCTGTCATCTGCCATTGCTTCTAAAGCAAAATGCAGATACAATTTCAGGGAGCTGGTGTGGGGACCCCTTTCTCGCTATGTGCTTTAACTACAAGTACATTCAGGTTTCCTTTTGCTTTATCATCTGGACTCAAGACTGCACTTCTCACTCACTGCAAACAAGTTAAACAGAAAAGAATGGAGTATCCTCCCTCCCAGTACCCTGAAGATAGGTGGGCAGATTTTTCTATTAGAATTTGGGAAAAGCAAGTTCAACCTCCATAGGCTGCGTGAAGCTACAACCAGTTGGAACTTTCCAGCATGTAATGAATTTAAGGAAAACTGTACTGAAAATGTCAGTGCCTATTGTTTAAAACATTAATGTCTATTCCATATTTTGGACAAGATTTTGGTGGACTGAACAGCATTGGTTAGTAATTAGTAATATGAAAGAAGGGACATAGATAAATCTCAGTTCTGGTAACCAGGTCACTTGTCAGAAAAATATTCTTTTCAAAAAACGAGTGTTTTTGAAGTCCACAACATGTACCTTACTATCTCAATGTTTTCTGAATGCACTGAAGAATGCAAAGAATACCTAAGTTGTTTTATAAATAATTACTCAATGGAACTTGAAAATCTCACATTATTTATAGCTTGGACTATAACAGCAAATTTAATAGATGACAGCCATTTCCAGATGCTTGTCATTCAGTCACACTAGCTTCAGAAACTGAATTCACTAAAATTATCAGGATATCATTTCAGAAATTTAGAAATACATAGCTGAAGTTTTAAATAAATTTACTAGCTGAATAACCCCAAATGTAGTATTTTAATTATGTTGCTCTGACCACATCTTTTTCTCTAGCAATTGCACAGTAAGCTAGAACTATGCTGCATAAAAACAACTGTAATAAATCTTACCAATTGCCTTCTTCAAAGCTTCAAAGGTGATTTCTTCAGTATTATCAACCTAAACACAAAGAAACAACGCCCCTTAAAACCTCACATGTAATATATAAGCTTCTAAAAAACAAGGAGCATGATAAATACAGAAGGCCAAGCCAGCCACAGCATTTTCTGCCTTACAAGTTTCTAATAGCTTTTTCTGGAGGTTCTATGACAGCTGACAGATCACTAATTTATGTTTTTAAGCTGCTTCAATTACTAAGGAAATTATCAAACAAGATCAAGAAAAACTTTCCAAATTCTAGCCAAGACAGTCTATGGCAACAATACTTTGGAAAAGGACTTAATTTTGGCAGAAGAGTCTTTTGGGTCAGGAATATGCTGCGGTGTTTCTGTAGTTAAGCCTCAGTACTGTTCTTGGACAGCTGTTGTGGACAACAGCAACTGCTTCCTGAGACTAGCTGAGCTACCAGCAATGTGGTACTAAAAGAAGAGATGGTAGCAAAGGGTAGAGTGGAAAATTATTATTGCTTTAGGCTAACTTCATACCAGTATGGGCTCCCAATAATTTGGTGCTTATGCCATAAACGTTGGAGCTAAAAGGCTCTTCTTAACAAGCTCTATTTGATGCACTGAGAAAATCTGTTCATTTAGCAATATGAATATATCCATTTGTTGCTGCAGATGTACTTCATTAGGAATTGCTTGGGGCTGCAAAATTACCAAAGATGCACGAACATTTCTCTGAAGAGCTCCAGCTCATGGGTCTTTTGAGTTTCAGTTCTTTGTAGACCTAGAGTTTCTGTATCATTAAGTATATTTACAGTGAAACCACTGTGATACTATTAGGGGGAGAATGCTTAGGTGGCAGAACAGTGTTCACTTGAATATACCATAGTTTCTTGCCTTGGACTGCCTTACCTTAATCCTTCAAAACTAACTACGTGTAAACTGCCAGCACTTTTATTTTTCCTTATAAATACTAATTGTTTAGAATGGTCTAATACGGTTTAAGATAAAAGATCTGTAAGGTAGCAAAAAGTTATTTTATCCTATTCAGAAGACTCCAAATTCCTTCAATTTTTTAATTCATTGACTTGACCTATAGTAAATGGAAAAGCCAGAAGTAACTGTTTCCTTTTTATGTCTGTGATGTTTCAGGAGATAGAGCTCTAAATGATACTTTTCTAACAGATTTTACCACATTAGCATTGTATTCTCTACCTCTGAATATATAAAAGGTTAACAAAGAAATGGCAAAACACCCTTTATGCCAAATATTTGTGGATGCAGCTAGAGATAGAGTATTCAGGTTTTGAAATAATCACCTTTTACATTATTCATATTTGGTAAATATTACTTTTTTATGGCAGCCTTTCAGATTTCTAATTAACATCCATAGTACTTGCCGATATTAGCCAGCATTTTACTTGGTTATTAATATCAGAAGATCTAGCTGCTTTTACAAGTGCTTTCATCTTATAAATGGTGGTAACTATGGAATAAACCATCTTCCTGAACAGGATTCACTAGCAGGACCTACCACAACAAAAAAAAACCCCTTTGATTGCATTTACAAAAGAACTGCATTTGTATCGTATACAGTAATAGATATTTTATGAATAAACAGTCTTCTACCTCAAGACAGTGTACCAATAATACCATACATAATTAATCCTAAAACTTCCATTAAGTACTTTATACTTGCAATCACAAAGCCTCACGGTCCTTTGGATTACGTTACACTTATAATCTACAAAGGAATAAACCAAGATATAATATACTTGTGAAGTTTCTTCTTTTTTCCTCCTCTTGGGTTACATCCAGTGTATCACCTTATGTGGCAGGTGGCCAAAAATGTGCATTATGAAGGACAGAGCACCATTATTGAAGTGATTGAGTCACCATCCCTGAAGGTATTTAAAAGACATGTAGATGTGGCACTTAGGGACATGGTTTAGTGGTGGACTGGGCAGTGCTGGGTTAACTGTTGGATTCAGTGATCTTAAGGGCAACGAGAAGTTCATTCTGGTCTATCTACCAGTTTTTCAGTTGTTCATGATATAGGTATCAAAGGGCAGTTAGTTAATTGGAAAGTACTGGGTTTGCCTTTGCATTATAAACAAACGTTGCAAAGCAACTAAAGGAGGAATACTTAATTTCATGCATTTCTGATCAATCAAATTCTTGTTTATAAGAAAGACAAACAGTAATTCATTATCCAAGACATTGTACCACATTAAACTGAGAACTCGTACAAAGATTTTGATTTATCTACAACTGCTGCATCATCTTCAAAAAATGTCCACAGATCAGTGCTTAACACATCAGCATCATCGTCTGAAGTGGAAACTTCTATAATTTAATTCTACTTGCATGAGAGATGTTCAATATCATACATATAACACATTATTTTAATATGTAATACATAATACAATAACATATAGTAAAAGATTTTTTAAAAAGATACTAATCGAAAAAAGCCCCATTCCTATTGGGAGCATTTACTTCCTTCAGAAAGCTAAAGATTGTGATAATCTGGCTTTTTTTCAAGCACTTTTTCTTCTTTCTTCTTAACTTGTGTCTAGTTCATCTCTATCCTTGCTAAAGCATGACAGCAAATGAACACAAAATACCATCTGAGGTATCATCAGCACAAAGCAGAAAGGAAAAATAACAGTGATGCAAAACGTAAATCACTTCTGCCCTCAAGTTCTAAAATGAAACTTGCTCCTTTGCAATGGCTTAATATTGCATTTTTAACTAACATTCAGCTTGACTCTATCCACACATTGTTTCATATCCCTAGCTGGTTTGTGCTTGAAGATGGCAAAGGTAGGTTTCTTTTGCAGGTCCAAACGCCTCAATTTCAACAGCTAATCTCCATTACAGCCAGCAGAAATCTGATTAATAAAAGTCAGCAGAATCTTGAAAAAGATTCAGCAGAAACAGAAATTTATTTTAAGACATACTTCAAATGAAGTGTCGTAAGATGTGGGATCATTTAAATTATAATGTAGTCTTCCTAAGGATAATTAGCATCAGCTCCTGTACACTACATATGAACTTTTTATTGCTACCTTATTCTTCCTGTGACTATGAAGCACTGTGTGCTAAACTCCTCTGTGGTTTATGTATGTAGCCCACCCAGCCTTTACCTGCCACCCTCAAAGACAGCAGGTGTCCCACTATTCTTCTATCTGTCAGCCCCATGCTGATGAACAAGACACTCAAGATACTTCAAATGATGCAGATATACAGATGCAGGAATTCATGTGATCCCTCAAAATCCAAAGAAAATATTTTAGGATATTTACTCACAAAATATTAGTTGTTCAGCATAGATATGTATTACAACCATATTCTGCAGTACTGTCTGTAAAAACTATAATGACAAAATGTTTTTTATAGCAAGATCACTTTTCTACAAGCACAGGAGTAAAAAAAAAAAACAACCAACCAAATCAAAATACCAAAACAAATTATATTGCTAAAACAATTAGATACAAGACTTTCTGGGAAAATCTCATTTGCACACACCCCGCCACCCCCCCAAGATACTGCTTCAAAATATTCCACCATTTTCATACCTTATCCTCTGTGTTATTGCCAGGCAGAATATCCACCTGAATAGATACTGTGTCCACAATGCTCTTCCTCCTAGAGAGTCTGTCCTCATCTAGAAGAAAAACAACTTATCTCATGTTTTGTATAACAGGTGAAACACAATCAAATTTCTACGCATCAGATGCCAATTTGTTTCTATATGCCTATCTAACCCAAGATCATGTATCTTATCATTTGGACTGTTGTGAAAAATTACCAGTTACTGATCTAAGTTACTAAATATGAAGGAAAATAACCTTTTTGTTATCCCTTTCCCCTCTGATCCCAGACCTTGCCAACTTTCCCTTAGAACACCAGAATTTTAAAAAAATTGATGAGCTCTTATCAAATGCCTAATAAATAACATAGCACATGATGATATATTGCTGCAGGGTAATTTACAAATATTTTTTTCATTGTGAAACTGAAATATTAAGATCTTAATCTGAAGGTATTCTGAAACAGAAGAGAGCTTCTTGGAACCTGCCTCATTGACAGAAGAAATGAAGACTTCTGAATGAAATGAACAGCACTCCTTCCTTATTCTTGTTACTATAAGCACCATATTCAGTCTGAAGTCTAAAAATCTACTTGTTAAAAAAAAATAATTCCATTTCTAACTTCCTAAAAACATTTTAGCAAGTCCAGCTGGCCTAAAATGTTGTCAGAGTTAGGCCAACTGTGGTAATACTAAAAAGAGCGCAACAATTTCATTAATGCATAAGCAGATTATCATCAAATGATCCATCAGCTGATAGATTTTCCTATTGCGATTGCATTCCTGAGACAAATAGACCAATAAACTTTTCTCATTTCTGATATTTAATCCATTAACAAAAGATTTAAAAAAAAATCAGTAAAAATACATTTACAGACATGTCACGAGGATCCTCTGACAAATGGAGACTTGAGTAGCCTGACTTTTGTGCATCTCATTTACAAAAACAACGAATTGTGATGTCACATTTCATATTTTAGCTGAGATCAAGACTTTTAGACCTGGACATTATTTTTTTGATGACTTGAACTGCACAGTTAGAAGCACCTACAGGCACCTGATACTAAGATAAGAGGAGCAACTGTAAAACTCCCCCACTGTAAGGTAGTTTATGCTGGTTCTTCTGCAGCCTTTGTTTAAACTGCTTCTAGCGAAGCCCTTTTGCAGTGCAAATATTGAGTATGAACAAACAGAATTCATTCCAGCAGACCTAAATATACTCGGCTTTTGAAAAAAATCAAGAAATAACTTTCACAAGTCACATAAACAAAATGCCATTTTAAGACCAAGAGGCAGTGAAAGAACAAGATTAGTGAAAAAACACCTGAATTCTAGCTAACTTTGCCAGGTTCTCAGAGACCCGGAGCATTTGAAGTGGCATTTTGAAGGTTTTACTTAATTTTTAATCCCTGATGGCTCGCTGGTACACGACCCAGTACACACAATCTGAGGAAAGCACCTTAGCCCTCAAGAATAAACACAAGACAAAACTACATCTTTGCTGCCATCTTGCTGCTCTCTCTGTAACTGACATGCAAACACCAGAAGATACATCTTTGGGACTACTTTGGATAGAATTCATTGTTGCAATGGATAACTTGCTACACTTGCCTAATAAAAATGCCCATTTGTCTTTAATTTCAACGTATTAAGTGGGTAAAAATTTGTGAAAACTGCCATTTTTTCCGTTGTATGATCTAAAGGCCATCTCCACACACACAAAGGAGCCCAGCGGCACAAGGGCAGTGGTGCAGCCCTAACACCTACTGCCCCGGGCTCTGCCAGGGCTGTCCCTGGCACCCACCCATGGGGCAGTGGGAGCAGCTCTCTGGGTCACCTCACTGACTGTGGCGGTATCGGTGACTGGGGTACCGGACACATTGCGGGATGCAGGGCAACAGCATCTTGGGATTGTGTAAGGCTTAGTAAGGGATGTTTAGAGGAGGAAGCAAGGGTGGGGAAAAGGAGGACTGAGATGGTTTGAGAAGGAGCAAGCCAGGAAAATAATGGGATAAGGGGGTGAAGGCATCAGTCCCATGTAAACCAGTTACTGATTGGTACCTGCATCTGGCCCTGCCCTGAGCATCACCAGTGCAGCCTGCCCCATCTTCTGAATAAATTCCATTTCTCTTTTCCTGGGGGAGGGACTCTATTCTTTGTGCAGGTGTGCACATGGCGGGGTCTGAGTGCAGCACCTGGAGTCAGGCCACAGGTCAGAAGGCCTGCGTGTCTGGAGCAAGCGACAGTGCACAGTATCAGCGTGTGATCGCGAGGGAATATCAAGCTGGACCAGCAGGTGAGTGGGTCAAGTGGCCTGGGACCACGGGGTGTCTGTGTGTGTCTGGTGCTCTGTGTGTCTCTGAGGGGGAGGCATCTGGAGCAACCTGGAGGCTCAGACCGACTGTCCAAAAGACCACGGAACCTGGGGGGTTTACCGAGACCCACATGTACACACGTCTGCGCTTCTGCGCACAGCTGGGATCTGTACCAGCAGCTGGACTGGGGCTGCAGGCCATGGGGACTCACATATTCAGGTGCCAGTGACTGGGGAGACTGCGAATCAGGAGACAGCTGGTGAGCAGTATGTAAGCCCAGCTACTGGTGGGATGCACATAGAACATATGCATGTAAACCTGTCCCACTAACAGGCCTTTATCCTGAACAGCCAGCCAATAAGATGAATCATCATTCTGTGAACAGCTGAGAGCTCCTTCCAGCTTTTCACCAAGTTCTTGTAACATCACTCAGAGTAATTAGCACTACCACAAAAACAATACCTACAGCCCTACTACCTGCTCAGAAAAAGAAAATAAGAAGCTACCATATTGTAGAATCCCAAATCAAGAGTAAACACAAAGACAAACCTTGCAGCTGCTAACACTGTTACAGGTATATCAAGGAGATAACAAAAAAAAGCAGAAGGAACACGAAATACACTAAGTACAACACAATTTCTGGCCTAAAGATCTTCTAAAAACATATTTTGTTTTTGACTGTGCACAACCTATACAGACACACTACAGCTAGCAGTAGAGCAGGCTGACTACAACTCAGTTTTACCTTTTGACTTGTGTCTGCACTTATGAGGTTTTTTGCCTGATGGAAATAGAGCTAAATTAAAAAAAATAAATTACACATTTATAGAAAAAAAAATATTAAATGTGCATTTAAATTATCAGCTTCCCCCCTCCCCAAATAAGGAAGAGAACAAGGTACAAGAAGTTGCAGATATTAATGTCATTCAAACTGACAAAAGACAGGATGATGATTTTACGTCTATAAGTAATTGTTAAGCACTATATCACTGATATTCAGAAATGCTAGAAATAATTAGGATAAAAGCTTTACTGGCTTTCTGGGTTCAACTGTAACTTCCACAGGAATACAGAAAAATTGGATCCATCTTTTACTAAAATTAATAGTATGTTTTGAGCACTATACTCTAGCATTATAATACTAGCAATGAAACATTTCACTGAAGTAAAAAATGGAAAGTTCAAGAATTCCAAAATACTCACTTTGATCTTGATATAGTTAAATCAAAACCTTGGAAGTTATATCCCACAGGATCAGAGATAAATGATCTTAATTAGACATGATAACAGACATGGAACCTGTTCTGATTACAGCTCTTTACAAAAAGATTATTCTAGTTCTTTTGTAATCTGATTCACATATGCTAAGATTTAGTGTTTCTCTAAACAGCTAAGATGGCTGTTTCTCATCACCTGAAGAGGCAGTTAATCACATATTTGCAGTTAAACTCACTTAACCTTGATGTCAGAGCTTGCATTATCTTTCTCTGTAGAAATGCATTTTTATCGAATTATCCAAGAAAACCCTAGCAAGGTCATTTGAGTACAAATAAACCTCAGTTCCTAGAGGAGGCTTAACAGAAACTTCACACCAGGCTCTTTTTCTTGTTCACTCAGTAAAAATTTGAAAACATTTCCTTACTGGCTACCTACCTCTTCTGTCAATAGTAAAATGTAATGTTAACTGTTTTTCTGGATGCTAGAAGAAATAATCTGTCAAGTAGAACAACATTTTCCTTTTTTAGAAGAAGACAACCAGCAACAGAAAACAACACACTGCAGTTGTGTCAGAATATATCACTAGTTTGCCTGCTAGCACTTGGGACAAAAACACATCTGCTGTTCTCGAGAACTCATTCCCTCCCATAGCAGCTATCCAAAAAAGCTTATTCAAGAGCAGGCAGCAATGTCTCTGAATCGTACTGTAAGTGTGACAGATCTGGTATTCACTGTCCATAAGTACTATGTTTCTTTCTATGTGTGTGCTACAAAACACAAGAATCGCATTTTCCTGCTAGGTACTTCCATTTCACAAAAAGGTCATGTTTCAGACAGGGATGCCCCACCTTCTATTTACAATAGCAATTAGTTATGTACAGACAAAATGCACACATGGTTAATAAATTCTTAAAAAAATGTTTTTCAGCCCATTTTTCTCAATTGGCTGTTGAAAATACATTAAAAAATGAGAACACACAGTGCCGCATACCAGCTAGTCATTCACACACTATTCTTGCATCCTGGGTAGCACAAACTCTCACAAATCTTCCTCAGGCTATTTTCATTGTGTTACCTGACATTAAGCTAGCATAGGTATCTAATGGATGAAAACATAACATTCTAGATTAAATCAACATCTGCTCATCAGGAATTTTACAAAAGCCATAACTGAAGTCAGCACAAATCCATAAGGCAGAAGGATGGAATATGTTCCAATCCAGTGTTTACATAAAAAGGATAAACTATGTCAACTTGTGTAATCCTTCCTTACCTGCTAACCCAAGTTAATACTGAGTGAGGAACAGTAAGGTATTCTTTCAAAAGCAAAGACTATATTAAAGAGTTGAAGTGGGTTCAAGAACTTTCTGCCCCACCTCCTGAATTTAAGGAAAAAAATAATATTAAAGGACACAAAGTTGAAACTTCTTAGCCATAACACAGGTGCTAACGAGGGGGGAAAAAAATAATCTTGGAAAACAAAATCACACTTAGGATTAAGTTTTGTTGCCAAGTAGTCACATTACATTTCATTGGCCCACGATACTTTAAGAAAGCATTCTTAATAACTGCTACTTCGTAGTTTTGCCACTAATCACCACTCACCTGTTACCTGGGGTACATATGGAACTGACAATCTTTCCACGCTGTATCCACTGCCTCCTAATGATTCTGCAATCTTGTTCGTCAGGAAAAATAAATTTTTTTCATCCTTCTCTAAGGATTTTGGAAGACTGTGAAAATATATATTTGAAGTTATTATCTACCAACAGAGATTTGTTCATTAAGCAAAGTACTTTTCCAATGTATGCAAGCAACCAAAAAGGGTCAATGGTAATGATCTGATGGAAATAAAAATTGCTCAGTTTTTTAGGAATAAATATACAGCTGCAAATTGCTCCATTGAATACCTCTGTAACAGTTTAAATTATCTTAACATTTCTTGGTTATCTGAAACTTGTTCCTCACCCATTCTGCACATCTTGAGAGAATATGGTCTCTTACATAGAAAAACTGCAGAGTATTTGCCATTTGCCAGCAACGTGCCATTTCATCAAAAAAAGTTAAGGATATCCTGGGCTACACCAGGGTTACTGCCAGCAGGCTGAGGGAGGAGATCCTTCCCCTCACCACTGATAAGGCCATACCTGGAGTGCTGTGTGAAGTGCTGGGCTCCCCACAACAGTAGAGACAAGAGTTCAACAATGAGCCACTAAGGCTGATTAAGGGACTGGAGCATCTCTCCAATGAAGAAAGACTGAGAGAGCTGGGATGGTTCAGCATGGAGAAGAGAAGGTGGATCTTATCAATGTATACAACTACCTTAAGGGAGTGAGGATGGAAAGACAATAGTCAGGCTCTTTTCAGTGGTGCCCAGTGACAGGACAAGAAGCAACAGGCACAAACTGAAACACAGAAGGTTCTGCTTGAACAACAGGAAACACTTTTTTTACTGTGAGAGTGAGCAAGCACTGCCACAGGTCGCCCAGGGAAGTTGTGGAGTCTCCATCCTTGAAGATATTTCAAAGCCATCTGGATGTGGTCCTGGGCAGCCTGCTCCAGGTGACCCTACTTGAGCAGCAGCATTGGACAAGGTGATCTCCAGAGGTCCCTTCCAACCTCACCCATTCTGTGATGCAGTGAAAGTGCATTTTGCTGTGTTAGCACTTACACCAAGCATCATAATGGGAAGATGTAAATGCCTCTGACTACAGTAAAAAAAGTCTGAAAAACGTATTTTTTCCATATATGCTTTTAATGCTTGGTTTTCTTCTGCCTATTCTGTATGCTATTCATCCTCTAAATTGTTTTTCACATAGGCAATGTATTTCAGTAATGTGTGATTTTTTAATGGTAAAATAGGTACTTCACTGTTCCTCGTTTCACATTCTATATGTACTTACTTGCATTTATCCTTGAAAATTGTTTCTGGCAGTAAATAAGGTGCTTCCAAACTTCTAGTTTCAATGACCTGAAAAAAACCCAAGACAAACAGTAGAATTGGAGTAGTTCCATAGCTGTTTTCTCCAATGACTAAGTTGCCTAAAGAGGTTTTACTGTAGCAGATTACCAACCCTTCACTAACATCTACCTCAGCAGAAATTAGGCCTTTAGAATTTATTTTAATCAGAGAAAAAGATTGTGGCACTCACTCTTTAGACTAAAAATCTAGTTCTCAGGTCTTCTGCATGTCAGTACTGTTACCAAAACCAGTGAGGCTGTAAAGTCTTACACCAGATGGGGATTTAGCCCATTATATATGGTGCCATAAACAAAATACAAATGCTATACCCTGAGAGAAGAATACTCTGTGCATAATTTTTAAAGTCTGCAAGTAATGCCATCAGAGATTGAAGACAAAGAGCAATGTTGGTGGACACAAGTACAGGAGATCAACACCACAAGCAATTACTTGACAAGTTATTTACCCATTTTACAGTAGGATATGTACTGTTCTAAACTGACTTAAATGACTTAATTATGTGTTACCTTGCTGACATGCTGACAAAAAGCAGGAACTGCAATCATCTGACTCAGAAAATTTAAATATGCTGCAACCAATGCCATGACACCACAACGATTAAACATCGGCAGATTATCCTCATTGATGATGGCAATGTCCTGAAATATAAAGGATAGCATCATACTTTTCAAGTTAACAGGCTGTCCTGAATATATGAAAGTTGAAATTATTGTTAGTAACACTAGCTGACATATGATGACTATCTGGTAGTGCTTAGCATTTAATACTGCTTATCTTAAAATCCTAATCTTTTAGCTCACTCCTGAATTACATCTATATATTGATCCAGAGTTAAAAGAACTTGAAGGATTCAACCCCTATGAAGAGAAATAAATCTACTCAACTCAAACCTCTGCTTTCCAGAGAGTACAGGTTAATGACTGTAAAGTCTCTTGTCCTTATCACCTGCTGATCCTAACTTTTTAAAGGAAAAGTTGAAACAGTAGATTAATAATAAAAATCACTCTTGTAAGTCACAGATACAGTACCATAAAGGGAATTATTTAATGGTTATTAACATTTCTATGTTTATTCAGATTGTATTATTTTTGCTCTAGTAAAGCTCACAATGTCATTTTCATCAAGTAAGGATTTGGTTCAGTGACATTTTAAAACTGAGGATGCACTCTGTGTTTCAGAGGTTTCATAACGCAGGTGCACTCTAGGGAATAAGGTTAATGACAGCAAGTGAATTGGGAATACAGGACAACTTCAAATTTCTATGGCACATACTAGCACAATTTTTTTGGAATGCTTTAATTTCAACACAGATAAATCTACTAAGCTACACTGTTTCACTGAGTACTGTATGAGAGTATGAAATAATGTTTGATCCTGTAAAGGAATAAAGGCTGTCAATACATTCATACAATTTTACTCAAAGGTAAGATTAAATAGCCTGTTTCAACAAATATTTCCAACTGATCAATTAACAAAAAGCTTTCTCCCAAGGTGAGGACAACCCATACAATTTATATGGAATACTGATGCAAGATCACAGGTTGTAAGAATATATTGTCAATTTCCTAAATAATATATCAGTCATTCTAGGGGATATTTCAACAAATATCACATCTCCTATATTTCCTGAAGAGAACATGCGGTAGAAGTTTGTAACAAATCTGATTAGTTGAAGCTTCCCTATTAATAGTGGTAAGTACAAAGCGCACTTCCTTAATGGATTGAACAAATTTGAACTGAATGATGTGATTTCCAATCTGAAGATAAATATACAAACAAAAAAAAGTTATCCACATCTCCAATTAAAAATTTAAATCGTCTATCAATGAATGTAACACTGATTTAGACTCGTACCTGCAAAGCAATAGCTAATCGAATGAGATCAATAACCACTTCTTCATTGGCTAGTTCAATTGTGGTAAGAGCTAGAGATGTAAACAGTAGTTCAAAGTTTTTTTGGACATTGTCTTCTTCTTTACAGCCTAAGTAGATGTGTCTGTACAACTGCTGACCATGCTATAAAAGACAAAAAAGGGAAAATGAGTACTAAAATCACAGAATAATTTAGGTTAGAAAGGCAATTTAAAGGTCCTCTAGTCCTAATCCCTACTCCAGGCAGGGCCAACTTTGATGTTAGATTATTTAGATAAAGAATTAATAAAAATGGATAAAATAAAATACATGTATATACATATATACACAAAAAATCAAGAAGACTATAATCTGTTTATAACAACAGCTTCTGTATAAACACAGTACTATTTAATGTAGAACTATACAGGTGGGGAAGATACAGAGAACTGTATGTGAATATTGCACTGCATGTCAGACATTGGCATTCATTTCCTATTGACATAGTCAGAAATAAATCTGCCCGTTTATGAAAAGGAGGGAGGAAAAAAGTAGATCTTGAAACATCCTCAAGAACATTCAAGTAACTGAGGAGCTTTCAAGGGTTATCCTTGTGAAGTTATCAATTTTATTCATTAAGCAAGTCTCCTTGAATAGCAAACCAAGAAAAAAATTCTTCTAGAGGATGTTTCAGAAGATGAGTAGGGCTCTCTAATGTGCATAGGGGCCTTCACTAGCTGTAGTGAAGAACACAGGTTATCTAATGAAAGACCCTCAAATTAAAAGTGACTTTCCCTTCCTTGTAACACTGTGCTTAACCAAATCTTTGTAAAGAAACTATTATCTTAACACAAAAAACCCTCTAAACAAACTAACAAAAACCCCAAACCAAAAGAAACCACAGAAAGGCAGGATAAGCAGCAGCTTTTGCATGCAACAACTCAGTACTACTCCAGCATTCTTAGTTTGTTGAGGATACAGGTCTGTATCAGTTGACAGTTGATTTTCAAGATCTAAGGACTGATGCTTTATCTCTGGAAGAACTAGTTCAGCTCCAGAAGGAGGAAACCCATTTTTAACATCTGCTTTTCAAGCAGGACATATACACATAAGAAATAATAAAGATGATGTTACTTTATTACTTCTAAAATCAATTATATAGATGTTCAAATATATGTTTTATTTACAAAAAAGGGAAACCAAGCTACTAGCAAAGCACAGAAGCCATTATGAAATAAGCATTGTAAAAGTTTGCTACTTAAATACAAAGTATATTTGGAAAACAAAAGTGAAGTATATTTGGAAAACAAAAGTGAAGTATATTTGGAAAACAAAAGTAAAGTATATTTGGAAAACAAAAGTAAAGTATATTTGGAAAACAAAAGTAAAATATATTTGGAAAATAAAAGTAAAATATATTTGGAAAACAAAAGTAATGAAATTATTCATCCCACTGATAAAAGAATTGCATTTGGACATGAAAATAGATTATTACATGATCTTCTCAACACACAGTATTTTTCCAGAAGATGGCAAAATGCAAGTATTGCCAATGTTGAAGTAATCTTTATGTTTGCATAATTCCAGTATTAATCAAAACAGGTGTAAGTTTACCACAAGGAGTATCAAGTGTACTAATTTAGCAAGAACATTTCTCTTGCAATGTTACTTGAAAGTTGCACAAGTCTAGTTTGCATGTTATTACATATGTAGCATTTTTGCCTCTGGACAACTTAAAGTGCAATTACTCTGTTTTATAATTAGAATATTAAATTAAGTCAGCACTCTGAAGACAAATTTTTTTATTTCACGGCTAATAGGAAACAAAGTAGCATGGGATAGCTGGAAGAAGTCAATATATTTTCTAGCTAACAATGATAAATGTTCTAAAGCCTGCTTTAGAGGTGACTTCAGTAATTTGTATTTTTTTGTTTACAAACCTATCTATACACGTAAACCACGGTCAAGAATGACAGACCACACTAAATAACTGTAGTATATTTCCCACAAAGGAAATAAAGTGTTTACTATAAAGAATTTCACTCTACATAATCATCATCTAAAAAACCCACCACCTGTTTTTCTTTAGAACCAAACATACTCAAAAGTCAACTAGCATAATGTCCTGTAAAAACAAACTTGTAAGGAGATGCATTTTTTCTTCAATGTTAAATTTCTTTAATATCTTTACCTAAAAGGTAAGACACAAGTCCCTATACAAAGTTTTTTTTTAAAAAAAGATTTATAAATAGAAATTCATCTGAAAATACAACAAAATAAAAGCTATACGAACGAAGAACTACTACCAAGCATAAATAAAATGCTGCATAGGGATCTAACTGTAGGGAAGTTTTTTTTCAAAATAATGGTTTAGATATACACTGTTCTAATTTCATACATGCAAGAATTTTCACTGAAGATGTAAATGAAAATTTCATTCCACGGAACCACCTCTCAAGTCTAGGGCGCCTCAACAGTGAAGTCACTGTAATTTGAATTAAAATTGCTTGATAGTGATCTTTGCAACCTGTCACAAAAACAGTTACAGAAGAACAGCAAAGCAACTGATTCAGTTATTGTGGCACTGTGCTCCCCCCACCATCCCGACCTAACAATTAACAACTGCATTTGGCCCGAAGGGGATTTGGGAGCTTGACTTCAGCAGCATGCCTATCTCACAAAGCAGGTAATGGATGTGGTCTAACAAGCAATCTGAGGGACACCCGGGCTGAGGTGGGGGCCTCACAGCCTGGTGTCGCTTCAGTGAAGGCCAGGAAGGCTCCCACAGATCTGTAACTGTGAATCTGTACCACAGATCTGTCTGTACCGAATCCTCCCTGCGCCCCGCTGACCTTCCAGAACTGATACCTCCTTAAGGGCCGGTCGGCACACAATAATTCACTTAGTCCCATCTCACCATAAGTACAAAATCTGGCACTGTAGATGATTTTTTTTTTTTTGAGGACAAGAACTCAAACTATGAGATGGGTCGATGGGCCTGGACCTCTCTCCTCACCAAGCAGGGATGTCTCTTTACTATAAGATTTGTGCCTTTGACTACATCAGATGTCACCTGGGACAATACTGTTAACAGAAGTGCTGAACTAGTAACTCAAGCTCAATTTCTGCAGGAAGTGCTTTTATAAGCAGCAATGCTGAACTCGTCATATATGTCACCTTAGTAAAGCATCAATTTTTTTCAACTTTGTGAAACTGTTTCAGTGAAAGGCCTTAAACTGGGCTCTGACAGGCAAATATTGACTCTGAAGAGTGGCTGCACATATAAATCCTTTAGACTTAAAAGTTGACCAAGTCCGAGACTAGGATTGGATCTAGGCGCACCTAGACTACTCTCTGAGAAGGAGTTTAGAAAGCAATGGGATCGCTTCTAAACCTTGTGACTCAACAGGGGGGCTGTCTCCCCCACAACCCCACTGACTTATCAGAGTAACATAACAGTTACTTTATCTTCTTTCCAGATAGGAAAGTTCACTTTTTCATTCTGTTACCTTTTTCATGAAGCTCACGTCTTGCCTTGAAATTTTGTCTCGTTTTATCTTTAGATCAGAAACATCTGGTATTATTCTACAAAGGAAACAAAAATGTTGTTTTAGCAAAAAGAAGTTGAAATGGAAGAGGATGTGAAATACATGAACTATTCAACCAAATCTTGAAGCAATTTCCATTTTAATTATATCAATGTTTAACAATGAAATTCAAATTTCATTTGAAGAGGGAGAACCATACACAGAATTATGACAATCACTTTTTTTTTTTTTCCTCTATATAAAATACCACATTCTGTCTTCTGGTTAAACTAGCCGATATTTGCAATGGTCATTTAAGGTATCATGTACTGAGGCTTACCTGTAAAGCTCTTGCCATCAATAAATGATGCTGAGTACTGTGCATTTATCAGAACAGCACATTAACATTTCAAATGAGGAAAAATATTTAAAAATCAACAGTACTTATCAATTCAGATATTAAACTAGAATTTCAAGTAGGCCAAAGCAAACAGAAAGAACTACCGTATCCCTCTGAGCTTTGCTCTGTTGTCATGCCGATCGATGAGATTATGCAATATTTCCAAGACCAACTGCCTTAGCTCAGAGTCTTCCATGAGTGAAGGAGACAATAATGGGTCCAGAAATGGGGGAGGAAGTGCATTAGTTATTGTCGTTGCTTTGTATCCTGAAGTCACCTGTTCATTATTGGAAGTAAAATTAGCGTGTGTCATTATTGCATTGTAAGAATTACTTGCAGCTGTCACTCACCTTTTAGTGGGCTTGCTTTGGCACCTGAAAGGTGGATTCATACTCCAGTATTGTATTAGTTTTGAAAATTCCTAAACTCACTATGAATTTGGAAATACTTTTATACTTATGTTCAAATGAACTCCCTCATCTGTTTTAAAGTGGTACTTCTCAGGATCTTTCTTCTACCAACACATCCGAAAAAAACCAAATTGAAATTCTTTCAAAAAATGACCTGTGAAAAGTTGCAGGGCATAAAATGAAGAGGTAATAATTCCAAGAAATTTTTCTATTTCAGGGTCTGAGCTGCTCATACGTGGTACCAAGTACGCTCAAGTGAAGAAAAAGAGAAATCAGGGCTTTTATATACATCTTGAACATTCATGGATATTACTTTATTGCAAAAAAGCAAGCAGCAAACATCATTTTCTTAAAAATCTGGTACCCTAGTGTTTTTTGGGGTTTTTTTTGTTTGTTTTTTGTTTGTTTTTTTTTAACCTAATACTACCTCTGACTTGCCTCATTCAATAACCTTTATTTAAAGCAAGCTCTGTAGATACATAAGGAAAAGTTAACTTCTATCTGGCAATTTAAACATTAATTTGCTAAACATTTACAGCAGTCAGAAATGTTGACAATTTACTGTCCCTTAAATGGAGGTTACCAGAATTTTACACCACATTTTTTTAAACCACACCACATGAGCAAGCGCTATTCCTATAGCGTAACTGAACAGGCTGAAAGGAAGCTAGCCGGCAGAGGACCATGAGGGTACATGAAGGTATTTCATCAATCATTTTGAAAATGGAAAATTACTAATATTACAAACAGTAAGATTGCAAATAGAAGTGCATGCTTTTAATGAAATGCCAGATTTTAATTGCCTACACCACATTGTCTGCCTGTGTGCATGACAACAGGCTAATTATATTACGAAGTCTTATTCTTTTGTAAAGAATACACGATGTGCAATGCTCCATTCAGAACAGGCAGGGTTTAGTAGTTTCTAGTTCTTTATTATGTGTGCAGACTAAGCCTTTTATGCCACTACAAAAGCTTTGCTCTGAATACAAACCCCTTCCCACACTTTTTCCATTATATTTATCATTGTCCAAGCAATTAATTAAGCATCAAAACATTCACTTTCACATCTTTGTGCCATGATGGGATTTTTACTTCTGTATTCTAAAAGAGGCTCAAAAGCAAAATTCAGTGTCAAAAATATTTAATTCCTTCCACATGCATAATTTGAATCCCTTAAAGCATACTTAAGACTGTGCAGCACCCTGAATAATTAGAACAATTCCTACCAACTTCAATGGAAATTTTTCAGACTGGTGAGATTAATATTGTCAGGAAAAATTTAGGCATAGCTGAGTCTACCTTTAATGAAGGCAATGTGCAAAATGACCCCGAGG
Source organism: Microhierax caerulescens (assembly GCA_035590215.1). NCBI lineage: Eukaryota > Metazoa > Chordata > Aves > Falconiformes > Falconidae > Microhierax > Microhierax caerulescens. The sequence goes on from JAVJGJ010000037.1 coordinate 13,479,023, forward strand.
CCCCTTCTAATGTGTTTTCTCTCCTTAAATTGCAACTGTGAATACTCAGCTCTTCTGCAAGCCAGAATCTAGAATTTCATATTCTGACAAGCAAAGAAGAGTTTTAACTGATTTGCCTAACACCACACAACAATCTCATGTCAGAGCAGGGACAGAAATTAATTTTCCAGGAAGGCACTCTTCTGCTTTAGTCATGAAAACATTCTTCATGCTATTTCCCCTACTTCAGTCACTAAGCAGTTTTAGGTTTCTGCAACAAAATAGGCCAGAATTCTACAGGCAAAGGCCTCCTTTACTACCCACTTCTGATTTGTACCATCAGGATGTATTTCCAGAAAAACTCTTTGAAGGTTCACAGTTGAAAAATGTACTGGTGATAGAATATTTAACCATACCTTACAATGAACTTGAGAAATACTAGAAAGGAAAGAACAATGGTGTCTGAAGCTCTAAGGGCTTTGAAGTAGGCATCCTTTCCTACAGTTTAAAAAATATTAGCCATTCGACTAATTACAGGTTTTCTGGTCAAGAGACAAAAGTGATTTCACTTTGATGTTGCCAGCACTGCTCAATGATGATGATCAACCTCTCGATGTTCTTTTGGATCTGCAGATCCAAAGTGCTCTAAGAGATGAAAAAATATTTCTTGAACTGCTTGTAATGTTAAGTTGGGAAAACACTGTCACAATTTTATGCAGTAGAACTGCAGATCTAAGTAATATGAAGTTATGTTTAATTTCATAATGCAGAGTTGTAATACTGTACTTGTATGTATAAAGTGAAGCACTGTGTGTTTATAATACAGTATACTGAACACAAAGGCTTACCATAAGTAGAGATCTCAGTAACATGATTTGAATCCTCCTAGTTCCCAAATCTCTACAATTGGAAAAAAGTTGAAAATCAGTTTCTTTGCATATTTTCAAAATATTCTACTTCAAACATCATTTTAGCATCTCCATTTTTGACAAGGGAATACAGCAATCTTGGAAGGGATGCTAGCCAACCACAAATACAGAGCAAATCTCTCTAAATGAGGTGCAATAACTAAATGTTTTTGAACAAGACATTTAAAGGAAGGCTTAAAAATCAAAGCACATATAATTAAAAAATACAGTAAATGATATATGTGAAGCACATCTAAATCTTTGTGTTTCATTCCAAAACCTCTTTGTATCTTGAACTTTTCAACTGCTACATGCTTGACTTAATTTTCACAAGCATCAGTGCTCAGCATTTCTTCTGAATTAAAATTTGAGTCTTTTAAGAAACCAGGACACTTCTTGTTTAAGTCAGACCCCAAAACTTTGAGACTAGAAAAAAGTTATCTGCAAAATCAGTTGGAAAAACTGAAAGAACCCTCAGTTTTCAGATCACAGGAAGGAACACAGAACACCACTTAACCTTTCTTCATCTGTTCTCATTTCCATCTGCTAGTACAAAAAAAGGTTAAATATTAAATATCTATTGGTATATAGTCACATATGCACTGTTCTTGCAAGATCTTACAAGATAAAAGTGCACTTGGAATAAATTGGCCCATTCAACGAGACTCTTTCACGAAAGTTGAAAAGGTACAAACCCTTTTGTCCACCAAACAGTGCAAGGAAAGAACAAGCCTCTTTTCAAGTTATCCCTTACATAACAGTGGAAATTTCCACCTTCACGGGCTATAATCCTGCTATATCCAGTTGGCAGTATCATTCATATGTCTTGTGTAACAGAGACAAATTTTCAGGTAGGTGACACAACACTGCATCAGCAGTCAGAAAGCCCGCTTTATTTGGAATGACATATACGCATCATACTAACATGCTACTCAGTCCCATGGTTACACAGAATCACATAAAGGAAAATTGTGTAGTTAAAAAACAAACAAAACCCGGTACACCAACTGGTAATCCAAATACAGAATTCTAAAGGGATTAGTATTTTCAAATACCTTTTCAACACGTGACAACTGCTTGGCACAGACACATTCCTAACTTCCATGGAACAGTATCCCATACTGCAGGGACCCAATACTCAATGAAAAGCTACCAAGCAGCCAGGAGAATGACAATGACTTCTACTTAAGCTAGCAGGTGATTGGACACGTGGCACAAAGTATCCATGAACACCTGGAAAGAATAGCTGCAACCTTTCCACTGACTTTCCCCATACCGAGAAAAATGTGTCTTTGATCATAATTATTCATGTTACAGTGAAAAATATTACTCCGGTCCATGGCTGCTTTTTAATTATGGGTTTATTACAGAAATCTGCCCACCTGTATCTTTTTCCTATTTCTAAACAAACAGAGAAAATCTAAACCAAAACAAATTAACTGGAATTTCTGTGGTTTATTTCTTAATCTGAAGTCATCTTGTACAGAATTAAGAAAACCCAAAAAACATTTGTAAATTATGCAGCTACTTGAAAAAACGTAGTCACAGTTCAATTTCCCTCACTCACAAAATACACATATAAGAAGTTATGGAATTAACCACCATTAAGTGAATAATTTTAGGAATGTTTGTACAGATGTGGAGAGAAGAAATGTTTTAGTGCAAAAAAATAAACTCCATTCCAATCGCTATTTTCTAACAGTAATCTGTTTGGCAACTAATTTCATATTGCTAAAACTGTGCAAATCTTGATTCTGCACAGTACTTAATACAGACCTTAATGAGCGAGAATTTTCATTTCACTTTTCTTAATGCTTTTCACTTATCAGGATTCTAAAATCTCAATTTTTAATCAGAAATTAAAAAAATATAGGATCTACAAACCCAAGGTGACTGATATCCAGTGATTGTGTAGTTGTCCCCAAAACAGGTACTTTCCCCATAATGAACATCATAATCTCTGATCTCTGGTAATCTGGGAGATTGCTTCCAAAAAATCCTAAATAAAAATGGAATAAAATTACAGAAGGAAAGAGATATAGAGCCCTTCCCTTTCTAAGAAAAGCCTTATGAATACAAGGAATGTATTAATAATTCAAGGAATGTATTAACAAGGTCAAAATAGATGAAGTATAAACCCATGATTTGTTTTAGGGTATAATACTCACATTTCAAGCATTGGGACAGGCTGACCAGGGAGGTGGTTGAGTCACCATCACTGGGGGTATTTAAAAGACATGTAGATGTGGCACTTAGGGACATGGTTTAGTGGCAGCCTTGGCAATGCTAGACTTGATGACATTGAAGGTCTTTTCCAACCAAAACAACTCTATGATTGTATGTTCATTTCTGCTGAATGGCTTGACAGTGTCTTTTCATGACACTCACTTTCTTCTTTGAATCCTGAAACTTTCTAATTTTATCTTCCTTTAAATATATAATTTAAAATTAAGTATGTGACATCTGTTAACTTGTAACTAGTGAGGCATTGGAAGTGTTTCTAATGGAAAAACTGTGTTACTTTTGCCTGTTCTGAAGTCATCATTAAATATTACAGGTGTGCAAACAGGAATCTCAGACATTTACTTGAGACTACCGTGCTGAGCATCTCTAGTGCCAGCACAGTTGGCAGCAGAGCACTCCAGCACAGTGCACAGGGCTTTCCAGAACTGGGGGAACCTCAGGGAAGTGGAGAGACTCACCAGAAGCCTACAGTTTGTGCCACAGCAGCTGAGGAGATCTAGGCAAGGCCAGGAGCAACAGCAGACAAGCCCCCTTATCTATAAAAGAAGCCCCTGGGGAGCACTAGTGACCAGGAGCAACATAGCAGCTAGCATGCAAGGAGGGTGCTGCAGCTCTGCCAGCTCAACAAGGGAGCAACGGTATCCACACCTGGCAGAAAGCCACGGCCTCTCTAAGCTCTGCACCCACCATGGCTGACGCAGCCGCCCAGACAGAGCTGCGGTGGGAGCGTGCAG
>JAVJGJ010000037.1:13497346-13542381 GCA_035590215.1 Microhierax caerulescens
TTTTTTTTTTTTGGGGGGGGTTTTTTTTGTTTGGTTTTTTGTTTTTTTTTTTTTTTTTTTTTTTTTTTTTTTTTTTTTTTTTTTTTTACACAAAACACATTATAGAAATTTAAGTGAGAATTCATTCACCTACATTAACATTATGCATGTATGCATTAGGAGACTAAGACTGAAGAAATCAGTACACTAAAACCTTAAACATACTTTCAGTTCGGCAGAACAAGCTTGTGCATTAAATATGTTTTTAAAAGTGTTCACTAAGAGCATCAGCTTAAATCACGTTCACTCTTCAGCACCATAAAAACACAGCTTTAGAGAATTACAAAAAGTCAAATACTGAAATGCCAGAGTTTAGCGACATAGTTGTAGTTTAGCAACACATTAGCGACATAGTTGTAGTATCTTCTGATAGCAAAAGATCTTCTAGTGTTTCAAGACTACTACAGTCTTAAAAGTTCCAATATAAAAATCCTGTTGCCTCCGGTAACATCAGTATCTCAGAAGTTACCGTAACATTGCTAGCTTATCAGATTTTAATAATAAAAAAGCCCTAGGCACCCTGTTAGATAAGTAAGAAGAAATAGTTTTACAAATGCACAATGATTAGAATTCTAAAAGGCATGACAATTTGTATATAATCCACCCTGAGTACCACTACACTGCAGCTTTACTCAACTGCTGTGCCCCTCAATCTTCCCGTTTTTTTTTCCCTGTACTGCCTAGACTGATGTAGACAGATGGGCATCCTTTTCAGTACAGAGAAGGTATAAATGACAGTGCAGTTCTGTCATTCTCATTGCCTTTTTGACAGATTCCCTAAAACACAGCAGCATTAATGGCAGGTGTTGGAGGGCAAGGGAAATAAAGAAGAACACACAAGAGTTAGTCTATCTGGAAGAATTCTAGTTAAATGTAGTAAAAATAAGTTATGTTTTAAGTGTTTGTATATGCAATCCTACAGAAGGTGACTTCTCAGCATTGTTAGGAATCTCATTTTAGAATAGGTTAAAGAAAGAAATTGCAATCCAGTCTTACTAGTCTAAAATGTTAGTATTAGATTGCATCAGAATGTTCAAAATTATCCCTCATAGGATAGGAACGTAGGAATCACATTTTTATTTTGAACTTTAATCGTATCTACCTCCAAGTATTCCTCACTACATATTCCTCAGCATTATCAGATGAAAAACAATGAACACAAAACTATTCTTTTAACATTTTAGTTTTAAAGGAAAGCTTTGTACAGCCCCTCAAGTTTCTAAATTCAAATCAGCAACTCTTATTACTTATTTTCACTGACTTGTTTTTTAAGCAGAGGTCACAAAACCTCTGACAAATCTAACTGCAACACTTTAAAAAAACCCAAAACATTACTACTATTCCTCTGCATCCAGACTTTCTGTACTATCTCAAGCCTAGAGGAATGAAGCATGAAATGCATTTTGCAATTAAATGGGCAAGAAGCACTCCTTTAGCTGTTCTACCAGCTTTTTGGTGGGTAATCTCTATCAGAAAAAGTGGCAACAAAGAATTGGAAGGAGGGACATTTTGAGGTACAGTAATTTCCATAGCAAACATCTAATCACAGGCTTAAACTGGCTCAGAGCAATTTTAAAACCACAAAACCAGGACTGGCCAAAAAAATATGATGGGGCAGATGAAGACTTAACCACTACTTTTGAGCATAGCAGCCACAGGAAAGTTTGACTATGATTCACTCACTCTGAGAAAGAAACATATTCTAATCTACCTCTAAAACAATATTTATATGAACACTATAGATCTATTAGAAGGATTTGAAGTCAAGTCCACAAGTGTTGCATGTCCTTCTGCCTTAAATGAAGCTTTTGCATTTAGCTTTGCAGTTATCATGAAGAGTATGTTACAGACTAAGTGAATTTCCAATTTCATACATCCCCTTCCCATTTTAGAGATGCATGTAAATTGACATACACGATCAACTCATCTGAATTTTCTTCCGGAAAACTTGAAGGAGAGGCAGAGTCTTTCAGGCAATGCCTTACACTATACTGAAGTATGCATGGCAATTACTTTGTAATACAGAATCATAGTGCAGTACAACTAAGAAAAAAAACCAATCTGATTTTTAGAATATGTTACATTTGCAGATTTGTCTGATAGTCCCATAACTAGAATGTGCATTCATATATATGGATAAATAATGACATCCACAATTACAATTATCTTTTTAAAATGTTGTTTAAATATTAATTTCTTAACTCCAAAAATAGTCTCATCTGACATGTACTCAGAAGAATCTTGAATTAAACTATTAAGGTTCTACAAGTAAAAATTACATTGATCTTTAAGGTAAGCTTTACCTATGTGTACTTCAGCTTTAACCAAAAATGGTTATTTTCTATGGACTTAAGTTGAGGGTATTTTCTGGAACTTCTGCTCTTTCTCAAATAATGCTTTGATTCCATCTGCCAGAACAATATGCTTCTTACTCCTACTCTTCAATATGCCTCTGTTTGTGCTCTGCAAATACGAAGTCACATATAAAACAAGATGAGAAATTCTCTATAACATCATTTAAGGCCAGCAGATCAACAATTTATAAATATTGTTTTGAGCCTTTCTCTCATATGCAGTTCACACAAGGCCCCTACTTGCCACTTGGAAAGTCATTAGTCTTTTTTTCTGGTGAATGTGCATTATAGAAAAAGTTGCAAGCAGCCAGTTCAGATATTTAATTAACAGTTGCTTTTTGACAGATTTGTTTTTCTACGACCACTACTGCATTGCTCAACAAATGATAAAAATGATTCTTTCAGTACATATAAACTGATCTTCAAGTGGTTGATCCAAATCCTATTTCAGTCAGTTTTTCCATCACTAGTTTAATTTTGCTATATAAAGGACAGCATATGCTTGAGGGCACTGTAAAAAGTAGCAAAGGAAAGAGCTCACCTACATCTAGAAGCTCTGCAAGAGTAAGCAAAAGCTAACTAGGCTCTCCTTATTCAAACAGCAGTTTCAGAAACCTTTGTTTCTTATTGAGATCACTCTTCAGATGTAAAATGCGAGTGAGTATTTCTGTCCATACTGTGTGGGCCCTCAGTTATATGCAGTGAATAGATAAAGCACGGACAGATAGACAATGAGTGATTTTAGTAATTTAGTCTGAAATTTTGCCTTAGGGAAGAGACAGGTACTGGCAGTCAGAAATAAGTGAAAATAAATAAGGGTGAGGAATGGAAAAAACCCAACCACCCCCAAAATCCAACAAACCAAAAAAGAGAATCCTGTCAGATTTAGCAATAGCATCATGTGAAAGCATGAGAAGCGTGTTGTTATAGGAAGGCTGCTGAGCCTACTTACCAAGCAAGTTTTAAAGCAGCTAGAGTTGGGCATGAAACAAACATTTAACCTTGTTTGCACAGCTGAAGTTGGTTTTAAGGAAATTTCCCAGTTCTAGCAATAAACACTTTTTACACCTACATAGTGCTTAGCCACAAATAAAGACATGGACCAAAAAAAGCGGCTTTTCAATTGCAAGGTGACTGGTATCCTCAACATTAGTTATCACAGAGATCTTTTCTGAAGGCATACCTGGCAGGTAATATGCCTAAGAGTCATTGAAAGCAAAAAAAGAGAAGGGTGTCTACATATAAATGATTTTTAAATTCTCAGTTTAAGTACTGTTGCAGACAGGACAGACACTTGTTTCTAATGGCTAAATGGGAATTAAATCCTCAATTTTTAATAAACCTAACTAGCAAAATCATGAGTCACCTAAAAGCCTGTGCACTTACTTATCTCTGTGTCTGTTGTTACAAAACACAGATTTTACAATTTTTAAGAAGTCTAAACATGGTTATACAACTATTGGAGCAATTTTTAGGCAAAAAAAAATCTAGAACAAGTGAAATGAAGGTGGTTGAAAAGACTCTAAGGCAAGAAACATAAGGAGCAGTTAAGCAGAGCTGTTTCAAGGAGACTCAGCAAGTAAACATCCATAGTTTCCACTAAAAGGAAGAAAAAGGTATGTATCATAAAAACTAAGCATAAAGATTGCTTAAAAAAACATTCCAGTGACCAGGAATATGAATACCTGTCAATATCTTCTATTTTCTGCATATTAAACAGCAATGATGGTACTATCTTGTCCATGTGTTGAGGTTCCCATATAGTTGCTCGAAGTTCATCATTAACTGTTTTTCGAACCACTCCCTGAATGCCCCTGATTCCAGCAATTCGTATCCTAAGGAAGGGAAAAAAGGAATTACTGAAAAGGAGAAACACAGCACCTCCCAGTATGGCCCTCTACCTTGTGGGCAGTAGTAATTCTGTAGTGTGGAATTCCATTATGTTCTCACGAACAGTGATTTGGAAATCTGGCCAATTCATTAAGGTTGCCCATATTGCTTTTAAATGCCTTTAAAACTCATAATGAAGCTGACAAAACAACCGAACAGAAGATGATCTGTAAGGATAGTGCTGACACTGACCAATGAATACTCAAAACTGTGTATGCCACTTCCAACAGAAGTCACATGGGTTAAACCCCACCAACTCCACACAATTTACTACCCATCAGTTGAAACTGTGTGCAATCTTAACCTACTCCAGTGCTGAAGAAAAATATTGTGAAGTTACCATAGTACAGCTGAAGCAATATCATAACAAATCTTTAAAGATTTATGCAAGATTCACAAGATGTAAAGCAAAGGATAATTCTACCAACCAAAGTGTGACACACAAAAGGAACCATCACTCTTAAGCTGAAACTGTTTGAATGAAATTGAGAACTGATCAACAACAATAAAGCAAAAATAAAAAAATAATGTACATTCTAAAAAAAGACTTAGCCTAGCTGTTAGCTATTGTCCTTATTTTGCTAAACAAATAGTTTGCCGGAGGGCTAGTGCAACGAAACAAATGGCAAAATATTCTTTTTTGACCAAATTAGTTGCTATAATAAATGGCAGGAATAGAATTTTACTTACTGAAAACAAGTAGAAGAAAGGGTGGTAGAGCCATCAAGTGAAATAAACACAAGCACCTCTAAATTATGTCTATTAAAATCTATCCCTCATTTTTTAAGTCTTAATTTTAGTATGGACAACATAACTGTATTTTGTTCAGTCAAGTTCGCTGAATTAAAACATCTGCTAGATGAACTAGAACTAACAATGCTCTATAATTAATATTTTTGGTTAGAATTTGTAAAAGCTTAGATCTGTAGCCTCCTGTTTTTCAGCTATTTCTGAACAAAGCCATGTGCCTTCCAATACAGATACAATACAAGACAGTTTTAACAGGATTAAATACAAAACAGGGAAAAAGAATGATGCACAAACAGCTAGAAAAGCACTCGGTGTTACTGTACTAAAATTGCAGTGCAGTATTCCAGTATTAAATTTTCAGTATTAAGGATGTAAGAATGACTTTTAAGAAACAGGGTTTCCAAACTTCCACCATTGAAACTTTTTTTTTTTTTTTTTTTTTTAATTATTAGCTCTTAAGGTAATCAAGTTTTGCTGATACTGGACTTCAGATACATTAAATACTAGCACTTAATTCCCCTGCTGAAAGGGAAATCTCACTAACCAGGTGAGATTCCGTTTCAGACTCTGACTACGTGTGCAAAAGATGTTCAAGCTCCCATTCAAGCCAGTCAGTTCAGTGGAACCTCAAGCTATGCAGGTGAACAGGGACTCCAGATGGTCTTTAGTATCAGCTGAATCACATCCTAGCCCCATCAACTGCATCAACTATTTGAGATATTTTAGAATTGTAACCTGTAGTCATAGCTTATCTGTTTTGTTGAATTACCTCAGTGCCTACAGCAAATCTGTTAAGACAACTCCAAGAATGATTGCGGTTCACAAAGATCTCTTTCAAAAGAAATGCATTTAAGCTATCTAGGATGATGTGGAAGAAATTGCATTTCTATACATTTGGTTAACCTGATTAAGAAACTGATTCACATGGGGAAAAAAGGCTACGCTTTTGTCTAATGGAGCACCACTAGCACTAATTTTACGTTCTTACTCTTGTATAGGAGGTTGAAAAATGAGGATTAAAGAACCGAGGATGGTGCAGCATCAAATTTCAGCACATACAGGGAAAGTTTCAGTCCGTTAAAGAATTAAAGGTAATAAAGCAGAGATTACATTTTAATCAAGGTCACATACAGTCTTACGTCACTAGGATGAAATTCCTCCTTGTCTAAGGGTACTTCAACACCGCAGACTGAAGCAGAGGCAATGGTGCAGGTTGACAATTTGAAGAGCAAAAGGTTAACAATTCTCTTGCTCCTACAGGAATCAGTTCTGAGGTATTTTACTTTGGGGCATCCTTGTGAGTGGTAGATCATACTTGATAGATGAAATCAGGGATGTACTGATCTCTTAATTTATTCCATGTTCTAGTTCATTATTAATATAACCTCTCATTTGCAAGGGGCAATGAAGGCAAAAGTAGTACTAAAAATCCTGCCCTGAGCTTCATATCCTAACCTCTTATGAAATGTTTTAGGGTAAGTAGTTTAACATGTCTGTTTTAATTTCACTAAGCCCAGAAAAGCAAGATCTTAAAAAGCTCATTAAAATATGAATACAATTTGCAACCATCAGCTTCAGGTAAACAGACTGTACCTGGCAGAAGCCTAAGTTATGAGATAATTTCATGATACAATGGCTTCACTAGTGACACCTGCTTAAGAAGTTTCCATGGCCTTTGCCTTTTGGTCCCCAAGTACAATCCAGTTCTTCCCCAAACAATTTTACAGGGTCATCCTGTAAAACCATTCACTGGAATAAATCTTCCTAAGGGGTGGGGGCAAGGGAAAATTATGGGAGAAGCAAGCAGACTTAATCCTTACCCTTTTAGAGACAACGTTTACAGCAGAACCATATGCAGCAGCAATAGGGCAACAAGTAAAATGGCAGCAAATCACAAAAAATAAGGAGGAATGAATTTTGGGGGTTTTGTTGCTTTTTTTTTCCTTCTAACCAATGTACAGAGTATTCATCCTTTTTGAAAATATAGTTCAGATTTTTGAATCTGCAAACTTTAAGAAAAATCCTTATGCACTGCAGTTAACATAACAGTACACCCAAAGGGTTGAATACATGTTCAGCACATGGATTTTTTTTATAGTTGACTAAACAATGTAATGCATAGAAATAGAAAAGATGAGTACAAGAGAGATGGAAATAATCTAAGCTGAAAAGCTTTAAATTTTCTAAAATGCTCAGGAGTTGAACACGCATTACCGATGCAGGTAAAGATCCCGCTAGGGGGAGCCGAGGTTAAACATATTTGTGGTACTTACATAATCATGTAAAAATCTGTAATACTAATTCATGAAGGAATTTCAGTTTCACACACAGTATCATACTGCAGACATCTAAGAAAATTCAATTCTAATGAGTAATTCTCAAACATCAGACTCAAAATATGCTTTTGCTATTCACATAAGTAGCCCCATTAATTTCTCAAATGAGTTATGCAACTCTCATACATTTACAGTAGTAAAGTAGTGCCTTTCTGGAGAAAATCAATGCAATCTGGCAGGCGTTATTCAGGTAAAATTCCACTTAAGTAGTCTAGGAGTTCTAGACATCTAGGATTTGTAATATTCAGTGCTGTTTAAAACGTCAAGACTTCCATTTTCTTCCTATGGAATTACCTATTCCATTAAATGTCATAATACAAGCTGTATTACAGACTGTATTAACGTGCTAAGATCGTTTTCTGTTATGCATACACAATGACACTTACTCAGTTTGTATTTCTGGATCATGGTCACATGAATGACACATGGCACTGAATCGAGATACAAAGAAGTCATAGCGTCTGTGGTATGAAGGTGTATCTTCTTCAATGTTGGCAAATTTGACAAACTGGAAAATGAAATACATTAAAAAAGCTTTTGATACCAATTTCCCCCAAAAGAATAATGAATACTAAGCTTCATTTAAGAAGTAACATAAAATACTGCATAGGAGAAAAAACAGATTTGACAATACTTAAGTATTTAACTTCAGAGAAGAAAAAGTTAAATTGGAGACTTTTCTTTTTAAAGCCTTTACACTAGAACTTCATTTAGACCATTATGAAAGGGTACAAGTGCATGAAATACAACATACTATGAAATATAGCAAGTGTCATTAATTCATAGAATATTAAGAGTCATTTAGGTCAGAAGAGACCCAACGGATCACTGGGTCCAACTGTTAACCTACCACTAACAAGTCCACCACTAAACCATGTCCCTACGTGTCACATCTACACACCTTTTTAATACCTCCAGGGATGGTGACTCAACTTCCCTGGACAGCCTGTTCCAATGCTCAACAAACCTTTTGGTGAAGAAATTTCTCCTAATATCCATTCTAAACCTCCTCCGGCACAACTTGAGGCCATTTCCTATTCTCCTATTGCTTCTTACTTGTGAGGAGACTGACCCCCACCTTGCTACAGCCTCCTTTCAGGTAGTTGTAGAGAGCAGCCCAAGCAATCAAAGGGTACATTGTCACTAGCACGTTATCTAGCAACATTCTGACTTATCAAAATTCAAAGCAAATAAACTTGGAGGCATTCTGTCAATTCTGCCTATCTTTACAAAAGGGAAAAAAGGAGGAGTCAGGGAATTACACCCAGTCAACTTTAATTCCATTCGCAGAGACACACTGGAAAAAAAAATGTTCCAATTTGCAAACATCTACAAAGCAAAGGGGTAAATACAGTCAACATGTATTTGTCAAGAACAAATCACATCAACACAGCCTAAATTATTCCTATGACAAGGAAATAGATTTTGTGAATCCAGACCAAGCAGAATCTGTCATATCTTTTCAGCGATGCTGTTGACGAAAAAATACAAAAAATTCTCAAATGGGAGCTAGAAAAACACTGTCAAAAGAACACTCCTCATAAGGTAGATGTAAAAGTGTTTGGAAAAAATACTGAAACACTTGTAAATCATCAAACTACAATAACACATCAAGTGAACTTCTGAAAGTGCCTGTCTGGAATACAGTAGTGTGTAAGTTTCACTGGAGACTTAGATAAGAGAGTGAGCTCATCAAATTTGCAAAGAACACTAAGCTGACCAGAGCTGTAGGCACATTTGATGCCCAATTCTTGATGGAAATAGGAACCTGAAAAACCACAGCTGCAATTTAGGAATGACAAGTGCAACGTATCATTTTAAGACATCTGTACAAATACAATCCAGACACAGCTGAATGCAGAAAAGCAACCTGGGGTTATAATGAACTACACATTCAACAAAAGTCAATGCTGTTATAATGGCATGAAAAAGAAAATATATTGTGATACATCTGTACCCATAACACCTATAAGGAAATTTTGGCCATCTAGTTAGCATTAATAACTTCCTAGATGAAGTACTGCATCCAATTGAAGCATCACAGCTGAAGATGGTGATTAACTGATACAGTCCTTCAGTTATTCAAGGGATGAACAAAGCTTCATATCAACACCTGTTAATAAAGACTAAAAGATATTAAATTATCTGGTCTAGAGGTGCCTAAAAAATATTTATCTTACAATATACAGAGGACAGTTATAAAAGGAGAAAAGAAATAAATGGTTTTCTTTGTTCAGTAGTAATAGGAAAAGCAATAATGGGCTTACACAGAAGCCAAGGTCCCCTAAGTTAGACATTTTTAAACTACTCTTCTATAGCAAGCTGACTGCCTGAAGACCTTTTGGACTCTCCAACACTGGCAGTTTTAAGAACAGGCTATAGAGGGAAGAAAAAAGGGAAATGAAAGGTTGTCAGAAAAGGCTGGATATAGTGCTGGTTTTGCCCTGAAGCGGACAAGTGCCCCATTAATATCCCTCCGCTTTTTCACACCCCAGTATTCTTCATAACAATTGCTAAGCACAGGCTGAGGCACTTCTTGCATACTTTGAGATGCAGAACCTGCTTTTATCAGCACATTATCCATAGACATTTAGACAAGTCCAAAGCACTTTAGCATAATCTACACCATATTGATTTGTGAAGGTTTTGAGGTAGTTTTCAAACTGAACGTAAAACCTTTATTTCAGGAAAAAACACACCACTTTTTACTACTTTTTCTAGTCCTTTTTCTGTTCTATCTAGAACACATCCCTTTCAACTGCACCAGCAGTTCACACATGGAAAGCTACAGGTGCAGCTGAGAATGATACAGTTTGTAAAACCATATTCTCAGCCAATACTGAAAATGGAGCAAAATTGTATAGTACTAGTCCATTTTAAGTGTCCTTCAGCAGAGAATATTCTGTATAGTCTGATGATAAAGTGACATAATGTAAAAGAAATTCTGTTTAGTCTATTACCACAGTTTGAAAGACAATCCACAAACATCAACCATACTTCTTTTCAATACAGTGAGTTACAAGAACATTCATTTCCCTCCCATGAGATCCTGGAAAATGCTTTAAATGTCTTATATCTTACTGGTTTGTTTCATGGAGTTGTTAATTACAAAACAGAAATAGGTTTTCTAAACTTTTTGAGGACAGGAACCTAATTAGTCCTTACAATACAGGATAAAGTGCAGAGTTTGGGTTTTTTTTGAAGAAAAAAACCCAAACCCACCCTACACACAACAAAAAAAAACCCCAAATCAATATGATCTTAGTAGTTTCTAGACATTCAAGTATTCAAGGTTACAATTGTTTCACCTAGCAAACTTCCATATAAGCATGTAAAAAAATAGGAGCAAAATGATTAAAGAACACAGAACACTATGGGAGCAGCCATGAGAATATTAACCCATTTACCATTTAATATTGGCATCTTAGTATTATCTACAATAAAAAATTATTTGATTGACAAGATCTTCCAACATGAAAACTTAATATAACTCTACTAACTCTTTTGCCAGAACAAAGATTTATTGTACCAAGACATTGCTCTGTAAGAATAAATTATTAATTTAGGCCAAGAAAGTGTCAGGCACTCTTTCACGCTGAACATTTCTCCTGCACCGCAATGTAGCTTTATAGCAGGGAAGCAAGTACTCAACTCAGAAGTTATACCTCTGAAAATGGTGCACAGAGTTAAATGTCCAGAAAAGGCAATTTTTTTTTTTTATTTTCTCACGTGCCTAACAAAACAATTTCACCCACTGCACATAAAGCATTTCTGAAACATATTCCAGGATTAGCATTCAGATGACTGAACATTTAGGCCACAGGGAAGCTGTGTGCTAACACTTCTGACTTGCAGTGCAAGTATACAATTCCGTTTCATTACAGAATTTTAAAGTTTTTACAGTACATGTTAGCTTACACTTTCTCCTTGCTTAGCAGTGGTGGTCTTAAGCCGTAATTGTTGTTAAATAAAGAATATTTTACTCCTAAGCGCCTCAGATATTAAGTACACTTCAAATATAAAAATTATTCAACCTAAAAAAAGGACAAAACTCTTATGAAAGTCCAAGTACTTGCCTAAGGCATACTTACAAACTTCTTACAGGTATAAATTTGTCATTCCGTTATAGTAAATGCTTGAATCTCACACTGGTAATTTATGGAATTTCTATCAGTACAAGCATCCTCTATATTTGTACAATACAGAAGGTACAAAAAGGAACTTACATTGGTAATATTTTATTTCCATTAATTTTGAAACCAATAAAATTCAATCAGTATAAAACCATATAAATTTAACACAAAATAAAGAAGGTACATATTATCTATTCAGAAGATGTTTGTTCCAGACTGAGTCAAGAAAGTTGGATCATATTACAAGGGGGAGAGAGATTGTGCAAGTCCTGTAAGTAGATCATGCAAGTTCTCAAATTAAATTCTTAAGGACATAATTTCTTATACATACATACATATATATATATATATATAAAATAAATGCTGTCTTATCACTTTTGAAGCAAGTACAGTAGGAGAAAACTCATAACTTTTAATGGACTCTGAATGTCTTTAAAGAAGGTCAGGTTTTTGCAGCAATTCAAGAACAAGCAATCAACATGCATCATATTTAAGTCTGAGTTACATTATTGAAAGTATCTTCCTGTAAAAACAGCAAGCTGGATCTGAGCAGCATGGTTTATATTTGAGCTCCCCAGTCTGTCTTTTACAGCCTGCATTTTCTCAGTTTTCAGGTCAGGTAAAGGAGGTGCTGATGACTAAGAGTTACTATCTTTTATAGACAAAGCTACTGTATTTCATTATTAGGAAACTACCACATAGGAAGACATGATATCCTATAAGCATAAGACTCACATATAAACTACACAGTATCATAAAGATGGTGAAGGGTCTAGAGAACAAGTCTTATGAGGAACAGCTGAGGGAACTGGGGCTGATTAGCCTGGAGAAAAGGAGGCTGAGGGAAGACCTTATCTCTTGTCTACAGCTACCTGCATGGAGGCTGTAGGCAGCTAGAGGGTTGGTCTCTTTCCCAGGTAACAAGGGACAGGAGAATAGGAAATGGCCTCAAGTTGTTCCAGGGGAGGCTCAGATTGGATATTAGGAAAATATTATTCACCAAAAGATTTGTCAAGCTTGGAACAGGCTGCCCAGGGAAGTGCTTGAGTCACCATCCCTGGAGGTATTTAAGAGACATGTAGATGTGGCACTTAGGGACATGGTTTAGTGGTGGACTTAGCAGTGCTGGGTTAATGATTAGACTCAATCTTAAAGGTCTTTTCCAGCCTAAACGATTCTATGAATTAATGAGGAGTGTGTGAATGTATATATGGACTTCGCCAAAAAAAACGAAAAAGGAGCAATGTCAGCTTTTCTAAATAGAAAAGTTTCTGACATTGGATTGATACATTAACTGCACAAAGAGTATTAAAATTATCATAATACATAATAAGGTTCTCAGCAACAGAAATTAGTGATTTAGTTTAGTTATTAAATAGTTAAGGTCATCTGACACTTCTCTTTAAGTTTTACCTGACTAGGATGGATAGTTTCACATTCTATTTTGTTTCATGCAACTTGGATGAAAATTATCCTGACTGCCACGTGTGCAGTTAGTTGTGTAACAAAGTCAGCAATGGTATGTTAGCCTACAGGGCCATATTAGCGTTGCTATGAAACTGCAACACCAGAAACTGTAAGCATGAGGTAGGGGAAGCAATACTTAACTGTAAATGACCCTAAAAGGACTGGCTAACGTGATCTACTCAGCGTCACTTAAATTCTAGTAGATGCAGACATAGAATTTAGAAGGTAGTTTTATAACCTACAGGATAAGTAAGAGTGCTTTGTACAATTCTGTCTTTCTGTACCTTTAAATCCTATATAAAAAAAGAAAAAGTGGGGAACCTAGAGATAAAATAGTTGTGTTGTATATTAAATCACTACTAGCACATAATTCTGTATTGGTACATGGAATGAAAGAAGAATCTTCTAACAAAGGTAAGTTTCCATCACATGCTTCCAGATTTGTCTGCATGCTGCAGACAAGCAAAACAAGTACTCTGCTGGGAATATTAATTCTGACATTCCTTACTTTCACAGCCTTGACATTTTATACTATTTTTACATTTACATGCAATTCAATTCTGCCAAAACCAACTGCTTTTATAAGGCAACACTAACAAATATAAAAATCTTGTTGTAATATCCGGCAATGACCAGCCAACTTTCCACTTGGGGATACTGCTTGTCTTCTTGTGCTGCTGATGACAACCAGCAATAACAGTTACTTAATCATGCACAGGAAGCCCAGCACTGTCACTGATGGCATCATTATTTCACTGTTCCTAAGATGACATTGCCCTTCTAAAATGAAACACACTATCAACTAAAGAAAGCATTTGTGGAAATAACTGACAATGTGGTAATACTGGATTCCACATTTATCTGCTGTTTTTCAGATTAAAAAAACCCAGTATTTCATTGCCAAAAATACATGAATAACTCACCCTGTCAGCATTCCAGATTAGCTCAAAATGTTTTTTATTCAACTGAGTTATGTCAACATAATTTAAAATTAAAGTTTTACTAAATTATGCACCCCATTGTTTTTGACCAGCTGCTTATTAAAGGCATTTTCTGGACCATTTCCAAATAAAAATGACAGAAAATTAGATATTTTTTTTTAAAAAAAAAATCATCCTATGTCCAAAAAATTTCTGAACAGAATTTCAAAGATTTTAAAGCCTTTCACCCCTATACAGGAAGAACAAGTTTAATTGATTCATTTTATCCTAGTAATAACCACTATGTATCTAAGTGATACATTTACTTATTTGTAGATGAGAGATATAAGATGTTTTACATGATCCTCAAATTACTGAAATTCTGCAAAATGGTTAGAGAGAAATTCAGTATTGCCATAAGTTTCTAAGTAAAAGTTTATTGCAATCAGCCTTCAGTTTCTGTAATACTTAAGCCAACGAAATCTCACTTTTTCCCACATTTTTTCAGTTTTCTCACCAGCATATGCTATCCTAGCACATTGTTAATAAAAATATCTTACATGATAGAAAAAGCCATTTTGAACTTCATAGACACTGCCAATTTGAAACCTGTCCTATATTAAAAAAACCAAAAAACTATTGAACATATCCACTACTGAATTCACCAGTTTACAAGTATCTGCCTATATAAGTAGATCTAAAATTAAGTTATATATATATGTAAAAAAAAAATCATTGCTGTTGTAGCAAGTAAGCAAATACAACACACAAAAAAAGGTCATAGGAATTAATTATATGTATCCTGAAGACCAGGCATAAAAGTATATAAATTAAAACCAAACAATTATTTATCTAAAATGGTAATCTTCATGTTTGTTTTTTTAGAAATAAGTCAATTTTAAAAATGAAATTTAATTTCCAAATTAAATGGCTGAATGAAACTTTCTTTTTTTTTTTTTGTAAGATACAGAGCACCAAGTAGAATTACTTCTGCATTTAAAACCAGATAATGGGAAGTCAGGGAAAGAAACCTGAAAGATAGTGGGAGCTTCCAGATATTTCCAAGACTTTAAACTAAGTCATTCAGTACAGATTTGTTTCATTTGAAACCCTGACTTCTGAGCAATCACAAGAGTCCCCACAGCTGAAGCAAAATCTGTTTGTGAGGCTGAAAAAAAAAAAAAAAGCCTACAACATAAAGACAGACAGTTGAATCTCACTCGAAAGATGACGCTGCCTTTGTATTCCAGTTACGCTCTGAAAGTCAGCTTTTGGGATGGAAAATAATCAAGATCTACTTATAGAAAGATATGGAATATGATCATGTCTAAGTCTAAGCAGACTACAAATTTCTATTGGCCTGAAATTGAGTTTAACCTAAAAGTATTATGGAAACTTTTCCAAAGGTTGCCTGACTCTTCAACAGTTTAGAGACATTTACTTCATATAAAATTTATTATTCTTTCCCAGACAATACCAGTTTCCACTCCAAAGGGGTACATCAGAAGAACTAAAGCACAGGAAACATTATACAGTCACTTTACCATCTCTACTCCTCTGGGGTTTTTGCTTGTTTGTTTACTTTTTCCCTTCAGGAGGAGAGGAAAAGCTAAAAAAGGCTAAATGTGATGGCGGACTTTCTCTGTGTCTAACAAAATTTATTTAAGAACACAGTAGGTCAGTGATCTTGGTAACAGACAAGCTGTCAGTGCCAATACACTTTGCTCCCCTTGAGTCAATACAAAAAGACTATCTTTTGTCTTCCTTGACTACAGAAGGCACCTAGGGAAATTAGCATAATTAGGCTAAAATTAGCTTTTGAAATACTGTTGAAGAGCCATACAGATTCACTCCCCTCACAGAATCTGACATCTTATTTAGGAAAACATAATTATTTTTGGTTACTGAGTTTTACAACAGACAAACACAAATTATCTCCTAATTTAGGAAGCCCATTAATCTGCTTTACTTATCGAAGACTTCATTAGGAACTGACAGGGATATCAAACAGATTACCATAAGGTGGAGTTCTGTTCAGTAACATTCATTTGGAAGTGACGTGTGTCCTGTACATCAAAGTGGAGGTTGGCAGTAACCATTTGCCACCAAGGGTTTTAAACAACTGGGAAGTGTTCATCTTGCTATTGTGCAGCCCAGGAAATAAGTTCCAAAGCTATTTCCCCTAAAAGGTCTCCCCCAGACTTTACTATACAAACAAATCAAAAGAAGCAGGATAGTCTGGCTCAAATATATTAAGGTAAATAAATATCATATTTCATAGATATATAATTTTTTTACACATATATATATCATTACCCTCTGTAAAGCTGTCCTGTTAGTTTGGGGCACAAGGGAATACTTCCCTCCTACATCAGAACAAGAACTCTCTGTATTCTATCATAACAAGAAATTCTACTCAGGAATAGCATCACTACTACACCATCCACTCTCCCTGAACTGCAACTCCATTTAATTCCATCAGCCAGGAATCATGCCCAAAGGAAAGCCCAACAGTTTTACAGAATCCACAAAGAACCCACATACAATGACAATATACACAAAACGCAAGCATTACTTCTTTACTCATGTAAACCCAACCACTCTTAAGTGAAAACAGTCCACATCACAATCCTGGAATTTATGAGATTCCTATTGCACGCATGAGCTGGGAAACACAATGGTTGGAAGGGAAATACGGCAGAAATGTAACACAGATTGTACCCATCACTCTATTTGGAAAACTGCATCTCCAAATCTTCATTCTGACACACAGAATCTTCTCAACTCATGTTAACTGGCAGATCCTTTGTGACTTCAGAAACTACTTTCCTATTGCAAATAAGCAAAGATTTATTATGATTTGATTTAGTATCTGAGTTTACTCACAGAATTAGTTCCAAGAACTTGAAGCTTTGGTTCGCCCGATTCCAGAAGCTTGGCCACCATATGAAGAAAACTTTCCACAAATGGTTTTATGCTTTGAGAATGGCAAGCCATTAGGAGTTGGTCCAATGCCTCCATGGCAATTAAAACATACCTGAAAATTAATTAGACTCACATAAAGACATGCTACATTTATCATTATCTCAATTGGTTCAGTTTAGGTACTTATTACTATAAAAATTAGAGAAAAGAATGGAAGGCATTTATTTCCCACTGTCTAAAAATTAAAGTTGCTGGTATTTCTTACATTCATATTCTTTCTTTTTTTGGGGGGGAGGGGGGAGAAGAGTGTGTAATTGAGTGGTTTTAGAAGGGATGTCATAATACTTGATAACAGAATAAAGACAGTTCAATTTTCTTTCCTAGCACATTTTTTTTTCAATCACAAATCCCAGCTTTCTAGTCTACAGATGCTCTGTCTATCCAAATTCCAGTACAGAAAGCCAGCAACTTATCCATGCTCCTCTACAGTCAGACAATATGCTAAGTATATGAAAAAAAAAGTAAAGAAAGTAGTGACCAAAATTGATTACCCTAAAGAATGGCCATTTACCCATTCTATGAAGTTATAACAATAGCTTTTGACATATTGAAGGCTAAAAAAAACCTATGGCCTGTGATGGATGTTGCCTTTTTTTTTCCAATTCCAGCTACTTCTTTGACCCAATATTTTCTTACTCCATTTCCACTTTAAAATCTTCTTCCTCTTTTGACTCTACATTCTTTCAGATTTCTAGCTCAAATAGGACTGAGGAGTATGACAGAGTTTTAAACTTGCCATTTAAATACAATTTAGTCAAAAGGTCTAAAAAGGAAGATATCCCCACTTTCCAATACCCTGAATGCCATCGAAGGATGTATTGGGTTTACATGGTAAGGTTTTGGTAGCAAGGGGGCTGCAGAAGCAGCTTCTGTGAGAAGACACCGGGAGCTGCCCCCCAGGTTGGAAAGAGACAGCTCCTAGATGGACCCACCACTGCCCAAAACAGAGGCCCTCACTGACACTGGTAGCACATAGAGAACTCTGGAGGAGCAGATATCCACACTGCAGACCACGTAGGACCCCACACTGGACCAGATGGATGTGCCCTGAAGGAAGCAGCAGCCCATGGAAAGGCCCCACTGGAGCAGGCTCCTGGCAGGAGCTGTGGCCCTGTGGGGAGGGGCCCACCAGGAACAGCTATCTGGCAAGACCTGTGATCTATGGGGGACGCCCTGCTGGAGCAGTCCATTCCCGAAGGACTGCACCCCATGGAAAGGACCCACACTGCAGCAGTCCTTGAAGGACTTCTCCTGTGGGAGAGACACAATGCTGGAGCAGGGGAAGAGTGTGAGGAAGAAGGAATGACAGAGACAAGATGTTATGAGCAGACCACAACCCCCATTCCCCATCCCTGTGTGCTGCTCAAGGGGAAGAGGTAAAGGATTCAGGAGTGAAGTCAAGTCTGGGAAGAAAGAGAGCTGGAGGGAAAGTGCTTTTAGCTGGTTTTATTTCTCACTATCCTACTCTATGATTAATTGGCAATAAATTAATCTTCCCCAAATTGAGTCCATGCCAAAATTTTTTGAGTCCATTCCCAAATTTTTGCCCACGATTGTGATTGCCAAGTGATCTCCCTGCCCTTATCTTGACCCATGAGCTTTTCACCTGATTTTCACCTGGCTGAGGAGGAAGGGCAAAAGAGTGGCTGGGTGGGCACCTGGCAGCCAGACAAGGCTAAGTCACCACACAGGGACTGGGTCTGTCTTGCTTCCTAAACTTGATTAGAACAACCATGACAAAATGCCGCTACATGTTGTCATCTATTTTTAATTCTGTGACTTATTTCCTTACCCATAGCGATGTCTGACAACATCTCTGCTCAGTCTCTCTGCTAGGTAAGCACCAATGCGATCCAGCTTTTCTGGTGCAGAAACTGCATAGAAAGTCAGCTTCTCCATGTCAGCCTTAACAAGACCATCCTAAAAACAGACATACAAAATATAAAATAAAAAATTCACAGAATGTATAAAGCTTTTGAAGCATTTTTCCTTTTGTCTACTCAACATTTAAAAAACTGAGCCATACAGATAGGAATAAGATACTGAAAGAAAACACAAAAAGCAAAATCCACAACTTTTGTGCTAGCTCAGTTCTGAAACCAGCAACATAGAATTCAGTAAAATATCTTTTAAAGAAATGAAGCAACTATCTGAACTGTCTTCCCCAATCTTTTGGATGGAGGGCCAGGTATTCCAAAAGAAGGTATTTAGTGAGGTATGTCACCCATTTTAAGACACACTTTTTCCCTACTGGTACAATGTAATTTTTTTATTTTCCTACTCCCGCCCCAAATGTGTATTTGATACTCGATTTTGACACTACATACAAACAAGATTATAATTTAAATACTGTAGACTTTAGTTTAAATATTTTATTTCTTCAGTATCACATCTTGGACAAGGCTGACATACAGGTTACCCGAAACCTAATTGTTACAACAAGATAAAAGATTAACATATTAGTTCCAACATGAAATCTGATATGAATCTCCTCAGGTGAGGTTATAATTAAACTATCAGGTAAGAAGTTGTGGGTCTTTTTTGCTAGAAGTTCAGAAAAAAATATGTTTCAAATAAGTTGTTAAAAGCTTCAAAATAATTTAATTAATGCATTTTATAAAGTAAGTCTTCTTATAGTTTAGAAAAGGCCTGTAACTTAATGAAATATCATGGACTGGCTTCTGTCCTGCACTGAGCCAAAGAACATTAACAAAAGTGCCAGCTCAGAGTTACTGAGTGAGATTAAAGCTATAAGCCTACAACTGTAGCAATTCTGAGTGTTTCTACACCTGTACCAAATAAGTAGATTAAAACAAATAGATCTATAAAACTGTATTCTTCCAGGCTTTCAACATACTGTATACACAGAAAACATTTCCTTTAAAAGCCAGTAACAAAAACATAAAAATAGTAAATAGCACTCAGTAACAACACATTTTATAGAAAAGCCCATGTCTTTTGTAAGATAGAAGCCAAAGATTATACAAATGCTGACTGTTTTGCTTACTTTTACTATAACACAAGACAACAAATTCTTGGTAACACATTTTAAAAAAATACTGCAGCAGAAATGTAAGCTCTTGATCAGTCTGAACCATCACTATTATATAGGCATTACCAAATGGTAACAAAGTTACTTTCACAGAGTGTAAGAGCAAATCTTTAATGTAGCTCCAAGACTGTTCCAGTGAATAGAAAAAACTCTGTATGAATAACTGGAGAAAATAAAAATCAACAACAAAAAAATCTGTTGCATCACAACAGTCTACCAGAACTATAGAAACTTACAAAGTCAAACGCATCAAGAGTTAGAAAATAAAAATCTTGTAGAAAACCAGAATTGTTGACACCTGCCACTATAATAAAACAAGTGCCTGTGGTTCTAAGCAGTTATGAAGTTGTATTACCTCTGCTGCAGAGTACCCTGTTTAATTAACTCTCTGTTCCTCTGAATGAAACTTACTTATTTTACTTCTCAATATATACAGCCCTGCTTTGAAAAGGGAATTAGACCAGATGATCTGTAGAGATCCATTTCCAGCTAAATTACTCTGCTACCTGCTTTTAAAGCTATTAAGTGCTAAAGCAGAATTTGCCATAAAAATCTTAAAATAGAAAAGAAAAAAAGAAAAAAAAATAGTTAATTTTTAAATTAATTTAATTAAAGTATTAGTTACTACCAGAATTTTTCAAATGCCAATCCCTTAAAGTTTTAAAGTTATCACTCACTTTTGGATCTTCAGGAAATATGTTATCTACCAGACGCTTGTAGCGAGGTCGCAAAGCAGCACAGCAACAGCACACTCCTGCAGAGAGATTCACCCAACAGAATTTAGAATTAAGTTTTAGGAACTCCAGTATTTTCATTTGAAGTGAATAGTTGACAAGTGAGGAGGAAAAAGATACAGTGAATTCAGCTGCTTGTTACTAGCAGCATAAAGCAAAATTAAGGTAATTGAAAATGACTGACAAGTCAAGTAAGCAGAACTACTATTATAACGTAACACATAACAAAATATGCAAACATCTTGGGCACTAGAAATGCACCTCTCATCCAACCATACTCAAAAACATGTAGAAAAATCAAGATATTTAGAACTTTAGTATTAATAAAACCAAGGGTACTTCACGTGCTGTTTTATCTTCATTCTGAACAATCATTTCAAAACATATCTATACATGCATTATGTTCACTCTTCTACCAAAAGAGTCAACTGCAAAAAATTCTGGTTTACAGGCACCCATATAAAGCAACATAAACGACAATATACTAAACAAGCTCTCCTTTCCTTCTCCCACTATTCCACTAGCCATTGGACAAGAGACTGTCACTTGAAATAGAGAAAAGAATTTTTCTCATTTCTACTCTACTACTAATACCGTACTCATACGAAGATAATCAGAACCATACATGTAACTTGCATTTTTATTCATTTAAAGAGTCATACTACCTGCTCTAAAAAGATAGAAAGCTACAAAGTATGGTTTGATTTTCCTAGCACTCAGGACTGCTAAAACTTTAGAGGAATTCCAGTTTATACCAAAAAATATCACCTGAAGCTAAAACTTAGCACAAAAAGAAAATCAAAGTTTCCAGATATCTGTCCAACTATTTTTAAGTACAGATTTATTCCCAAGGAATGTAAATGTTTTGAAAAAATCAGGTTTTGTATGTTTCAGTGGACATATCAGAGTAACTCACAGGTTAGGTCTCAGATCAACTTTAAAGCAGATCCGATGTACAAGAGCCACTATGTAGAAAACAGTAAACTGAATAATAATATAGCAAGTATACATGCAGATCAGTGGCTTTCTGGTTTTCAAATCTCAATACGTAGAGCATTCAAAGTAGCTAAATATCTTACAAACACTGTATTAAAGGTATCCTTTTATGTACTCCAAAAAATCCTAAAACACTCGGCTAAAAATAGCAAAAGCTGCAGCAGCTTTTATTGTTAATCAAAACAGGGAAAAGAATAAAGGGTATCTTGCCAGTGACTTTGAAAATCACAATTTACCTGCACATTTTTCAGGCTGTGAAGAAATACTAGACAATTATATCAGAATTTGTATTTCTTTACTTAAGATATAACCTGAGTTGGTTTTAATTATATTTATCAGAACAACTGGGAGATTCAAGACAAAGACTTCCCCTGCTGTACTTGTTTTTATTATAAGACTCTACATGAGCAGACATTCTCCCTCCATTCCACCTGTTTTCTGACACTACTTGTCTTTTGGACAAAAAAATTATTTCTGCTCATAGTCTGACAACTTAATTCTTGCAATTTATTTAATCAAAAAACAATTATCAATTAGATCTATGATTTTAAAATCACACTTTAACTCTTAAGTTCTCAGTGGTCTTTTAACTCAGTTCATTAGAGACATATCACCAATAAGATGAACACAGACATACAACTTCAATATGTAACTATGAAAACAAAAACCATTCAAGGAATAAACAACTGTAAATACTAAGGATTTCTGTGTGAAACAGTAATTTGTTACTACTGTCAAGTTCTTCATATGACTCCTGTTGACATCCCCTACTCACAGAGGTCTAACCAATGTAAAAATCTATGTTTACATAAAAGGTGCAGGTACAAAGTAGCTAAAATCAAAGCTATTTTGTATGTCACGGGAAAGCATAGGTATCAAGAGGTTAAAAACCTACTTGACTTAAAACTGAAGTAATTTAGACACTTATACAAAAATATTCTTTAGAGAGCAACAACACATAACGTTTAAAAAGTAAATAAAATCATATTAAGAAAGGAGTACTTCATTAGTGTCTAGTATATCACTCAAGATTGAGAAACTCAAGACAGACCATCAAAATACAACAAAACAAGACCTGATATTGTGAATTTTTTCTTGAGTTATGTATGCAGCTCTGTACCTGGCTCAACACTGTACCTGTGTCTTCTACTTGATTTCCTACCTTCTGGACCTCTAACATTGGTCCAAAGTAAACAGTATGTTTGATTACTACTAAGTACACAAAATATTCTTACAATAACTGCAGTAAATTATTTTGCTACAGCTATCAAACATACTAAGAGTAAAAACTATGTAAAATATTACATGCAAGACAGAGGCAAGTAAAATACTTTTAGAGTTAGTTTCTGTTTCTTTAAGTGACAAAAGAAAAAAATCCTTGCCAAGAACCACAATTTAAATCTTCAAACAGTGTTTTAGAACCATGTTAATTACATAAATTCAACCTAAACCCTGGATACAGTTGCTCCTTTGAGAAGGATAAAAGAGTATCAGGTAACAGCACCAACTCATCCAGGCAGCCTCACCAGATGGTTTCAGTTAATGGAAACACAGTATCATTCAAATACTGCTCTTCAAACATAAGGCACACAGTGAATTTTGACATTAAAAAAAAAGCCTAACAATAAGTACATTGCATAAGATCCAAAAATTTTCTCTTCTCCACATCCTGGATTTTCAGTAGTATCTTTACATTGCTATGTATTTCAATTACGGTACAATCTATATGGAGGGGAAAAAAAAAAAAAGAAAAAAAAAAAGAAAAACCTCCAAACATACCAAACTTTTCAAAGAAATCTCCATCATCAAAATACAAAAGTAAAATTAATATAGATGTTAATGTCATTAAAAGGATTTCCTAAATCAAACAGAAAATTCAAGTATCAGGCAGCAAGAGTTAATCTGTCAAAGCTTTCAGCCATCAAAGATATTTTGAGTAGAGAAATTTAAGCAGAACACTGTCAGAAAAAAAACCACAAACTGACAGGCTCTCCAAACACAGAAAAAAAGAAAAACAAAAGCAAAACCCAAACAATTAACAGCCGTGAGACAGATTGTGGAAAAAACCTAAAAATCATTGCTCAGTGTTTTGATATAACCAGGAAAGATAAATAAAAACACAGGAATAGCTTTTTTATAAAAAATACCATACAAAAATCAAGTCTTAACAACAAACATTAGAAATAAATCAGACTTAAAAAAACAAACCACAATCAAGGAACATATAACTATATAGACCAGAAAAGATGAGTGTTGTAAAAGATGGTTAAAAGCCGAGCAACTGAAAACAGATACATTCTTGGATACAAACCTAACCCAGATAAAAGCTGATCCAAATAAATACATTCATTTCACATAAATAACCTGTTTTGCAGGTCTACAGAACAGTCACTAAGCCAGGTAAAAATAACTTGTTCCATTTTGTGCAGATTTATTGACCAAAAACCCAATGACAATCCCCTTTCAGTGTCAGGCAAAATTTCCAGTTTAATGGTTTCCCCATGAAGACATCTTCATGTCATTTTATACAAGCAAATATAAAGGTTAAAGCATATCTACAGAGAAGCTCACACTGTTAACATGACAATCAATGTAAAAGGTTTAAAAACCTTATTATATCTGCAATAGTGGAACTTTAGCAAAAGAGAATATACATATTTAAACTTGTAAAGTCATTCTGTAATCTGCATTTTATACGTCAAGACCGTACATATTTACCAGCTGCACAGGTACTTCTTTTTACACACATTTATGCTACAAAATAGCATTAAGAAGAAACAGTCCACATTATCAGAAAATGGTAATTTCACCTACCCAAACACATACATGGTCTTGGTTCAAAAGCAGAATTGTAATCATAGGCTTTTTCTTGCTCAACAGTTGGAACTTGTACATACTGCCTCATCCTGGATATGATTTCACTCCCCAGGTACTCTATCCTTTTTCAGAAATTTGCTCTCTCACACTAGCACAGAAGCAGTTACTTCCCACGAGGGCTCTACAATACTGTAAGCTTATCTGATTAGCTCTGTGACATCTACATAAAGCTACCAAACACGTGAAAAACATCAGTATCAAATTCTGTTAACAAGGCCAGGCACAAGAAAAAAGCATAAAAGATACATTGTCAATGTGTGATTCACAGCTCATAGAATGAAACTGCTCAGAGTCAATTTTATTACTTCAACTTCCCCTGAACCGCTGTTCATTATTTCTGTGACTAGAAGAAAAAAAATCGGCATGGTTTCAGAAAAAATTGTGCTCAGTCAGCTGCCACATATCACCATAGAGTTATAAATATTTTAGCAAAACATTCTCACTTGATCTTCCTGAAAAACAGCCAGAAAAAAAAAGTTACTTAATGAAAACTGCTGACCAAAAAGGCTTTTTAAACAGAAGGGTTTATCTCTCCTAAGATTAGAGAAGCACTTTGAAAAATATTAGGTTAATGAAATTAATATTATCTCTAATAATACTTCAGAATTTAAGAAGTAAGGATTACAGAATTTAAATCTTTAACATCCTAACTCACAAAGATTATATCAGGTAAAAAATTGATTTTCAGTTAAGCTATTCTCAAGTTACTTTTACCTACATTACATCCAGTTGGGTAACACAAATACAGGGTTTTCTTATCTATATTTTTATAAACCCTAGAAATTAAAAGGCACAGTTTTTAATAAAATTCTCAACTAATAACTTCCACTAAATAACGAATTCCACACCAATTCTAAGCTTAACAGACCAGAGCTAATAAACTAACGTTGGCTGGAAGTAAATTCAGAGAAAACACTGAGCTGCTCAGAAATTGTCACCACGTAGTTTACTAAAGAAACCCTATGGTGCAAACTAGAAAAATACACATTACAAGAAAGTTTTATTTCCAATGAATTTGCCTGATTATTAACTGCTACTTCTTAGACATACAAAAATACAGAAAAAAAACACCTTCAAGCTGACTTTAAACATAAATCACCAAGTTCTGCCCATCAAGTTTAAAACTACCAGATTATTTTCCTCTTCATCAGAACCTAGCAAAACAGGAAACAAGTTGATTGCATTACTTATCTAATGTTAGAATGTCTTTCAAAAATTTGTAATGCTGTCTAATATTGGTGTCAACTCTTTGCAGAACATTAATGACCTGAACCAAGATTTCACGTTCACTCACTAAATATTTTTGTTATGTTCCAAGCTTGGATCTGATAGTCCATATCTTTATTGTCTATCTTTCAGGATTTTTAAAACAATAATCTTATTCTACCAAAAAAATATAATACAAAAGTTTGAATCTACAGATAAATGCATGTTTTGCTAATATCAAGAAAAATATTAAAATTGCATTTGGTTGCTCAATGCACTTGAATATAACTGTAAAAATTGAGTACTTCACTTTTACTTGTTAAACTTTCATTTTACTTATTTTTCTATATCTGAGATGAGGAATCTAAACAAAAAGAAATTTATTTCAAATACCCAAAGTGCATAAAATAATACCTGGTTCGTTTTGAACTGTTAATATCAGCTGATGCATTAATTCAGAATAAAACTATTTTCAAGGGCATTCCCCTTCCACTATGAAAAACATATCAAATGTTTTAGAACAAGTAAATTATCTTGGCCATATAAGGGAGTCAATTAAAAATATTCTTCAACCTGCTATAAAAAGAACAACTGCTGTAAGGACACACTCATCAGCCACTGCAATGTCCCTGTAACGCACTCCCAGAGAGAACAGAGGACTTATCACTTAGGACCATCCTCCAGATAAGCCTCTCCTCCCCCTCTCCCCCTACTGCTACGTGACTTCTAAACAGCTGGTTTTTAGCCTCCACCAAAATGCAGCAAAGAAAACATCCAACATGCAGATGAAATTTCTGCCTTGAGAACACAATATTCACCTTGACATGAACTTCTGAGCCCTAAGACAGCAAAAGCTAAGTAACAGCTAACACAGAAAATTCCATCCACTACCTAAGTTTGGCAATTTTACATTTATTTTTGAAATTATTTTGGTGCTCAATTTGAAACAAATGAAAAAAACAAACAACTTTCTCCCTATAACTTAATTCTTACAGTAAAGCTGTAAAGTTTATGATAAAACTAATTCTCGTGTCATAGGACTTTAAGGTATGTTCTTCTATATTTGAATCAACATGGAGATGCAGAGCGTGCTACAGTGGAAAGCATGCAAAAATAATCTAAATACAAACTTTTTGTAAAAAGGAGGAATGACAATGCATGTCAAGCTACGTGAAGGGGAAACCATCAACCTTGTTAAATAAGGCTTGCCACTAAGCTTCTTCAATGAAGTATTCTTTTCAGAACCAGTAGCAATTATCCCCAGGAAAGGTATTATTTTTGGGACGGTGCCTTCTGAAGACCTCTAATCCATTAAAAGGAAGTTCTTCATTACATCAAGTTCTCCAGTTGCATTCTTTTTCACAAGTTCCACCGCCTGTGGTGTTTCCATACTGTCTCTTCTTCCTTGCACCTTTGTTGTTTTCACATAGGAACTTTGTTTTACTTGCTCACTTCTGTTCTCTTCAACACCGCCTCCTCCTTTCCTACTCTGAGGCAGTAACAGCACTCTCTATTTTTAATACAGCATTAAGAGTATCTAAAATTAATCTGGTTCCAGTGAAAGAAGTTCTGTGGCTTATGAATTTTGCTTCTTAGTTCTTGTCCTTACTTATCTTCCTATTAAGGCGGCTATAACAAGGTCATTTACTTCTCATCACTAAAGGAAATTTTGTCACCGATTTCAGAAGACACTTGGAAAGGCACATCTCTGTAAATCTCCCTGACCCTTCTCCATCACAGCTGGCACTGATAACCTGTTCATGGTAAAAATGTGGGGTAAACTCCAACTTTCATCCTGCTTTCAATACTGGGTTCACAGTCAGGAAATTAATTCTAGGTGATAAACCCAGAGGAAGGAAAAAAAAAAAAAGACATTTTATGTCATAATACTCATCTTTCTAAATAAATACTGATTTCATAGCAAGGTGTTTCAAAATGGGGACATGAGCAAACTACTGGCCTAAAGGAGAAGGGGAGGGAAAAGTAGGCTCAGTGTTTTGCGTAATCTCTAAAGTACCTGAGCTGGCATTATTTTTCCATCCAGACAAGCAGTAGAGCATGAAGCAGGTTTATAACAAACACTGACAGAATAACCACTGTACTTAAGGCCTCATGCAGTAACACACTGAGCCAGAGGATATTGTTTACTTACTATTTAATTCAGAATGAAAAAGTAAAGAAGGACTGACATTGCCACAGCAGCTTCCTACTCCCACTGATTAACAGGAATACCTTCATCTGTCCCACCTTGTCCAAATGCCTGGCTCCTCCCAAAATCAGTGGGTACAGGCAAACGGAATCTCCCCAGTACGCTGATGATCCTGGCATAGAAGTAAGCTCCCAGTACCAGACAGACTATCCTGTTCAAAGCCTGGCTTCACCTTGACCCCAAACTATTCTCTAACCTAGATAAAATGATTTTCAGAATACTGCATCCTTGAACACCTCACAGCTGCAGGTGGCAGGTAAGCATGCTGTAACCTTTGTAGGCAAAGGCTGACAAACTTGCTTTGCTGAGGAAGGGGGCTGCAACATTTGCACCTCTCCTACCACCTCACTCCCACTTTGTTGAAGGTAGGGAACAACACGTAACATGGAAGATTGTCCTACACACGATGCTGTAGCACTTCAGGATTGAGATGGCCACTGTGCTTGAAGGAAAGGAAATACACTATGGAAGGCATGTCTGAAAGGTCACAGAACAAACAACACACAGTCGATCTCCAGGGAGGCCAGCGGTCAGTAATAAGCAGCTCTTGAGGGGTGCCAAAACTATTCCAAAATGGACACCGCCTCCCTCTGGAGCTTACAAACCATACTTCTGATCAGCTGGTTGGCCAACTACAAGTACAAATACACATACTTGACTAAATACCTCGGTAAGCTTTGGTGACTGCTACTTTAGCCCAGGCCACAGAATCCCTGCCAGATGCTCAAGCTGGTCATACCTTTTCTTCCCACTCCCAGCTCCAGCTAGCAAGGCAGACAGCCGACAGGGGCTTTCTCCATGCCACTCTTCCCATGCCCAGTTCTAGTTTTAACAGTTCTAAACTACATTGTCCACACTCCCTGTTCCATTGCATTTCCTCATAGATTACTGGACACAGCCCTCTTTCTCAGCAAGGAAGAAAGTTATTTTGTTGTTTTAATACTTGCTGCTCACTTCTGTTTCCCTACGGGATTTCATGTGGATTAAGCCATTGCTTTTAAAGCAACACCCCTTGTATACACACGTATTTTGAGGATGAGAGAGGAGGGGAAGAGGAAGGCATCAACAGGAAGTTGGGACAAGAGCATGGGTATGGATAAAACTCTAGGCAGAGCATTAGGACATGGTACATTGGTAGTCTGTTAAGGAGGGGCCAAAGCAAAGCTAACCATCTCACAGCGATACTGCAGATTACACACGCTCCCATTGTAAATGTGGCAACGTTACAATTAATGGTACATTTAAAGTCTCAAGCTTATGCAAGTAGCACACATGGATTACTTAGCATCTCTTAGAACACAAATGGTCACCCAAATACCATGAACAGTTCTGCCTTTCAGCAGATGTTTTGATTCCAAGGTCAGAGTCAGGAAAGAAACTGGAATGACTCCTGACACATTAGATATTTTGGCAACTTTCTCAAGATCCACCTTGCTGATCAACTGAAATCTGTATTACATAGCAGCCTCTTCTGGTTTTGAACCTGTGGCCTCCCTACACAAAGCAACAGACTGAACAGTGTCAAACACTCCCTGCTTTTGGAAGGTCATGAAGATTTTCTCAATACTACACATTTGCACTATTTGCAGAGAGCTTGAAGGATGATACTGGTAAACTTTGACCACCTCCTACCCTGCAGGAGACAAGCTCACTTCAAACTAATGAGTAAATGGTCACCCAGTGCTCAGGGCTGCAAGTTTTCTCAGGGTGATAAACACCTGAAACTTTGTGCAACAAAAAAATCTCAGTGTAGAGAAGGATGATGAAGTTTCCTGACTACTGCTACTTTTTCACCTTTAAGATGATGCAGCTTATTTTCTTCCAATCCATGAGGGAGGAACACAGCTACACTGGTAATGCTTATGCTGCTGCCTATCTTTTTCCTCAGTGGAAAAGGATGCTTGGAACAGTTACGTCACCTCTTTATCACAGGTATCCTATGACAGCAGTATCTAGGCTGGGAAGATTAAATTCCCCACTCCTGCCCAATGGTGCCTTGCAGCACACGCTGCCCAAACGCACAGCGCTGAAACAGATCAGGGAACAGGTACCACATTGTCACTTGAATTGCATGAAGAAAAATAATGCATGAGAGGCTTTCTGGGAGTGAAAACAGCATGTGTGTGATGATTAAAAGCCCTAAAGATGAGGAAGCAAAGGTTCACAGGCTGCCTTTCTGGCAGCTTCAAAGCTAATGCAGTGGGAAGGTTTAGCCCTGGGAACTAGATTTAGCCAGTTCAGAATAAACCCCTGAACTATATATAGGACACATAAGAGTATGTTGTTCTATATTATTCCTTTTTTCTGTTAATAAAACCCCAAATGCCAACATAAGCATGCCCAGAGCTTCAAAAACAAGCTTTACCCTCATTTGAGCACACTCAGCTATAGACCTCAGTACATATACACAATTTTTGAAAAACATTTCCTAATTAAACAGAAAACTTTTCTGTGTACAAGTAGTTCAATACTACCTTACATAATTTTGATTTCCCCCACACTTACATGTTGTACATAGAAAGCAATATAAGAAAGAGAATGAATGAAAACTCTTCTGTGAATCTAGAACCATACTGTGGTATCTGCTTTGAGAAAAGTGAGTGCAGCAATTCTTCTGAGACACATACAAAGTGCTCAGAACAGAACAAAACATCCATTGCTGTCCAGCAACAGTGTTTAAATTGTATTGACATTACTGAAAAATAAAATGCCGAACAAAAATGTTGTAATGTTACTTTGAAAAAAAAGAGTCACAGAAGATAGATAAGCTTAAGAACTCAAAATTCTTGTACAAGTCTCACCAATCTTCAATCAAGTACCCTGTTTGTGTCTATACCTACCTGTTTGAATTTCCCAGAATGTATTTACAAAATGGAATATTGCACACAGGCTCATTGATTTCTAGTGCAATCCAAGTACTCTTCCCCACAACCAGCACTTCTCACCGTGTTGCAACTACACATCAGATTCAATTTGTAAAAATAATGTTCTGGCAGTTCTGAAGAACTTTAAGCTCATGTCTAAACAGATCACAAATACATTTAAAAAAATCCACACATACAGAAAAAATTTTTGATACAGCTTGCACTGCATTTATTACAGGACAAGAACTCTGCTAGCTCAATCACATCAGACAAATTATGATTTAGTAAGAATTCGTATTTTATTACCTATGAAGTTCAAAAGTAGGGTATCAGCATCTTTAAGTCCTTTTCTAATCATTAACCAGTTATGTCCTAGTTTAATGAAAATGTGATAATCTGTTTTAATTGTATAAATTATTCTGTATGTTAGAACTACAGAAATACACCAACAAAATATCTGTGAAGATTTATCTTCACATATTTCCTTACCTATTAACATCTTTACAAAAGTATCCGGGAGGAGTACTGATTTAGTATGATGATATAGCTAACTTGAAATTTCCTTATTCATTCTCTTACTAAGGAATGAGTAAGCATTCTCAACCACAATTAAAGACACAGGGTACCCATTTCAAGACAAAGTACAGCCTTTAATCAGCAAAAGACTGTACAGTGTTCAAGTACAACATTGAATTACAATTGTGCTCTTGAAAAATGAAGGACTGAGATGTTTAACAGATCTTGTTGGACATGAAAAGAAAGGCTGAGTTATACAGGCACCAGCTTATTTTTAAATCTTAGGGTCTAGTATTCTATTCAGACTTTACATTGTATAAATTTACGTTTTAAAAAGCCACTGAATTTAAAAAAAACTAAAAAAGTTTATTTTGAAATCAAATATTTACCTTTTCTCACATAATTTTTGGGGATTTTGCACATCTTTACAAAAGGTTCTTACTAACATGTTTACAGTTTAAGAAAACAATTCAATATTTTGAAAGAAGCTAAAGTTCTTAAACACAAAATACCAGTACTTCACTAGCATTCACTCCATGAGCTAGGTTATTTCCACATGCAAATTATCAAAGGCTAGACAGTTCCTTACTGCCACCGAAACCTGTGGTCTGAATTAAAAGCATGCAAGTCAGACCACTGCAATATTCACTCTACACAAATACATTTACTGGTTTAAACTTCTGTTCAAGAAAACAGCAAGTACTCCATTGACAGATCTAATTAATTTGCTTTTTATATATCTTGACCTTAGGCAAACGGTTACATTTCCTAGCTTACAAATTACTTGCTAGTCTCAAGATTCTTAAATATATCTGTGCAAGACAACAATTCTGTAACTCTTCTGAAATGAAACAATTATGACATCACTTATGTTAGAAAACTTCATGCTGACCTCTACATGGGTACCAAAAGGCTTGTACTCTTTGAGCCAGCTGGGTTACCAGTAAAAGTCATAGGTCATTTCCTTGAACACATTGGCTACAAATTTGCTAGTATACTTCATGGACACAAACTCCAGAATACAAAATCAAGCAGAACTTTGGCTGTTCAGCTAGGCATTTTCAAAACAGCAAAATCTGGAACTGCTCATCTTTGGATGTGATCATTAGCTGAAAACTACAAGTTAGTGTATGAGGAAGAGTTTCATTCATCTACCAACCCCAACTTTCTACTCATTCCTGTCTTAATTCCTGCACAAATTAATCCTGAATGATGTAATTTTCTAGAAACGAAACAGTAGTCTTTGAAAGCCAAGAGTTATGTACACAGCTAACTTCCAACTTCAGCAATTCACAAGATACCCAATTCTCTAGAAAGCCACTGAGGAGCCCTAAATGACGGGAAAGAAAGTGCACATACCCTGCAAAGGGAAGGTCAAAATATTTTTAACAGCAATTTGCCCTGGTATTTCCATAGAGACATGCATTTCCACATAGGGGAAAACTTAATCCCCCCCACCAAATCAACATATCTTTCTGGTCATGCACAAAAAAATAGGACACTTGCATGCATAATCAGCATGAGCCTTACCCTTTCGTCCCATGATTGAGAAATCAATAGCAAACAATGCTGCACATGAAGGTTAATCGACTGATAGGAAAACCAGTTGCAAAGTGATTTCTGTAAATAACAATGATAGCCATATTTTAATAAAACCTGAACTACATTTGAACATTCAGTGAACTGTCCACGTACAGTTTAAAAGCACACAAAAGCTTTGACGGGGACAGAATTAAATTAATTTCTAAACCATTTGATTTCCTATGTTATACATCCAGATTGCACACACATAAATATGACAACAGCTGAAAAAATAAACTCTTCAGGTTTTGACAAGGAATGGTTGAAACAAAGTTGTTCATTTCTTGGCCACACAGAAGAGTGTTCCAAAATAAATGGAAGGAATGAAAGAAGGAACAATGTTAATGATGTTACTAGGAATTATTTGCAATGTGTTTAGACTGGTGATTTTCACTTTCTACAGAACTGCTCCTAAACATTAACTTTCCCAAATGGGGTTAGAATGATGTGTACATAGAAAGAATTAGCAGCTAACAGAACACAAAAGAATGAACACTTGTTCAAAATTAACAAGTCTTAAAGAAATCCATGCGGATTCATTAAGAATGTGGAAGCAGCCACTCCACTGGCACACCAAGTTGCTTAGGGTATCACGAGTGAAATAAACATCTACAAAGAGCTACAGTTTTCTAGCTAAAAGTTCCAGTGTTAGGTTTTTTTTTCTTAGCTTAATCAAAGGATACATTTAGAGAAGTTACTACTTTTTCTTTTCATTGTAGAAAAGAGAATCACCTAAAAATCAGCTAAATATATATATATATATATCTGTGTTTACATATTCAAAGCATTTATTGTATATTATTGCGTAAAGAATCCATTACATATTTTGTAACCATAGTGTTACAGGAGTTACAGATACACTGAAACAGTTATTTTCCTTCACTGGCCTAGGTCTAACAAATGGCAAACAGCCAAAGGAAGCCCAACTATGACATACCCTTGGCAGCTGTTTTTCAAGTTCCTGTGGTAGTTAGGATAGTATTCAAAAGATGGACTTGATACAGGGCTGCTTGTGTTTCTCATCCTCGTAAGGTACTAGGATCAAGCAGCAGACAATGATTTGAGATACTCCCCCATGTAACTTTTCTGTAACAGCCAAAATTTGAAAATTCTATAGGATTATAATCTATTTATTTCAACACTGTCCTAAGCAGTCAACAATACTATCAGAAAAATAATAGGGTTTCACCTGCCTATAAAAGAAATTAAAGCATATATGAAAAATGCTTCATGAAGTGGAAGGTTCTATTTAGGGTTTTAAAGCATCAAGGGTACATGAGAAACACTCCAGATGAGGAAAACCGAGTATGTTAAATAAAAAGACTGAAGAAAGATATTAATTTGAACTATGGCTTAATTTTCACTAAAAACATTAGAATGCTTAGCCCATGAAATATTTAGGTAAACAGATCTGGGACTAAATCTCTAGCCATCACGGATATTTCAGAAATGTATTTCACGGGAAAATAAATCTTCCCTTTTCATTAACAATGTTGTTATTACTTATTATATACAGAATACAAAAATAGAATTACAAAAGGCAAATAAATGAATTTCCCAAAACTGTTTTGAGGGAAGAAACCCAAAATAAGGAGATTATCTGCCTCTTAAAATGTGTTAAGAACATTAAACAGGAGTTAAGAATTCACTCATTTCAAATTCCATTTCAAGTGCTGTTTTCCTTCCTACACTTGGTAAGGAACTTCTATTTAAAAAGAAAATTGTAATTTTAAAAGTTGGGGGTTTTTGGTGGTTGGAGGAGGGGTGGGCGAGTTGTTTATTTGATTAAAGACCATGAAGCAACTTAAGTGAAAACAATAACATTGAAGGACAATGAAGACTGACAATCACTATTCAATTGTTCTATTTACTTTCATCTAGCTCAAACTAGGGGAGCCACCAGTACACACCAACTGCAGACTAGCTGTCTCTAAGACAACTGGCAAAAAGACACATGGTGTTTGGAAAGCAGAGGAAACCAAATGTTACATACTTTAATGAAAAGCAATCAATACATTGAGCATACTTGGAGAAGCATTCTGAAGTTAACAAAACAGTCACTTCACTGTAACCAAGAGGAGGATATGCCATGGAAGATTTTCTATATAACGCATATATCTCTTAATTCAGAGTGGTCCCTTTCTAACTAGCAAATATTTGACAGAATAGCACAGGAGATGTTCATATTTCTACATTTCACAGTACTACTTCAAGGGAAGAATGTAGGAAAATTATGTTTGTCAAAATCCTTATTTTTATTTATTTGTTTTCCTAATTTGCCCATTTAGTCAGTCATATAAAGACTTGCTAATCAGCAGCTAAAACCAGTTTAACATAACGATCATTATTAAAAAAAACTTGAAAAGCAAAGATATAATTATCTTAATGGCATAAGTAATAAGGAGAGAAAAGAATGAGGAAAAAAAAAAAAATCACACAGAGCTACCGCAAGTATGAACATTCTTATAGTGAACAGGTGATCTCACCTGTATCCCACAATTTTTCTAGTCCAAGCAATCTCATTTTATATAAAATCTGCCTTTAATTTAAATAATTAATTGAAGTCAGGGAATACAGCCAGTAAGTAGGTTAGCTGTTTCAGAAAAAACTCATTATCTACCAAACTGTTTCAAGCATCTGATTAAGTGTGAATATCTGGAACATAATGTCCAAAAAGAAAAGAGTCTTAAACAAATGTTTTGATACCTGATTTAGCTATGCTTTTTTCCTCTAACAGAAGCATTTGTAACACTTCAACCCAAATGCAGCCAAGCAGAAAACCTATCAAAACTACACATGTTCCATAACAGAAGTACATTCACTGAAATTATCTGGACAAATTATTGAATAGGGAAACAGAGCACACTTGTGACAAATGAAAAATACATAGTCTGTACTGCAAAGGCTATCTGGTTACAAGTTCTTTGGTTTTGTTCTTAAATAAAAGGTCTAATTAATCTTTTAATGCACCATTTCTTTGTGATAAGGCACAGCTAAATTAGTTAAAGCAGCCGTGACTCAAACCAGTCTACCCCTACTGTATTATAACAGCAATGAGGAAGCACATTTGTTTTCTCAGCAGTTTAGAACTTGCATTTCAACTTCAGATGAAGACACCACATTTGTAAATACACCCTGCACCAATGCCCACATTATTTGCACAAAACAAACTACAAAGTCATAGCTACAACGAATATAGGGAAAAGCAATGCTTTGGTAAGGTTGTGCACGTACTGCAGCAAGTATATAGCGTTACACCTCCACTACAGACTGGATGTCAACACAAATGCCATGCCATGGCTAGTCAAAACCAAGCACTTCTACACATTAAGATTAAGGGAGCAGATTGAAATGTTTCTCTTTATGGGCTGTTACTGTATTGAGACTAAAACCTTATTTCAATAAGATCTCAATGCAGTACTATGTCCCCATATTCTTAAATGGGATCACTAAACAGCAACATCAATAGAAAATTTGATAATCCAATATGTAACAACTAGTGCAGAGACAAGTACACAACTGAGATGAGCTTAAAAGAATATTACTTTTGCTTAACTATGTTCATCTCTCCCTCTCAATACCACATCCCAGTTCTGATGACGTGCCTATTTTCTGAACAGTTAATATTGAGGGAGATCAAAGGTATATTGTCATGTGAACATTTTGTGTATAATAACTTCAAGCTGACTTCTAAAATGTCCCTAGGAACAGCTGAAATCCCCAGAAAGGCTAAGTCTCTTTGTCCAGTCTTTCCATAATCCCAGTATCTTGGCCTCTCCTGACCCTCCAAACCACCTTTAGATCTAGACATTCCCCAACTACTGCACTGCAAAAAAGGTGTAAAATATTACCTGGAACTGATATAGAGACTCAGGAAACCAATAAGGATAACACTGGAAGAGGGAGTTGGTAAGTATGACCTAAGAACTCCATCAAACTTTCCTTTTAACTAGGTATTATTGTTTTACTTGATGGACTCACAGAATGGTCGGGGTTGGAAGGGACCTCTGGAGGTGATACAGTCCAACTCCCTGCTAAAGCAGGTTGCACAGTCATGTCCAGGCAGGTTTGGAGTCTCCAGAGGAGACTCCACAGCCTCTCTGGGCAGCCTGTGCCAGAGCTCGGTCACCCTCAAGTCAAAGAAGTTCTTCCTCATATTCAGAGGAACTTCCTGTGCTGCAGTTTGTGCCCACTGCCCCTTGTCTTGTTGCTGGACACTACTGAAAAGATCCTGGCCCCATCCTCTTGACACTCGCCCTTAATATATTTGTAGACATTCATGAGATCCCCCCCTCTCAGTCTTCTCCAGGCTAAAAAGGCCCAGCTCTCTCAGCCTTTCCTCATCAGGCAGATGCTCTAGTCTAGTCCTCTAAATCATCTTTGCAGCCCTCCGCAGGACCCTCTCCAGTAGCTCCCTGTCCCTCTTTGACCTGGGGAGCCCAGAACTGGACACAGCACTCCAGATGTGGCCCCACCAGAGCAGAGAGGGAGGATCACCTCCCTCGACCTGCTGGCCACAGTCCTCCTAATGCACCCCAGGATCCCATTGGCCTTTTTGGCCTTCTCTGCAGAGCTACCTTCCAGCAGGTCAGCCCCAGCCTGTACTTGTGGCATGGGCTTATTCCTCCCTAGGCGCATGACCCTACAACTGTCTTTGTTAATGAAGAACTTCATTTATAAAGAACTCTTTGAAGCATGACAGAAAACATTTTGGGGAAAAAAAAAAATTCCAAAAGATGCTCAATGCACTTCTTGATGTGTGGGATGAAAGAATTCCATGTGAAAGGAAAAAAAAAAAATTAAAATCCCAATCTTTACAAACAACTGTGTTTTTCACACTTCAAGGACAAATACTTCAAGATTTCAAACTAGCACTAAATAGTAGCAACCTGTTTCATCACTATGCTCTGAAAAGAATCTTGTGGAATCTCTACAGAAGCCTAAATAACCAGGCAGAAGCTTTCCCTTTCACATGCAACAAAGTTGAAGTCTTGAAGACTGTTGCTACTGATAAACACAGCTAGCTACAAAGTGATCGTTGCTTGCATTAAAATCTAATCATAGCTCATGGACACAATTTTTTGGAAAGAAACTATAAAAAAAGTACTGTTATTTTATAAGAATACACATGCATCTGTTAGGTTACCTTCCCTTTACCCATACACTTAAAAAGCCCACTAATACACACAGAGGAAAAATAAATGGCTGCGTAGTTCTGAATGTCTCTCTACAGGTAAGTATTGCAATTAGTTCTTTTAGCCTCTTTCAAGTTCCATCTGACTGTAGTAATGCAGATACTACAAGCATTCAGGTAAGCAGTGTTAAAAACGACTCTAAACATAAGCATACCTGGTTTAGAAAGAACAAGTCTTACTTCTCCAGTTTAATTGTTTAAAAAAGAGACACACTCCTTCACAGCAAAAGTGAGTCCCATGTTAGAGGCCTTACACTAAACACTGCAATTGAAACAGCAGCAGTTCATCATGTTACAAAAGTTGAACCACAGTAATTGGAAGGGTTTATGCCAGCTGCTTCTCACGTAAATATACAACATAATACATACATATTGCCACCTTTTTGTTAAAAAAAACCCAAAACACTCATATCTCTGAAGGGAAATAATTTCAGCTATTTACCACAAAAGCAGAAAACACCTACATACTTACAGTAAGGGTATTTTACATGACAGTGGTTCAAACAACACAACACAGAATTACTATAAGATACTTTTAGTACCCAGTAGCCACAGCTTATTACAAATCTTACTACAGATCTTATGTCACCGCAGAAGAAAATACCGAAGCATTCCCTCATGAAAACTAAACATTTGTGAAATTCATTACAAACCTATAAGTAAAGTGCACTCAGTATGATTGCTACTGAACTTTATGGAGATTTCTTTATCCAAAGACTGATGTTACTAATTTTACTAGAGACCAGTCAGGATTTTTCTAAATAGAAAATAGAAAAATAAAAAAACATTTTAGTTGGAATTAATACTATTGTAACACATTTCATAACTTGAGCCTTTGTGTTAGGGAAATTTGCTGCTCTTCAAGGTAAATAACTACTTGATTCTTAGAAACATCTGCCTCAAAACCTCTCATTTAACTTTGAATATTAAAACTTTTAAGTCTTACCACTTTATATCTTAAATAGTAATTCCCTCTTCTATAAACAATATTTGTAATTTTCCAAAGATAGGATTATAGCTATATCAGAGCATCTTTTAGTTTTTCAATACAACTATTTCAGGACATACTTTAAATCACAAAAATCATCAACGTTAAGCTGTGAACTCCTGAGCGAAAAGGAAAATGCAGAACTCATACTAGGTTCCTTTGAAAAAATATACAGAGATTTACAAAGGCAGAGGCTGGATAATATTGAGATCTTAAAAATGACAAGTATCATAATTTGGATTTTGTTCTTTTTTAATTTTGGTAGGATTTTTAACCCCCAAAGAAAATATCATTACAGTAAACACCTCCAAATACTGTCTTAACATACTATAAGGTAACAATACTTACTGCCAGGCATTGTTAATCAGGATCCTGTCCTCAATCATGCAAAAATATAATAAGCTATAAAGAAAACAAAAAATTAAGTCAAGACAATAGCTTTAGATAATTTGCATCCAAATGTGCATAGTAACTTATGCAGAATGAACCAAAGTCACATTCTTTAGCTCCAAAATCAAAGAGGCTGTTACCACAGAAACCCGGGTATCTTTATATCTGACCAAACTCTATGTAGGTTTTGCCAGTTCTTGAAATGTAGTCATTCTGTTCTTGCATTTGAAGCCTGATTAAACATTTTTCTCTGTATTCATTGGGACGACCTCTTGAACTGCCACTCTTTTTGATGTTAAATGGTGTATAGCCTTACAGGGTACTTCCACTCCAGATGTAAATCACTGCACTTCTCTGTTAAAAATGCCTGAGAAAGGTTTCTGTTCTATACAAAGAAAAACAATGCTGAA
The DNA here is from genome assembly GCA_035590215.1 of Microhierax caerulescens. Classification (NCBI taxonomy): domain Eukaryota; kingdom Metazoa; phylum Chordata; class Aves; order Falconiformes; family Falconidae; genus Microhierax; species Microhierax caerulescens. The sequence goes on from JAVJGJ010000037.1 coordinate 13,537,238, forward strand.
AAAACTGTGCCACTTTAAGAGGCTTTTGTCCTGGTATCAAAAAGGACAGATTTTTAGATATAGCTCAAACTACTATAAACAATCGCTGCTCAAAGAATTTTTGATGCAATTAGATATCTTCATATAATTAACTCAACTGAACTTACAAGATCTATTTTGGGGAGAAAAATAGCCTAATCTACCATTTCATTAATTAGCATTAAAATGAAAATAATTTGAAGATTTTTCTATATTAAAGTTGCGCATTTGGGTTTTATTAACCGCCAAATGCAACTTTCCTGCAAATGTACCTTTTCACAAATAAGACAAAAACATCTGTTAGAGACAGTGTTGCTGCTTTTCAAAGAGAAAATTTAAAAAGTAAAGATATTTAGCTAATAGTTCTTTATATATGTACACCAAAAAAAAGTAATTCCAGATACTGATAATGTGAGAATAAACATTTCATTTGGTCACAAACTATGTTTTAATGACCACACACTAAAGCAATATTCATAGTTGCTAAGAGCAAACTTTTTTTCATTCACACTGAATAGATTTCAATGTATTTCAATCACATTCCAATATGCTGGTAGAATCAGATTCCAATTTGCTGATAGTGGCTGTGATTAAAAATAGTGCTTCAAAGTAATTTCTTTAAATATTCTATCCTATTAGAAGGCTGTATGTCCCCCTTTGAGGACACAGTTAGAAGCAGAATAATTTTATAAAAGGAAATGAGCTGTGGATTGTGGTGTTCAACAGACACACAGAAAAATGAAATCTCTAATTTACAGTGTAGATAAGAACTTAGCTCAGAGATTACAGAAGACCGATTTACTACATATTATAACAAAAATGCAAAATCTGATGAGAGGTTCAAGGGAGTCAAGTGTTAGACACAGAGTGTTCTGACCATTGCTAGCAATTCGGAATTCAATACATTTTGCTAGAACATTATCACTGTGATTGCTAGCAAAGTCAACTAACTTCAGAAGATATTAATGCAGAAATTACTAGAAAAGTTGTATAAAAAAACTAAGACAAGTTTTCAAATTGAAGATTCTTGCTTGGTTTTAAATCATTTACTGGATTTTTCATTATTTTATGATCTGTAACAGGGACAAAAATTCAATATGGAGATGGCCTTGCTTCTATAAGCAGAACAGAGCAAACAATGTCCTCTCCATGTGTTCAATCACTGCCTTGTTAGGCCTAGGGTAAAGTTTAGTCCACAGATGTTGATATCTTTTAGGGCAGAACAGACTAAAACAAAATAAGAAGCTTCCCACCACAAGTCTGTTCTGCTATTCACCATTGAATTAAATTCTATATATCAAGATAGAGAAAAAAAAACCCAAAACAACCAGAATTTTATGATGTAGAAGTTGGCTACAATTAAAAGACAGATATGGAAAATAATGAAATATAATTTAGTTTCCTAAATAGTCTAACATTTCCTGTTTAACATAGTCTGTCAGATATCACAAAATTACATGGAATAACAGACCACTAGAAGCAACTCAAGGATGTTATGTACCCACATAACATCTCCTGCACCAAAGCAACTGACTCCTGGATATTAAAGAGGTAAGAGACATGTTTACTTTTCTGTGGAGGGCTAAATGTTATTTTGTTTCTAAGGATATAATAATAAGGGTAAACACAATTATAATCAAACTGCAATGCTTGTGAATGTACCTTAAAAGGCAGAACAACATTTCTACGACACCTAAAAGTATTTTTTCTTAATAAAAACTTTCATTTAGTTTCATGGAGAGTCCATGCAATTTGGCTAGGATAAGGAAATCCAAAGTCAATACATTGTTCTATCAGACCAGAGCAGCACTAACACAGGAATAAAAATACACTTTGTTCAACTTATTGGTTCTGATCAACTTCTTCCTCCAGTTATATGCTTACATGTGATTAATTTTTTTTAATTATTTTAACTAACCTGGGATCTGAAATTAATAGTTTATAAGCAGAAACTATTTATTATCACATGATTCCATAAAGGGCTCTTTCATAAAAGCCAAAAAGAGCAGGCATCTTTTTCCCTTCTGCCCTAAACCAACAGATCTCTGTGAAAGACTTAAAATGGAAAATTGTACAGAGATCTTTGTGCTACAGGTAAAAGAAACAGAAGTCAACATACCTGAGGTTTACTATTTTCTTTTACTAAGCACACCATTATGTTATTCTATTATGTAACACTATAAATTATTAACTTGACTTTGCCAGCTGGGCACCTATTCATTCCTCCAAATTAAGTTAAAGAAAAAATACAGGTTTAATCACCTCTGACAGTCAGGCAACCCAAACTGGGCAGTCATGAACTGAAAAACTAAAAATACACCACACGAAGTTTTTACATCACTTGGTTCCCCACTCATGTTTCCTATGTGAAAAATTAATCAATGCCTTTAGTTTTGAAGGTGAGCAAATGGCCAGTGCAATGCAAGATTAGTCACATGCTCATTTCTAAATACAGACAGTTCGGTTCCAACTAATATTCTTAGAATCCAAACAATGCAATGTAAGAGGGAATTACATAGCACAGTGCAGTTCTGTTAAAGTAGCTGACTATTTTGAATTAGCTTTTTCAGGTAAAGAAGCAATGCCATACAGGAGCTTGGCTGTATTAATAAGGCTATCTTATTCTCTCACTGAAAAGCGTTCAGCTAAACAGATGTATCTAAAAGGACATTTGTCCTACCTCACCTTAAGAGAATTTGGTCTTGAGCAGATGGCTTTAGGACAAGAAAAACCCTGCACATTAAAAAGTGTTCCTTAGCAACCTTTCCCACCATCTCAAATGCTAGTTCAACCCAATATCCATTTCACTGGCAAAATTAAAAGCAATGTTCCTATGCCTAGGTACTTATGTTGCCAGTGGTGCATTAAAGATCTATCAGATAAATAGGTTTTGTTCTATACCAACTATAGAAAGCATGATTTGCCTTTACTTAAAAAAAAATAATGTATCTTCAAAGTAGTTTAAAAATAGAACAGTAATTTTACAAAAAATACTTCACTACAGAGGTGGGCTGGGCAATTAAGTCACTAATAACAACCAAAGCTGTTTCTAAGCTGTGTATTTTACAATTTAGATTTCATAATTTGAAGTGCAATCCCCTTTCATTATACTTGAAATTCAATTGCCAAGTCTGATAAGTATTCTAAGCTCTCCTTCCACTTGCACGTACTATAAAATTTGTTTATTCTTTTCTCCTGCAGAAGGCTGGATCAGAAGTAGAGAGAAGTTACTGTTCATCAGTAACTGCAAACATTTTCATAACAGAATGCCAAACAAACATTTATTTTGAAAACAGTTGTTTAATTACAAACAGTATTCGAATGCACTTTTTTGTGAGTTTTTTCCTGAATCAGAAATGAATCCAAATCTACCAGCGTTTTTTTCAACAAATATAAAGTGTTACTAAAAGGCTCAAATAAAACTTACGCGTAAGCCTTTACAGGTATCAGGGCACTACAATCAGATTTCAATCCCAAACTACCAATTATTCAGGAAAACTTTACCACATGCTTAAGAGAATGCATACATTGAGTCTTCCAACAAGATGCCCTGAATAATGGTTACTCAAGAAAACACTTTAGATTATTTTGAATGCATTACAAAGGCTTCAGGAAGTAGACTACCTGTATCTTGCCAAAGCATTGGTTGTTACTCTCGTTTTAGCTTACCTATTCAATTCACACAGCAAACATCTCAAGTAGCTTTAAAAAGCACAACATCTGTACTAGCAAACTTGATTTTGACATAGGAGTTCAAACTCTGGTTCTAAGTTGCAGAGTTTTCCACAAGTTCACCAACTGAGCCGAGAGATGTCTCAATCCAAGCCAGCATCTTCTCCTAGTATCTCAGCTCAAAATGCCATAGGATACCTTCCTAGATGTATTCAGCTTAAGAAGTTGTACTCAGTTAGAAGTTAGTTCTCAGTAACAGGTTTTAGGAACCTACACCTCAGTTATCTAAAGTATGGCTCCGTGCTGCACAATTAACTTTAAAGTAGAAAATGAAGCTATTTAGGAAAGCTCACGGTGTAGTCCTTGTGTAAATCTGCATTGTGTTTGGTTAACGCTTAGCAATACCTCACTGTGTTATGGTCCATTTGACGAAAACCTGCGTAGGGAAATCCCAGCGCCAGTCCTCCACCCCTCCACCGCATCCCTGGTTTCCCACCGCTACCACTGGTAAGTCCAACCACATCAGACACGACTTACCTCTTCAAGGTTTTGACTTAAGACTCGTGGAAGGCCTCTACCTCCGCAGGAGCTCATGCAGGCACCACTCAGCGGTGGCTGGGCCTCAAGCCATCTCCGGGGAAAGGCAACGGGGTCCCGCTCGCTACTGCAAGCCCCCGGGCCGGGACAGCGTTTGGGGTGAGGAGCCCGCCCGCGGGAACCGCGCCGAGCAGCTCCCACGGGGGCACCTGGAGCCGGCTGCCCCGCTGACAGCCTGCGGGGCGCCGGGTCATGGGCTGAGGCCATGTCCTGAGGCTTCTTTCTCCCGCCGCCCCCACCGCCCTGAGGGGTGCCGCTGCAGCACGTCGTCCCCAGCCTCCCGCTCCCCCGCTCAGCGTCCGCCCATCTGGCGCGTCCTCCTCGCTCCCAGCCGTGGAGAGCGGGCAAGGGAACGGACGAACGGGAAAAGGAGACAGCTGCGAAGGCGCAGACAAGTAAAGGGGCCGCTTCCTGGCTCCCCCAGACTCACCTCAGCCACCTCTCCGGCTCGGTTCAACAGCCGCCATCTTCACCCCACCCCCCACTCCATTAAGTTGCCTGGGGCGCAACGCACGCCGGGAGCTGTAGTTTTGTGAGGAGCCTTTGCCCGCCCATCCCTCCCCACACACACGCAAGGGCGAGACGGCACAGCGCAGGAGGGAAATCCCGGGCGCGGCGGACGGTCCTGGGGCAAAGGGCCCTCTAGGCGGCGCGAAGCGCGATCGGGGAGGGCGAAGGGTGCCGCGGGAGGACCACGACAGCCCCTGGAGGCAGAGGGGCGGTGGCAGCTCGCCCCGCCCCTCTTCCGGGCCCCGCCCCCGCCCCGCCGCCGGCTTCCCGCTCTCCCCGGGTCACGTGCCCGGCGCCTCGGGCTGGTGGCAGCCGTGGCGCGGGGGCGGCGAGGTGGGCGGCCATTC
>JAVJGJ010000037.1:13542818-13556328 GCA_035590215.1 Microhierax caerulescens
TCCACCCCCTCGACCCTGAACCCCGCCCCCTCCTCCTCCTCAGCCCCTCCCCCTCCCCTTAGCCCCACCCCCCCCCCTTACCTGCGGTGCACTGGCTGGGGGCGGGGCCCCCCGTGGGCAGGAGGGGTGGGGCCGGGGGGGCCGCGGCGCCGGGGGGGGCCCGGGTGCCCGCTCTTGTTACCCGGATGAGCTGCAGCCCTGATGGAGAGGCTCTTTCTGAGGGAGGTTTGGCTGTGCAGCCGCTAAAAATTCCACGTTGCGGTGGTGGCGGCGCCGGCAGGTGGTGTCTGTGAAGGACAGTTAGGATACCCGAGAGGGAAGAGGCGTTTCTTCCTTTAGACAATGCTTAGTTGAAGTTGGACACTAAACCAGTGGTGGCACAAGATCCTTGCCCTGGCTGTGTGTTTCTGCCGTTATAAGGCAGAACTGTGCAGCTGGCAGGGGCAGCGGCCGTACTGGGCTCCCGTGGGCCAGGGCCTGAGGGCAGGGCCCAAGCTGGGCGAGCTGTGAAACCGGCGTTCAGGGGCACCCACACAGGCTGCGATGCGTAACCCAAATGGAAACCGTGAAACAGCTACTGAACATCTGAGGCAGCGTAATCTCTTAATCCATTCTCCTTGAAATAATAGCACCAGCTTCAAAACCTGATGTCTTTGATGCCTGATTTTCTAGACAGCCAAGGGGAAATCTGAAAAGTTTGTTTCCTCTTGTGGATAGTTTCTTCTGAAAGAAGACATGCCAGGCCAACCGTCAAGTTAGGTGGGTGAGTCTAAGTCATTCTCCACATTTGAGTTTATCTGTTTCACTGACTTTTTTGCATATGTTACATCTGGCAAAAAACTGGCATTTCATCTTCATAAGCGCTTTGAATCTGTTTTTCTTACTTTTACCAATAGTAGAAACAGAATCAGTGTTTCTGATTTGTGTTCCTTGAAAATAATCCCTAAAAATGCAAAATTTGGGAGGTGAGATATCTCCGTGTCTCAGTTTTCAGCAGTATAAAAAACATACATTAATTAAGGAAAATTAGCAAGATTTATCACATGTGGGTGCAACCGGGGGAGTTAAAAGAGTAATCTACAGTCATTCTTACTTGTTTTCAGAAATAGAGCTTATGGTTTTGAACTCTTGGGGCCAAACATAATGAAAGTAATAACAAAAAGTGAACTGTCTGCCTTCCATAGATAGATGTATTGAGTCACTGCCTATAAAGCACAGCCTGTTAAGATTAGCATGCAATTTATTAATATTTCAGCCAACAGCGGTCAACACTGAGATACTCAGTATAGCTACATTTGTCCTTTAAGTATAGCTGGTGATAGATAATATACCTCCTTGTTCTTCTCTGTAATCTAGAGGAAACTTTTAATAAATTTTTCATCAGCCAAAAATACAGATTAATTGTTATGGTCTCAATTCATGTCAGAAGAAACTTTAGTTCAAAGATCATTCTTCTGACCATCAGCTATGGGTAGACTGCTCTCTTTATTGAAGTGTTTCCTTCAAGCTGTTTGTCTCATTTTTCTATTAGCTGCACATAAGGGTGTGCAGGTTCCAACATACTTGTTATGACATACGGTTTCAGGAAAATGCTGGCTAGTGTAGGAAAAGCTACTAGTTCTTACTAGTTGTGTGAATGAGACAAGCAGCAAGCTGGGTTGGTGTTCATTCAGTCACTACTCATAGATTTAAATGTTAGTAACATCCTGATTTCTCTATTATTCTTTTGGTTTAAGAAACACCAGAACATTTTAAAACTAAAGTTTCAGTTGTCTGACATACAACTCCTGTGTCTGTGATGAATACTTTTTCTTCTCCGAGGGTTTTTAAAACGTTTTCCTCTGTTGTTATTGTGTTAACAACGTCAGTGAATATGGAGTAGAATTACAAAGCTCAAATCATTGAATAAATACAGCGTTGGGATTGATGTTTGTTTGAAGAACTGATGCATTTTAAAGCAGGCCTCTTTTATGATGTTATTACATAAACCATGTGGTATCTAATATTCAATAAAAGTCAGTAAAGCCCTTAGCATAATTGTAGTGCTGTTGTTTAAAACAACTGTTTTCCTAATTCAATTTCAAAACAGAGCAAACAGCTGGAGTCTATGAATATGTATGTGTTGATCTCTCTAGGCTTCCTTATGTGTTATGTAATGAGTAGCAAATTTAGTTTTATATTACATATTTTTTGCTTTATTGAGGACATCAGAAGGGTATATAGCCGCCTTTCTGTCCAACACCAACTTTTAATTTACTTTAATTCAGTATTTAATTTAATTTACTTTAATTTTAATTTAATTTAATTCAGGTCAATGAAAGAGCGACCTGATCCTTTGACCACATCTAGGTGACAATCAAACTACCCAGTAAGATTAAGAAAAAGTTTAATTACACACATATGAAATTGCTTCATGGCAAATTCGCAGCCAGACTGTCTGGTTTTACTTCGGATCCCAAACCCATCTTAAGTGGACTGGCCAGATTTGCTTGAACATCTAAATCTTCTGGAGCAGCAGTTTGTATATGTGTGAATCCAGACATGCACAAAATTCTATGTCCCATGTGACCTGCCTTAAAATGTTTTTAAAAGAAGTGATATTTACTTCATAGACATAGCTTTTAGAGCTTTTAGTCTAGAAGCATTTTAAGTGTGAGACAGAAACTTCCTGTTCCATGGCCAATAATAAAATGTGAATTGCATTAGTATTTTGGCGGTAGCAGTTCCGTGTTTTCTAATTAGATTACTAATTCACATAAAAGTACAATCAAATGCTCAGTGTCTGCAGCAAGCTGTAAAAAGTACCTTAGTTTGAAATGCTAGTGGAGGTTCAAAAGGGTAACGAATGATTAGTTACTCTTAGATCATCTAAAGTATGAGATCTTTTCAAGGGGTTTTGAAGAAAAAAGAAGAACAAATAAAAAATTCACAGAAGAATTAATGTACACCAACAACAGTAAAATGCAGGAATGGTAGAAAGTTAATGTTACTTTTATAACTGTGTGGGAAAGATACAGTTAAGTTTAAAAAGTTTTAGATGGAGAAAAATAGATAAGGGAATATACAGCGTTCATCAGAAATGAGTAAAAGATGGACTGTTGAGTAGTTTACAGCAGCTCACCACTGTGTTCTAAAAATCCATTATAGCAATTAAATTTGGCTTTCAATAATGAGAAAGCAGTAGTTTTCATAGCAATGACTCTGTGGCTTGCTCAGCCACCATTCACAGGAATTTCATTTAAGTATGTTTTATCTATATAATCAGTTGCCAATTAAATAATAATTTTGTTAATACTTACTTGGTGGCATATTTTTCCAACCTAGTATTTTTCTTGTTGATTCTATAAATGGGTAGTAATTACAGTATTTTACGACCTTCCAAATGTATCTGATGATAGATGATGATTCTACCAAGTGTAGTAAGACTGCAGAGATCACATCCTCCGGGCCTGTGTTAAGACATTTATTCCATTATTGTTCATTTTGGCAGGAGGCATAGTGGAAGCGAACTGAAAGTATTAACCAGCCCTGAAAGCAGAGTAGAGAGTTCTGCCCCCCAAACCATCCAGTAGTTCCTGGTAGATACTTTTTTTTTTTTTTTTCCCCCAGTCTCTTCTCAAGCAAGAGTTCGCAGTGACAGCTATGCTCACTAGGAAGACAGCTGTCAGGGGGACAGCAAAAATAGATTGGAATGATTACAGTTTTTTAGACATTCTGAGAAAGTGCTGAGCAGCTGCTGTCAGAAAAGTTAGCCTCTTGCAGATGTCTCAGAGCAAGAATCTTAAAATTACATCCAAAATCCCCAAATACTTTTCAAAACTGTGGCCATATATGATTGGAGAATAAATTCCACATCAAAATTAAAGATGTCAGTATTACAGAATCCTCAAGTGTGTAAGAAATGTTCTCATATGATGTATATATACATACCTGTATATATTTGATAACAAATAATAGTTATGATTCACAGATGCTTTATTCTTGAGTCATTAATTGTCCTAAAGTTTAAGAGTTTACAACAAGTTTAGGCAAACAGAGGAGGAGATATTCTTATTCCATTGGATTACATATTTTTTATCCTTTCTTCTGACATCAGGAGCATCTACAGTTACAACTTTTCTGGCCAATTGGAGCAATTTTGATATATTCTATTTTTAGGATTGGTAGTGTTTCTATAAAGTAAATGGATTTCTACTACCATACTTAAATGAGGTCTGTGTTATTAAAATTTAACTGCATTGTCCAGCTGGGGGCAGAAGGGGAATGAAGTACAGAACTTCCACCAACACAGTGGGTCGCAATGTGATGTCTCAAATACTGTATGTGAAACCCAGATTTCCTGAAGTGTTGCCAGTAAAGAGAGCTAGTTATGTATGTGGGTCCCAGCTGATCATACTACAGGTTTTCATACTCCAAGTCAGTGACAGGTGCCCAAACCATTACAGTAAGCTGCTGAGGTACCTCAGGGTATTCTGTATATCTTGAAGCGTTCTCTTCCCTCTACTATATAATAGGAGAGGAATGTTAATTTTTTTTATTACCGTAACATCCAAAAATAGAATCTAATTATTCTCTTCCATTTTTGGCTTCAGCTAGATTATTGGGGGTTTTTTTGAGAATCGATTAAAACCCTCTTGAAAAGAATGAATTGTTTTGCTGCAAAGAATATTTATTCTGTGTCATTTAAAATACTGATAACAAATAATGCACATTAGGTTCCATGCAATTTATTTTTGTTTCTTTTTCCTTGGTTTCGAAGGCTTTTGCAATCACATTGGTCAGTCCCAAATAACCTGAGAACCAACAGGCTGATTTCGGCTACAGAAAGACACAAACAGAAGTCTTAAAGGTAAATTGGTTCTGGAGGTTTTGTGAAAATCTGTAGAAGATTAGGCAAAAGCAAACTGAATTAGTGACCTCACTGAGAGAAAAAAGCATCACGTGAACTCAACATTTTTTATGTTGCTTGGCCTGGTCTGCTCAGGCATGCTGTGCCTGCAAGCTACAGATACAGCCAACAGCAGACAGCACAAATACAACACCAAGCCAGGCCTGACGTGTGCTTCTTTCTTCACAGATGGCAGTGAGGGAATGTGTGTGTGTGTGTGTGTGTGTGTAGGCTATTAAAAGTATTAGGGGATGAATAAGGTCATGATGAAAATACGAGAGGAATTAGGATTATTACAGTGGAGGTACAGGTATGTCGGACTCAAGCCTATGGGAAAACAGGTTTCACTAGTTTCAACAATCACAGAAAAAATTATTTATGTTTTTCCTCTTAATACCTTTTTGAGAAAGACATATCACACCCATTAAAATAACCAAACAAGTTTCTAAAAGGCCTGTGGGTGACAGCCTCTGCTGAGAAAAAAAAGACTTAATTTCCTATCACAGTGGGCCAGATTCTCAGCTTCTGTGAACTGGCAGGATTAATCTGAAATTAATTGAGTTGTGCTGACTTAATGCCAATTGGCCTACTGTTTTAAGATGTTAAAAATACTTCCAAGCAAATACAGAAAATAAGCAAAGAAATTAGGCAGGAATATGTTTGGGGAAAATGGGCATAATATTACAATATGAAAAGCCATTACATTGTAATAGGAGATGGTAGGGAGGTAAAATATTAACTATGTTAAGGTCTAGTATCAAAACTAAGTAGGAGATTCAGCCCTTTCTATCCCAAAACATTTAGCAGTTTTATTTATCCTGTTACAGGAAGTAGCATCAGTTTTGCAAGAAGACCTAGGCTGGGATAAAAAGCCTGAAGCATGGATACAAGGAGGTGACCAGGACTGTGAGGAGGAGTCAGTGGCAAGGTGAAACACAGAGTGGCATTAGGAGACCCGAGCCTGGGAATCATTCTTGGCTGAAATGCAGAGGGTCAACTGTGCTCACTACAGCATCTGCTCTCTGTTGGGGGAACAGACTCTTAAGGCACAGGAATCCCACCACCTCTCTGCTGTTAGCTGATCTTTGTGAGAAGTACTGGTTAACTGGAAATACTAGGGTTAGAGGTAGCTGACATATGACTTGTATCAACTCACATGATTTCATTTCTTTTAAAAAATAAATCCCCCTCCTGACCACAGGTAAATCCAGAACTTTCTGTTCAGCTGGTTTATAATGTTTAACCCCTTCTGTCTTTTTAGGCCCATTTTGAAATAATGCTATACAGAGAAAAGACCCTGGTAGATTTAATTTTGTAAATAATGATATAGATGCAATTTTTTTCCAGTCATCATTATTTGGCATATATGTCAGTTCTGCATTTTCCTGCAAATTTACGATGTGGGAAATAAGTCACCAGGCTGTGTTTAAGATATGCCAGGAGGTGGCGTGTGCCTACTTGATTTGCTCCTTCAGATTCAAGCACAGTTTTAGGTACATACCATTTAGTGTTTACCAAATGAGAAACTATTCTCTAATTTGTTTGCTCATTGCTGTTCAGTGTGTGTCCCAGTTAAGCATTTGTTACCTCTTTTTGCTTTTGAAACTTAATTCCTTGTGGACTTTTGCTTTAGTGCTCATTGATACTTGTCTGAGTTCCTCACAAAATGTAATGTGTTAATTTGCTTTACACAGCACTTTTTTGAGATGAGTAAATAAGATACTTTTACCTCATTTGAACTGAATCACAGAGAGATTAAGGTTTGGGATATCGAGTTTGCAATGCAGAAAACTTGGGGTATTTTCTGGAGTATTTGTCTTAGAAGGGCAAATGCTACTGCTACGTGAAATGGCCCCTTGCAGAAGCAGTCACTGCCAATATCTACCCACTCCCTTCCAAAATCTCCAGTTGTTTCCCACTCCAGTCCTGTCTTCTTGGTCTAAATTCCAACTTTTCCTTTATTAATCCCACTTCAGCAACATGTAGGGAGAGGAATGGATGTTGCTTCTTTCCTGGAAAAAATGCAAAAATAAGTAGTGGCTAAGGGCAAGATAAGTTTTGTGGGTTATGGGAGAGTGGAGAGTCCTGTACTTCAGGGGAACTAAAGCAAAAGGAGCGAGACTAAGTATGGGAGATGGTGAGAGAGGAGGAGGGTAGGTGGAGGCAAAGACCCTGTGCACTTCTTTATCTCAAGAGTCTTCCAGAGCCATGCTGGCATCACTCAGTATCCCTCACCAAATGTCCACTCAAATTCACCTGCTTGCCACGCAGCCCCTTGGCCTTCCCAGCCCCTGCATGTATTTCTCATGTTTTTCTTCAGTCATCTCCTGCCAGCTTTCCTGTTACCCATTTGCCACCCACATTGCCACTGCTACCAAGCTGAATTTTTCCTGCAGAGCTGAAAAGCTGAATAAAAACCACCAGCACCAAAGACTTATATTGAGAGTATTTCCTAACTTTAGCATCCACCCCGCCCCTCCCCTCCCCTCCCCTCCCCTTCCCTTCCTTTCCCCAGATAAATTTGCCTCTCCCAAACTGCTGGGAACAAGGGCTGGCCTGTGCTACCCCCATAGTGTTTCCTGGGAGAGCACTGTCTAGTTATGCCAATACGCCAAGTTCATAAATATAAAATTTTTATAAAGGTGTTGCTTTATCTAGTTTGGGTTAGATTCAGCAGCCTGGGAAGAGGTCATGCCCTGACATGACATATCTGTCTATCAAAATCTGAAATTAGTTTAATATTTGCTTTCAAGCATGCCAGCTGGTCCTGCGTGCTGACAGCCTGATTCTGTGAGTCATATGTCCTTCATTAAGGGTTCACATAAGGTGTCATGCTAGAAGACAAAATTAGGGCCAAAACTGATTGAAAAGGTGACAGCCAGTAAGGCTAGCATTTCCAAAGCTGGGCTACTGCTGTCAGTAAAGGAGCCTGATGCTGTCTATCATTCATAATCTTTTTCTTTAGGCACTGGAATTTACTAATTTTGCCCAAAGTGATCTAGAACTTGCACAGCCAAGTGCTGTGTCCTGCCATGTACTTCCTAATCCCCTGAACCTTATCTGCTAGTAGATAAGTAGATAGGATTCCCAAACTTACATGACTTCCAAGCTAATCAGGATGCCCTATGAGAGAATAAAAGAACAAACATGTTTAAATAGTAGGTAATCTGACTGAAAAAAACCCCAAACAGACAGAAAATTTAAAAAGAACACAGTGTTAAAATGCAGCTTTTTGATATTGCTGACTTTTAAAACCACTTCAAGAAATGCTATTCATGAGATCACTGACAGGGTTTATTTCTGATGTCACCATGACTTAGAGAATTTCACTCAAGAAAGCAGGGCTGTATACATGTGAATGAACAACATTTAGCTCAGAGTTGTTCATCTGCTATGACTGCTACGCAGAAAATATTATCTGTTGCTTGATCATATTCTGTGCTTTATCTTGGTACAATTTTGACAGAAGAACAGATATGACATTTATACTGTATTTAGCACATCTGAGAAAACTTTAAAGTGTTAGATAGAAAAATATCTGTAGTCCTTTATAACCTATCTTGTCTCTGCTGAATAGGTAATTACTGAGATTAAACAAGCATTTCTGAATTCAAATTGCTTCTATTTTCTGGTGGTTTTATGAATGCCCTTCTAAAGAAAACATGAAAGAGATATTTGCTTTATTGTTTTTAAAATAGCCCGCAAAAGAAATTACTTTCATTTCAGGAATAAGTTATTTCTGAAGAATAAAAACTGTATTTTGCGATACTTGAACTGGTTTCTACTTCAAAGTTTCTGAAGCAAGAAAGCTTACATATGTTTTTAAAAAACTTTTATTAAAACAAAACATAACTGTCAACATGTGTACTGGAGAGAAACCCATGACCATAACCAAAAATACTATGCCATGATCTAGTTCAGACCCATTTCAGTCATTTTCTGACCATCTTCAGATGTTTTGCAATTATAGATACACTTGTAAATAAATCAGTCCAGGTTTAGCCTCTACAGGTGTAGGATTAAGTGGTTGGTTGTTACTGCTTATAGTTGATGTCTGTAACCCATCAGATTTATTAACATAGCATTTACAGCTTAAGCCATCTTCAGTGTGATTTACACTGGCAATAAAATTATCTCCAAATGCAGGAGCTCATTTTGGATAGTGTCCAAAGGATTCATTGGTTTTAATGTCTGATCTGACTTCTCTTAGGTAATCTAAACATGTTCTAATGCCACACAAGTGGGCTGTGGTCTCAGGCATCATCCTTTTATGGCCTCAGTGCTGCTTTCTTTTTATTCATAAAAACTGTAGAGAAAACAGCCCTTAGCTTAAAACTAGTACTTGTATACCTGATTGTCAAGTGCAAGGCAACTGTGTGAAACACATTTTTATTGTACTAAGAATAAATCTTTTATTGGCAAGATTAAAGGCAAGCTAGGTAATTTTTTTTTTTTTAGTATTGTATAAAATTCAAAAGATTAACCCATCCCACATCTACTACCTTTAGATAGATGTTTGTCATTGATTACAAACTTCTGATGTGATTACTTGGTCACTTTCATGTTGCACCTACTTCTTATTGGCTCAGAAGATCAATATTCCTTGTATTCTTGTACACTCTTTCAAAGGGTAGGTAGAAAGCATTGCCATCACATAATCAAAGCCATCTTGAAAGAAAAACTTTGCCTCCTTATTTGACCTTTTTAGAGGAACAGACTTGCATAAACCTCTCTTCCCTCCCAGCTATGGTGCTGTACCTGAACAAGAGACTTACTGCTTCCTACCTTATCCGTCCCATTCCAGAGAGAACTGGTCCATAAAATTATACCTTTCCACTTGGCTTGCAAGATTATCTTTTTGCTTTCTTGCATAGGGCACAACTTCTTAAAGCGAAAGGAGGAATAAAAATAAATAAAGGTACAGTTTTTTCCAGGAACTCTGTATAGTGACAAGAAGAAACTTTGCTTACAAGCCAGAGTAATGAGAGGCAGTAACCTGTATTTGAAGCAAGATGAAATGGAGAAATATACAAGTGTTGTTTGACAATTATCTTCATTAAGATAAGATTCATTAAGATTCATTAAGGACTTCATCCTTAATTTTACTTTTTAAAGACGACTGAGAAACTGAAGGACTCCATCAGCCTCTCACCTTCAGCCTTTTAGGCTTGTGTTAGGGAGTTTCAAAACAGCTCTCCAAAGCAGGTGCAAATGGTGGGTTTTTGTGTTTTCTTCATATGAAGTTGCCTTTATTCTCCCATAGCATTCATTAGGAATGGATTTATGTGATTGCATGTCCAACTTGAGCTTGAAGAATATTTGCTCAGAACTCTCCTTGTCTTTGAAACACTTGCCAGATAAAATTTCTGATCAAAATAGCTTGGAAAGATAGTTTCTTTAATTGTGAGAATAGATTGCCATATTGTCATTAACTAAATGGTAGCTGGGTGAATTTACAGCAGGGACAAGGTAGGGGACAAGAAACGAGGTAAAGGTTGGTGGAGAACTTCAGAACTAGGAATAATTTCTCAGTGCCGCTCTCTCAGTGTTGTTTTAGCTCCAGGGTCTCCTCCCAGCTGTGTCCCCAGCTATGATGGCTGTCTGGAAAGGTAACCTACTTACATTCCCATCCCATGCCTTGCTGAGGAAGACCACTGAACAGATCAGGAGACTCCCCTAAGAGACTAAAATCTCAGCTGAACACTCACACCATTTAGTTGATGTGAAGGTCAGTTTTCTATGCGATGAGCCTGGTGAAGAAAGAATTGAGACCAGTAACTGATGTAACCCACACTGCTATATTGTGACTTTGAATTCAAAATGATGAATAGCTCAGAAAGGCCACTGATTACACAGCTTTTCCCCTAATGTATGAAGTCCTCTTAATGTTCAAGCTGATTCAGCGTAGTGAGGGATGTGCTAACAAATCCTGTATTACAGAGCTGTGTGTTTATAAAATAAATTTTTATAGACCCATTTTACGTCTGCTGAAGTACATGGAATATTTGAATATAGATGATAAGCGGTACACAATTCCTTATTTGTAATACATGAACTCACAGTTCAATGTTACGTGAAGTGTTCTAGCAGAGCAGAAGATTGCCTTATTGAAGTAACTTCTCTCTGGAGGGTAGGAACCCAAATAAGATGAAGCTGGGGTGAGAGGAACAGAAAGGGTGAAGAGATCATTGGTACCATTCTTTTATCACCCACTTCTACTGATCCTGCAAAAGTCTCTTTATCTCCATCAGCAGGTTTCAGGTACCAGGGAGTCTGGAATATCATTCTCCACCATACTTCTTCGACCCTTCAGGGACTGCCATTTGGTGGGAGTAAGGGAAGTGCAGGCAGGGACAGACAAGAGGCTGTGCCTGCAAGCTGTAAGGCACATTTATTACTGGAAGACAAAAAGCAAGGAAGAATGCCTGGTCTTCAAAGGTTTGTGTTTCACGGAATGAATCCCTTGTGTTTTGCCCACAAGGAAGAAAACTTAAAATTTCAAAAATTATTAAGGGATAACACTAGCCCTCTCCCTGACATAGATTCTGCCTTTGCTAGAATTGACCCATTTCTGTTCTTCCTTTAGCAAGACAGTATCTCACCAGAATAACAGTATGGTTCAGTTCATACACAATGTCCCTTGCCATTGCTAAGATTCAGAATGTAATTCAGTTATAAATATAGCTATTAATTTCAGGATCTCTAAGGATATGCTGAGACACTGATGCCTAGCTCCTTCATACTTTATGATGTATCTTACACAGCCAGACTGCAGCAACATTTTATACATTCTCCAGTTCTGATTAAGAAATATATCTGCAGGAAATAAAGTTTACATCAGAACATTTTGTTGCAAATTTACCTTTCCTGTCAAACTTGTTGGCTGGCTGAAAAATACAATTTGTATAAACTACTCTTGTCATAAAGGAATGCATTCTCTGTGAAGAGAGACTCAGGACTTGGACTCCGCCCTTACCCTGCTATGTGCTTAGGGGCAAGACACATCATCTGTTCTCCTGATCCCCATATTTGAAGTGCGATCAATAATTGTTACATCCTCTACAAAGAATATTTACTTCCACTGATACAAAGCACTTGTACTGGAGCAAGGTGGTCTGATAATGTTGCAAACTGTCCATCCTCCCATTTCCTATCTTGGCCTGTTATATCACACATAGTATCAGCCATCCAAGCACTAAAAATTTATTAATCTGGTCTGCTTCTCTTGCTGCTTCCCCCAAACCATGAGGCTGGTTTAACTATTATAAGATTTAAGCAAGAATAAGAAGATAATAGATTTAATAACAAGAATTAGGTAATTTTTTTTCCTTCAGATGCTTGAGACTTACGGTTACCCTTGTGTCTTATTTCAAGCTTTTCATTCATGGCAATCAGAGCCTTAGCTTCTTATGTAAAAATTTATTTCTGTATTCCAGTAGTCAGGGCTTTACCACACAAATAAAATACCACGAGTCTACAATGTCTAAAAGCACAGCACTTGGTGCACAGCCTGCTTTTCACTACAGTGTAATTTCACATTGCATTATTTCTAGTTTCATATTTTACATAAAGTTTTAGTTCCTGGAGGTCCACTGCTCCTGTTTTTCAGATGAATTCTGATTTTCTGAATGGCTGTGTTTCTTTTGCAGACTGAATTCAGTTCCCCTCCAGAGGCTGGGGAGTGAGGGAGCAGCTGGGGGAGCAGCTGGCAGCCAGCCAAGGTCAGCCCACCACACAACCCAAGGAAGAGGAATTTTGCTTCTTAGAATTTGCCCCTGAACATTTATCTTGATACCTAGAAGAATTCACATATTAATTGTGGCAGCTCAAACAGGCTTAATAAAGCAAAACAACCCACTTTTCCAGAAACTGCATGTATCGTGAAACTAAGCAAATTACAAACGGCAGATAATGTATTTTGGAGCACAAATTACACCCTGCAATGCATGTGACTTTGCTTTTCCCCCAGTGGAATACTTTAATAAACCAATTAAAGTATTTTTTGAAATAGTATACTAATGAAATCATAATCACCTCAATACGTGACCTGAGTGGACACTGATCTTAAAGTAGGTACAAAAGAAAAATGTTGCGTGCATGTTCTTTGGAGACTTAAGCTCAACTAAAAAGAATTCCTATGAAACCAAATCAGCTAGATGTTAAGTCAGCCTCTTTCTGTAGATGATTTGCAGTCCATTCCATTTAACTTCATAGGCTGTTGGCAAGTTTAACTTAATTCTCAGTATCTGATGAAGAAATGGAACGAAGAAAGCATCTTGTTCCTTGTTTTTCCTTTTTGCAAGCGCCATGCATTATAAATCTTCCTGCTAGGGGCAGTCAGTGGACATTCAGGGTTTTTAAACTCTTGGGCTCTGACCTAAATGTTGAACGATCTCAATGATTTCGACTATATTTGCATTTGTGCAGAGAAAAGAGGGGAAAGTACACGTGGTACTATGTTGGGTGTCTGTGCTCTGGCAGTGGGGCTGGGGGGCGGGCGGGGGGTGCGGTTCGGGGCTGCCCGGGCCGGCCCCACCGACCCCCGCAGGGCCCATCTGAGCCCCTCAGCCAAGCCGGGGGCGCCGGGGAGGGGGGAACCAGGTTTGCACAAGGGCCACAGGC
>JAVJGJ010000037.1:13559507-13579524 GCA_035590215.1 Microhierax caerulescens
GGTAAAGCAAAAGCCGTGCATGCAAACAAAGCAAAACAGAGAATTCATTCACCACTTCCCTGGTGGCTGCAGGGTCAGTCTGTCTGCACAAGGCCTGTAAAGTGTTGTCATTTGCAACCCTGAGGTTACACCTATCCACTCAGTCCCACACGTGCTCACTTTCTCCCCACCAGTGCAAAGGGGAAGAGAGTAAGAAAAGTGAAAGCGAGAAGACTCATGAGCTGAGGTAAAGACAGTTAAACAGGTAAAGCAAAAGCCGTGCATGCAAACAAAGCAAAACAGAGAATTCATTCACCACTTCCCATGGGCAGGCAGGTGTTCAGCCATCTCCTGGAAAGCAGGGCTCCGTCATGCCTTGGGAGGGCAAGTGCCATCACTTCAAACATCCCCCCCTCCCCCTTCCTTCTCCCTCTCCCCAGCTTTATATGCTGAGCATGATGTCATATGGTGTGGGGTGCCCCTTGGGTCAGTTGGGGTCAGCTGTCCCAGTTGTGTCCCCTCCCAAGTTCTTGCCAACCCCCAGTGGTGTGAGAAGCAGAAAAAGTCTTGATGCTGCATAAGCAGTGCTCAACAATTACCAAAACAACCCTGTGTTATCAACACTGTTTTGGTCACAAATCCACAACAGCCATATGGGTGGTAACTTTTCTCTCGGCCAAAACCAGTACAGCATCTTCAATGAAACATTGGATCAGGCAACTGGGTCAGCTCCTCCATTGGGAGGCAAGAACCCACATTTATGTGCTTTAACGAGGAGGTAGGTTTCGCAGGGATAGGAATCTCTTAAATTTGAACTGCTACCATCAAAAAAGTTACATGGGTGGCAGCCTTGTATGGAACCATATTTTTTACATAACTCAGACATCCTGATGATTTTAGCCCACTTTATTTTTATATGATTGTTTTTCCCTTGAATTTCATTATTTTGGTATGAAAATGGATTCTTCTTTTGGGCTGGACATTTCCTCAACAGACATTAATGGACTAAAAACTCAATAAATAGGAGCCTTTGTTAGAGAACCTTAAAATCTGTTAGGACCTAAAAAGTAAAAAAAAATCAAACATGGATCCATGGTAATTCAGGCATCTACAAATATAAATAACCAAGAAAACTTTAAAAGTTTGTGGATACTAGGTGAGACTCTCTTGTAGCTATTGTCTGTATTTGCATAATTTTTCAAGAACTAGTTCTCTTTTAGCAACAAAGGTTCACAGGTATCATTGCAGACTGACTAGCATAAATAGGTATTTTCAGGCAGTTTACTGCTCTGGCACACTTTCAAATAAGTTAGCCACCTCGGACCAATTTTTAAAAAAAAGCCTAATGATGAGGCAGTATCTATAAATAATCCAAAATATGCATATTCAGAAGAAAAGTGATTAATGGATGTCTTGTTTTTTTTTCACAAAGAAACATGAGCTCAGAACTTTGAGGACCTGATGCTTAAAGAAAATTTTTTTTTAATATTATTTTTTTTTTTTTAAAAAAAAATATCAACCTGCTGGCTGACTAGATCCTCATAATAACATTATTTTTCTGAGAAAGTCCTAGCAGCAACAGATTTGTTAAGAGTTCTGAATTCTATGCTGATTTTCATTTAAAGAACAGGATAAAAATATTTTCTGTCAGTACAGAACCTGCCGTGGGGAAAACATAAATACTCACTTGTAGTTAGAATGAAATCTATGGTATCATCATAATTTTATTCCATTACCAAAACATGTGACACTGCAGGAATTCAAAATTTTTTGTGTGTTATCCATCACAATACAGCCTTGTACAGATAACATAATAAAATGCCATGGGCTGATTTATGCTTTAAAGATAAACAGTGTAGACAATATGTACCAAACTTTTGGTCATTGTCTCAGAAAAATAAATCACTTTGTCATTTTTATTTTGTAGGCTATTAAAAAATGTGATGGCTAATTAGAATGAAAAAATGTAGCTTCATTATTCATTGAATTGAGCTGCATAACACTGCACTATCAAAAGGATCTGGGGAAGAAAAGAGGCATTAAATTAGTAACACCAGAGTTGAAAGTTTCTAAACAGTGCATATAAATAATTAATATCAAAGAGGAATATAAAAAATTAAAAGTAACTTGAATCCTGTGAACATGTGCAGTCCTTATGCAATCAAAACTCCCACAGAAACAAGACATTTTCCTATGAAAGAAGAGAAGACTTAAGGGCTTAGGAGATGAGATCAGCTGAAGGAAGAATGAACATTTATTAAATATGATCCAATCTGAAAAAACGTTTCTTGAATTAAAGCAGCTGTGTAATCTTTTCTAATAGACACAATTATTTTCTAATCCTTTTTTTTCCCCACCTTATCATTTGAAACAAATACAAGAACAGTGATTTCCAAAGGATGATGATGCCGTAAGAGCTTGCTACTTTTACCTCTGTAAGTTCGCTTGACTCTTTTAAAGTGGATCTATGCCCATGACTTCAGCTGTAATCTTTGTTTTGTTTGCATGAAGCAAAGAGGGAGAATGGAAGAGTGACTTTTCTTCTGTGCCAAGCTCCAGGGAATAGAGAAATTCACGGCTGTCCAAAGGCAGTGGGCTGAGGCAGTGCCCACTGTGAGTGTTTTGTCGGGCAGCTAACTGCAGACAGCTTACGTGCTCAAGAGAACACACAGACCCCCTACTAGTCACTTGCATCTAGCTATTTTCCCTTTCTGCTCTACTACATGTTTCTACATGTACAGCCACCTTCCATATTCTCAGAAGAGCTCCAGCAAGTCCAGCAGAAGAAAAAAGTCAATTGAAGGAAGAAAGCTTGAAATCCTAAAGATAAACCTAGTTAGGAGAGAGTGAGGACTACAAGAGCTGTGATACTGCCCATCAATAGCAGCTTGCAGCTGGGCTTGAAACAGAGAAATCTGTCAACAGCTGCTACGTGAACTTCCTACAACTGTTGGAGTCTTCAGCTCCTCTTGAATCCCCTTGCCACTGCTGTACTCTTCCTCAGTCTCAGATTAAAAAAATAGTAAGTTGTTCTGTTTATTTATGGACTTGAAAATTTCCTGGTGTCCCTTTTGCTGGAAGGCCCATGCTATGAAGGGTTCTGTCAGCTCTGCTCTGTCTCTTGTTCTCCCTCAAGTGAGGAAAATACCATCCTCTGGAGAAAACAGGCCCGAATCAGTCATTAGAAAATGCTGAAATTAATGAATGATTTTTTTTCAAAAAACCTCCACTCTCATACATACATAGGACTGTATAACTAGAAAATATAGGTTTTAATTGTATTATACATGCTTACCGCCTTAGCAAAAAAAAATATTCCTGATTGTGTCTGGTTGCTGCAGACCTATATGCTCAACTTTACTGACAGTTTGCTGAGATGAGCAAGAGGATGGAGTGTAACTGACACGTAACAAATTCATGCTCAGATGTACACACAGGAGAAACAATTCTTACCTGTTCCCATAGTCACATTTGAATTATGCTCCTGTGCCCCTTGTTCTCTCTTGGACCTTTTTCAGCTTGCTTTCCATTTGTTTGCTATGGGAGTAAATGTGCACATGATCACTGACTTGTCAGAAATCCTCCAAATCTAATTTACTGAAGGCAGGAGCAACTGAATGCACAAAGGAACTTGAATAAAGTTCAGTTTAAGTAAAAATCACAAGCATTTTTAAAGAGGAGTACTAAGATTATTTCCTTTTATTGTTTTAAGCAATAACATAAAAATCTTTATAGCTTTAAATATCAGTAGAAGAGCCATCTAGTTATCATCTCATAAAGCATGCTGTTCTTCATTAGTGCTTGAGTTTTTACGAAACCTGTAAAGGCTTTTCTGTTTGGAAGTGCAAAATAAATTGAATTGTATAGAGTATCAGCAGTCTTAGGCAAAATTAAGGTTTCAGGGAGCCATAATGGCAGAGAACATAATGGTATTTAAATTACTGGGCCATAAAGGATGGAATGATCAACAAGTGAATAAAAAACATAATCCATGAAGAAAACTCCCAAAGCAAAGTACAGTTATTTCATCCCATTAAAGGATTCAACTTCTTTTCTAATTTTTTAAACAGATGGTATGACAAGATTGGCAATGCTTTACAGCACGAGCATAATCTAACTCATTCAAAGCTGAGCTGAAAATAACAAAATGAAACTCAGCATGGAAAAAGACTCAAGCTTAGACATGCATGGGGAAAGAAATTCAAAACAAAGAGATGCAAACAGAAGAGGAAACCTGGAAAGCAAGTGTACTAAAGGAAGCCAAGAAGAGGGTGGCACACAGATGATGTCCACTTAACCACGAGAGGGGTTGTAGCTATGCAGTCTTTAGTTATCTAAACTGGAGCATGCCTGGGATGTTGGGACTTGCACTTCTAGACACAGCTATTAGATTAGTGATTACATGGCTTTTAATGGTAAGAAGTCACTGAAGCTTGAGTTCCTGTGCCTTCTGAAGAATTTTCCATACCTTCTTGACCTTCTTCATGGCAGGCATGATGCATATATTTTATGGTTCAGAAAATTTGTAAATCTTGTTAGAGTTGCAGACTGCTCTCTTTTCCTCAGCTCCCCAGGGAAGATCTGATTCAGCCTCACAGTGCCACCTTCTGAAACACCAGAAACTGAGTGATCTGTGTTTGGATATTTGTCATGAATAAAAAGGTATTCACCAGGTCCATCTGTGTGCAGTAAGGTCAGACAAAATGACAGAACCACCCTTCCCTGACCAAAGTGTTTTGAGGAAACTGTGCCTTTCCTGGTTCCTTCCGTTTTTTTTATTTATAGCAATACTTAAGCACTTCCCATACATTACAATTCCACAATACATTCCTTTATAACTGGTTATGTAAAATAGTTCAAAATATCCTTTATTTATCATCATGAGGCTGAAAAATGAAGTTAATTAGAACTCATTCAGAGATTCAATGGCTGTAAGCAATTCCACTTCATAAGTTTCAGGACTAGTGTATTTTGTCCTTTTATTATTTGCTTCTGTAACACTTTCAATACTTTGTATAGTGGTCTCTTTCTTGTGACTATTAATGCATAGATTCAAAAAATGTCTTGGGTTTAATTATGTCTTAAAAAGAATAAAAGAGATACTTCATGTAATGTTTAAATTTCCTGGCATATCTCAAGTTTTTTCTTTTGACTCAGTTATCTTTTGCTCTATTAGTTTAAATTTAACATGGATCATTTGGAAATAAAGACCAAACTGATTCAGTTTTTCATCAAAATAAGTTCATTGAAATCAGTTGAGAAACACTGGTAAATGCTTCAGAGTTCAAGATGGTTTCCTGATAATTTTAGGAAGGAATCCTGACTCCTGTTCTCCTTCCCCGCCACTTTGTACACAATTAACTCAAATGCGTTCCTTGCTTCTTTCGGTGGTGTATGTTGTCTTAACTGGTCTGTAAAAAATGTTCATAATGAAAATTGAAAAAAAAAAAAAAGTTTTTTTTTCCAAGTTGGTTTTAATTTCACCAAATAGTGATGCTTTGTCCAGTACAGAAAGAGAAAAAAGCATCCATTTTGTGAAATTCTGTTGGTTTGTTTACTTACAGACTGGCTAGATGTCTAGCTCTGGGCACCTCCAGTTTTGGCCAGCAAAATTACAGGTGAAAGTCTAAACAAGAAGTAGGATAGTCATAATAGATTTTTGTATCATGCAGGTTTATGCATTTAACTTCTATTTCCTTTAAGTTAAGAGGCTCCTTTCATAGGGTTGTTACAGAAGATTTGGGGACACACAGTCACATCCAAAATGATGCCTCAGAGCATGGCATTTTTTTATCTTTTTCTTTGGGAAAGCCTCTTCCTGCTTACTCTCTTTGCTACCTGAGCCTGGAGAAGGTCCCTGATGTAAAAAGCATAATAACTGATACTGCGTTATCTCCCAGTAAGGCAGATGGTTATATCCTTTCATTTCTTTCTCAGTACTTCTTATGGTCCATTATGTTGCTCTTGTTTTGCACATCTTTTCCTGCCCACTTGACTTCTCCTTTTACAGTCTTTTGAAAGCTCAGCAGTATGTATGCTTACCTTGTAGAAATAATACCACACACACACAAATATAATAACTTTGTTAAATTATTTACATTCATTCTGTCATGAGCTTCATATTGACACCAGACACAGTATAAACAATGGTGAAATGAAGGAAAGATGTTTAAGCCAAGCAGTACTAGCCCATGGGCACTGTCAGTTTTTAGGGAGACTTGTTCTGGACATTTAGTAATTTAAATTTTGTTTGTTTTGAAAGAAAGATTCTAAGCATACATGGTAAAGAATCTGAGTAAAAATTATTCCCTTTGTAATTTGAAATATAAGAATAACAGTTATTAACTTGGGCCAAGGTTTATATTTTCCATTAACACAGCAGTTATTGAGGAAAAGTTTTACATTAGGTTTGTAAAAAATCATTACAGGAGCAACAGATATTTGCTATTTCCTGAATATCTCATGTTCCCAATTAAAAGTAGCCTTTTACAGAAAGTATCTTTTTCTGACTTGATTTTAAGTCATTACAGTGACTCATTAAAATATATTGTTTCTGCAAACTCCCTAAGGCAGCAAATGAAATGTCATACAGACAGATCATCATCCATAAGGCACTGCTTTGCAATTAATATGACTTTTATAACACACTGCTGTTGTTTTTAAACTGACAATGTGTCCTAAGCCTCGTTTGTTTTTTGGGTTTTTTTTTAAGCATCAGGCAGCTTTGAAGTGAAGGGAATCACTTTGGGTATGCACAGAGATGGGTGATCATGAGGATACAACCCATCGTTGCCTCTCAGTATGCAAATGCTGCACGTCTGCATTTGTAAGTGCAAAGGTTCACCATGGGACTTTGTGTATACAAATGTAAGAAACTGTTTGCAAACCCTCATGGTGAATTTAACATACCTGTAGCATATGTAACACGCTGGCTGACTGCACAGATCCGTGCTGGATGTCCTGTACTGAGGGAAGGGCCTGAGCAAAGACATCAGAAGGTTGCAATGATGTAAGCACTAGCAATAGAGAGTGGAGAGAAAGATCGTTTGGTTTTACCCAGCACTTCTGGGATCTTTGGTCCAGCTGTATCCCAGTCAGGAATATACCCTCCTGCAGACTTTCATTCTCACCTGTTCATGCTTTTAAGTACTCATTATATCTCTGGATATAATCTATATCTAGGATCGTGGTTCCTAGGTTCCCGCCCCAGCAACAGTGATGGAGTAGTATTTCATAGAGTGCAAAGTATGCAAAGGTCAAACTGAAATCCCACTGTATGAGACTATTAGCAGCATTTACTACAGCCAAACAGAGCATTTACCTGACAAATGCAAAACTGTTCAAATCTCTCTATCACGCAGATTGTTTTATCAAGAAAAAAAGGGATGGGTTTGGTTTTCCAAATTGACATGTTTTCCTGACATATTTATTAAGCTAATAAGCTACAATATCAGATGGGGAATTTATCAAGGATGTATCAAGCAGTCAATGGTGAGGGTGGGTCTTCCAGATGCTCTGAACTGCCATCTGGGAATGCTGCTCTCCCTGCTGCCTCTGTACCCCGCCTGGAGAAATCAGCCTGCTGGCACAGGGCTCAAAGCAGGCAGGGTAGCAGGCTGTACACAGCCTTCCCTCGCTTGCTACAGGGTGATGCCCTGGTGGGGCTGGGGTCCCCAAGGTACTAAATCATGCCTTTAGGGAAATGATACATTGATGCTTTGTTCAGGCACATATAATCTCCTCTCACATTAATGGCTGGGCTGTCTGAAGCACTGCTAGCACTATTACTCCTCTGATTCTTTCTGGCAGTTATGCTTGACTGACTGACTAATTTGAATTTTTTACTTGATTTTTTTACCCTTGCTGCTTTGAAATTCTGTATGTTGTGACATCACTACTAAGTAGTGATGCAATACCCTCAGCAAACCCAGTGGTGTCACATCATGGTGGCTGAATTTGAAGTAGTCTGCTCTCCCCTTCTTGCTAGCTCCATGGCTGTTTTCTTCCTCCTCCCTCCTTCCCTCTCACTCCCCAATTCTTTCTTTCCCTCCTTTCCCTTATGAAAGGATAAATGTTCCCTCTTCAGGTTTTTTTTTGAACAAATGGGAGGTATTGCATCTCCCAGTTCCATTTAATTCTTTGGCTCTAATCTAACCAAAACACACCCAAGGAGGTTTTTATCATGCTCTGGAGATCTTTATGTGACTGTAGGGACTAATAATGAATATTCAGCAGCTCAAGGAAACAGAGATGGATAACCCAGGGGAAAGAGAAATAAAAGGCCTAATCAAAGGAAAGAGATAACTTGAAGATAAAATGTGATGGAACCATGAACCAGAGGAATACAAAAGGCTCTTCCAGATTGCAGAGGTTGTGGAGGAGAACGCTTTTCCCTGTAAAGGATAAAACACTGTGTGAAAAAGAGTCACTGAGATCAGGAAAAAGTATTTCTGTTCTCATAGTTATGGCCCTCAGATTAAATGATACTTTCACTTGACATTTGTCTCCTTAAGATGGAGAGGTCCAGCTGTTGACCTTGACCTACTGTCTAGATCTGGTTCGTCCATCCAACCTAGAGTGGCTCTTCAGGCAGCAAGAGCTACCCTGACCCCTGAGTGCTTTCTTTCAAGCCCAGGGTGTCTCTGTATGGAGTGTGACATGAGCTGGTCCTGCCTCTGCTGCCCAGAGAGGGTGAAGCAAGGAGCAGACATCTGCTTGCCCAAGCAGTCAAGCCTTGTCTAGCTGAAATGGCTGGTGCTGTCACGTCCATATAACCTGCAAGGAAAAGGAATACACCCTCCCCCCAAAATCTGCCCCCCACAAATAACATACTTGACCTACTTTTTAAAGGTGTCAAGCTAGATTAAATAGATTGTCTATAATGAAACCAGCAATGAATAAAAAGCTTTCCCAGTTGAAAGACAGGTCTGTTAATTCCCTTCCAGTGCTCTTTGCTGTTCCGCAAGGTGTCTGATTTTAATTCCATTTCCTTAACACATTAATAACAGGACACAGCCCCAGGTAATTACTCTTTGCTGCTGGAAATGAAACTGGAAGTATTTGAGCCTCCTGTGCCTGTGAAGGATTTACTTGCTGGGACATGGGGGACTGCACTGAAATTACTTTGCAGGATTTTCTTCCTTGGTTTGGAATTTGTGAATGATCACTATGTCGTTTTCAGCCATCAATCAGGACCTGTACTTTTACCTGAATTATTTAAATGAGAGACCCATATTCTGGTCTCAATTTCTTTTAAGCAAAAACTGTAAAGGTAGAAGCTGCTTTCAGATTGAAATATGTTATTTCATGTTTTGGGACTTGCACTGGAGGGGTCTCGCAATACACATTCCCAAATCAGCTACACATCTGGGGAGCATCCCCCATAAAGACACTGAATTTAAGAACTAAAAAGCAGAATCCATCTACTCAAGTCTCCAAGCAAAGCAATTTGGACTTTGATTTCTGGTAGCATCTTTTGGCTGATTTATGCTATGATTAAATTTTTTGTTGCTCATGATGCATTATGCATGCAATATCTGATGAAGTAAGATCACAGTAAAATCTAAAAATAGAGTCATTCAAGTATCCTTAAAAGAAAACCTGACATGAATACTAGCTCACACATCAATGAAACTGAGCTGCAAAGACTCACTCCTCTTATCCTCACTTCAAGCAGAATTTAAAGCATAGACAGATCTCTGTTGTGCACATTTCTATCATCTAGACCTCAGAGGTGATTTGATTTAATTTAGTTTAATTTAATGAGACAAGAAGACTGGCAAGGTGTTCACTGAATTCTTCCGTACTGCAGAGATTGATAGTTTTGCCCGTTTTGCCCTACCCAGTTCATGTGTTGCAGTTGACCGGCCATGACTACTCCTCAGCAGACTGGTGGGTGCCACCGCAAGTCAGAGGTAGGATTTCAAAACAGCTTTCATTTTCTCTCAAATAAAAGAACAAAATAATTCAACCTTATCAACATCAACAGAGGAAAACATCTTTCTTTCAAACTAAGCAGCCACAGCCTAAACATCTGCTCTCTGCCTGAATCATTTATTCTCTCCTTGATTTGAAAATGTGCTCAGGAGGGTTTAGGGTGTAAGGTTTATTTGCATAACCTGCGTATTGGTGTCCTAGTAGAAGGATCAGCTGCCTTCTTGAGTCACTGGGGACCGTAAACCTTGTTGCTGTGTCCCCTTCCCTTGGAACAGACGCCTCTAAGGGTGGGAACATCATTCAGCCTCCAGCAGGGTGACAGGGAAGGTGGTGTGTGAATGTTTGATCAGTTAAACAAGTGGTTTAATCTGTATATTCACAGAGCGAACATGTCTCTGTGGGTAAGACACAGTTATCCAGAACATGACAGGGGATCCACTGATCCTCGGGCAGCACATCAATTTTGCTCCCTTCATGTAGCTTGAAAAGGGAAGAACTGGGTAGAGAGATCTTAAAAAGTTTTGGTAAGGGATTCTTCCAATTTAGGCATGGAAGAATACAATGAAAGGTACAGAAAACATGAATGGCAAGTAGAGCAACAGGGCTTGTTTGGAAAGAGAAGAGTGATGGAAAAAGCAGTGTGACTTCTGGACTCTTCCCCTCCCAGAGCCCAAGTGATCTTCAAAGCTTCTCCAGCATGTGTTTTAATGTTTGCCTCCATGCTGACGCCACTTTCCTCTTCTCTGAAGTTAACCCTGAAGAATACAGGCCTTCCTTTGAGGAATGCTTCCTGCAATTTATTATTTTGGTTTTGGTGTGATAGTAACTGCTGTCAGCACATGGGAATCGACGGCAGGCTTTGGTTTTGAACACAGCAGTTATAAACAGACCTGCCTGTAGAGAGCATGGAGTTGACCTTGCAAACATTGTGTACAGTATTGACGTCGGCTTGCTCCTTAGCGAAGGGATTTATTTGTTTTACCTCTGTATCTTCAGCAGTGGAAGGCTCTGACAGAATATCAATGGACTGGGTAATTTCTCAGGCATTTCAAGACAGCCATCCCCTGAAATCGAGATTTCATCACTTGAGACTTGAGAAAAAAACATATTTTTTTTGCTTTCCCCAACACAGCACGTAGTGTCTGGATCGTTTGAGGCACATTGCAGCATTTAATTAAGCTTTCACTACTTCACACACAAAAAAGACTCAGGCTTTCTGTAAGTGTATGTAGAACAATTACCCTCTTAACATTCAGCAAAACAGAGATGACTTTAATTATTTCACTTGCAGTTGCTACTTCTAGTCTGTTTGGTTTTGAACAGCACAGCTATGATCGTTAATAACTCTAGCACAGCCAGAGAAATCAGCAGTGAGGTAGATGTGCTTGCAAGCAAAGCTACATGCAACCTGTCTTCATGCCATGCTGGATTGTTACCCTTTAAAACTGATCAAATGAGAGCTCTACGTTGTCTGCTAGCACCTCCACGATCAATATTATAAACAGTGTTTAATGCACGCAGATTTGCCCTCGCTGTGGTGAGTAACAGTGACTACAGCAGCCTGTATTTAAGAGGACGTGACATAATTGCTGTTTTTTCTCAAATGGTCTGGACTTGTACTTTCAGAGCTGAAAGCTCCAGCTTTATTCCCAGCTAGTGACAGCAGCACTGGTGCCTGCGCACATGCGTTATTTACGTAGAAACAAAATTAAAACTTTGGCAGAGGAGAATATTTTAGGTAGATTGTTTCTGCTTCTGTGAAGCAGTGGGAAGCTGTAATGCTGTAACTGAGAGAGTAACACAGTTAGATCTGTCTTTGATACACCCAGAAATGACAATGCAGTTTTGCCAAGGGTCAAAGTATTCTAGACCCATTCCTAACTAATAAGGTAGTGATCCATCTCCCCACCAAAGAGGGTACTTCCACACCATGACATTTTGAAAATCACATGAAATCCATAAGACAGAACTGCATCCTGAGAATTTTTTTAAATTATTCAAATCTATGGGAGAGATAAATCCATCAGCCAGAATGTCGTTTATTCTTCTGTCAATCTGATAGTCTAAATAGTATGCAGTTGAGATTGTGGTGAGTTGGATTGCTTGCTATTTTTGTCCTAAATTTATAAAAGTCAGATGAAAGCTTCTTTCTGTCCACAAAAAAAGTGGTCCTTCACCTGATCTACATTCTTAAGCACTGGAGGAAAATATTTTATTTAAGCCAGACAAGACAAGCTTATCCAATAAATACTGGGAAAATAAGTAATTTTGGCTCCTGAAACATTAATAGAAATATGAATCCCTCTAGTATCAAACACATATAAAATTCAACAGTTTTAGAAGTAAAACTTTTGAGCATGCTTACTGAAATGTCTGATCTATTATTGTGGAGGTGATAAACCAAAATAATTACTCACTCATGCTCACACACTTTGTAGATTTGGCTTAATATTTAGACTTTGTTCTTAGAGTATAGCTGTTTACAAAGGTTTAAGGTGAAACTGGTTTTGCTCCACTTCTAGCCATCCCCCTCCAAGAAAATGGAATTTTCGAAACAAATATTTTTTTATGACAATCTATTTCAGGAAAGATGCCATTTCCACTCATTTGCATGAGACCAGTTCTGCAGCAATCCTCAGGGATATAACAATCAAAAGATTATTCTTAAACATATCTGTCTCGCAACTGCCCTGTGTTCTGACTGTGTTTCTGAATATGGAAAAATCTTGACTTTATTACTGTATGAATCAATATAGTTCTTCAGTTTTGAAAATGAAGCTTTTTGAATCTATTTTGATTTTACAGATTAAATCCTGAACTACTGAGATAAGCCAGAATTTTGCTATACTTTTAAAATATATCCTACAGCTCACTAACATAATGTCAGGCATAAAATGTATCATCCAGTTCCATTTAAGGTATTAAGCTTGTGCTCCAGTGTCATTCCACTTAAATGATCCTTGTAATGAATACTCTACAAATTTTGACTATCTGAGGAAAAAGGAGAGGCATATTTTGCTGTTAAAAGGCAAAATATTTGGACTATTGGAGACACACCTGGAGAATGGATTTTGACACCAGCCAGTGTCCTCTTTGACTCTTTCCACAGGAGCCCATAGCTGCATCCCTGAGGATTTCACCTCCAGCAGGAGGGCATGCAGGGGAGGACACTCCTCTTAGATAGTGGCTATCAATACATTGGGGGTTTAAACATCAAACCAAACACTTCATACCTCAACCTGCAAATCTCTGACAGTCAGGTCACAGAACCATGGCTTGGTATGGTCCTGGTTAGACTCCTTACCAAGCTTTTCGGTTTTGACGTGACTCTAATAGTATGTGAGAAGCACAGAGAAGAAAGAGAGCGGAAAACCCTATCTTGCATTAGGGCCAGAAGGATTCAACTAAACCCAGTCTGACATTAGCCTGAGCTTGTGAGGTGTTTTAGCACTGCAGAAACACAGTTCTCCTACTAGAACAGAATGAAAGGGATCATCTTTGAGCTCATCTGGCCAAAAGGCTCACTTGGGTATGGACATACTAAGCTATTCCCAGCTCAGGAAAGCACCTGTTTGTGTGGTTACACAATACCAGGTGCTAGAGAGCTGCCCTAAATAGCGATGCTGCTGCAGATCCTAAGGTATCTGTGGGTAGCTGGGCTCCAACACAGTGCTTAGCTCACTGTTTATGAAAAAAAAAAAAAAAAGCAACCAGATATGACAAAGAGTAATTATGTTTATCATGGAAAAGGAGATAAATTTACCTTTTTTCAAACCACACTTCAGTTTTTACTAGGTGCTCAGCACAAGTGAGAATTACACTGGAGGGCAGAAGTCTGCTGCTGTTGGATCAAAAAAGCCTCTCTGAGTTTGATAGCTGAATAATTAAGAAAGACTTAATTCAATTCTGTCAATCTTCTCTTAGCTATGAATTGCTTCAGTGCTATATTTACAGCTGTTACGTAATCTTAAAGGTTGCTTATGATATAATGAAGAAACTCAGCAGGTTGCCAGTTTAAATAATATTTCATGTGTGTGTTAAAATGAGTTATCCATCCCTATTCGTTTATGTTGTTACAGTCTTGGGACTTGGGCAATCTTCGTTTTGGTTTATTTACACTATTATAATAAGTCTTGCTGTAGTATGAAGCTAAATTATTTTTTAAATAATGATGCAGATTGGACTCTTACTCAAAAGTAGAACTGCAAATCAACAGATGTAACAGATATATTTAAACTAATTACCAACACATCACAGCAGAAACAGGCACATGGCGCGTGGATTCTTTTTCCTGTACCAACCATCTGATCCATGCCTGTGATCATTAATTTAGCACATGCTGAATTGTATTTTCAAACACTTCTCAAAACAAACGAACATGTCTTTCAGTTTTCAGATTCCAGTCATTCTGTTGCAGACACTCTTCATTTAAAGGCTATCGGGACCTTGATAGCCAGCAGCATTATTTATCAATGAAATATCTAATGGGCCAGTTCTGCAGATGTTGAAATCATTACATGACAGTTGTCTCTTGGCAACAATCACTGAATATCCAGAGTGAAATTTATCAGCTGTCGCAAACTGAACTCAAACTGAAGTTTTATAATAAGAGGCAGGTGTGGAGGGCAAAGAAGGGAAGGAAGGTCAAAGCACACCTTTGCCCATGGGTTTGGTGAGCAGTAGGTTACGAGTTGTCTTTGAATCTCCTGCAAGTTAGACTTCTAGCAAGTCCCCAGTAAAATTATACCAAATGTAGATTGAACAGGGAATTGCACAGCTAAAGGCTCTGCTAGATCTTCAGTTTAAAGCATGTAATTCTGAAGAGCTCGACAATAACAACTCCTGGACAGTGTGAAATAGAACAAGTAAAATAGGAACAAATGTACTTCCATGAGCTGTCCCCTTCACGTTAGTGAGATGGCTCTCATGAGTCGAGTTACTTGCATTAAGAAGATGCTGCAGTTTGCACCTTTTGTTAGAAAGTAAAACTCTCTCACACATGAGAAATTACGTATTTTTACAGTTTTTCAAGGTCCTTGCAGAGGAGGTTTCTGAGTCATGCAGCTTGTTATTTCATTAGCAACAACATTACCACAATGAGTGAAATTAAACTTACATGAAGAACAGCACAAATATTTGAAACATTAGTATTGGCAGGAAAGATAGCAAACTTGTTGCTGCCTGGTGCCTGTTCTAGAGCCTGAAAAGGTAGACTGGATGGCTGCTGCTGAGGGAGATGGTGACATTTTATCGAGGGGAAGGTTAGTAGTTAGTGTTGGGCAGGAAAAAGGGATCTTTCTAGCAAGGGTAGATGCTATGCTGTCTCTAAAGCTACTCAGAGGCTCTAAACTTGGATTTCCAATGAAACCCAGCTCTTTTTTATCTTCCTTTCTTCAGCCACCACTCAGCTTCTGAGATGGTGGCAAAAGAATGGGATAAAATATGGTATCATGGAGACCAGTGAGATTTTCTAAGGGTTCCTAATGCACCTGTAGTCAGTGGTATCATCAATAGCTGAAAGGCAAAATAAAATTCCTTTTAACCCAAACACATATGATTGATCTGTGTCTATCTGGTTTCTGGTATTTGTGACTGTAGAACTGCATCCCAGCAACTTAGACTTTAACAGGTTGATCTTTGTAAAGAAGGAAGGAAAGAATAAATAATTACTGCTGCTTTATATATGGAAAATGGAGATCTATAAAGATGACATTGAAAATCTCCAAAAAAGCAGGGAATAAGAAGCAGATTACAAGAAGATCAGGCTGTTGTACAGAGCTGGGGATATATTTATATTGGGACTGTCTTATTGACTGGCAGAAATGTGGATTCTCCCCTTCCCATCTGACTACTGCCCAAAGAAACATTTGCCTCAATAGACAGAACTGTGCACACCAGCTTGGGTGGGCAATCTGCAAGGCATTGGTAATGAGAAGGATCTGTGTGTTTGTCAACAAAGCTGAGAATTATTCCTCCATCAAACAGCACCACAGTACAAAGGTTCTTAAGATCACCCGTTACCTACCCCAGCTCTTCCCTCGGTGGTCTTGGTGAGGCTGTCTCATGACCTCACCCTTATGAAAGCACAAACCTCACAGTTTCCTCAAAGCCTCAGCTTTCCTCAGCCCCAGGGAGCTGCCATTTGCACAGCTCTTCTTCACCTCAGGTCTCCTGGTTCCTCCTCTCCATCAAACTTCCCAACTGCTTGAGGTGAGCTTAACAGAAGAGGCAGAGGAGAGCAGGGGACAGTGTGAGGGGCACCATGTCAGGTGCCTCCAGCTGGCTCATAATGTGATCATTTCTGATAGACCCTGCTTATAGCCAGGGTGAGCAGCCAGGCAGCAGTGGTAAGGAGAAGCTCTCAGTGTGGCCCTTCATGCCTCTGAGAAAGGGGGTGATTGCTCTCACTGGCTGCTCTTCAGGAACAGTTACTGTCACAAATTCCCCTGCCTCAGACTGGCACGCAGGGCTTGATCTGTGCCCTGCAGGTCCACAGCCCACATGCATCTGGTACATGAGGTTGAGGCCTGCAGGAGAGGATTATTGCAGACCATCCACAGAGCTCTTCATCCCCTCAGCCTGAGACTGACACAGCACTGAAGCATCACAGGAGTGATCTCACGCAGCTCATTCTCTGCCCCTATGAATAAAGACCAGTTTGAGACCAGTGGGCAGTGTGTGTGTGGTAGCTAGGGGGGAGATTATGAAATAGCAAGATGAGGATGTAAGAACAATAAGAGAAGCAAGTGTGAGGTCTTTGATATTTCAAAGTACAGCTCACAAGGAACCTACAAAATCATAGTTTCCTAGGCAGATGCAACACATCATAATCTTGTACAATTACTCTAGCCCTTCTGCAACCCAGAGATAATTTAGAAGGAAGGGATATTAAGTGTCCTGGAATTGCTTTTTGAACAGCTGTGAAAACCTCTTTGCATCTCTTCAAAGAAGAGCTTCTTATGTGGGAAAATTGAATAAGCTGCCTTTTGTTTTCAGGCAAGCTTTAGAGCGGAGAGGCTGTGGAGGATCAAGCTGTGAGGCCAACAACAAACACCACCTCCACATGGCTAAGCTACAAACTTACTAATATGTTAGTATATCCGTCTTCAAAATTCTGTGATACCTGGTAGGATAAAGGCTACCATCCCATCACCTGGAGAGTGCTAGGATGTGACAGCTAAAACCTGAAGTTTTTCAATGCTAGACTCTACAATTTTCCACTAACAGCCCTAAACATAAAGATCCTTTCCCTTCGTTGCATGCCATGCCATCTGTTGGCCAAGTCTCATCCCACTGCACAGTGGATTCTAATTCCAGGCACTGAGAACTTGCCTCAGTTTTCAGAGAAATTATAACAGGAGAGAAGTTAATAATGAGCAGTAGTAGAAAGGTCTGGGTAACAAGATTATTGGGAAGCATTAACACAAATTGTCTGTGTTTTTAATTCCCGGTCAGTAGTTTGGTGGCAAAGCAGCAGCAGTTCAGCTGGTTTCTCATGGCAGCTACTGCTTTAAGCCAAAGTGGCTTTTGATGTAAGGCTGAGACGCAGACAGGCTTAAAACTCAGAATTATATTTATCTCACACAAGAAAGATGGCAGAAAGGAACTTGGGGGAGGGAGGAGGATTTAAATCAACAACAGGACCACCTAAGGACCAAAGGAAGGAGCCAACCTAGCTGCTAACTGATAAGAAGGACAGGCAGGGCAGAAGTAACTGGAGACCTCTGAAGATTAGCAGAATAAACTGGGATTTCCTCTAGGGAATTAGGGTGTGAGGAAAAATTAGCAGACCCAGAGTAGCAAAGCAGGATGGTAATTGCAGCAGTAAATAGACTTAAGACAATACTGGAGATACCACAAGATCTGGACAAAAAAGTAGCAGGTCCAGGCGAATTGTCAGCCATGCAGAGCTCCCCACTTGCTCTTCCCACTCACAGGGTTCGCACTGCTGCCACCAGTGCTGCGACCAGAGCTGACAATGTCCTGCTCTTGCACTTAGAGCCACTACAGTGTTTGCACTAACTGTATCTGCTGCTGAAAGCCCATTACAAACAAAGTAAACCACCTCAAAATGCGAAGGCAGAACTGAGTGCCTGGGTCTATTCATCTCTTCTTCCTGCGCTTCTGGTTTGGCACGAGGCTGTGTTTTTAGAAGCAGGCTGCAGGCAGCTTCCGACCAGATTCTGCTAAGGTAAGTGCTGTGTCGAAAGTAAGAATAAATCATTTAATAAAGCTTCTTTCCAGAACTTGCATAAAAAAGGCTCTATTGGAATTGTTAGTTTAGCTTCCCCCCCCCCCCCCGCCCCCATCTTTTCTCTTAATAGTCTCTGATACCCTCATTTATTATTAGAGAATTAAATTCTGACTTCATTGGGTCTTTTGGGGTTGGGGTTGGTTTGTTGGGTTATTTTTGTTGTTGATTGGTTTGTTTGTTTGTTTTCTCCTTCTGGTAAGGACAGAAAGCAGTACATTCTGTATAAAAGAAAGGAAAACAGATGCACTTCTTCACTGTACAGGAGAAAGGAGAACCTCCTCCCTGCAGCACTCCTTTGCTAAAGGAGTAGATTGATGCTGGGAGGTAATACTGCTGATTCATTTTCAGGGTTGTTTTACTGGTGTGGGAGTTATACAACAAAGAATGAACTCAAAAATGCTTGTTTTGCTGTTTACTCTTGGGGACTTTGCACATTGTGCTTGTTTTTTTGCTTATGTGGACTGCTATTCTATCGTCTTCTCCCCATTTTAAAAAGTAAACTATTTAAAGGTGCTCTGTGTAATGTGTTAAGTAACACTGTTTGAGGCAGGTGTCATTGAGTCTATCTACTTACTACTGGGTTTACTGAGAAAGAGTAATAGCCCCTTTCAGACTTCGAAACCACGTAATTTCAGCACTGTAACTTAATGGCTTATTAGAAGGAAACTGCATAGTCGTTCTGGGAATGAGTGAAGGTCCCTCAGCCCATCAAGGTTTGTCCAGCCCTCATACTTCACTTCCCCTAGGGCAGCCTCTAATCTGTTTTCAATGATCACAATACTTTTTGTCTCAACCGTCTTGCTTTGGAAGCAATGGGCACATTTATGGGTCTGTTTACTGGCCTCAGACTGGAGCTTGTTTTTCTTTGTTTTATTTGCCTTTCTCTTGGAAAATCCCAGGGCAAAACCCTAGCTACAAAGCACACCCTGAACTCCGAGGATGATCTTTGTCTTTCCTTTTACTGGCAGATTTTTTAACTCAGAGTCATCAGACACCTCTCTTGCCTCCTTTTTTTAAGTATTATAAAAAAAGAAAAAAAAAAAAAAGATAAACAAGTTATATATTTCTTCTGTTTTCATTCTCTTGTATCTCTATATGGTATCCTCATGAACTGGAAATCTTGCAGCACTCACCTAAGCCAGTACCCAAGGTCAGAACTGGTTGTTGAACATGTGCCATGATGGGGTAGATTTAAAAAACCCCACACTAGCATTGAGCTCTGAAGGAGGAAAATGCATTTTTTTTCTGGGATTTGCTATTGCCTGAAATAAATCATTTTACACTGAGCTTTTTTGGTTACATACTCTTTTCTTCTTTACTAGGTAGCTTCTTTTAAGGGACAGATTTTCCTAGAAACACTTTAATTAAGAAAAAAATACAAACCAAAGTCTAATTTTCTTGAATATGGCAGGTCCACAGCACATAGTATGATAAGGCCCAGACCTCCTACAAGACGTGTGAGCCCTGGCAGTCTGTGTCTCCCAGAGGCTTTAATGAGGTCCCCATTTGTCTCTTGCACCAAACCACATACTATCTCATCTCCTTCAGGCCAAACAATTTTACTGGTGTCCAGGTTTTATCAGATTAAAAGTACTCACCTGAGAAGCTTTGTTCAGTTAGAAAACTGTTAAAAGCTGTTTCTCCCATGACAGAGCATAATTCACAGTTAAGAAGTGACCAGACTTTATGGGGCAAAAAACCAAATTCCTGATCGTATTTAGAATCAGGAATCTCCAGTTACATCAGAAATGTGGTTTGGTTTTGTTGTTTGGTTTGGTTTTGGTTTTTTGTTTTGTTTTTTTTTTTTGGGGGGGGTGAAGATTTGTGGGGGGGGTGGTGTGGGTTTGG
>JAVJGJ010000037.1:13588494-13599076 GCA_035590215.1 Microhierax caerulescens
GCCTGTGGCCCTTGTGCAAACCTGGTTCCCCCCTCCCCGGCGCCCCCGGCTTGGCTGAGGGGCTCAGATGGGCCCTGGCCCCCCAGCCCTGCTGCCAGCACCTGGGCATGGACGCCCCCCAACTTTCCCTGTTTCAATGGGAAGGGAGTCTAGAAACCAAGGTTGAAGAAAGCCAGAGCAGAATTTTGATGGTGTCCTTGGGATGGACTGTTGGGGCCAGCACCCAGCCTGTTCTGTGGAGCCCCGCTCCAGTGTGTTGGTGGCATTTCCAGGGCTCAGTCAGGCCTTCTGAAGATGTATTGGTTATGAACAGCTACTGAAGGGATGGGACATCCACACATATGACCATGGAACCTCACAGGAGCAACCTCAGTGGGGCACACCTGCAGTAATCTAGCGCTGCCTGACACATACTTTCATGGGCTTGGTCTTAATTTAAAAGGTTCTTCTGGAAAGTGTGCTGGGAATCAGGTGCCTGCAGGCCTACCTGAGCCCACAGTTCTTGCTGGAGATGAGCAGCAAGCTCATCGTTTTTGTGAAATAGCTCAGAGTTCCTGAAAGGATCACATCCCTGCTTTTCTGCATAATCAGAAAATTCCCAATTGCTTCATTCCTCCTTTAGTGAGAAACCTCTTTATCAGGAAGACTGAATCTGCAAAAGAATCTGACACCCAAGAGGTTAAACAGGCAGAAAGGGATTGTAGGATTTGCTTCTGGCCATCAGCAAAAGTTTTTGTACAAATAGGTCATTCCTGTTAGCTTTTATTGTCAAACTAACTGTACAGGGATAGAGAAACATCAGTGACTTCCCCAGCCTCATTCATTAGCATGTTTCGTCTGTTGAAAGGGCTTTTCTTCCACAAAGGAAGGATATTTTCAGGAGGTGCACATAGGCAGATGTCTGGGTACTAGATAAAACAGCAAATCCCAGTCCTGAGTGTTCCCCTAAGTACCAGTCTCTTTCTTCAGTGATAATTTGACTTCAGCATGAGAATACTGATGCACATCAATTCAGTGGGACTGTGCACATTCAGATTTTTGTTTCCATTTTCAATCTGACAGGTAAAAAAAAATAAATTCGTTGGTATTTTAAGGTTGTGCAATATACAGAAAATAATATTTAAAAAAAAATGCCATGAAAGGGAGGCTGGAATTCAGTCCTAGCTACTGGGAACTGTGTACACATTTTACACTAGTTACAGGTTTAAAAAAAGAAAGAAAAAAGAAACAATTCCCCACATAAACACAGACCAGGGCCCCAGGATTTTCTTTATTATAAAAAAATTGTCTGGACATTATCCTATTGACTGAAGCTTCTTTTAGGCTTTCTCTTTATTGTTCAATAAATCCTGTAGTCATCACTGTAGGAGGAGGTGGTTTAAATAGGATGGTCAGATAGTCTCCAGCAGCAACCTACTCACCTGATACTTTACTCACATATTCCCAGGGAACATAGCTTTGAATCCCCTGAGGTTGAGAAGACGTTGTCTTCATGCTTGGGTTCCCTATTTTCTCAGCTGAGTATGCTAAGCCCTGGGCTAGCCTTGGCTCTATGGGTAGAAGGAGGCATTTCTCAGAACAGCAGATGAAACTCAGGAGATGAAACCAAACTCAGAGAATGCTCCTCATGAGTAGCTCAGGAGCTTGGATCCACAGCAGGGTGTCATGGTCCTGAGCATACCAAGGGCCTCAACAACCTGTTCCCCCCTGCCTGGGGGTTTGGCTGGTGGTCCTCAAGGCCAGCTCTGACATGATGAGCTTAGGTCAGGCTCCAGTGGAAAGGGTCTCCCCACCCTCCTTCAGGACCTCCAGCTCTGAATTTTGGATCCCATTCTGAGGGACAAGGGCCTAAAATCAAAGTGTTACAGTATCTAGTCTGGAGGAATCTCAGCCAAGGTTGCTGTGTGACAACTGGCATGAAGTATCTGCTGCTGAGAATGTAATGTCTTCTTGTTGATTTTAAGAACAATCAGATGAGATTCTTCAATATGACTTTAACTGTATTAGACTTGCATTTGTTTCTTTGAAATATAGGATATTTTGGTAAATGGAAGTACTTCAAAGTGTTCTTGGAGAAACCTTGGGGGAATTTTTCATAAATTGCAAACTATGACCTAAAAGCTGTCTAGGCTGGATGGAGTGTCACCATATCCAAGGAAATGAAATTATATGCACGGACTGCTACATATTAATTTTCTTTTTTAAAAAAAGATATATATCTATATCTATCTATATATATATATATCCTACCACATAAGTTTACTTGTATGCTTTTGGCCCTGTAACAGAGATTTACCTCTTCTTCAAATACAAAATGAGACCACATGCTTTTCTTCTCCAGAGAGAACTGGAAACAAATCTGTGCCTCCACCAGGCTGTGGAAATAGCTAAGGCTTGTGATGTTTCTTGACAGTTGATCCTCAGTAAGGGATTCAACAGATTTCAGTTTCTTGTTTCTTGCTTTCTTTTGTGAGGGAGAAACCAGAGAGCTATGAGGCTGGAAGACACGGTAAAGCATAGCTTATCTTCTGTTTGTAGTGTCCTCACCTTTTACTCCCTCTTATGTTCAGGAGTCAGGACTACAGTACAAAGGTCACACTAGGTCTATAATCTGACTACTAAGCATGTGTAAAGGACATAAATATAAAGAAAAGAACAGGTTTATTCCCAGATCAGGATGAACTCTTTGCAATTATTTTTATTACAGATTAGCATGAGGCATAGACTTGATGGCTTTTAATGTGCTAAGGTCATTTGGGTGAGATTTCTTAATTCTTAAGGTTCATTGATCTCATATTTATTCTGGGTCTGTGGTTACCTCTGCTTGTCTTTCTATTTATGCTCTCTTATTGTATGATCTAAAAATATGACAAAGCAGACTAGCTCTCCTGTGCAGGCACAAACTGCCTTTTTTTCAGTTCAAGCTGTCCAAAGCTATTCTGTTCATTTGACTTGTTGTCACAGTTGCCTCAATTTAGCTTCTAGTCTCTTCTTCGTGTTGACCCATGTTCTTTCATCCATAGATGTTCATGTGATCCCTTTAGCAGAAGGTTAATTGGTTATATTGTGTTCTTCTTAACACACACACACACACACACAAAAAAAAAAAAAAAAAAAAAGGAAAGAGTGACCAAATTTAGCTTAATTTTTAGATGGCTGAATTCCTATGATGTGGAACAAAATTTGGCTACAGTGTGATCTCTCAAAGCTCCTGGTGTTGATATGAATGTAGTTCTCTGAATTCTAAGCAGGCACAGCCAATCATGCTTCTCTGTTTGAGCTCTATAGCAATTTTTTCCTTCTTCCCTACCTCCTACAGATGATTTATCACAGATATTAAACTATCCCCAGCCCCAACAAAATACTTCAGTTTTCTGCT
This sequence comes from Microhierax caerulescens, assembly GCA_035590215.1. Classification (NCBI taxonomy): domain Eukaryota; kingdom Metazoa; phylum Chordata; class Aves; order Falconiformes; family Falconidae; genus Microhierax; species Microhierax caerulescens. The sequence goes on from JAVJGJ010000037.1 coordinate 13,591,874, forward strand.
AAGAAGCAGATGCTTGCCAGCTCACATTTGTTATATAGTAATGACATTCTGGAGCGAACTGAAAATGGCATTCTGCAAAATTGAAGTTTTTTGCTTTCCATCCCTGTTTTCTCTTCCAGTAAGAAAGATCATGGAGAAACTCCACAGTGTTTTGCCATCATGCTGTCCCATGAATGACAGCTGTGTTGGATTTATTCATCAAGGCATGGAGAATGTAGTAATAAAAGTGCCAGTCAGGCTGTTTTCTCACTCAACAGAACATATGGTAAGAGGTGGATTTTTAGGTCTTGAACATTGGCGTAAACCAGAACTTCTGTTGACATGGGACTGTTGAAACCCAGATCAGAATTAGGCCTTTGGAAAAAGGGAACAGTGCTTACAATGTTGAATGTTCATGGATAGCTCTGGGCTCTTGGCCCATGGCCATTCTAACCTGAGCAATGGCAGAGGTCACCTCCTGCTCCAAAACTTGTCTGAAGGCTCTGGGCTTGACAAAACTTCAGCACACAGGTGCTGGGGGCTACAGCTACATTTATAAGTAATTTAGCACATCAGTAGTGGATCAGTAGGTTGAAGTGATTTGTGTTGAATTTTTACAATCTCTTTTACAAGTAGTTCAAAGAAACGTCTATGAGTTAGTTTAAGTCTCATGGCTTGGTCCAAATATCATCTCTGCACATGTGGTGTGGAACTTTCTGAAGGGAAACCAACCAACAAACTTTGCTTCCTTGGTAATAGGCTCCTCTACAAATGACCTCACTGCTTTCTGCAGATGCAGGGGCTTGTCAGAGCAGGTCAGCATCCCTGCCACCATCACTCATGGAGAAAAGATATGCTGTAATTCCTCCTGTGGTTTACAAGAGACACTCCAGTAACTGTTGCCCTCTCCGTCTTCCCACTTCGCTTTTTGATAACATGCACTACAAGATGTCATATGGAAGTAATGGAGAACTGAATCCTGTGTCCAGAGCAACAGGACACGCTCATTAATGAATGATTAATGAAAGGAGCCCCCCTTGCCCCAGGCCTCACAGTCTCTGAGAAGGAGGATGGGCAGAATGGCTCCCTGGGAGTCCTTGCCATCACAGCTGCTTTGCCCATGATCAGTCTGATGCTCTGGGTCTGGGAGCTGAGTGTGGGGGGAGTGCACTATCCTCTGGTAGTAGGGTGATAAACAGTGGATGCAAAAGTTTTAGCAGAGGAGAGGCAGCATCTAAGGTGCTCTGCTGTGACCTGCTCCAAGTTTCTAATCCTCATGAAATATTCTGAGCCCACTACTGTGGTTGAAAGTCTGGCTGTATCACCTTTTGGTATCTCACAGCCCCCAACACCTACCAGCCATTAGCTAGTTAGTGGGATAGTCACATCCACTCCAGGCCAAGTGGTTGTGGAGATGTGTGGGGTCATCCTCCCACTCTTTACCTTCATGCAGTGCATAGCACTGATTAATTGTCCACCATTTTAGTCTCTCTGAGTTCCTGAGCTGTGAGGACATTGCTGACAGGGCTTATATTCCCATCTGATGTCCTGTTTATGGTGGCTACAGGTGTGTAAGCAGCAAGAGTCACAACCCACTGTGGGGTTATACAGACTTCACATCCTTCATCTTAAGGTCAAATATCAAAAATTAACAGTAAGGATCTGGAATGCAGTTTGAGGCGCAATTAAATCTATCCTCATAAGTAATAGTTCTAAGAACTGAGAAGGACATTCAGAACTAAATAAGAGAGAAGAGTGCAGTTGTTGTTTTGTATTGTGTATAAAGCTTTCAGAAGAGCACATTAGCAGAGGTTAGCTTTCTCCATTCTCAGACAAAATTCAGCCATGGTGTTTATTTGCAGCCTTCCCTAGCCAAAGGCAGTAGTGTTTTCCCTGTGAAGCTATTTGGTTCAAATCCAAATAATGGCATTTCTCAGAACAAGCACGAAGCCATTTGCTTTCTCGAGGCCACACAGGCCATGCTTATTTCTACAGTATCTTCTTGACAATTGAGTGATATCTAAACAAATGCTTTAGTGAGGACCGTGAAAAAAATTAAGCAAACTTGTTACTTTCCCACAGCCATAGTTTGAAAAAAAAAATGCAGCTCTTGGCCATTTTGTTTTATTCTCACCTGCTGTTTAATACCTCACAGAAACCCTCAGAACCTAAAAAAATGCTTCTGGGAAGTCTGATGTCTCTGTACTTACAGGAAGAGTTAACGAAACATTTCCTACCAGCCAAGATCCCTAGGACAACAGTTAGTGCCAAGATTAAAGAGAATATTTATATTGTCTGAAAAATATAAATATGTATAACTAGGTGTATCCTTAACTAATGCACATCAAAGAAAGTCAGAGAGAGCAAAGACAGAGGTAACTCCTCTGTGCTCTCTGTCATCCTGCTATCTTTATGGCTGAATTGCAGGTAGCCATATTGTAGTCAGTAAATTGTAGAATTTCAGTGGTTTAGTTTCAGTTCATCTGGACAGCCTCAAAACAATCAGGGTCCTCACCGAGTTAGCTCTTGTATGGCACACAGCAATGTGCATTGCCTCACCTTGTATTTAATTACAAAGGCTCAGGATTTCAGGCTCTGGAGAAGCAAATTCTCTTGTTATTGATGCTGGAGAAAGGGAGCAGGAAAACAGAGAAGAGCACAGGTCTCCCACGTGGCTGTCATATTCCTTACCCCTCAATTACAGTAGCACTGAACTTCAGTTCTCTTTTTTTTTAGGTAAAATTTTGTTAGGCAAAATTGCCTCTGCCTTCTGCTGGAGTTAACAGCAGCATACTGTACCGTACTAAAGACCAAACTATTTTATGAACTTACTGCATAAAAAGTATGCGTTCCTGGAAAGGTAAAATGAATGATGGTGACTGCTGCAGGGGAAAACTGCTCAATTCATGTGATTTATTTCAAACCAGGATCAAGGCTGTTTATAGATTGTATTAATTATATGTAATAAAAGTCAATCAGTCAACTGCACTTTCAGAATCAGTATTAGCAATATAACAGATAACGCACAGTACTAGACAATTACAAAACGTTTAAAGATCTAAACATCCTACTATAGTCAAGGGGCTACTTTTGGCAGTGCTGAACCAGGGTCTCCCTGCAGGTGTGTTAATCTCATTTCTCTGCCCACTGCTACACATTTTCATACAATTTTGCTATATCATACATGCCCTGTGTGAGGATTCACTGATGTGAGGTTTGTACTTGTGATAATGGGGCAAAATGAAAGTCAGTTTTCTCAAAGCCTAAAACCCATCCTCAATTTTAGTAATGTACAGGCTTCCTAATCAAGTGATGTATATTTCCAACCCCCCTCATGATTAGTTAGTATTTATATATCAAAGGGACAAATATTATGTGCCTCCCATTTGTGAAATCTGCAGATGAATTGATAGTTGCTGCAGAAGAGAATACAGTAAATAAAGTAAACAATGTCAGCTGTTATGCATTGTGGAGCCTGGTGAGTGCTTGGGGGAGAGAAAAGATTATGGATGTGGAAAAGAAACATCGGGTTTTTTTCAGTCTTGGCTTTCTTTCCCTTGTTGAACTTAGAATGAACATGATGTCAAAAATTGCTTTATTCTTACAGATCTGAGATCAGAAGTTAAGAAAAGCACAAGATTTATAGATGAATTACCTATTATAGATATTTATAGATAAATTATCCTTGTTTCTCCTTATGTTCTGTATCCACACGTTCCCCTCTGACAACAGAAGAGAAGAAAAACCCCAAATCCTGGCATAATACCAGATTCCTGTCTCCAGCAGACAGGGAACCATAAACAGCAGAAAATTCCACAGGTTCCCCAAAAGAATTTTCAGTGCACAAAAAAACATACAAAAATATGTATACTTAATACTGTAGTAATCTGAACTGCAGAGGGAAAAGTAATGGGAACCAGGTACCCCTGATATTTGTCACATTGCCAAGGAGTAACTGCTGGTAAGAAAATAGATGACATATATTGGTGCTTTCATGAGGAGGCTTAACTGAACCAGGACATAAAAATACTAGCAAAGCTAGTGATAAAGTTTACATCAAAATGCAAGCGTAAGAGGAAAAGACTGAACGATACTCATTCTGCCAAGTAGAACAATGAAAATACAGACAAAAATATAATATTTATTAATTTAGTCAAGGGTCGTTAGGAACTAAATTAGTTTCAGTGGAAAATGTTTGAAAACATTATTCCATTACAGCTCATTCTACAAATTTACACATTTGTATGTGTGAAAGTGTAGCTTTGCAGAGAACATTTGTTTATACAGGCACACTTTCATCTTTGATGACAGCAACGTTAAGCTGCTACAGACCTTTGCTGGACATATCTCTGAAAAATATACTGAAAAGAGTGTCCCTGGACTATTTTTCCCACAATGGTTTTTATTGTTATTAGATTTTGTACCATTGGCCCTGGAGAAATGTTCTGGAAAGAAAACCGTAATGAGTATGAAACAGATTGCTGCTGTAGACAGCGACTGTGGTTATATAACTCTTGGGCAATTTATGATCTTTCCTGGTGGTCAGAAGATAGGAACAACCACAGGTAGAAATAGAACCAGAGAATTTTACTTTTAATCTTTTTGACTTTGCAAAGGAAAAAGTGAGAGTTTTAAAACATGCCTTTTCTTTGTTCATTTTCTTCTGTCATTGGTAAAAAAAAAAGGTTTTGTGAGCAAAAGAATGGCACCATTTAGGAAGGCAGCAGAGAACCAAAGAAATAAAAAGAGTAACAAGAAAGATAAAAGTATTAGAGACAAAATTATCAGTGGAGACATGGAGGGAGCTGAATTTATACAATCTATTACAGTAAAGATTCATAAAGGATGTGATAATAATTTATATATCACTTCAAAGTAATAATAAATATAAAGAAGGTAATTTTCAGAGGATAATATGGTAAGAAGTAATGGCCTGAAACTATGAACATAAAACTTGAGCATAGGCATTAGGAGATATCTCTTAATGAGAAGGATAATCAAGGGGAGTGGCTGAAACAGCATGCTTATGAAGAATCTCACCTGGGTAAGGTAAGATCTTGTTTTTAACAATCTTCTCATAGTTTTGAAATACCAGACTGACATTGCTATACATTCCCTATTTTTCTGGTGAGAAGTAACAAATAACTAATTGTTCCTGATCAAGTTCCTGATACAGGAAAATTAATCAAGCAGGTCATGTATTATTTTTTATTATTTGCACTGCTTTTTGCCCCTGAGCGGGACTTTTTTCAAGGCTCGTGGACAGCATGCCAGTTCCCAGCTCCCAGGACCCACTGGTGTCTCAGAAACTGTCATAAAGCACAAGAAAGTAGTGAAGAAATTCCCTTGCTGTGTGTCAAAATTAATGAAAATAGTTCCTATCACACAATCCATCATTTCTTCAAAGGCTTAATCCTGCTCTAAGAAAACAAATACAAGCACCATCTTGTTGTTGCTACCAAAACAGCACCTGAAAATATCTGAGTCAAAAGAGTGGGAGATACAAAAGCGCTGAGGCAGAGATAAATATAGTGACTAGCACCAGGTGGGAGAAAGCACTTTCCTATGGATTCCATAGCATTGCAATATTCAAAGCATCATGCCACTGAAGTTTGCAAGAGATAGTAATTAGTCTCTTAGGTGGGATAAAAGGAAATCTGACAGAATGTTTTAGATCTTGAAAACCACGTTCACTCCCTAGGTGCCTTGTACCAGGCTCTGAATGGATATGCTGGGTTCAACTTGGAAGAATACATGAGAAATTCTTCAAAGCAGAAAAAATTAGGCAATACTCTGTCACCTCCAGGCATATTCTGTGCCTCATGTATCACAACAGTAATGCCATATATTATATTTAGTATATTGTTTTGAACCCCAGAGTGTAAGCTTCCTCTAAGTCTTCCCTGGGAATGTGTCTTTCCTCACTAAAGAAGTACAAAGAAGTGAGAACTAACCTCAACATCAATTTACTCGTCATGGTTTCACCAAGGCAGGACAAAATCCCAAGGTTGTTTTACATGCAAACTTTATTCCAGTCTTGGGACTTTATGTGAACATCAGCAGGTCTTTCTGGGATCCTTGCTATTTGGTAGAACTAAAAGATGGAAGACACCTCTATATTTTCCTGTTTTTCAGTGAATTGAGATTATTCTTTGTTTTCCTCATAAATTTTAGCCTGTGCAAGTGTTAAAATACATGTTCAGTGTTATCTGAAGAGGAAAACTACAATGAATCCATTTTGAAAGGAACATTTAGATTCCTGAATGATGAATACCTTAACTTTTCATAACCACAGATCTCAATCACAGAACATTTCAGAAGGTGGGGTTAAGGTTCTCCCTAGGAGGGAAACTGAAATTCAAAAATCATAAAACCCCTCACAAAAGATGAATTTCTGTCCTTTATTGGAGCTTAATCGTTGTCTTCTTCCTGCTCCTCCTTTGCACGTCTGAGGGCTACAGCGAGCTACGATAATCTTTGTGCACAGTGCTGGCACAACGCCCCCTGCATCCCTAAGTAGCAGCACAAACAGGCAAAGCAGAGGATCAGGTTTTCCACAGTAAACCATAATTTTGCACAGGAACACACAGACAAGTTGAAAATTTCCATCTACTATTAACCATGGGTACCAATAATAAAGTACCTGTAACTAATAACTTAATCTGCAGGCACAGGAATCTGAACTAGATCTGCTGTTATCATGTGCAGATCAGAGATGAATCTGCATTATCAGATGTGGTTTAGACCCATTCAGACCCTTGGAAGCACATGCTCTGAAGGATGTGATTTTATCTGTAAAGCTAAGTCATAGAGACATGCTGCGAAGTGAAGATGACCAAGAGGAAAGTCCAGATGAGCACTGTTGCTAACTAGGATATGGGGAATTGTTATACTACTGCTTTGGATATATTTAAAACGAAACAAAACAAAAGAATATCTGCTAAATTACACTCTAAAGAAAGACTTGGGAATTAGTTAAAGGCACGTGGCGCTTTTTTTTTTTTTTTTTTTTTTTTTTTTTAATTAGGGTTGGTTTTTGGCAATGTTTCTCACTTCAGCTATGGGCTTGGAAACCCCCAAGATTTTGCATTTTATCAAAAGAAAAAGGCTTCTCCACTGGAGTTTTTCTTGAACTAATTCATCTTTCATGTGTGCCAGCCTCCAGAGGGAAAATAAAAAATATACTTTTCCCCTGATAAAAATGACAATGCTCAGAACTGATTA
>JAVJGJ010000037.1:13599176-13616196 GCA_035590215.1 Microhierax caerulescens
AAATGACAATGCTCAGAACTGATTTTGTTGATGATTTCTCTTCCCTGGTAGATTGTAGGCTATTTTTTATTAAGACCTGATATATGCCAGTTAGAAGAAAGTTGTTCTTTCTTATGGAGAATGAAACACTGTGGACTGAAAGGCAAAGAAGCAGCATGGTCCCATACTGTAGAAGATGGATCTTTGGAACTGCATTGGCAAAAGATCTCTGTTCACAAATCTGAGCTAGGACTCTCCAAATGGACACAGAAAATTTAAGAACACGCCACTAGGAGGCTGTTTGTTGTTTGTTTTTTTTTTTTGTTTCTTTCCCCGTGTGGTTTTTTTTTTTTTTATTTAAATTGGAAACGGATATAGCTAATATTCATACTATCTGTTTGCAATCTGTAGTGATTTAATGAATCAGGAATGACCCAGGGCAATGGCAAAAGGAGTGCTCCCTAGTAACCTGGAAGCTGAGACTTCCCAAAAACATAGACTAAGGACTTCATGACAAAGCAGGGTGAATATTGTGCTTAGTGGTACATATTCATCTATGGTTATACAGGTTGCCTTTAAAAGAAAGCATATGGTGGCATTGCATTATCAATGCATCAGCTAGGACACTTGTTGTTTATGTGTTGGGAATGCTAAATTTATAGGAAGTTACATAACTTTCTGAACATCAAGAATTTCTACTGAGGATTGCCAAAATTTTGAACATGACAGGAAAGAGAAGAGAAGCAGCAGGGTAGGAACTAGTGTGTCTTGTGGCATATGGTGTTGCCCGTGTGGAATCCCTGGATGATCCATCAATTACCCATGCCTGTCAAGCAGTCAGTGAAGAAGTTCATTCTATGGAGGTGAATAGCTAAAGGGTTTTTAACCACTGTAACAATCACATCTGTTATTATTACATATAATAGCTTTTATCTGATGAAGAAATAACTTGCTAAATCGTGACAAAATATTGGCTGTTGTCTGATCTGGTATAAGTAAATGATGAAAGTTTCCTTTGTTTATTTTCTATTCTTTGGATATTGTTACAATTTTGCAGCAAATCTGGAAATTTTAGTTTATTTTTTTTTCCAAAATATTTCTAAAGCTTACAAAAACCATTACAAATCTGATCCAAAGTGTGTCACACCTTAGTTTACTCTGATAGTCGCATGGATAGATTTCGTCCAGTAAAATGTTTATTTCACAAAGAGCTATTCTGGGTTTCCTGTTGCTTTTAGTTTACATACGTCTGCCAGATGACTCATTTCACAATCTAACTTGTCTTTCCATTTTTACTCTGGTTATACTCATCCTAATTTTTTTCCTCACTCCTAATCAAAGAACGACTTCATATAATCATGAAGACTAGCCTGAAAGAGAATTTCTGGCAGCTAAATTTAACTAAACTGCAAACTTCTGCAGGGGATAAGAGAAGCGAGTGGGCTTGGAAAAATTGATTTAGTTGGAGTATGGTGCTAGTCTTGTCACATAACAAGCAATTTTGACCTTCTGGTTCAGCCATGCTTTGATAGATGTTTTATCTTTTATCTTCTTTCTCTTCCTTCAGATTATGGAAGGGGTTATTTAAGCTCAAGTGCTGTAAAACATTTGACTGACCTAAACGTGATGCACATCAGTAAAATATGATGTGGCACTCCTTGATAGCCTGGGCTAGACCTGAAGGTCTTACCAGCTACGTCTAAGTAAATACATTAATCAGAGACTGAGATTAGCTGAAGTAATGGCCAGGAGTTGTTCATGTTGTTTGATCATTACTTCAGACTGGGCACGGTGTGGCCTGTACTCTCATGCGTGCTGCCTGGGCATGGTTCTGTCATGTCCCCAGAAGGGAACCATGTCACTTGACACTTTACGTGAAGCCACCTTGGTTTTCTTTTGGTGGTGATGGAGAGTTTATCTGTGTGGATTACAGCAGTACTGTGCTGCTTGGATTTAGGGTCCAGAAATGAGCATTGGCCAGTTCTTTCTTTTGCTACATAGAAACTGGGATCTACTTTGTGCATAGCTATAATAGAAAGGGAGAAAGTTCACAGGTAGGTTACACCACTTCTTCTGAATGATGGTACCATAAAAGCAGGATTTCACTGCCTACTCCTTTCTGTTGGATGAATCCATGAAGACCATTGAAACCAGCTTTGAGGCTGCTCTGAACTGTTAAAGATGTAAAAAATAAGAATTTTAGGGTCACTTGTAGATGAACACAGAACTGTGCCAGAAACCTCAAGAAGTTACTCAACATTTCTTGTAGTTTACATAAAACTTCCTTCCAGCTCTGAAGTGAAGATACCTACACCATGGCCTGCATTATTACAGCACAGAAATTGTCTGATTGCAGCATCGCATCCTTGGTTCATTGCTTCAGCTTGGGAAAGAGATCCACAAGTCTCCCAAAACTCAGCTATGCAATTCCCACACCTCATGTAACGCTGTTGATATGGTCCACCTACTCAGCAAACATGTCTAACAGTAGATCAGGGAGAAATAGCCAAGAGCAGGAAGGTATACAATCAATTGCACAGATTAACTGCTCAGATGTATGAGAAGAAACAAACATCCAGATAAGATTTCCTCAAGAGATGCTGGAGGAGAGCAGGGAAGAACAGAGCAGTCTGTACGCTGACCCTGTTTCAGGGAAGACTAGTGTTGGAGAGGGGGAAATTATGAAAGTGTCTGTGAAACACATGAAAATATCTAGGTGTTCCAGCTTCAGTTAAAATATGAATGTATTGCCTGGGAATGGTTGAGAAAGGTTATCCTAAATTATAATAAGGGATGTTTAGATTAGCCTCTAGGATAAATATTAAAAGTAGGGTGGTTAAATTCCCGAAAAGGTTTCAGGATGAGACAGCAAATCTTTTCCATCTGTCACAAATGATGTCAGCATACAATACTGCCAGCTACATGGCAGGAGACTAGGTGACTTCTTCAAGTTGCTTCTAGATCATTTGTTTGGTGATTTTTCTGTGGATGGAGGTGGCAGTGGCAAATTTGGTTCAGCTCTCATCCTGGACTTATTGTACTGATGGCCATACTGTTTTACAAAACAAGAATCAGGAACAGTTAGGCTTATACAAAATGCAATGCCATTATTGTGAGGCCAAAACATGAATTTAAGCAACTATAGCTGCATGGAGAGCAGAATGGTTTGGAAAGACAGAAGGATGTTAAAGCAAAACTTCTTAAACTTTTACTTATAAACACCTCCAATACTAAGGTATAGCAATGGCTTCCTTTGGTCATTCATTTTAAGGCTTGCTGTCACAGAAATCAAAGAAACGTGATTGCCACTGACATATTAATCAATAACAGGGAGTAGAGAAATGTCAGAGAGCATCTGGTAATGTGGTTAAAACAAGCTTTGGATCAAGCTGCTCAAGGGATGTAAAGGCCAACAAGTAGAATGGATGCTAGCTGCAAAAGCAGCTTAGAGACATTGTTCTTTTAACAGCCTTAAAACTGTTAAAAAGAAGCTTCTTAGCAAAACAGCCCTTCATTCGCATCTGATTCTAGACTGAGGTCAGTGGAGGATGACAGGGGTGATTATTAGAAGCCTACAAGATGCAGGAATGAGCTGCAGTGACAGAAAAAGGAAGAATTAATTGCGAATCCATCTGAAGCAGACTCAGAAAGCAGATCTTACTGAAGGAGGCTGTTGGGAGGCTTCCGTGCAGAGGGAAGATACACATATTTCAGCAATGGTTTACAGGAAGGCTTAGACCTGAAATCTTAGTGGTTCTGGACACATAAGTATGGGACTGGACAAAATTAAAGTAGTCAGTGTATTGTATGTTCCTCTCTGAATGTTTCTCCTTGATGAGTCTATGCAGAAGTACAAAATGTTAAGTAGTCCTTGTGGAAAGGCTGGCTCTTTTGATTGGCATGGTTACCTAGGCAATGTGTTGATTCAGTCAAAAAACAGAGTACTCATAACAGTTTGGTAATATCATATTTTAGAATGAAAGCAAATCCCATAAGAGAAGAAACTGAGATAACGATGTCAAATAAACTATAATAAAAAAACCAGAGAGAAATCACCTTCCAACCAGTTCATTGCCATAATGCCATGAATCTATCAGAATGTTGTGCTGGTTTTGATTGGGATAGGGTTAAATTTGATAGTAGCTAATATGGGGCTATGTTTTTTGATTTGTGATGGAAACAGCATTGACAGTACAGGGATGTTTTCCTTATTGCTGAGCAGCGCTTACACAGAGCCAAGGGCTTTTGGGCTCCTCACCCCACCCCACCAGCCAGCAGGTTGGGGGTGGGCAAGAAGCTGGGAGGGGACACAGACAGGACAGCTGACTCCAGCTGACCCAAGGGATGCCCCAGACCATAGGATGTCATGCTCAGTGTATAAAGCTGGGGAGAAGGAGAAGGAAAGGGGGGACATTCAGAGTGATGGCATTTGTCTGCCCAAGTAACCATTATGTATGACGGAGCCCTGCTTCACTGGGGATGGCGGAACACCTGCCTGCTGATAAGAAGCAGTGAATGAATTCCTTGTTTTGCCTTGCTTGCATGTGCAGCTTTTGCTTTGCCTATTACATTGGTTTTATCTCAACTCACAAGTTTTCTTACCTTTATTCTTCTGATTCTCCCCTCCATACCATCATGGAGGAGTGAGCAAGTGGAGTGTGCTGATTAATTGCCATCTGGGATTGAACCATGGCAGATGTCCAGTGGACACATCTAGTGAGCTATTTTCTTGTCCTTTGAATCTTCAGTTAGCTATTTCCCATCACTTCCATGGTCAGTATCTCTATTCATACTGTCTGAGCAAGTCAGGGTCATCACAGAGAGCACCGGCAGCCTGGGAGGGGAGGGCAGACTCTTCCGTGGAAAAAAAAAAAAGTCTCCATAGAATTAGCGCTGAATATAGATGGTCCCTAGGCCAGACAGGTTAAACATTGGAAGTCTGTCAGTCAGATAATCCTAACTATTGCAGCCTTATTCTGTAGCAGTGAAAAATCTGAGATGTCTGAAAATCATTATCTAATTAGATGAGTATTTCCAATGAGACTCATATGACTACCTTCCAAAGCCACTTCAGCAAACCCTGGAGCTGGGGTCAGGGCAGGTGTGTTTGAAGACTACAACTTGGTTCCAGAGGGTTGATGGGACCTATTGCCGTATCTTGGCAAAGTTTGCTGTGCTCTGTGCTCCATGATGGGGCCTCTTCAGGTTGGAAGTGAAGACACAAATGGCATGAAAAGTTGGTGTGCCTTTTGTGGGTCTACATTCTGTGCTGCCCATGCCCAGGCAGACAGAATGGGTAACTGCAGCTAGATGGGATCCATCTTGCTTGGAGTAGTTACACAGTGCCTTGCTTATGGTGAATAATTAAAGGAATAGTTAATCCCCAGCTGGCTATATCAGAAAGCTTTCAGTCTACTGGTTATTGCCTGAACCACACAAAGCTTTCAGAGAAGAATCTAGCATACAGGACATCTCTTGTCAGGATCAAGTAGTGATGTCCAGCACTACAGCAATGTTAACAGGAGTTGGGGCTGCTGCAAGAAACTGAGCTGACATGGGATCCAGGAAACAGCAGCTCTCAGGATTCCTTCTTAGATGTTTACACAAGGAGCTGCATCCAATAAATATTGTGCATAGCATCTTCCAGCAGTTTGCCACTGTCAGAGATGGAAATGCCCCTCCTGTATGGCACTGGTAGGACCAGTGACCCTGCTGCCCAAAGCTCCCAGCCCTGGCCAACGGGTTGCCAGCATGACAACACGCTCTTCCTGAGAGCTCTTTTGACAAAGAAGCTGGTGGTACTCAGTACAGCTGTTTTCATCCTGGCATGACTCACTCTTAGTTGAAACATCATGATTCATGGAAGAGTTTTAGCTCCATGATTCATTCAGGTCCACTTTTCACTACTGCCCAAAAACTTGTGAGCAGTAGGTGACTTGCCTTTACCAAGAAAAACTAAAAATGAACTAAAGTTAACAGCTCTTCCAAGAGAAAATTAAGGCCCTTCTTTTTCAGAGGTACATAGCCAGCACCAGGGCAAGATTCGACACACCAAAATTTGGGATATTCAGAAAGAAAATGCATTCCAGCCTGAGCAATATAGCAGATTCATGAATAAATGGTTTTATTACTGATGTACATTAAACTGGCATGAATTGCCAGTTCTCCCTGATCTCCTGCACATAACGTTCCTTCTGTCCAAGATGTTTTGCATTGGAGTTTCCACAGCTTTCCTTCTTATAAATGTATAGGATAAAATTTGTTTATTATGTCTGTAATATTAAACATAACAGATCTAGGAGTAGCCAAGGGAATAGGTTCCTGCTCTTTCAGTCTCTTCTTTTCCTGAAGATTTGCATGCTTTTAGTTCTGCTGAATGCTGGATCAATTATTTACATGCTTCTACCGAGAGGGCAGAAAACTTCGGCACAAAAGACACAACAGAATGAGGCAGAAGGAGGCAGAAATATTTTTCAGTGGTCAAAACAAAGAAAACAATATTAATCTGCATGAATATTAGCTATAGATTGGATTGTAAGCTATAACAGTTCCTTGGAAAAATGACATAACTAGATTCACTCCATCATGGATAGGTCATTTATTGTGAGAACTGCTGGCAATTCACGGAGTTGGTTTCTATACTTAGTGTTAAAGAAGTGCCCAGACCCTGGTCCCATATGAATAAGCATTTTGTGTACTTCAAATAATGTACATTTGCTTTGGACGGGGTCCAGAGACTCCAGCCAGAGATTTGAGCATCAACATAGATGAGTAAACTCATTCTTTGATTCTTGGAGATGCAAATAACATGACAGCATTTTGTGTAAAGCATTAACCACAAGAAAACGATTAGGATCAAACCATTCTTGGATTGCATGCACTTGACCCCAAGGATGACACCACAAAAGTAAATTTGATGCTTTGGTTTGGTAATAAATCATGATCATGTGGGATTGGAGGGATCACTAAGGTGATGAATTTGTGTCCAGTCAACAGCTTGTAATGAACTGATTTGTGTGTTTTAGCAAACAATGTCACTAATGCCTCCCTAACTCTCTGCAGCCACAGGTTTACTAGGTGGAAATCCCTTAGCTCCAGCTTTCTGGGCTCTTGTGGAGTCAAGGGTCGCTGTGATGGTTGAGATTTACAGAGGTTCATTTGTGGTTTAACACAACATGGATTAGTTCCAAGCCAGGGGCCATGAGGCTTCCTAGCATTGAGGAAGTTGCCTCTATTTAAGCTCCCATCACAGTTACACTTACCTCAGCCTCAACAGTGACCTCCTGCTTGTGTGTGTGCCTGGAGTGAACCTAAATCAAATCCAGATATGCATTTGATTGTCTCAGTGGGTTAGAGGTCTAGGAAAAGAGATGAGGTGCCGGAAGCTGTTGAATGTAGTGTGCACTTCCAATTTTAATCTGGGGCAGGAGCAGTCACAGTCAATCAACTAAAAAGAAATCAAAACTCAGTTTGATGTCCTTTTCCAGAAGAAGTAACAAGGCTAAACTTCCTTTTATACAAAATTTGTACAAGTGAAACACAAATAAGGGGACTCACTGACTCATCTTTCTGGAAAGAACTGTGTGCCACAACAGTAGCATCTCTCCTTATATAAGTTGAGTTTGGCTGGGAGCCAGACAGAGAAAAAGTGTAGCAATGTATTTAAAGCTAACTCAGCTCTGTTCAGAGCTAAGCCTGAGCTTAGCTGGGGCTGGGCAAGTTAGGACAGGAGAAGCTGGAAACAAAGAACAGTTAAATATTGCCAATTATAAGTGGTATTAATTTCAATGTCCTGCCTCTTACAAAACCTGTACACATAAGCATCTGTCATAAAACAGAGCGAGTTTCATCCAAGGGACTTGAAAAGCAAGCTGAATAATGCATATCATTTCAACTTCTGAGACAGATACTTGAGATCTTCCAAGAAATCAAGGAGATGCACAGATCATGCCATCAGGTCTCTGTCCATAAGGATCTATGCATCAGTCCAGGATACCACACTCATGGTGTAGACTAGTGTCTTTTCTATTTTCATGTTTCATGAAAATGTAATATAGTGGCTGATGCTAGTACAACGTGAAGAATAGCTCTGCTAAGTTCTCTTTCTTAGCACTCAGCTTAATTCTTTGCTGAGCATGTAGATTTGTGAAAATTAATTTCATGAATTAAAAAAAAGTATGATGCAAAATGCAGTTTCAGGATGTAATAGATTTAAAATAGTCCTTAAATATCACAGGTATTGGTATATTATAGCATCCACATCAGGTAAAGGATCAAACTTCCCAGTTTGTGATATCTCCACTGTATTCGGGTCTGACAATTGGCTTTCTCACAGGCAGGTGTATGCAGAGCTGTGCATGTGCCTGGCACCTGCATCCCATTAAAAAAAAAAATAAAATATTTCTGACATACTTGTGAGGCAGCACAGGATGGAAGTGTCTCCTATTGTCCTCTTTTCTCTGCTACAAGGAGGCTGGAGCAGAGCCATGGAAAAAGCATTGTGGTGCCCTGTGTGCTCAAACTCTTACTTCATTTGGGGTCCAGTGCCACTACAATCGCCAGTTCCTAATCCCAAGGGTCCAGGTCTCTGAGGAGATGAACCTTTAGATTTTCCCTGTACTCACCAGATGATAGTCATGTTGACTTTCCTAATTTGATTAAACCCCAAGCAAAACTGCAAGAAAAAAAGACCAATGCTAGTAAATAATGACAGCTGATGTCAGTCACTACAGAGAACTTGCAGTAGGAATTTCCAGAACCTACTGAAAAGTTATTACAAATAACAGGTCTCCAACTGTGGTACGGAGATAGCAACCTGAAACTATGTGAGAGGCATGAGTATGGTCTTTGTGGATGTCCACATCCAGTTCAGCCAGGATATAAGACTGATCCCTGCTCTAACTCCCACTGATGCTGATGTAAATCCAACAGGACACCATTTTTCTTTTTCTTTTTTTGTTTCTTTATGTCCAGAGGTGGAGATAGTGTAATTAATTTACTACAAATTTGGAGTAGTAAATTTCTTACTTAGCTATTACTTCACACTTTCCTCGCTCCACAGTTTCTAAACTTGGAAAACATTTGAGCATTGAAAGTTGAGCAAACTTCAGTACAGCCTGAGAAACGTAAATACTGAGTCATGAGCCCAGGGTCCTTAAAGGCTGCCCCATAAATATAATCTGTTTCCATGTTGGTTTACTTCTGGTTAGTTGTACTGATCACCAGGAAGGCTGCAGAGCACAGAGGTGTCCACATGGAGAGAAAAGCAAGCTCAGCAGCAGTAGTTGGACTGCCTGAGGGGTGGGTGGAAGAAGCCAAGCTTGCTGAGGAGCCTTTTGGTAGGTGCTTGGGTTTCCTAATAGCCTGAACTGATACTGTGTTGTGACTTTTAGCCCACCTTTTGAGGAGACCCATCTTAAAATGATTCTAAGCAGATTAGGGTATCAAACCATCACCAGGTATTTTCAGTACTTAATGCTCTTTAGTTTTGTAGTAAGCTAATCAGATTTTCCTGGAGTCTTTCCTCTTTTAACTGCAGCTGTTATCTCTGTTTTTTTCATTTTCTCTTTCCCTCAAATTGCATTAGGAGTACTAAAGAAAACAGTCCACTGTTGGGTAGTTCCTCTCCTTGAGCTGATTTCTGTTATCACTAATGACACAGTTTTCCCAGGATCATGAGAGCGGTTTTCCCCCATTCAAGTGACAGCACACATCTGGGTTTTCTAATGGGTGAATGATGCGATGGCAAGTTCCTCGAAGACCATCTGACAGCAGTAGGCTCACCAGGGGTAGGGGTGTGCAGTGTCACCCACTGGGATGCTGCACAGGATTGTGTAATAAGGAGACTGTCAAAAAACGAGCAGGGAAGCTCTTTTAGTGAAATAACCTGCTTCATTCCCATGTCTGATGCTACAGTTATAGGCTTTTGATGGGTTCATTTTTTATCTCAGCTATAACCAAGCTGGCAGGTACTGTGACAATGCAAACAACGGGATAGGTGTATGCAAAGGGGCCTTTTTGTGCTCAGAAGTACATGTAACTGCTGCATTGCTCTGCCTCTGGTTCTCTGTTTTCATTAGCTATTCTGTGGGTTTGGGAATGCTTCTTATATGCACATTAGGGCAAAGGCATGCAGCTGTGAATTCCATGAGATGGGGGTAGTCAGAACTGATAATGGAATATGCAAATGATATTTACAGGCTCTGACACCCAATTTAGCAAATACATGCACAAATTAAATTTGCAGTCCTATACTTACACGATATTATAACTGCATTTTAAAGGCAGGTGTTTGTTGAAGTTGTTTATAGGTTCATCTGATTATTTTTTAAAAGCAAACCAGTGTTTTCCTACTCTTCTAATCCAGCTGGAAAATGGCTCAAGTAAATCTTAACTTAAAAAAATAATGAAATAATCAGATGGTTGTAAGCAATCATAAAACATTAATTCTGTAGGTGAGCTTCCTTTTATTTTCAGGTGCGGTGCAAATGGAGCAGAGATGTGAGCAGATTGAGATTAATGGCTTCACAATGACTGTACATGCCTAATTCAGTGGGAGTATTTGCAGGGCAAAGATATAAGAATCCAAAGGTATGGAATTAAATCTGTAACCTTAACTACACCTATAGCTATGGCAGTTCTCTATAGAATCGCCATGGCAACTCATGGATACCATGAAACTACAAACCCTACTATTTCAGTTACACTTGCAATAGCTATTGTTTCTTTTTTATTGTATTTGTGTATGTTTCAGTCAACCTCTGGAGCTAAGTAGGTCAAACCATGCTCCACATACTCATGGTTGCACACTCATTGAGCTCTGTTTGGGTGAAAGAGAGACAGAGAGGGAGGCACATGCCAAGTTTTTTTCTGCTTATTGCACTCTGGGCCAGTTTTTTTTACGCATAACTGGGCATCAAAGTTGCCAATAATTGTGTTGTTGCATATTCAAATGTTCAAATTTTCCTCTAGAGTATCTTGGTTTTTCTGAAATTTCACTAGGATCATCATCCTTAAATATCCAGTTCCCATAGAAATCTGCCAGTGTAGGCACATAAACAAATTACGTAACAACTGTGCCCATTCCTAACCATTAATCTTATGACTGTACAAGATTTTGCATTTATCTTCTAAACTTATATTCATAGAGACAAACAAAGCCTGCTTATGCCAACCTTTGAAGGGAAGGCTAAATTACCAGTTTGGCTGGGAAGGGATTGCAGTAGCTGCTCCAAGGTGAACTGAAGTGAATACAGATCTGGGATAACCCATCCCAAACCAGAAAGAATTAATTGTGCCCACAGGGTCCCCTCCATCGTTGCTAGGAGAAGCATAAACAAGGAAGAAACACTGGCTGCTGGACTGGTAGAGGATTAGAGATGATACACCTCACTTCTAGGCCGAATAGTATAGCCTAGGTTAGGCTCACATGATCCAGACTGAAACACAACTCCATGGTTTATACCACCAGGAATCCCAAAAGGAAAAGTGCTGTCAGAAAATGTAGGTTTCTGACATAATTTTCTGGCTGCTTCTGCTGCTAGAGAAGTTGTGGATTTTTGCTTCATGTGCTTCCTAATGGGTGCAAAATATATGTCTGTGGGGATGCCTTCATGCTATTCCAGCTCTGTTGAGCACTTTTACCATTGAAAAAAAAAATATGTCAGTGACTGAGCTGAATGCTTTCAGGCTTGTACTAATCTTTGCAGTTTGGCTTCCTACTAGCCAGTTATGCAATCTGTTACAGTGAGAAGTGTTTGTCCAAATATTTATTTAAAGGACCATTTGAACTCTTTGATTTATGTTCCTGAGTAATTACACAGCCGCACTGGGTGCTTCACATATACTTTTCCTTGGTATGGTAGTTAATCTGAGTTTCAGCACAGATCCAAAAGGTAGCTGTCTGGTTGTCCCTTCTCCACTCCCCAGCAAGCTCTGAGTCCCAGAGAGCATGACAGTGGGTAGATAATTGGGGCAGCACATTTTACACTTCCTGCTGGCATTTTTGTTATCTTGCTGAAGCAGACTCTGCAATGGATTCCGTAACCAGAGGACCTGAATCTGTCTTGTCAGCAGGGGATAAATATGTGGCAATGACAGCTTTTTGTGATGGTGATTAAGGATGTCTGGCTGTCATGGTGCATTTGCGTTGGTTGGTGTGACTACACAGGTCCAGAAAAGAGCGTAGCATCTCTTTTTGTCCTTAGAGGCAGTTCAATGGAAGTGCTACTGTCCCTGTCTGGTAAAACATGCCTTTAGTTTATCACTGTGTTGTATAGATCAATAAGAAGCTTTTCTTTGTAATGGCTTTGTCGAGGAGGAAATAGCATTTAGGAGGTCTGTAAAATTCCTCCCGCCCTGTGTCAGGTCAGAAAACTACTTGCTTCTTGCTAACGTCATGCCTTGCACATCATGTGATGTTTTCCTGCCTTCAAAAGAATTTGTAATCAGAAGTATTGAGAGCAGTTTCACTTTCCCTGCAACGTACTGAATTAGCTCGGCAATGTTGTATGTGGGAAAGAAATGCCTTTAAGCATTTTTGCTTCCCTGAAGGTAGCATCAGGCTGCTTATAACCTCCACTGTGTCTGCTCCCATCACTGGAGCCTGCAAGTGGGGAATACCTCATGTGTCCCTAAGACTAACTGAAGAGAACTGTGCACACTGCATCGGGGCTGGCTTCTCCAGAGCCCACTTAGAAACTCGAGAAGGGCTTCAGCTCATGTCTAATGAATTTAGATGCCTAAATACACATGTCCATGTCAGTCAGACGTTTCAGGTCCCATTAAAGTCAGTAGAGACCTAAGGCTTTATTCAGCTATCTAAACTGCTGCATGCCAGGTAACCACATGAGGCTGGTAGATCTCTGGATGACCTGTGGCCTTCTGGATCAGCAGCTAGAGTCCAGGTGGGATCCTCTGGGGCATCTCAAATGGCCCTGGCCTCTGCTGAAGCCACTGAATCACACCTGTAGAGGTGGACACTTAAATTAAGGTGTGTTAGTGTTGGAGCTGAATCCCTTTAACTGGGACATTAATGATGACAAGTCACATTGGATGCTGGAAGCAAACTGGAAACTTCTCCAGTTTGCACCACAGTTTGCAGAAGTTGATGCAGATTCATTATTGGCTTTTGGAACGTGCTTAAAGAATATTCGTGCTTTAAGGTGTGATTCATGGAAACAGCTTTAGCTTCCCCCCTGCCCACCGCCCTCATTTTCAAATGTACTTCGTTTACAGGGCAGAAAAGCTAACAATGTTTCTTTTAATTAGCAGTGATGTCAACTGGCTCTGGGAATCATGCCTGGATTTTTTTCCTTCCCACCTTATCACATTTTTCGACTAGATGTAGCACATCCATGTAAAAAACACATGAGGTTTTTTCTTTACTAAAAGTAGACCGATGTGGTAGAAGTGACTAAAAAAACCAACAAATTTTTAGGTTGAAATGGAACAATACAACCATCCAGTATGACCTCAAACATAGCAAAGCTCTGAGAATTTTACTAATGATGCCTTCAGGGAACTGGTCTTTTCTGGAGAGGATTCCCTAGCTGATCAGTAAAGGTGGGCAGGTAACTCACTTATCACCCTGTCTACTTACAACAGGTGGATGGATATATATTTACGATGACTCAAAAATTGGGATAAGATACTGAATTTTACTAAGAATCATAATTTCTATTTAATAGCAAATGATAACTGTTTAATGAAATGAGCACTTCAGATTAAAAAGAAATGAATGGCTGCAGCTATGGGGAATAAATAAATAAATAATTTTGTACATCCATTTTACCTGTTTATCATCCACACGTTTTTCTATAAAAAAACAATGAACTGGTCACTATTATTTTTCATCTACGTGTTTTTTTATTGATCCCATGTACAGAGGTTGGCATCTAGGCCATTCTGCAGGTGAGGCTAATCTTTTCATGGCTGTAACAGGGACAGTAGTTTGAGATTTATTTTCAGTTAGGATTTGTTAAGTACCTTGGTGAGAATTTTTTAAAAGCCATTGAATTGCTCACTGAAAATTCACCTTGATGTTTCAGAGCAGACTACCCAAAACTGTCACTGAACTTTAAAATGTCGCAGTACCAGAATTATATGCTCTAAAAATAGAGGAAAGGCTTAAAGAGGAATTAAACTGGCTTAGACACGTTTAATTAATCACTATGCTTTGGGAAAAAAGTAACGTGCTTTCCTGTTGAAGTGGAGAGACAGTTCAGACAGGGAAGAGGTTGTGCAGAGGCATTATTGGAAGACATTAGTGTACTAAGCAGGAATGAGTCCTGTTCTTTTCCACTCCTGCTTTTGCACAGCATGACAGAAACTTTCAGTACAGCCCATGGGCTCTCAGCCTACTAGTTTGCACCACTGGGGCCTCCTTCAGATCCACTAGCAGAAAACATCTTGGCTCAGTGGATTGAAGCCATGCTCTAGCATGCTCTCGACACACTCATACACACCCTTACCTTCAGCTGTGTGACCAAAGAGAAGGGCTGAAGAGGTGAGCTGGGACAGGAGGGCAATAAGAAGAAGGTCCTTGGCCATGTTGTTATATGTTAGTTGGTTAGAAGGTGATAGTGGTGACATTCATGGGGCAGAAGGGAACAAGAGACAAAGTAGTTTGTTGGCAGCCCTCCCTCCTGTTATTCCTGACTCAGCTGTGATGGACACTGGATCTGAATTGTCACCTCATCTTGTCTGGGGCTGTTGGTAGAGCTGGATGTTGCCACTAGCCCAGCCCCACTCTGGTGCTGTGGGACTCTGCCCTGTTGCTGAGGGCACGGTTTCTGCCTGTGCATGATCTCCTGGCACACATCCCTCCTGGAGCAGCCCCACTCCGGTTACTCCCTGATGTTAGGTAATGTCAGCACATGTCTCATTTAGCACCATGGATACTTGTGAAATCAGGAGCTCACCCACCCGCTGTCCTCAGTGTTGGAAAGAAGCTCTTCTTTTTGGAGTTGGTCCACAGCTGCCTTCTTGCAAGGAGGCAGCAATGAGTTTCATGGGTACCTTCCCTGGTCAGCTCTCCAGCCACCACTCAGACACAGAGGGTTCTGCTTAGCTCTGCTCCATTTTAGGCCCATTTGGAGTTCACAGACCCATCTTTTGGCATCGTGTAGGTGAACCCCAAAGCACCAAGGACCATTGTTTTCCTCCTAAACTAACTGCATCTCACCGGGTTGTCAAATTCAGCACAGGGGAGAAATGCATGCAGGTGGCTCAGCTACACTGTGGACACCACAATGTTTTACTAACTTACCCTCCGCGAAAGGGCTGCTAGTATCAGCACACTTTTTTCCCAATGAAGAAATAAACAGTATGGTCCACCCCCATCTCTCCCATGTAATTTCAATCAGGCACAGTGAAACTGCTTCTGTGGCAGGGGTGCTTCAGCCGGACCCTTTCCCCATTTGGTTAGAGGGCTCTCAGCCTGGGTAATCCACTCAGCCGTGTATGGACATCGCTAGCCAGTGCCAGGAGCAGGAGCAGGTCCCATCATTAAAAGTATGATACAGCCATACTTTTAATCACTTCAGCTGCTCAAGTCACTTGGGCAAGGTTGTCTGTATAACCTGTGCGTAGCAAGGATTTGCACAAGCTCCAGCTCTTTTCCAGGCCAATGCTAGCAACCTAATCAATCCCATCCTCCCCTTCCTAAGATCACACAGAGAAGCTAAACTCAGAGTGTATTGTCCCAGCTGATCTGTAATCCTTTGAAAACCAGAATTTCTAATGGGAAAACTGATAACCCCTCAAGTCTGGCAGTGCTGTTGAGTGCTACTGTAATAAGGTAGTGTGTATTCAATGTAAGGGTAATGGATAATGTGGGATTTATAACAAAGCCATAACTCAATAGAGAGGGGTTCAGATGATATCATGAATCGCAGTCATGAAGCATGATTGATCGATGAGATCATTAGAAAGCTGAGATTGAATTACAGGTCTGGTAATTTATCACTTTACAGCCTCAGTATTTTTTATGGTATTTGAGGATCACTTACAAGTTTTCCTGCATTGTGTTTTTTCAGCTCCCTAATTATAAATAAGGTGCCTGCAGATGCTTTTAAATCAGTGGGCAGTCTACTGTCACTGTCTTTCACTGTAATCAGAGTTGCAGGCATACAGTGTTCTTCCCTTTTGAATTATTTAAGACATAGATCATTGCAGAATTGCACCATAGTTTTTCCTTTTTCAATGTTCAGTACAGCAGTGGAAAATTCCTGTTTAATAAGACTGGAAGGTAAATTTCTTTCATAGTTAACATTTTATTGTGCTAATTAAGAAGCAAAACAGAAAAAGATTCTACAGTCTATGTAATTGTTAACCATATTTCATATTAATTAATAAGCATACACCAGTTAGTCTGAGACATGACATTTTTCAACAAGGTTTTTTTTTTTATTTGGTTTAGTAGATTATACTTGCATCTCTGTGCACAATATCTGGACCATTGCTTGTATATATTTTGTATATACATATCAGCTCTCTGTAGCCATAACAGTTTGATAAAGTAACAAGGCATTTGCTTTCTAGAGGATGAAAATTAACAGCCATAGGCAGACCTGAAAAATTAATGGATTTAGTTCATTTTCCAGCTCTGACAGCTACTCACCCAGAGCGTTACACAGTGAAATGTCCAGGATGGCTGGCACCTTTGAAAGCAGTACCCACAGTCTGTGGGAATGGCAATCGAATTGTGATGTGATGTGATCACCTGGGTGATATTTCTGGACCTGACTTTAAGAAAATGAAAAACAGAGATGCCACTTACACTTCGTGTCTAATCAGTTTGACATTCTTGTCCCTATAATGGCTGGAGGACAGGGACATTCTGTCTTGTCTCTTCCTTGCTTCTTCCCACGTCTTGCTGTGCAAAGTCTCTATCCAGTGCTGATGCATATACGTGTTTTGCACTCCCTGGCTTCCAGTGTTATGGCTTCTGTGAAGCACAATCTGTGTGCATACATCTCCCATGCCTGTGCCCCCCACCCCCCACCCCCCGCCCCCCGCCCCTCCCCCCTTCTCAATTCTT
>JAVJGJ010000037.1:13624912-13659889 GCA_035590215.1 Microhierax caerulescens
ACAAAGGCTGTTTGCAACAGCCCAGGTTGTTATCACTTGCCAGGGGCTACTTTTAAGGTTCCCTGCCTGCCATTGCTCCTGGCCCCACCCAGGTCTCCTCAGCCGTGGTGGCCCAAGCTGTGGGCTCCTGGCAGATCTCTCTGCTCACCTCAGGTTCTTCTGGTCCAGGAGCTCTCCCTGTGCTGCTAATCATGCTGGCACCAGCACCGCTTGCCTTGGCGACAGATACTGGGGTCATTAAAATCTCCTGTGAATACTAAGGCCTGTGACCTTTTGGTTTCTTCTCATTGTCTGAAGGCCTCCTGTACTTCTTCCTGATCAGGCAGGGTGCCATGGAAACATACCTAATTGTTGCATCTTTCTACCCAGCACAACAGACTTCACAGTTTTGCCAAATATGCAGGAATATGCTATCAGTTTCTAAAAGTAATTAATGTGTTATCTGCATTACACCTCCATTTCCTTGAAGGGTTCTTACTACAACACTGAGCCATCAAAAAGAGATGCAGTCCTTAGAAAAAAATATGAACTGCACTACTTAGATGATGGCTTTATGAACTTTGTAAGAACTGAAAAAGAGGCAAAACCCTTTTCTTTCTTGATCATGTTGCTTATGAAAATAAACCCAAGCTTACCCTTTCTTACTGTAATTGCTGAAATGAAACTGGAGTTATGAGGATCACAAGTTTTCAGATAGACATGCAAAAGATGTATTGATTAGCTAAGTAGCTCAGATCAATGCACCTCAGCCTTGTTTAGTGAATGCCTCCAGTCCGAAATAAAAGTGGTTGCTACTCTCAACATTATTTATTATAAAACAAAGCTGAGACACTTTAATGATGGACTGTGTAGGTGTGCTTGTGTGACCTTGGGAGAATAGCAGACATCCTTGATTTTCTAAAGATATCAATGGAACAAGATTTTCTTTCCTCAAACTGTGATAATGTCTTGAGTGCCCATTTTAAGTTCCAGGAAGGTTATAATCACTACCTTAAATAATTTTTAATGTTTCTTTGTAATTAATAAGTAGGCAGTCCAGAGCTTTAACTTATGGAGACAGAACACTCCAGTTTTATTACAAACCAGCTGACATCTTCTAACTTAGTCCTGATCCCTAGATAAAAACATTTAGAAGAGTGAACATGCTGCACTGCGTTTAACCAATGACAGCTATGCATAACCTGCTGGTGGACTGTCTGCATGGTAGAGACTTGAAGCAATGTCATCCTACCCAAAGCAAACACCAGAAGATGGATGCCAGAAAACCCAAGAAATATGAATGCTATGTGATTAATGGGAGGTTGACTCTGACAAAGACATTTCATCTAACATTTGGCTTTCCTTGCAAAGCCTTCTATTTTTCTTGCCCAGCCACCATTATGATAATGGCTTTGTTGGGCTCTAACAAAAGTTAGTATTTCAGATGCATGTGCCAGTAATTCAAATAGAAACAATATTTTAGTGATTTCCAAATCCCAATCCATGAGTTAATCTTCAAAGTACTGAGCACAGTTCAACCAAAAAATTAACTGTGTGCATGCTCTTTATGAGCCCTTGTCTAAAAAGATAGATGCATGTATGTGCTTGAAGTTGTTTATGTGTTTATGTGTTTGTTTTCTATATGGGCTCTACTTCCTGAGGTTGTGGGGTAAGCAAAGAAAACATTTTCTTGGTTTGGTCATGTTGTGACTTCGAAGTTGAACAGGGCTGTTCAGGGAATGAAGAAAGGAATGTAGCAGACAGTTGAAAAAAGCTTATTGTCTTTAGCCAGGACAACAGCTGGTGGGAGAAGGGGCGTTTTCTGAGGCTCTTCCCATGTGCTGATCCAGAGCTTTCTTAGCAGGAGTAGGCTGAACTGGTGCAGACCCCTCAATCTGCACATATTTATTCATCTGAGAAAGTTTTTCAGGCCCTTTATGAGAAGACACATTTATGGAACCTGGAAAAAAGTTCAGAGATAAACCTCAATAATTGATGGTAGTGTCTTGTCTTTCATCCCAGAGCCCTTTATAAATTGTATACAGGAATAACTTCATCCACCACCGAACCAAAATGTATGTCATGCTGGTGTGGGCACAGCAGCTGTTAATATGGAACAGGTCACTAAATGACAGGGCTTGTGCAGGAGGTGAGGAGGAGTATGAACGCCAGGTGAGACAAAAGCAGTGATTGCTTGGACTGGAAGGGAAAGGGAAGCCAGTACTAACATAATTGGTACAGTAGAGCAGTATAAGTGGTTTGCAGTGCAAGGTTTTTACTCTGTGAATTCTTCTTTGCCTGTATCTAGGATAATGAGGTTGGCCTGATGCCCAGGCCCAACAACTGTCCTGACTGTAAATCTCCCAGCCTCATCTCCTGAGGCCCATCTAGCTCGACCCTGCAAGTTCTGCTAAACTCCCAAGTTTGAGTCTGGCTCCATCCTTCCTCCTTCCAGGCCTAATGTTTTCTGTCACATCTGGGAACTTTGGAAGTGCTACAGGCACTGAGCATGGGCAGTTTGCCAGTAACAATTTTACAATTCCTTCCTGTAGAGCTGGCTTTTTTACCCACAGATAGAGACAGCCCAGAAGCAGGGAGAAATCTTTAAGCTGCTGTCTAGGAAGTTCCCATTGACAACTGTGATAGGAACATTAAGGTATGACAGAGACAGGGAAGGGTGAATGCAGTCAGCACTATGCATATATTTATAGTAGATGGTATATTCATGCAGAGATCCCTGGGACAGCCTTACCTGTTGGATGTAGAACAGTCCTATAGGCACAGAACCAGATATCCTTGCTGTAGTGGGTCAGAAGCAGGATGGCTGTCATGGTTACTGTGTCCATAGCACTGTGTTACTGCTGTGGTCCAGGTAATCCCTTCTCTACTGACAGCAGAAAAACTCCCAAAAGGCAGTGCACTAAGATACTGAATATACTTGACTTCAAGGAAAACACAGAGGGATGGTGTTCAGTACAGAGGTAACCTGAGTGCTCATTGCAATCCTAACTCCTGTGGGCTCGACTGTTCTCATTGGGAGGTTTCTAGCATGCAGCCATCAAGGATTCAGACCCTGAGAAGATACTTTGATCAGCAGCTGTAGAATAGTGGTGGTTGTGAGACAGCCAACAGCTGTTTGATGCGAAGTGCATAAACAGTCCATGAAAGAGGGACATGACCCTAACACCCACTCAGCTGAGTGATCCACGTCCTGTGGTCTGGCCACAGTGACCCAGCTTCAACTGAGGCATGGAGGTATTGTTATCCACTTGATATATTCTGGTGGTTAAATATGGGGCAAATGTGGCCATGAATTCTCTTTTTTAAGGAGGGACTTCAGTCTAGGAAGTTGTTGGGTGAATGCTGTAAGCACCATACTGTATTCAGGAGGTGGGTGATGGCAACAGCAGTGCGAGTCCTGCTCAGTAATCTGTGCTCAGGAGAAACGTAAACATACAAGCTCCATGAAGGGTGCAAGTTCAGCTTTCCTTGGTTAGTGTTTCTCTGTGATAACTTGTGCTTCCTTTCAGCTATTTCTACATGGCTCCTTGATCATTCTTTGCAGACTGTGTTAGCTGAAGAAAGTACCCGACTCCATCCTGCTGCTTCATTTGGTTGAGATAAAGCAGCTGCTTTTTAGATATCAAGCTGTTCCCTAGCATAGGAAGTTTAAGATTTGGTCCTCACCTCATTACATATTCTATTACTGACACAATACTGAGCAAATTATTTAACTTCTTTATGTTTGTATTTCCCACCTGTCTTCTCAGTGACTTGTTAAGGATAGGAGGTCCCATTCTCTCTGGACTGATTAGGATGCAAATAATTTTATAATGGAGAACAGACAAGTAAATAAGAAAAACAGGTCCAGGAAAGACTATGAAGGAAAAGGTGTCTGTTTCAAGGGAAGGAGTCCTTCCTTCCTTCCTGTTCTCAAATACTAGATAATCTGAGAAAATAAAACAGAAAATAGGTAATACTCTAGTATTCTAGCCAACATTTAATTCACCCGCATCCACTCAATATTCACCTCAAATAGGCATTACTGGCACATAGGCAATACCGTACCATATTAATGGGCCATTTTTGTCCAATCTGGCAAAGTTTAGGATCCTATGGGAAAAAGAGCCCTTGAGTTAAAAAGCTGATAAATTACAAGAGTTTCAACAGAAGACTGTAAGGGAGAAACAGTGAATAAGGAAAAGCTGGCAAGGTTTTTCCCTTGTCACAGTAATTCCTCCTTCACTGTTTTTCCCCCTTGTGTGTGAGTGAATACGCAGCTTAGAAGACCTCTGTAATTGTTTGTATTTTGGAGTTTGGAGAGCCCTTTGTTCTGGAGAGGTGTCAGTTTGAGTGTTCATTACATTTTTCTTTTTCACTTTTTAATTAAAAAAAAATTGCAAATGCAAAATATAGCTGGGTGATCTATGATGAAAAAGAATTTGTTTGAAAGGGGATTGGTAATGAGGGCTTGGAAGATACATTTGGTAGTTCAACTTCAATGCGTTTTTTTCCATCTACCCTGACCAATTTTATTTGCTGATGCAAAACCCACTGTAGACTCATGAGTCATCTGTTATAATTATTTTTCATCACTACATTGTTTTTCATTCACAGAAAGTTTACAGTTAACTTTTTTACTGAAGGAGGAGAAAAATCATTTGTACTTAAATATTTATCATGCTACAAATTTAGAAGCAGAAAATGGTAGAAAAACATTTCTAAAATCAGTCTTTCTGCTGGCATTTAATCTGTGATGGAGGTCTTAGATGATCTGGAAAAAAAATAAAATGGCTGCAGGCATCAGAAGAAGAGTCAGCTGCCTGCATAAGGAGGCTGCTGGGAGCAACTAACTGGTCCACTGGTAATTGTGACCCCAGTGTTGCCTCAACCAGTCCTGCCTGGTGTCTAGACCTTTCCTCTCCACTTCTGGTCAGTGTGGGAGTGCAGGAAAGATGGTGGAGCAAGAAGGAACCTACTGCTGGTGAGGGTTGGCAGAAGGACAAATGAGTTGGCAGATTTTGGCAGCTGGCTTTAGGAAACATTTCTGTTGTCCTTGGGAAACAAAAAGTCAATTGTCTCACAGCCAGAAGAGATGTGTGGGTGAACTGGTGACGAGTGTAGATAACGCACAGACAGAGGTAGAAAAAAATGCTGGGCATTCTGGTTTTCAAAAGACGGTATTGGTCATCTGGAATTTGTTTTCCTATCTTTAGAGTTGCAGCTGGTTTTAAGTCTGAGCTGCTGGATGGCAATGGGAAGGAAAGGAACCTCCTGCAGTGTGACAGCAAGCCCTTTGGTGAGAGAGCCCACGGGAACAGTGAACAGGGGACTCCCCATCTTAAGATGCTGCGGGTACTAAGAGTTTACATGCAGTGACTGGGCGACTTCATAGAGTCCAGATCTCCTGGAGGCTGTTAAAAGCAAAGACAAGTCTCCCAGAAACCTGTGTGTCATATGTGATTTGGAGGCTGGAGAGGAATCACTGCCTGCCTGCCTTTTTCTTACGCTCTTTCCTTTGTATCCACTTGCTGATCCTCGTTGGAGACAGGATACTCTGCTGGATGGTCTGACCCCAAAAAGCCTAGTCTAATATGAGCAGCAGCCTGTCATACTTCGAGTGATGATCCCAATTGTGCAATGATGTAATGCCCTTAGCACACAGTAAGCCACTCAAAGTCAGAATTAGCCTCAGCATGCTGTCACATGCAGGGGTGGCTCTGACCTCAGTGACAGCAGGGCTCATCCCCACCAGAACTTTATAAACCTCACAAAAATCTTTCCTTGTTTTCTGCCTTAACAGTGGTATGCAGCAGCGGCAAAACACAACAAAGATTTAGGAGAACAGTTTTGTACAAAGCAGCAACAATAGATACTGTTGTCAAGATAATACTAACAAGTTGAGAATATTCCACTGTTATGTGCTGAGAGGGAAAAAAGGTCCAATACCTTGTAAAGGACTTTACAGCTTCATCCTACACATCCTTTCTTGAGCTCAGTCTGTTGCTAAATTCTTATCTTCTGTGAGTTTGGACGGAGGCAGCAGTACTGAAGACATACAGCAACTTGTTACAACATATAACCAATGACCATATACCTACATACTGATAGATCTTTAATGAAGGCTTTAACATGTTGCACAGTTCTTGTGCATCTGTGTGCCAGCAGAAAACCCTCAGAGAGGATTTTGCCAACTATCATGAGGTGCATCGAGATGAACTGGGCAAAAAATGGGGTTTGCAGGAGGAAGTTATAAGGTACTTTACAGGTAATGGCCATATTCTCAGCTTTCCAATCTATAAGAAATAAATATCCTTGTCTTGTTAGTTGTATCTTGCCAAAGGATAACTTTTACTGTTCTTGCTTTGTACGATATCATTTTCTTAAGCCTACGTTGTGTTATACACATGCACACAGACTCAGGTCTGCTACATTATTTTGATCAGAACTGTCAGTAGTCACATGGATGTTATAAATAGGTCTCAGGCCTGAGCCAGTACCTTGCCCTATGGTACTGTACAGTGTGAACACGTCAGCTGAGACAGTATCAAGTGAGGTATGGCTTCATCATTCCATGGTGTGATTGCAACTATGAAATAGTAGTGTGTTTTGACCTAATTCTGTCATCATATAGCTATTAATATAAGTGCATTGCCATTATTACATTGCTCATAAGTACAGCATAACCTTTGTGCATCTTTTGCTTGTGTTTATCCAGTAATACCTTCGTGCCTTACCTCCTCTTTTTAACAGATGGGTTTCAAAGAGCAGCACAGCAGAGGCTAGTGAAATTTACAATCTGATGAAGAAATTGTTGTTCTGTCTGAAATGCTTCTTATTGGAATATAAGCTGCAGCTTACACATTGTGTTGAAGTGTAAAAATTTTCTATTGGGGTCATGCCTAAGGCAGAGCAAAGAATTGTTGTTGTTCATCTGAACATTAAAAAAAAAAAAAAGCAGGAGGGGAAGCAATTTTAGTTTAGATACATGATTTTTTTTCTTGAAAAAGAAGAAAAAAAGAAAAATATTTGGGTTTGGAGTTGACAGCCTTTTATTTGAGCAAACCCACTTTTTTTTCCCCTTTTTGTGTCACAAAGAGAAGAGAGTGATAACAAGGAGAAGGTAATTTTGATTTGGATTTAGTTAGCCTTTTCAAGTTACTTATTCACTTTTTAAACAAAAAGCCATTTTCAGAAATAAAAGCATCAGTGTGTAATATTCTGTCATCTCCACCAAAGGCTCACCTCTTCCTTTGATCAAACCGTTGCCTGAATTTGTGAATAGGGTCAGTCCCCACAGCTGTATTGCTCAGCAATGACAAACTCTTTGCCAGAACATTTTTCCAAGTTCTATTTGTAGTGTAATTATCAACAGCTTTAACAATGCCCTGATTTATTACTTGTAAACTTCATTGTTTTTCTACAACCTCACATACAGAATTATTTCTGAAAGCAGGAAATGTGTCTTATTACCTCCTAATAATTTTAGATATAAACTGTCTGATGTTTTTCAACTAATATATCTAATTAGCTCACTCTCTGAAAGGGTCCTACCAAAATATGGGCGCACCTAATAGTAGATAATTAATTATAATCATCATGGCTAGTAATTTCAGATGGCTGTCTGAATCTAACACATACTAATGCATCAGTTAAAAAGATGCCAAGCTGCCATTCTGGGATCTAATGGCAGATAGGTCGTCTACAATATCACTTACACTTCTGAGTATAAATTATGTAGGTCAGTAATTTCCTGATGACAAAATTGTAATGATGTTCCCTGAGCAATAATATCCCTCTAGAATGATTTTTTTTTTATTTTTTTTTTTTAGTGTGTGCGGGTAAACTACTCTCCAGGGAATCCAGTATTCATCGAGGCAAACGCCCTTCAGAGGAACTGCCAGGCCATGTAACTGGGTGAAAACAGGTGAGATGAGGAGTAGAGGTGACGTATTGAAACGGCTCACATGTAATTTGCGCGTAACTCCTGCACAGCCCTTGTCAAACCATAGAGCCTCTCTGTCCTGAGGCAAGAACGTGTGATAGTGGATGTGATCTGACTTGCCCCTCTCAGAAATGCCACTGCACTTTACATGAATTCTTATCTGGAAGCAAATATCTCTCCCAGACTGTGTCTTTGCTACTAGTACATGGGAAAATGTCATTAGAGTGTTGTCCCAGACAGGGTGGAGTAGCAACAGCTCATAAATTTAATCTGCCACCTCTTTCTTCACTCAAGGAAGTGGAATCTGAAACCATGTAATCGTTCCCCCAAAAGCATATTATTTATTCATAGTCATTAGACCCTCCTGCATATAAGACATGTAAAGAGGACAGTAATTAGATCTGAAGAGACGTGCATGTGAATAATATGTTAATTTAGCCTTTTTTAATGTTTTTAGAACATTGGAAAACAAAGTCTCACTTTCTCAAATGAACTTGCTGTGAGAACTTAATTAATGACTATTTTTACTAATATTTAGCTTTACAGACTGATTTGGTATATTCAAAGTCTGAGCTGTGCTGCTGTCTCAGGTAACTCACATCTCTTTCCCAAGGTGCTCCTGAACATACACAATCATTGCCAGCACAAATAACGTTGTGTACAAACTGCATCTCTTAAGTTCACTTTCCATGAACAGGAAAAAGCAATTACTTGCATATTTGCACAAAGGAGAATGAAACTTGCATCAGTAAAGATGAAACGGGTTAATTTCAAACTCATAGGGGATATTTACTGATAATTTGTTCTGTAATTCACCAAGGCCTTCATGCAAAACAGAGAGAAACAACATGAATCATCTATTAATGTTTTGTTATTGCTTTTCATATATGCATGTTAAATGAAGACAGTCCTGATTGTAAATAAACATCCTTGGAGTGTTAACAACTATCTACAAGCAGTCTAACAAGTCAAACAGTGATTTTAGAGACTGTATGTTAGAGCAGGTGGGATAGTGTATGAAAATAATTATTAAAAGTTATTGTGATTTGGCAGGTGACTGGGAGCTCATTAAATTGCTATAACACAATTACTTGTGATGCCCTGGCCTTTTCCTAATTTTCAGCCTCCTCGGTAGAATGTTATCTCAGGAGCAATCATCTTTTCAGCTCTGGGCCATGAAAAGTTGTGGTTATGTTGGGTTTTTCTTTTTCTTTTCTTTTTTCTTTTTTTTTTTTTTTGTTATAAATCTGCAAATTTTAGACTCCCTTGAGAGTTGATGGGAAGAGTAAGATTAATCATGTGTGTTAAATTAATGCTCAGTCTGAGAGAAATCTGGGCTGTAGAGTACACAGTACCCTATGGGCAACTGAAGAGGAGGTCTCAGATGAGAACATTTCCAGTACAGGTGAGGACAGAAAGGTGAAGGTTGGGAAAACAAAGGAACGAGCGGGGAGGACAGGTAATCAGCTAGAGGTAACTTTGGTAGAAAAATAAGGTTCTTGGCTCGTTCTTTTCCCCAAATTAAAGTAGAAACAATTGCACTGTTTGGTTTGGATGCACAAACTGTGCAAAAATGCCAGATCAGCCTGCCTTTCTAGTGGAGCAATTGCTTTTTTTCAGCAGTTTTTCCTGTGTGTGTTTGGCTGCCTGCTGTCTGGACATGAACGTATTCCCCAGTTAGCCTGGACAAGATGAATGGTGTCTGATGAGCTTCGGCTTTCTCCAAGATGGTGAGTGCTCTGCGTGCCCCGTGTGCTCCATGCCCAACTCCTTCACGTTAACTGCACATTGCTCATCGCTGACCTCAAGCAGACAGCGGTACCCTCTGCTGTATGTCACATCACAGCAGCAGAGGGAAGTGACTTCAGTCGGTCACTCACCGGCAATGGGAGACAAGTAACTGGAGGTGAGCAGAGGAAATACAACTGCGGCAGAGTTTGCTGCCAGGAGATTGTAGAGATGTCTGACAAAGCTTGGTGCAGAGGACTCATCCCCATAATCTGGCTTTGGACCGCATCAGCATGTTAAAAGATGTTTCTCAACAAACATCTCTATCCAGGTCATGGAAACAGTAGGCAAAAGATAAAATGGAGGTATGAAGAGAGCAGACTATTTTCTAAAGGTCTAATCTTTCAGTAGGCATTCAGCTGCTTTGTCCATGTATAATTGAAGACAAAAAGACATTTTCCTTTCTCTCCTCTTGCAGAAAGCAGCTCCCTTTATTTTCCTGCCTCAGAACACTTGAACTTCTGCCTTGTCCCTTTCATGTAGTTTCATGGAAGAGCTTTGGACAGCTGTGCGGAGCAGTCATTAGTGCATGCAGCTGCTCTGTGCTAAAACACCTGGTTGTGACCGATAGGCTGTCTTCCTATTCAACACTAGTATTTGTTATCTTCCTAAGAAGGCTTGCTTTCTCAATTTAATCATGGCCTACTGAAATCCATAGGAAGTTTCCTGTTTACTTCAGACAGACTACAGATTCTGGTGTGGCTTTTATCCTTCGTTTTATCTAAGCCAGGATTTCATCCCTAGGGCCTGAACTAGCCTGGAATCGCCCAGCTGATTTTCTTGTGAGGAGGTTTGGTTCTGAGATGAGTAGTTTGCTCTGGCAGGGGTATTCATTTATGTGCGCTTGTGTATCTCCAGCCAGGAGAGGAGATTGTGTTAGTGTGTGCTATTGCAGAATGCCTAATTAGGCAATGTGGAGGTGCTCCTAAGAGATGTTCTGCTTCTCATAAGTTCTTCACAAAACAACACCCTGAAAGGGGAAACACTGTTCAGGAAAGTACATCCTGATTTGGCAGTGGCTGCTGATTATGTTAGGAGAAATGCCTACAGTCTCTGTTGATTAGGGCAATCATTCTTTACATCTTAATTAAAGGTCCTTTTAGAAGTTTCTGCCTGAGATCTGCAACTGTCTTACCAATGAGTTCATGTAATAAGTCTTGCTCGATGATTAAACCTTACCCAGCTGTTAAAAGCTGTAACTTCAAGTCACAAAACCACTGCATAACTTTGAGCAGGTCTCTTGCCCAGTCTATTTAATGATATATGTTGCTTTAGGCAAAGGAGAAGCTTAATTGGTTAGTGTCAAGTGCTCCGAGTTCCTCAGCTAGGAATAAAAATGGAAATTAGGAAGCTGCTGCACTAGTCTTCAATAGAAAGGCAATAAATACTTCATCAAATAAGTAACTGGGTCTGATAGGGATCTGATACTGCATACACGTGGTAGGTAAGTAGACATGAAGGAGTTTGTCAGGTTGACCATTTGAGACTGGTCAATATGACAGTCTGTCCTTGGGCTACTTGAAAGCCACTGCATTACTGAACTTCAGAAGATATGTGTCAAAAATTGACTTTGATTACTCTTTTTATTTATATAGCCTTTCTTCCACAGATTTTTACACTGTCTGTTTCCACACATCCTTCCAAAACATATCTCCAGCTTCCTCAAGGAGCTGCCACTGAACAATATAGTGTTGTTTGTTGTTTTTTTTTCTATCCTCTCCTAAGGAAATGACACAGGATTTTACTGCATCCGGTCTGGTTTTTACTTTTTCAAATTCCTGTGTAAGTCTGTTTGGTAGAAAAAGGTTTTTTTGCAGTTTGAAGGGTCTTCTCTCGATAGAAGTGAAAGCATGCTAGAAAGTAGACTGGGCTTGCATCTCTTTACACAGTGTAAAGTATTTAATATAATTTATTTAAATCAAATATAGTCTACTGGGAAGCACACAGGAAAAGATTTTATTGATGGTTTTAGGTAGAAGGTAGTGTGGGTGGAAAATTGGAAGCAGCATTCTGTAAGGATGAGGGAAGCAGAAATTTGATGCCCTGTGTTCTCCCGCCAAGTAGCCAGATCCACAGCTGGTTTGTCCCAAAGTACCTACCTCACATAAAACACAACAAATATTGTGTCACAAAAGAAGCAAGCTCAAAGAAGCAATGCTGTTAAAACTCACCATAAATATTACAAGATTAACAAATTCCTTTAGCAGGGAAGCAAAAGTAGAGACTGACCTTGTTCTGTTCAGAGGCTTGAAAGCAAAACAGCTTCAGGGCAACACTGCACTTAATGAGCATGCAGCTAAACAAATTACCTCAAGGGCCTCACGCTTTTCCTAAAGAAGCATCATTTCACACTCCTGTGCTGTCCAAACGGGGTTTTCATAACTGCTGACATACCCAAATAGCCCTTAGCTTAATCACACTTGCTTTTCCTCAATGCCATTCAAGTCCAGCAAGATGCCATATACAATTAGCCACTTCTGCATCCCTGGTTTCTGGAGGCTGGAAGACAGCGAGAAAAGGATAGTTGTGGTTTATGTTTGTTTGGGCTTAAAGGCAGTGAAGTAGCCTGAAAGAGATGAACCAGGGAAGGGGTGAGCAGGAATAGGCTCTGGTGAGGAGGGTGCTGCACCAGTCAAGGGAATCTATTAATAGGTGGCAACTTGCAGAACTCGTAAGGAGATGCAAGCAGGTAGGTACAGGCTTTGAGATGGAGCAGACTGCTTGGAGGGGAACCTGGGGCTGAGATATTAGCTGAGGATATACCTTCTCCAGTGGCCTTCAATTAAAACAAGATAAATCTATTTCCATGACAAATTACCAAGTTCTACTGGAAATTAATGCAACTGGGTGTCAAATTTACACTGATATCTATGGAAACCAGCCTTTACAAAACAGTCTGAATGAGCAAACTTCTTCAGTTGATTATTCCTACTTACAGACAGAATGTATTCATGATACTTTCTTGTTCTCTGTGCTATAAGAAAAGCCTCTAGATAGCAATTGAAGGGATGCTCCAAACCCAGGCTAATCCAGCCGCTCTTTGTTAGTGCCTTTCATACGAGAATGCTGTCTTTGACAACTTCCATATTAGCTCCCCTACGAACAGTGCAATGAGTACTTTGAAAATGGTCCATTTGTACAACTCAGATAATCTGTGTAGGTGCAGTTACAGCTTCTTATGAGCAAAGTCTGTCTGTCAGCCTTTGCCTTCTATCCTCTCTCCACAGAGAAGAGCGAGAATATATTTGGGAAATAGAACTGTAATTGTCTGGGTCCTTGAGTGATTGTTTAGACAATCTCCTTGTTTAGATAAGCTGACCTTGTCTGATCCATTTTTAGAGCCATCCAGTGAACGAATCTGCAGCATACTTTATCACTCGGTGTCACCATCCTCACACATGGCATTCTGTAGCTGATGCCACAAATTATTACTGATTTGCTCTTGTTCTTTTCACTGAGAACATGAAATACTAACTTTTTGCATGTTATAAGACTGTTGTCGTATAATCTCACTTTTTTTCTGACTCTTTCATAGATCACGCTTACCACATTGCTTGCTATCTTGTTTTGTTTTTTTTTTTTTTTTAGTTCCTGCACTCTCTCAAATTTTTCAGAAACATTTGTTTCACAAACATGTTGCCCAGAGGTAGTCACTGAATTCTAGCTCAGCCTCCCCTACTACTACTAAGAGTGGAATAATGATGACTGATGTTGTATATATGTTATACATGGAAGATAATTTAAAAACTAAATTTGCTTTTTGTAGCAGGAATCAACACTAGAGTCATAGAATAGAATCATAAGAGCATAGAATTATTTGGGTTGGAAGGGACCTTCAAAGATCATCTAGTTCCAATTCCCTCCTGGCAGTAACATCTTTCACTAGACCAGGTTGCTCAAAGCCCCATCCAACCTGACCTTGAACACTTCCAGGGATGGGGCATCCACAACTTCTCTGGGCAACCATTCCCAGTGTTTCACCATCCTCATCATAAAAAATTTATGTCCAAACTAAACCTACCCTTTTTCAGTTTAAAACCTTTGTCCCTTGTCCTGTCTCTACAGGCCTTGGTAAAAAGTCTTTCTTGATCTTTTTTATAAGCATCCTTTGTATATTGAAAGGCCACAACAAGGTCTCCCCAGAGCCTTCTCTTCTTTAGGCTGAACAACCCCAGCTGTCTCAGCCTTTCCTCATAGGAGAGGTGGTCTTGCCCTCTGACCATTTGCATGGTCCTCCTCTGGACTTGTTTCAACAAGTCTATGTCTTTCCTGTGTTGACGACTCCAGAGCTGGATTTAGTACTCCAGCTGGGGGTACCACCAGAGCAGAGCAGAGGGACAGAATCACCTCCCTCGACCAGCTGGCCACGCTTCATTTCATGCAGCCCAGGATAGGGCTGACTTAATAGGCTGCAAGAGCATGTTGCCAGTTCATGTCCGGTTTTTCACCCACCAGTGTCCCCACATCCTTCTCAGCAGGGCTGCTCTCAAACCATTCATCCTCCAGTCTGTATTGATATTGGGAATTGCCCTGACTCAGGTACAGGACATTGCACTTGGCCTTGTTGAACCTCTGGATGAAGCAACTGCACCACAGTTTGGTGTTGTTGGTGTACTTGCTGAGGGTGTACTTGATCCTACTGTCTATGTGACTGATGAAGATATTAAACAGTACTGGTCCCAATATGGATTCTTGAGGGACACCACTCATCGCTGGGTGCTGAATATACTGTTATGTTGAATACACCTAATTTACTCAAGATTTCCTTAGTCTGTCCTTTCTTATTCTACCTTGGACTCTTACCCTTTTTGTAAATAGAATAAAGGTAATATTTCCATTTCATTTAACTAGTTTGGAAGATTGAAGATTAATTCTACTTTCTTGTTCTGCTGTTATTGGTTTTTCAAGATCAGAAATAGACTCACGTTTCCCTTTGTCTTTGTTGTTGCTTTTACTCCTGATGTGTTTGTACAAGCTATCCCGACTGCCTTTTTTTAATTCCATTGCGGCTGTATGTGTCTGTGCAGTTTAGACTTTCTGACTGTAATTTTCACGATTACTTTTGGGAGGAGAAGGGCAAATCAGGCTGTTCCTGAATAGATTAGATCTATGTGGGTAATGTTACTCTCCTAAAGGAATTATCCTGTCCAGTCATCTTTTATGTACATGGCTATAATGAAAAGTTTTATCATTTGACTTTATCACCTCAGAGATTATCTCATGTCTACAGTATCTTGCCCCACCTTCAAGGACACGGCAATTTATCTGCTGTTGAAAATTTTGTCAGGGAGAATAAGTGAACAATTTTGGTGGCTTGATACCACAAATTTCAACTGCTACTGCAGACACTGATTTACTGTACTCAGTTGCCTTGATGATAAACTATAGCCAAGATTTGTTTTAAGATATTTGTATAATATATAGATGATAGCTATAATTCTGTACTGAGCTGTGCTTTTAACAACCATAATCAATTATTCCTTCTGACACAGGAAAGCCATAAAACATCAGCTGAAGACTGATGAGTTATGAAACACCCTGACTCATTAGATACATGAACACTGCAGAAATTTTGGCACAAATTACCTGACTTGCAATGATAATTAATAATATTTATCTAGCTCTTTTAATCCTGAAAGATTCGAAGACATGTCTTAGACATTCAGTAGCCAACACAGAAAATGAGACATAAAAATCAGCCGTGTTCCCTCAGGAGTAAATGAGGGAATCTCGGGTTGCTGAAGGCAGAGCTACATTATAGCTCACAATTAGCAATTGTCACAGGAGCTATACACAAAAATTCACTACCCCAGCTCAGCTGCTAACCTTCTGCTTTACTCTAGGCAAGTTTTCCAACATATTTGCCCTAATGTTCCTATTTGCCTAATGTTGAAAGCCATGTAGAGACCTTGAAGGGCTGCTAGTATAATTAGAGCTTATGGCTCTCTTGCTGTCTACATGTAAACAGTATGTCTTCATCAGTATGGGTTAAGACTACATCGTTAAGGCACAGCTTGTTGGATTTAATATTTCCTCAGCACTCTACAAACATGAACTCATTATCTGCATCTCTCGCAAACTGGGTGGCTGATTGTATGATCTCTTTTTCACAAGTCAAGGAACTAAGGTGGGAGGCAAAGCACATTAATTAAACTACCATATGAGACAATGTAAGGTGGCATCAGCATCTTTATAAGTTGCCCTTGGGTTTCTAGATAATCAATGAAACATGACTCACCCTATGCTTCATTGACTCTGTGGACTTGTTTTCTATTAATTATAATAGGAACACAAGAAATTTGGTCAGATGTCAATGAGTACATTGCTGGTAATTTAGTTAAGGAAGTTTTGGGAAGCTAGGAAATACAAACTTTGCCCTAAAAGCCACAAGGGAATACAAATAACATACTTTCAGATCCCCATTAAGCCCACTGAAACCAGGCTGCTCTAACCCTGTTGTTAGAATCAAACAAATACCAATAAAACCTGGATAAAATTACCTTCCCCTTTGCCATGACAAGATGTCCCTTCCCTCTAAGAATGATCTGTAGTCACAGACCACAGAAATAATCCCTCTACTATGACTACCATGACCTCTCCATTTCAAGCACATGTGAGAGCACGGTACAGTGGCGAGACCGTGGGGCAAGTCCAGCAACCTGCTACCTAAGGCTGCCAGATGGAAGCTGACTGCATGAATGGTGGAAAGGCAGAACTAGGATGGCATATTTAGTCATTCACTACAGATCCCAGATTTCAGGGATGTGACTGGTTCTCTTCATTGACTGCAAAGAGAGTCAGTGTGTGACAGTCTGAATCCTGCATTGCTTTCACAAACATCTAAGAGGTGTCTTAAGAGTCTTAGGTGTCTTAGGAGATGGAACAATGAAAGTGACTACAACTGTTGTTTGGTCATATTGGCATTTCTTTTGGTATTTGGATTAAAAAAGAAATACATATCATAACCACAGCTCTGGATACTGCAGCTTAGAGACGAATAAACAGGTGAACTGATGTCTCTTCATTAGAAAGCAGTTGGGAAGAAGCAGGAATAGAAACTCAGGAGAGACACTAGTTCAGTTTCTTTTCATGGGACATACTTCCTCTACAAAGAAAAAGGGTTTGTGTTCTAAAAATCTTTCCATTTCTAAGGTGCATTGCAGGTATGTTTTGGGGAACCATGTGAAATGTCCTCAAGCTTTCAAGGTTTGCTTGGGAGCATGTGGTTAATTAAAAACCAAACTTAACAGTGACACAAACAATACCACTGGCTAGCACTTATCCCATCTATCAGACACATGCTGGAGCATAAACATGGGGGTGTATTAGAAGTTACTGATGCCATCTTGTCTTCATCCTATTCTGACTGTATAACAGTTTCTACATTTTAACACAGCCATGTTGGAAGGAATTGATAGTGAGAAGTAACAGCGGTCCAAGCACAGGAAATTTAAACAGTTAATGATGCGGAAAATGCACGAGAGAAATGAGGTTGGAACTTCGGCTTCCCAGCTCGTAAACAAAAGGTAACAGCAACCACAACAGCAACAAGCAACACATCTGCCAGTTTAAACACTGAAGTTTTTCCATCTAAGGAAAGAAATCACTATGTAGAGACTGGAAACAGTGTAAACCACCATGACCCAGAAGCACATTTGAAAGGAAGGGCAATTTATCCAAGCTCTCTGCAGGAGCAGTGAAGTTGTACAGGCACTACTTGCTGAGGACTGAGTAGTCAAAAGCTGTACATAACAACTATATCTGCAAAATGGGCTGCTCGAAGAGTGCAAGGCATAGACATTTTTACTGTGTGTGGACAGGGCTTGTTTGTAACATGCAGTAGGTTGAACTTTTAAAAGCATGCACACTCTTTGTGCCCAGTATACCTTCTCTCATGTATAACTCTAAACATATTGTTAACAGTAAACCTGGGGAAGAAAAGTAGGATACAGCTATCTCTCCATGGGAAACATATTTTAAAGCTGAAAATAAGAAAGTTCTATGGTATTTCAGGATGACAATATTTTTTCCCCATCTAAAGAGCAATATTAAACCAAACCCCTAAAGAATCAACTAACTGATCAGCTACAGCAACCAACAGTAAAAGCCTTTCAGGACAGTCTTCAGCTGATGGCTAAGTGCAAGAACCTGTGATACAAAAATCTGTACTCATACTTAATATCTTACCCTCCAGGCTGTCTTGGGCTCTCCTCTTACTGCTGTCTCATCTTCGTGAGTAGTGGAATATTAATTGAATCAGGGATTTGGTCTGATTTTCCATTTTAAGGCACTGTGAGACTCTGTGACACTGGCTACGGCTGTTTCATACTCTGCTTTTGGCTAGAATTTCCATCTTGGATCTGAAGAATCTCTTCTGGCCAAAGTTTTGTTTAGAACTTTGTAGTCATATGAAAAGTTGCAATGAATGGTAATTTTTCAACAAAAAAAGTATTTTGCCTGAACTTTTCCAAACATTTTTGTGTAGTACCCTGCTTGGGTGTATAATACTCTTGCACTGATGTGGATGGGATAGAACTTGGGAACCCTGCAGGATCTCTGCCAGATTTCCTGAGTGATCTTGCATGAGTCACTTTAATCTTTTGTGCTTTGCTTTTATCCTCTGTTTCATCTAGGATTTCTGTCATTCTTTCTCAGTTGTAAGGCGAATAGCAGAATCATTTTGGGAGGGTGGTGGGTGATGATATTTACTGTAGTTAAAGAGTGTGAAAGACAAGCTTTCTCTCTTTTTAACTGCTTTGTAAACTTAGCTCTGAAAGTTTTGATGCTTCTGTTGGTCTTCACCAGTTTATCACAAGTTAGCTGTGTCATGTCCAAAGAATTTATCTTTTCATTATTTTCTCATTCTTTCAACACATATTTCTTCCTAAATGATACAGCAGCAAAAGGAAAAAAAACCACAAAACCAACCAAAACCCAACCAAACAATAAACAAACACCTGCTGTTTCTGTCTATGTTCTGCAGCTATAGAAAATGAGTCATTAGTTCAGTGGCAGTTTCCAGCCCACTTACAAAATCTGTGAACACTAACCTTACGTTTGCCACCCTATTGTGTTTTAGGAAAGTGTCCAGCCACAGAGAGCTCTCTAGTAAGATAAGTAACACTGACTTCATTAAAGGGACCAACTTAAGCTCATTTCTTCTGTAAGTAAAGGTGGGAGTATTTACAGATCACGTTATCACTTACTTTTCACTTGTATTACCCTAAAAGTGTTTCAGTGCAGACCTCTACATAAGAATTAGTTCCAAATTACCATAAACTTGCTTTTCTCAGTTTTGTAGGGAGCCCGTGAAAGCATGTCATGGACTGTCATCTCTGCAGTCCCCTGATAACAAGGGCTCGGGGACCACACAATTAGAGTCACTGGTGTCCAAAGAGGATTATTAAGGAAGAGAGCCATTCCCTTGTGAACACAAAAGGCTGTGGACAGAGGGGTTCCTGCATACTTAACACCTCCTTGCTGGTCAAACTGGAATGATCCCCAGTATAGCCATCTAACCCTGAGATTCCCCAGTGCCCAATGATATCACACCTGCATAGGGCTTATCAGGCAGTTCAGGGTAATTAAATGCTTAATACCGATCTCTTTATGAGCAAAAGGACTTCGGGATGAATATCCTGAAGCCTTCTACACCCCCAATGGCTAAAGTATCATTGCTTGTAGGTGAAGCATTAGTGTCTTTGGCCTTGCTCACAGATGACCAATCTCTGTATCAGATTTTTCTCTTTGAGCATCTTTTCTTGGGTTTTGTTTGTGAAGAAAGACTGAGCATTACCCAGGCACAAATCCTAACCTAGCTCTGGAAGCAGATACTGGGCACTACAGTCAATGTTGTCCTTGACTGCTACTGAAAAGCTGGACCAAAGCCTGCTAAAGCAAATTAAACCTTGCAGGAGTTTTTGCTTCAAGACTTGACTAAGAAGTGACCCAGGGAAATGGGAAAAACTGGGAAACTGCATTTACTCAAAGCAGAAAATGGAGGAGGAGAAGCAAACACACTGATTTCCAATTAATTACTTCATAGTATGTCATTACCTTGTGAAATCCAATGCAGCAATGTATCAGCACCAAAGCAATAAACTGCCACTGTCTTTCCCATTTTAAGAAGGGCACAGCACACCTGTTTGCCGAGGAGAAAAGCTGTAATTACTGCTGAGTGACTGTTTCTGTAGCTGAGCAGATGAGGCAGACCTCCAGCACTTGCTTGCCGTAGTCAGTAAATGTCTGCATCATTCACAAACTGCAGATTTGTTCACACTTAACATTCTTTTCAGATCACTCCACTGAGAGTTTGACTGTAACAGCAAAAATACTTTGCAGTTTTAAGATGTCTCCCCACAGTGCTTCAGAGTTCTCTACAGACACAAATTTATTCAGCTTCGCAGAGCTCCTGGTTTAAGACCTTTTTCCACTAGTTAAATGGAGGGGAAAATAATGTCTGTTAAATAAATAATAAAAAACTCCCAAACATATTTAGGACCCTGGAGACTCAGGGACATAGGAAAATTTGATGATTCAAATAGTAAAAATTGCAGGAGCCATATGTAACACAAAACACCGATTGAGTTCCCTGTCTGCCCATGCCTATGTCTGCTGAGAATCACTCAGCTGCTCCTCACACAGATGGGATTCTTGCTTACATTAAAAGCAAGTGGTGGAAAATTAGGTGGGAAAATTACTATAGGCATCCTTTCTCAGGGATCTGTTTCTGTTTATCTCTGCTTGTTTTCTGTTAGTATCAGCACTATAGACGCTGTTTCGCTGTGGGATGGTTAGAGGAATGTGACCATTCTCATGTTATTTGGCCAAATGTTTTAATCCATTTTCAGAAATTTCACTGGAGCCCTTACTCCCACTGAATGAAATGACTCAGGTAAACAGCCAGGCTTTTTGGAAAAATAGTCTGGCAAAATTCATTAAGGATTTCTGTATCTGTCCTACAGCCATGGAAGTTTTAGCTAAGGTTGAGG
Organism: Microhierax caerulescens; assembly: GCA_035590215.1. Classification (NCBI taxonomy): domain Eukaryota; kingdom Metazoa; phylum Chordata; class Aves; order Falconiformes; family Falconidae; genus Microhierax; species Microhierax caerulescens. The sequence goes on from JAVJGJ010000037.1 coordinate 13,645,616, forward strand.
TGTGGTGTATTACTGTTGGTCATCAGCTGTGACTTCCTAACTGGGTATGCATACATTCTACAGCAGTAAGTCAGAATTTTGTTTTACATCACCACTGCGAGGGACTAAGGCAAAGCGATATAGAATCGTGGAATAGCACAGGCTGGAAGAGACCTTGAAAGATCAACTGATCCAAACTTTCATGGAAAAGAGAACCTTGCTGAGATTATCTAGCACCCTGTATAGTCAGCAATGTGGACTCTACCACATCCCTGTGAAGGTTGTTCCAGTGATTGCTTGCTCTAACTGTAAAACATTTATTTCTTATGTAGAGATGAAAACAGTGCAACTTGTACAGAATTATAGAATCATAGAATTGTTTAGGTTGAAAGAGACCTTTAAGATCATCAGGTCCAACCATTAACCTAGCACTGCCAAGTCCATCACTAAACCATGTCCCTAAGTACCACCTCTGCATGTCTTTTACCTCCAGGGATGGTGACTCAACCACCTCCCTGGGCAGCCTGTTCCAGTGCTTGACAACCCTCTCAGTGAAGAAATTTTTCCTAATATCCAATCTGATCCTCCCCTGGCGTGATCTGGGGCCATTTCCTCTTGTTGTATCACCTGTTACTTGGGAGAAGAGACTGACGCCCATCTCACTACAACTTCCTTTCAAGTAGTTATGGACAGCAATAATGTCCCCCCTTGAACCTCCTTTTCTCCAGGCTGAACAACCCCAGTTCCCTCAGCCACTCCTCGTAATACTCATTGTCCTTTGACCTCTCCTTGTGAAGAGAGAGCCTCCATCCTTTTTGTACTTGCCCTTTTAAGTACTGGAGTACTGTGATGAGGTCGTCTCAAAGCCATCTATTCTGCAGTGTGAAAAAACCTAACTCCTTCAGTCTTTCTTCATAGGGAAGGCTCTCTGGCCCTTTGATCATATTCACTCCCTGCCTTTGGACCCTCTCCAGTCTGTCCATGTCTTTTTTTTTTTTTTTTTTTTTTTGAACTGTGGGGACAAGAACTGGACACTACACCAGGCCTGACAAGCGCTGAGTGGGATGGCCGTACCTGTATCTCTGCTAGCAATGGGCTGTGGATGCAGCGCAGGATCCAACTTGCCTTCATTGCTGCTGTGACGCGCTGCTGACTCATGTACATCTTGTTCAGCAGTATGCCTGGGTCCCTTTCCCCATTCACACAGAGCCTAGCCTCTACTGGGCTCTTCAGTTGTGTCATCCCAGGTGCAGGACTATGCACTTGTCTTTGTTAAATTTCATACATTTTTTTGCTGTCCCACTCTTCCAGTCTGTTTAGGTCTCTCTGTAAGATGGCTCTTCCTTCCGGCGTGTCCACCTCACCACCCAGTTCATCAATAAACCTGGTGAGGGTACTTTCAATCCTGTCATCAAGATAATTTCTGAAGATGTTGAACAGTGTGGAGTTCAGTATTAATCCCTGGGGCACCCACTTTTGACAGGCTGCCAGTCATTGCTCACCACCCTCTGAATGCAGTTTCCTACCCACCTCACAGACCACCCACCCAGTCTGTATCTTGTTAATTTGTCTAGGAGGAGGCTGTGGAAGAGGGTGTCAAATGCTTTGCTGAAGACCAGGTAAACAATAGCCACTGCTCTCCCCATGTCAACAGAAGACAGAATTTTGTTGTTGAAGGTGATCAGGGTTGTCTGGTATCATTTGCCTTTGGTAAACCTGTGATGGATTAGCCAACACTGCTGTAGTGCAGTGGACTGGAAGCATGAAGGCAACCATGATGAAATTAACCTTACCTGACTTGAAGTCTTGCTGAAGTCAGAAAAAAATTGTTCATATCACAGAAGATTACTCTTCACTGTGATCCCACGTGGACAGTTATTTTCATCCTTAGGTGGATGGCCATGAAAGGTGTATTTTCACCTTTCCAGTGGTAACTGAACTAGTAGATGGATAAGTGGAAGGTGGCATGGGAATGGTATCTTCCTATTAGGTGAGAATTGTAAGAATAATTTCTTCAATATTATTGAAGATATTCAAAAAGAACCCTTCAAAAAAATAAGGGTTTCTTCAATAATTTATTGATCAAGTTTTTAAGCAAAAATTCTAAGTGTCATTTAGAAAATAGTAAAATAACAACCTTTGGTTCAGACTGCTAGAGGTTCTGAAATTTAGCAGACAGAATAATCTCTCATTATTCAGACAGTGTAAGGGAAACACCTTGAATTCTTAAATCTACTCATATCTGCCACTGTTAAATAAGGATGAATAAAAGGTGTCACATTTTATCATAGCCTGAATAAATGCAGACAGCTGGACAAATCCAGGGAGAAAATGACTTGTGATTATCTCAATGTGACCAGTCAAAAAATTGGAACACAGATGCATTATATTTCTCTTGGATGCTCATAGGAAATATGGAAATCCTAGTGCTTCCACTAAACTTTTTATCTTCTCTTGTTTACCCCTAAATGTTGATGATTTTTCTGAACTCCCAAAGCAAGTCAACACTACAGTTCAACTAGAGCACAACTTCAAGCATACTGGTCTAATTGCTCAGGTACGAATGCAAAAAGTCTCTGAATAAGTATTAGTTTAATAACAAAACCCTGTTAATGGAACTGGGGTATTTTATAGCTCTTTGATAATATAAACCTTCTCTTTTTCTCTTTCCCAGAACATCCCTAACCATTGGGCTCATCCTGATAAAAATATATCAATTCATATTATTTTAAAGATTGCAGATGACTTCCAAGAAGCACAAGAGGAAGGGTGGTCTTAAGAGAGTATCAACAAATGTTTCTCAAGTGTTGTACTGTATCTTGGCCTCTACATCGTGGAGGATAACTCACACTGTTCAGATCAGCACTTCTTCAATCAGAGGATACTATGGTTTAAGCACGAACCACCAGTCAAGTGAGACAGAATGCTATTTAGTCAATAAAAAGTTGGCATGTATGCTTGTATCACTATGCAACAAGGACAGAAAAAATCAGTGAAAACTGTAAATGCAAGATGTTAAGAAGTGAAGAAATACAAGGAATACATAATGAGAGGAACTGATTCCTGACTCGAATTCTCTTGTCAATGGTTCAGTCATAAAATGGAGCTATTGTGCTTTATGGGAGATGTTTGTTGATGTTTTCTTATGCTGTATTGTACATGAAGTAAAATCAATATTGTTTTTCTGTTTGCACAATTGGAACAATAACCATTAAAAGAAATGTACTCTTGAGAGAGTTTAAAGTGGGAATGCCCTCGTCAATTAGACAGATCCCTTTCATCAAGCCCTTCACTCCCAGGATTCGGTGCTGGTCTCCCTGTGAAGGTTAGTATTGTACTCCATCCAAAAGAAACATGGGAAACTTGGACAGCTGAAATGTAATAATATGTAGCTGAAGCTACTTACTATCTATTCCTTTAGCAATGCCTCCATGCAAAATTGATGTCCCTCATTCTGCTTGTCTCAGCAGCCAGCAGCTGAGCCTCTCTCCTAACTGAGTTTTACTTGGACTCTTAGGCAATACAGATTCATATTTAATGAATTAAAAAAGCACAGAACCACTTTTTAGTGGTATGGGGCTAGTTCATCCTAAAGGGACCTTCAGAAGATACTGTGCCTTAGAAGACATGATTCACCACCCAAGTATTTGGTGCAGAGAAGATTCATACTTCTTTGGGGTTTCTCAGGGTTACTGGTTTGCCTTGCAAGAAGGAGCAAAGAAGCAGATAAAATCATGAATTTCCTTTCTGTCCATCTTACAGGGTGTCCTGTGTCCTTGCATATGTTTGCACTGAGTTGTCCTTAAATTCTTAAATATATAGAACAGCTGCCTATTTTACTTGTATTTGCCTGAAAATTTGTATAAATAATCCATTCCACTCTTACTCAGGAGACATGTAAAGGCATCTGCAATGAACTTCAGGTTACCAGTTGGGTAATTACAAAATAGTTAAAGGAAGATGACTCAATACTGACACAAATGTATTTGAAAATACAGTTCTGCTTTGTAGTTTAGCTAATATCAACTTATTTATTTTTCTCCACAAGATGTATATCCTACTGTATGCACTTGTAAAACCCTTCTCTGAACTGCTGTAGATTTTCTACAAGTTTATCTGGGGATGAATTTTACTGTTGGAGAACATTTACCACAGAAAGATAAAACTACCTTTTGCTGGCACAAGTACTCCCTCCTGGACTCTTCCATCTGCTTGGGTTTCAGGGAACAGATGCCAGGATGAATTTCAGACCTGGGAAGTGCAGCTGAGTGAAAGAATGGCTTGTGGCAGCAGCAGCTTCCAAATTAAGAAGAAATCTCTTTAAAAAAACAGGAGAGAAAAATAACCCTTAAACCCAGATTTAGTAAAGTACACTGGAAACAGAATCATGGGCAGATAATTAATCTGTGAAAAGCCTTTTGTAAAGGCAGAGGACATTACCAGGCAGAGGGAATGACATCTCTCCTGATAATGGCTTATGGTTACTTTGGAGAAATTAATTTATTGAAAGGGAACATTTTAAAAAAGGAAAAAATACTCAAAGCAGAACTGAATTTTAGAAATTAAGCTTTTCTTTTTAGTTAGAAAATCATTGCAAGCTTAAAATGCTGAGAGCCAATTAAGGGCTGGAAATGTTTTGATAACTATCCTCACAGGCTTAAAATAGCAGGTTGTTTCTTCCCCTAATAAGCCAGCTCTGTGTATCACATATTAGAACTCCAGGCAATGAATCTTCCAGGCTGGAAATAATTTAAAGCTAACCACTTTTTTAAAAAGCATCCTGCTCTTCCACCAAATTTTGAAGCAGATTCCTTTAAGGGTAATAAATCATCTATTTTTAGCTTGTAGTATGAGTCCCAGAGTATCCTGCCTCACAACCTATAGCAGCAGGGTTTGTCTGAAAACTCAAGAAAGTCAATGGATTATTTCCTCACACTTCAAATCAAGTTCTGTGGTGTCTGGGTTTTTTGTTGTTTTTTGGTTTGTTTTTTTCCCCCAAGTCTTGAAATAATAATGAAATTATGCAGTAATATTATAATGACAGCTTCTCTGGATTTAGATTTATAATCAGCAAATGTAATTAGGTTCTTTTCTAAGTCGTTTACTTAACATAGCAATAACTACTCAATTACATTTAAATAAGAGGTTTTTGAATAACGATTCAAATTTTATTTTATTCTTTTTACTTTGATTAATGATTTCATGGATGATTTTTTCATTAGGTATTTCTACAAGTCAGCATTAATAGCATATTAAATGTGTTAGGTTGGAAGTATCGGAAAACTAGATTATAACACAGAAAATATAAATAATTTCAGGGAAAGCACTTAAGATTGAAGCATTAAAAAGTCATGCATCCTTGATTCTCTGGTTATAACAAATATTTGACTGTCATCATGGAACAGATTAATTCTACAGTGTTAAGAGAACTTCCACATGTGGCATCATGGAGTGTTGACTATCTAATGAGAATGCCAGAGTGTTTTATTTCCTGAACATTGTGGACTTGATCCATAGCTCACTGAAACTCGTTGAAAGACTTTTATTGACTCCTATGAGCTTTGAGTTGAACTCAATATTTTCACAGTGGTGGGGTTTTTTTCTCTCCTCTTAATGAGGCTCTAGGTCAGTAGGAGCCAGCGAAATGGCCATCTGTCGGGAAGCACAGCTCTCCCAATGAACAGGAGTGATATTGTGGTCACTGGATTGAGGAGGGACAAACACAGTAAGGAAGAGGATAGAGCAGTTGTGGGACATCTACAGGGTCCAAGAAACTGAGTTAAGATCTCTGCTCTGCCTCAGTCTTACTGTGTAACCTTAAGCAAGTAATTTATTGTCGTGTAAACAGATCATTTGTCACTTCTTTTAAACTTCTATTGTCATGAAACTAAGGAAGGAAAACCTTACCCAACCTGCTTATGTGCCAGGTTGCCAAAAATGTCCAGGGTTACCCCCATTTGGAGTTGATAGCTAAATTTTCTATTTTCAAAAACAGAAAATAGAGCATTCTCTAAATCCCATTCTCTAGATAAAAGGGTATCTCATTATCTTTTGAATGGGTACAGCGAGAAGAATTACACTGTCACTCTGCGAGGGGAGTATTTGGGAGCCTCTTGGTGGAGATACAGTGAGTATGGTCAGTGAAGTCAAGGATGTGATTTATTTGACCAGCTGTATGCACCTGCTTTAAGATGAAAGGTTCACCCTGCAATGACTTTGAATGGGAGTTTAAAGTGATTTGGTCAGGTGCAGATGCCTGCACTGGAAACATCCATGTTTAATCAGAAATCAGTTTCTAAGATGCCCTGATGTTATGCTGCAACAGGTACCTAGAAAGGGTCTTTTGCTGTGCTTATCTGGACCCCTGTTTCACAACCAGAAAATAGGAGTCTCAATGTCTCAGATGCTCAGGGGTGCCAGCTTTTGATACCCATCATCTCCCAGACAGCAGGTGATTACTGTACCATACCTGTTTTCCTTCCCTTCATAATGCTTAGCAGAAAAGCATAGAAAATGAGAATTAAACACATTAAGCACTACAGCTCAGGTGGAATGGATAGAAAGTGTTTCCATGTAGATTGCTATGCAGGGCCCATGTCTGTGACCTGTGAGAAGCAACAAGACAGACAAGAACTCAGATCTTCACTCTGCAGTGTAACACAAATAAACTCTACTGGGCTTGACCCAAAGAAAATTCAGGTAACTATATGCACATACAGACGTCCAAGTTGGTCAAGTTGAGAGTGTCAGCTAGTCTCAGTTTTCTGTTTGTGTAAATCCAAATTTCAGAAGCATATGACTGATGATGGCTGACTAAGGAACTCACCTTAGTATCTTTGCAGTGAACAGTACTAACCTCAAATTTATCAGTGTTACCTTCTCAAGAAGTCATTGTGAAGAGAATCAAGAAGATTTCGGGTGAAGTCTTAGGGTCAGCGTTACCTAGGGCTGAGAAGTGCTTTCAGAAGTGTTTTGATTTAGTATTCAGTACAACAGAATGAATTAAAAAACTTCTCTTGAGTTCAAAAGCACAAAATGAGACCTTTTCAGAATGAATGAACCTCAGGAGTGGGGCATTGCTTTTTTTTTTGTTTTGTTTTGTTTTTTTTTATTGACCGCTCAGGAGAATTTTGCTCATGACATTCAGCGTGTCAGGAAACATTGTACTAGCTCATGTACGCTGGTGTCTGAATCATGAGGCTGAGGCTAGAAAATGTGAGCTCTGCCGCTGTGCCATGGTGTTGGCCATGAAGTTTGAAGTCAATGACCCACTGGTCCATAGGGTATTTAGACAACAACTGCTCAGCCAGGGGCCTTGCCCCTTGGTTACAGGGGAGAATGAACATTAACAGATAAAATCCAGTGCTGTGAGAGAATAATTGGAAAAAGTTGATTTTTTTTGAACAGACTTCTGTACCCAGGTTATGCTTTAGAGACAGTTCACATATGTAAAATAGTTTAAGTGCTGGCAATATTATGTACTGTATACTTTAGAGAAGATAAGCAAACAGATGAGGACTGCAAGGGCTTGAAAGGGGTGGGGTGGGGGGCCACGCTATTAGACCTGCAGTGGAAATTTGTTTCTGGATAGTAAGTAATGAAGTGTTTTGGTACATGGCATGTGTGCAGGTCACCTTGTCTCCTTCATCTGAGCCTTCCAGGAGTTAGCAGCCACAGAGCTGGCCATTATAGTCTTACTTTTCAAATGCCACCCATCATTTCCTCTGGATCTGCAAGGAGATCCCTCCTCCAGCAATGTGGCTGAACTACAGCGAGGCAGCAGCATTCTTTAACTCATTGACTACATAATCACACTGAACCCTGTCAAGGTTTATTTATTGCTGATTATTATTCTCTTTCCCTCTACTTTCACCTCACATGCCGTTCACTCCTGGTTGCCATGGAGATGCTACACAGTATTAGTCTAACTTTAGATTAGCCTTGTACCTCTGCATACTTTAAAATTCTTTATGTTTCTTAGCAACTCGGCTGAATATCTAGATCTTTCCGCTGTTCTCCTAGACACTGGAAGAATGAGTTTACCATCCCTGAGCATACTTGTGGTTTAACTCCAGCCAGCCATGAAGTACCACACAGTTGCTCGCTCATTTCCCCCTCCCTGCACTGTGGGATGGGGAGGAGAATCAGAAAAAGGTAAAACCTGTGCATTGAGATAACGACAACAATAATAATTGTAATAAAAAGGAGACGGAGAGAGAGTAATAAAACCCCAAGGGAAAAATCCCCAAATGATGCACAATACAGTTGCTCACCACCCACTGACTGATGCTCAGCCAGTCCCTGAGCAGCAATTGCTCCCCCCAGTTTTTACATTGAGCATGATGATCTGTGGTATGGAATATCCCTGTGGCTAGTTCGGGTCAGCTGCCCTGGCTGTGCTCCCTGCCGGCTTCTTGAGCACTTGCTCAAGAGAATGGGAATAGGCAGAGAATGGGAAACTGAAAAGTCCTTGACTTAAGAGTAAGCACTACTTAGCAACAACTAAGCCATCAGTGTGTTATCAACATTACTTTTGTACTAAATGCACAACACAGCACTGTACAAGCTACTAAGAAGAAAATTAACTCTATCCCAGCTGAAACCAGGACAATATTCAATGCCTGTGGCAAGGGAGAGGGCAATGCCCTGCCTACACGTGGTAACCCATACCCTTTCTCATAGATTTACTGATGTTCACTGAAGTCACCTGAGCATGAAGGGAGTTATTACATAAATAAGTCTTTCCAGGCTGAAGTCCTCAAAGGATTTTCATTGCAACAACCTTTTTTAAAGCAGGAACAAAAGAAGAAGCTGGGTAAAGTATAATTAAATAAAATATTAAGAATTTTGCAAATAAAAGCTTGAAAAAAATAGTGGTTTGTCTAAAAAATGGCATGGATATCTATTCCACCAAAGTAGCATTGCAGGAAAGAACATAAAGAAGCTTTCAGCTATTAACTATCTAACCAAGAAACCTGAAAAAGTTGTCAGATAGGACACTGTACAGTATCCTTGGTATGACTCCATAGTAATCAACAGAAAAATCAATTCTAACTATGCAATATCACAGTAGAAGTTCCCCATGCAAAGGGAAGAAAGGAGGGGAAATCTCTATGCAGCAGCATTCACCCATTCATCTCTAGCTGATACAAACCCCAGCACTGCTGAGTGTCAAGAAAGACATATGGAATGGACAGAACTGCAGCAGGAAAATCTGAGTAAGTCCCCCAAACAAGACATACCTATGCCAGTGATCCTGGAGACCAACAACCTCCCTCTATTTTCTACCTACCCATTTATAGGAGATGGCAATGAGGCTATTTTCATTTAGTTCAGCCTCTTTAGGTCCATATGAAACCTCAGATATTTACAGAAATAGTTGGCTGTCACAGGACAATGGACATTTAAAATGGAAACTGCAACAAGGAAGTTTTACCTATTTAAATTTTTTACACTGTGCAGACCTTCCTAAGGCAGACTCAATATAGCGTAAGCAGCTCTGGGAAATATCAGAGTTTCTAAACCAATTCAACAAAATATTCCTAAAGGGAACCAACTGGGAATAAGCTTTCTGTGTTCATATCTAGTGCATACCCTGTCATGTTTCATTTAGCTTCCTGTTAGTCCTGTTCTTTTCCCTCTCTCTCTAACCTGTGCTCTGTTTTGTAATGTGAGAAAAAGCAACAAAATGCTGACAGAGCAACCGTCCTGCCTGGCACTCCAGACTTCTGTCTGATAAAAGACTACCACACTGGAGAATGCCTCAGGGAACAGAAGCAGGTAGCAGTTCTGCTGCTCTCCTTCTCCTTGTTTGAGGAATTGTTGGGACAAGTTTTTTAGTACCACTCCTATACTCAGCACACTGTGAACTTATTTGGGTTTCACGTTCACCGCAAGGGAGGAATCAGGCCAGTTTTAGCTTCTTCTCATAGGTTGTAATATAGCATTAGATGGTAAGAAACTCTAATTAAACAGAGATTGAAAAACACAATCCTAAACCTCAGACCATGCTTGTCCTCCTTTTTGGGCTAATTAATTCCATAGAACTCCAACTTCTGTCCATCCTTTCTGGACTACTGTTCATTCTTCCTCACCAAAAAGTCAGCCTTGAACATTCTGGCAATCAGCTAACTGGTAAATGTCATCAGAAATGGTGCAATTCAGACCTACAATTTCTGAGTAAAAGAAAGTCCAGATAAAGCATGTTATGACCAGAGCAGCTGTCAAAAACTCGGTTGAGTTGTACCACATATGGGATTGCTCGGTATTTTTTGGAGGAAGAAGCGTCCTTTTATCAGAATCAGAGTTTGCTAAAGAAAACTGCTGTGCTGTTTTAGTATCTCAGTTATTAGTCTGCATGGCCTGGGAAAGCAAACGCAAATCACGGAGATTCTAAGAAATGGGCTGAATTTATTAACAGTAGGATGACATTAAGTTTCAGTGTACTGTACGTAATGTGAAGAGAGTTAGCTCATTTCTAAAAATTATCACTACTCTTTACGTGCTCACTGAAATACTCCTAATGAAACCAGTGGGAGTTTTAGTTGAAAGCCTAGATTAATGGAAAGGGGAGGATGAAATAAAGCTGGATGAGATTGTAATTGTTAATACCAAATCAAAATATTGAGCAATATATCCATACAGAAAGATAGAAAACCAAAATCATTCTTCCTCTTATTTGACTGATTTCCATAGAGTGAAGCTCAGGGCTAATTTAACTTTAAGTTATGTCACTGGAATCCAGGCAACCCCCTGCTCCCCCCCCCCAAAAAAAAACAAAAACCCAAAAAACCCCCAAAACAACAAAACCCAAACCAAAACAACCTACAACAAAGCAAAGGCTGTATTAACTGAGGAGAACTCCATTTATATAATTAACTGAGAATGCATCTGAGACATGTGTGGCAGAATTATAACTATACCCCAGAATAGCAAAATTTCATTTGTTTTTCTTATAAATCAAAGCTCAGAGGAATGATTAGCAACAGGTTGACTCAATTGCAGTACTATTTAGTCATGCTTGAAACAAACTTGAATGCCACCAGGCAAGTCTTTGAGTTTATCTAAACCCTTTTGCAACTGAGAATGGTGTTATATGACCCCAGCCGGCTTAAGCTCAATTTTGTTTGATGGTAATCTCTACCATCTAAGAGGCTGAGAACATTGACATGTTCAGACAGTTCATGTTGATCTGGAAAACCTCAGATAAAGCAGAGAAATTAGAACAAAGCCAGGCACAAATTGTTTAATGTCTGGGCTGTTTAATTTTCAGTACTGAGCCTCTGTTAGCACTAATGCTATAGGGATGATGGCTATTAGAACTGGTGAAAATACAGAGCAAACCCATGGAAATCACTACAAATAGGTGTACTGCCTCACAAGAAGTGAATCAGGTCCTACATTGTCTGAAATTGTGTAGGGCCACGTTTTACAATGTAAATAAATATCATCTGGGCCATTGTTCTAGAATTTTGTTTCCGAATGGACTAGGCCAAGGCAGACAGACAACACTTCAGAAAACAGCTTTCCATGGTAATACTTCCCCTTTGTTATAAGTGAAATAAATTAAAGTACCATTCTCTGAACTGTGTTCCTACTCTCAGGAACACAACCAGTTATTTGTCTTCCCAGGAGACTGCCTCCTTTTTACTGACTGCCATTCTATTTATATAGAGGATGCTTGGTAAACGAAAGATTTATTCATTTCTCAAGAAAGGGTCAGCACGTCTCCTAGGCACAAATTCCATCTGCTGTCAGATCCATTATTTCAGCTAATAGTTAAGGACAGATGGGGGATGGTTTTCTTCAGGAAACCAAGTCTGTCTCACTACAGAAGAAAAGAATTAGTTTATTAATGTCCAGGAGAATTAGCAGCTTGTTTCAGACCTTTCCTGAAGGGTGCTAATTACTAGAAGGGATTTGTCTTGTAACATTTTGAGCTTGGAGTGTATTTCAGGTTTTGATTCAAGTCCTGCAAGTCACGACTCTTGGGAACATGTATATCACAGAAGTCCTCAGCTAGTTACATCAAGTACTACTGGAGGTGTGTAGAAGCTTAGATTTCTTTACAAATTAAAAATACACCCAAGAAGATGGCTAAACACCACAGCCCCTTGTTGCCTGGGGATCAGTAGAACCTTACTTAAGTGCTCAGTTGTCAGCTGGTAAGTTTGAGGTCAACTGAAGTAATCTGCCATGCTACAGTCACACCTACCATAGGGCAGATGCACTTGGGTGCTGCTGCCTGACTCCCTGAGCTGCTGCTGGTGAAGTGAAGCTCAAGTCTGGCTGGTGTGATGGGTATGGCAACGGGATGCAGCACCGCAAATACAGACAGGCACTGGTTACATCCACCCGTTTAGCTGGCTGCAGATCTAATCTCTTCATGGGAGTTCTTTTTATAGTTTACTCTGAATGCCCTTGCTTGAGCTAGTTTACCTTGAGTGGAGTCACTAGAGGCAATGTCTTCTCCATGTGGTGGAAAATGATGCAGATATGCCAGCACTACCTTTAGGCCAGGAAGCTGTATAAACTAATCAGCCTGTCTCCATGTCTGAAATAATTAGTTCTGATGAAGAACAGGACCCACTGCTTTGTCTGTATCACCATGCTGCACTGACCTGCTCTTAGACCTGAGCCAGTGCTGCCTGTTTATTTTATTTACCTTAGCCTTCCAGGATAATACCTTGTATTAGCAGCCTCCATGATGACAAACCCAATCCCTGACTTTTAACTCGAGATGTAACAAATGGCTGTCAAACTGCATCTGCCTCTGCAGCTGCAGTAATTTAGAGCAATGATTCACACTGGACTTGGTCCGGAGAGGGACCAGCTCTAAGCAGCCTTGAGTGAGGGGTGAGAGGACTTAGCATTCCATCAGGCACAGTCTTAGTCAGAGGCATGTATGCACACATACACACACACATGTGCCCCACTCATACGAGCGCAGAGGACACCCCTTTCTGACAGTGTCTGTACTTCACTGCTGTCACCTTCTAAAGTTCCTATTAAAATTCTGCATTAATTCATCTCAATCAAACTTACAGTACATTTCTTATTTGGATGCCATTATATTTGTCTCATGTTGCTGTGGATGTCACATCCATTGCAGTCTTCACAGAGCTCTGTAAACACTTTCTTTGTTTTTGCAGGCATGTCAGAACGTCAGAACCCCTTAATAGGATACAGTTTTCAGCTATTCATTCAGATTTCCTTGAAAAACTTCCATTTAGGTTAGCGTCAAATTCCATGTATGTCTTACCAAATATTAATGCTGAAGAAGTGATGTCAAGCTTCTCAGCTTTTCTAAACATCTTCATGTTTTATCTGCTTTATTCCATTGATTTGTTACTACTTAACTTCACATCACAATGCTGGACTTCTGTTTTATTCTTAGTAATGGTAGAGCTAAGCTATATTTTTCCTTTGGTTTAGTGATGCTGATTTAAAATATGCCACTTAACATTTAATTGCTGGTTTCTACATGTGTTCAGGAAGATACTAGGAGGAAATGTCTGATCTGTAATGCCAGCCTGCGTTCTGGGGCTGGCGGGGGTTTTTTTTTGGTAGATTTTTTGCCAGCTGATGGGTCCTACAGAACTTGTATTTTTATACAAGGTAGATTGATTGCTTCTGAGCCGTGATGATCATTGGAGCCTGGCCTTGAATCTGTATTTCAAAGGCTTACGGTACATATGCATAGACGTACATACATACATATGTACATAAGTTATGTCAGTAAGACATGTTGAGGCTGCCAATGGCAAGACAGTATCTTTTTCTTGTGGCAGGTACCTTACAAATAGACACAAAACTTCGTAATGAGCCTATGAATACAAACACATGATCTGCCCCTTGCACACATTGTGCTTTTTCAGTACTAACAGTAGCTAGCTCACAGATAGCAGCTGAAGTTCTTGGTGATCTTTTTTGCCTTCGTTGCTAGTTTAGATATATATAATGCATATTTTCTAAAAAAAAGGTCAAAATTAAATTTCTAATGCCAATAGTCTATCCAGAGTCACTGGATCAGCCATTTTAAAAGTCAGTAAAAGCACTTTTTACAACTGCCTTTACCTCCATTTCTGCCTCCAAATCACAGCTGCATTAAGAAAAACAGAGACTGGACAACACTTAATTACTTAATGGAATGGGTTGATATGGATGAAATAGGTGAAATAGTGGGCTTCAAATAGGTGAAATAGTGGGAAAGAGTGTAAGTATCACTATAAAATAAATAGACAAACACCCCCCCCACCCCCTACACACATATACACCCCCCCCAAAAAAAACCTC
>JAVJGJ010000037.1:13659989-13684778 GCA_035590215.1 Microhierax caerulescens
CCTCCCCCAAACTGTCCAGGAGATAAGAGGTTGTCATCAGTCATTTTTTTAAAATTATTATTATGTTTTTATATTTCTTTTTTTTCTAGAGTAGAGCTAGAACATTTCATTGCTACAAGTCAGGACAATAATGGAAGACAATTCTGAAAATTGTTACTAGTCTCCAAATAGGTTATAAAAGATCTAAAGATGTTTAAGGCCTTAAGGCTAACAATTACCTCCTCAGCAATGTAATATATGAAAATGTCATAAAACCTTCTAAACATTAATGATTTAACTTCTGTCTCATCTTCTTCAGCTAAGTCTGAAAAGGATTCCTATGAACTTTATAAATTGGGAAATGAAACCCCAGAAATTAAAACTGCCTGAATGAAGTTTTACAGGACTTCTGTAATACAGTTGGGAACAACACACATCTCCTCTTGTTCCAATTGAGATATCTCATTGTAGGCAATGGTATAGGCAAGTTCAATTGAGTTGCCTAAATATGGGCTTCTCGTGTCCTTTGGGATTCTGTAGGATGTGTCAGCTCCAAGAAAGCTTGAGTCACCTATAGGTCTTAGGGAAGATCTAATCCCCATGTGGATGTCTTGGCTATCTGAGGGTGTTTTAGATGTCACTTGCTGTTTATTGCTTGGCAAAAAATATGTATGTGCCTGTATGTGCCTGTCTGTGACCTAGGGTCTAGGCTCCAATAGAGATCCAGTCCCTAAAGCTGTTCAGGTAACCTTCAGGTAGACATTTGGTGCAGAGTCTACCTACCTGGCATGTGTCTGCTGACAGCTGAAATGCCTGAGGATGCCAGATACATCCATATGGAGATGGCAGATATGATACTGGATCTATAGGAGATCTGTGGTCTTCTGGAACAACAGCTGAAGGCCAGCCATCACATCCTGCAGCACCTTGGTGGGCAATGAAAATTCATGCTCTGGTACTGGACCTTTCATCTCCACTGACCATACTCAAGCAGCACACACCTGCAAGCTGGTACCTAAAGTCACTGATGTTAATCGCAAACCAATGTCAGATGCAGACAGTGGAAAATCATGACCCTGGCTCACTTGTAGCGTGCAATTAACAAAGACCCAAAATTAAGCTTGTTGAGAGAAAAAAAATGAATCTTGGATGACAGTGCTCCTTGGTGCTGTGTTTGGTTTGTGGAATGGGGTTTTCTTCCTGGGATAAGGTGGGTAATGACTTGTTCTGAGATGGACCTGCAAAGTCTTTCCCAGCTCCTTTTTCTATCAGCTAATACCTCAGGTTTAGTGTTTGTGCACTGAATGATATGGCACAGTTCCAAATCTCATAGCCTGCAGCAGAAAAACAACTCAAATCGAAGATTTCACTTCAGTGCACTTTTGTACTTTCTATTCTGGAACAGCTTTTGATGCAGCAAGAAGTGTGTACCTTGTAACTACAATGTTATTTACCAGAAGGGAGAATGTCCCGTTTAGGCTTTACCTTGCCTTTTATTGGGCCTAGGTAGGCAATCTCCTACTTTTCTTTGCCTATGCTTCTCTTCCCACAGAAAATCAAAACTGTTTTAGTTCAGTTCTGCTTGTCGCATTGAGTTCTGCCCAGAATTTCTGAGTAACATTGTGCTAGTCCTTGCACCTAGCAGGTTGCTCAGACGTTGGATGTTTGGTCTGTCCTCCATCATCTCCACGGTATCCCTCAATGTATGTTAAGGACAGCACCCCAGATGCCCCTGGCTGGGGAAACATGGCAGGCACATATGGTATGGGAGAAGAGAGTTTTATTTCTCTCTCTGCGGCAGGGATCAGATGCCACACTGCTCAACAGGGACTCCTCAACCAACCATGACGGCATTGCATGCTTTACCTTACATTCTGCTTTCCCCACCTTTTCCCCTCCCAAAAGAATAGCCCACTTCTGCATTACGGTTTTCCTTTGGGCTCTGGCTTTGCTGATTTAATGCTTTTATATGATAATCTTGGCTTTTGCAAGTGATTGCTGGTAAGCCAGTACCCTCATTTTAGTAGCTTTTGATATATTTCAGTCACTGGAGTTCCTAATACTAATTTCATACCTTTTATGTTCTAGGTTGTCCATTATTGTTTTATTAGTTTAACTGCAGTTTGGTGTGGGCCACCTGCTTTTCCCCTTCCACTGCTTGCTGTGGCAAAAAAATTCTCATACTTTTACTTTGCAGGATTAACCTCAGGCCAGGTCTGGCCATTTGCATGCATGCTTTAACTTTATTTTGATATGCGTTGCAGTTTCTTTCTTTAGAAGCAATTAGGGAGAAAATAAGTAAGGCAGAGGAAGATTATGCTATGTTTAACTGAGAAATCTACTGGCTTGTGAAAAGAATTGATAATAGCACAAATTCACAAATTGGATTTAATTGCCAGAATGAATCAGAAGTTTCTACTTCTCTTTCCTTAAGAAGTTTTTTTTCCTCTTGTGTGAACCGTTACAAGTTGTTGAACTTTGCAGCTTCTGTGATGACACAGATGTTTCCTCTTCCTTCAGCCATCACAGACGCTTTATGCTGAGCATTGAGACCATTGATACCAGTCACCATGAAGCTTTTTGCTCTGGCTTCAGTGTGGTTTGCTGCCACTGAGATTTCACCCAATTTGATACTAAGGTGTTGGGCTAGGAAGTTGTAAATCCAACCCAGCTTATTTATATGTGCCATGTTGCCTTCTGTTGAATGTTAATAATTTAGGATTCTTACTGGTCCTGTTTGCATTAGTCTTTGTGAGCAAGCCCTTTGGGGATGACTTTCATGGCCGTAAGAAGGCATTGCAAAGACTTGATAGGTATCTAGAAGTTGGCCAGGACATGCCCAGAAGAGGCAATGAAGACACAAAGCCCCATCTTTCTGAGCCCTGGTTGAGGTGGCCAGTTTGAAACAGTGCACGGAATATCTAGAGCCGTATACGTGTTCTTTGTGGTTCATCTGTGCCTACTGAAGTTACCCTCTAGCAATGTTTGCCCTTAGAGCTGAATGTGCCTGGGAACATTCGTAGGCAATAAAGCCAACGGGCATGTGTTTTAATAAACTCTCAGCCTCCAAAGCAGAGTGGCTCCATACACATTGCATATTGGGAACAGTCCCTGGACTACTCTAACTTGCAGACAGTGCTCTGGAGCTTTTGGGAAACTGCTAATAGGCACAGGCTAAAATTGCACCAGGGACTGTTCAGACAGCTTCATAGTACAGTCCGTCACATTTCCATGCACCAAGAACATTCCCCAGCTCTATCTAATTTACTAGTATAATCACTGCCTATACAGCTTGTGCAGTAAAGTTGGCCTCCTGCAGTACAAAGCACTCTAAGCATATGTATACGCCTGTGCCAAGGCATCACTGGAGATTGATCCATGAAATCCAGAGCCTGAGAGGTGCAGCATGGTCATTGAATGTGCTTGGACTCCGGTGAGGGTCTGATTTCATGTCTGACATGTAATGTAGGTATTGCTCTTACAGACTGGAAACAGGGAGTGAAAACTTTACTTTCCATACTGAGCAGTAAACACTCATTAGTAGTAAATCTGGGACACATTCTCAGCATTGTATAGGAAATGGGAGATTTCTGTCAGCATCATGGAACACTTAAAAGGTATTAGGCTGTCATGATACTGCATATATTTTTTAAAACTTAGGTTCAAACTAGCAGGGAGAACTCTATCAGGTTAGTGGTGAAGAAATAAGCTTGCAGAGTTGCACATGCTATTAAATAAAATGAAGTATCTGGTTATTATTTTGTCAGTGAATCTTAGTCTGTTCAAAATATTGTAAATTCTGGGACATGTGAATCCCAAATGGCTTGATTCTGAGTTATCAAAGTAACATATTCATCCAGATCTGGGGGAGTTAAAATGATATCAAAAACAGTAAAGACATGCTAACTCAACTTCACTACTGTAAAGGGAAACGTATTTGTAATTGAGAGGAGACCTCCTGCAGAAAGGGTTAAATGGCCTCCACAAGCTTCTTATTCAATGGATTTTAATAGGATACAAGACAAAGCAATAACAGGTGCTGCCGAGCTCAGTGACCTGTTAACGGTGGTTATTTAGCATGAAATTTTCTGTGACCAACAGAGAGTAGCTTGTGAAAATACAGGTCACTTCAATTTATTGTGTCCAGCTTCTTCTTCCATCCATACAGCCCCCAGATAAAATCTTTGCTGACAACAGTAAGTCCCTAAAAAAGCATTCCTGCAGACTTTCCTTGCCCTGCTGCCACACACATAGCAACCTGCTGCATTCTGATGAAAACACTCAAACTTTGATTACAGTCATTGCTCAGTTTATACTACAATGATATCAATAGAAAGCTGGAACTGAAAGCAGGTTTACAACAGAGAAATCATTAGAAAATTGGTCTCTCAAAAACCTAAAAGGCATTAAAGAGATGCTGGAATTGTATAATCATGCAAAATTTTGGTTTTGCAGGATTTTTGGACTTCACAGAAAGGACAACAGAAAATTAAACTTTCTGAAATGCTCCATAAGAAGTCTGTTTGCAACCTTGTTAAGAAAACATCATGATAAGGGTATCAAAATAACCCACTGTCATCCTCAAGGAAGAAGAATGGTTACAACAAAACACAACTGCTACAAGATAGACAGAATTTTTCTTAACAGCACTGCCATAATTTCAGTTACGGGAGCGTGAATGTGTCCTTATTAAATAAAAAGAAACATAGGCTCAGAAAGATACCTAGGCATTAAAGATTTATAACAGATCCCGTGTTTCTCCCTTCACATCTGTGTTTTGTCATTGCTGTTTGTTTGCTTTTGTCTCAGATTACATGACTGAATTTAGGCACTTAATTCTGTTTTGAAATAGCAGTACAGGAGCTGGTAGTCCTCACCCAGGACCCATGAACACCCCCACAGTTGCTAAATCACCAGTGCCATCACTAGGAGCTGAATGTCTGTCAAAGTCTGCCAACAGCCTGTGCAACGGGGCTGTTTCTTAGGGCTCGTCAAGGTACCTGGTAATTTTGGGGTACTACTGAAATACAAAAGCATTCATAATACTTACTTAAACTGGAAATTAAACATATTTTTGTGAGTTTTAGTTTCAGGGTGACTGCATTACCAGGAAATCGATCCACTGCTTTTCTCTTAATTATGCTTAGCAGTCATACAATGACATAGAGAACTCCAGCAAAGGACAATGATTCTGCACTTAGCAGGCTTCTCTTTCAAGAATTTTATATCCCCTGTTCATAGATCAGCTCCTGCATGGAAAAGTAAAGTGGTTGTCCCAGAGGATGACATTTTAACTATTGCTGTTACTGTTACCACCCAACATTGTCAGCCCCAGAAGTCAGCATAACAGATTATCCTGCTTCGGTACATTCAACAGAGCAAAGGACAGTCACACTGGCAGACAGTGGACCAGGATGGAGCAGTCCTGGATCCCACCCAGCTCTGCCCCAAACTTTCCATCTGAGCATGGGAAAATTACTTAATTCTGTGAATTAATGCTTGTGAATATTCACAGACTTCTCTGCACTGCTTTCCATCATGACTTTCTTGGTTCCTGAGCTAGGACTCTCACCAGCAGCTTGTAGTAGGCTCGGCTCAGAGGGACTCTGCCATAAACCTGACCACCATCAAACTCAGGAGGCAGGTGAGACAATCCCAGTTGAGAAGCCCAGGGACCTGGAAGAGAACATCTGCATTTCTTTTTCCGTTACTTGCTCAACAAGGGTCATGCTTGCATACGTGCACATTTCTCAAGCCATCTGAGACATTCTAGATGCCAAGGAGCATCCAGAAGAGTTGTGATTAGCAGGTGACCCTAAAATTCTGTGCCCATGACAGAAAACTCCAGCTTCCACAGTTACTGACTGGAAGGGATATAATTTTCAGGGACTCCCTGATCTCATTCTTCATGCCATGTTGGAAAGGCACGTGGAGGGGACTGCTAATACCTGATCTCCCCTCTCAGAGCGATGCTGTTAGAGACTGTTAGTATATGTTGGCTAATCAAAGCTCAGTCTGCACTGGTCTTGCCTTCCAGCTGATCTTCCTATCTCTACAACTTTACAGCTACCAGTCCTTCTTTACGTACCAATTTATGTGACAAAATGCAATAGCATAACATCAGTGTGCACAGCTTTGTCGGAGTTGTGAAATAGCAGCTCAGAAGGTGAATGGACAATCAATCTTCACAACAGCTGGCAGAGAGCAAGAGCTGCAAAGACATGTTTTATGATTTTATCCTAGCTAGGAGCCTAGCCCTTCTGCTGCTGGCCTAGTACTTCCTGGACTCTGCTGTGTTATAACTTGAATTGTTTGCTCAGGAATAGAGGCAACACATAGGAGACACAAAGCCTAATAAGCACAGCCATGGACTGCACAGGCTGGCCAAACAAGGCTGCCTCTTGGCTCTGATTTATAATGAGCAGAAAAGCAGTGACCTGACCAATTATCCATCTCTTTGACTGTGCTGTGTTCTTTATGCCACAGTGATTTTTTTGCTAGGAGACACATAGTTATTTTTACAATGTCTTTTTTATATAGTCACAGTCTTTCAATCTCTGCTATGATGCGTTCACTGGACAGCTGTGCCTTCCAGTGAAGCTGGCAACTGTGACTTGCAAATATTTCTATCTATGCAGTTAAGCTGCACTCTTCAAGGCTGAGCAATGCAAATTTCTTGTGCTTCTTTCTACGGTTCCTACTGGGATTTGATGGAATTTAAGTAATCAGAGATATCCAAAGCAGAACTGAAGAGGACTGTGAGATTTTAAGGTACTCCTAGATATCTTAGGATATTCATAGACCCGAGGGCCGAGCGTGCTTGTTCAGTCTGTGGTACAGGACTCCTAATAGATAAATGTTTTTCCTGTCCTTGCAGGAATGTGGAAGGGGCAAAGACAAAGGAAAAAAGCAAGCAGCATCAATATTCAAGCTTGTTTTTACTTTAGTTATGAATGTACAACCATTTATTCTAGACACTGTAGGCAATAGACAGACAAACCAAAGGTTAATACTTGATAATATTCTAAGCACACTTGTGTGCCACTGAGCTGTGCTTGCATACATGGGAAATGCAAATCCCATCATCCAATTAAGCCATGCACTGTGTTGTCTCATCTCATTGATGTCAACAGTGATTATTCTCATTCATGCCCAGACTGAATTAGGTATGTAAAATCATAAGGTAAAATCTAGTTGCCCTTAACACAAGCAAGACTCCCACAGATAATAGCATGGCATTTACCTTAAAAGGTATCAATATTTGGCTTGCAGAAAAACAAAAGAGCTAAGTGATCCCTCACTCTTGAAATACAGGGTGATTTTCCACAGTTCCATGGTTTCATCCATTCCTCTTTTCACCATGTGTTGTGATGAAACTTCCCCTATTCCCTTATTGTTTATCCACAGCTCCTCATTCACCCTCACTGACGGGGAGGTTCCCTGGTAGACAGCTTTGTTCTTCTTTTGCTTGGTTTCCCTACGTCACTTCCACTAATCTTTAACATCTTACAAATGCAGCTGTGTAAAAAGATTATCCACCAGAGTAGATATAGAAAGTAGTTTTAAAAGACATGAAATCAAGATCCCAAATATAAATAAGGGAACTCAAAAGTTTATTTATTTTTTTTATTTTAAACTACTAATATTTATAAATATTGAGCAAAAAATATTCAGTTCTCATAGAAAAATTTTCCCAAAGATTTCAACCTCATCAGAAAGAAATAGCTGATTGGCATAGTCCATAACTATCTAACTGCTAATGAGCCTGCTCCTGGCAGGACTCCTCTGTGCCATTCTCTGTGTAAGCAGAAAACGTAGAAATCTTGCTTTTAAAAGCTGATATGATGATCTAGAGCAGGGGTCCCCAAACTACGGCCTGCGTGCCAGATACAGCCCCCCAGGGTCCTCAATCCAGGCCCCCCCGTATTTACAGACACCACCACCACCACCACCACCCCCGGGGGCTGAGGGGGGAAACCAAGCAGCCGCAGATGACTGCCTGCCACCTAATCCACGCGCCAGCCCCCTGGTTAAAAAGTTTGAGGACCCCTGACCTAGAGCTTTCAGTCTTTAGCTAAAAGATGTTCTGAAAGAATTCAGGCTGCCCCAGAAACTTGTACCTATCAATTATAATTGCATTGCATATTTGTCAACACTTCCTCAGGAGATCCTTTCCATTTGTTGAGCATTAGAAACATTTATCATCTCAGATAGCAGCTGATGTCACATTGAAGTCTGAAGATTAAGCTGGCATCAGCGAAACTAATGTTCTTTTCTGAACTGTATACAAATTGTGTGCAAAATAAACAAAAAAAAAAAATCTGTTTGGATGTCTGCATGGAGATGATATTGCTACCAAGCACTTCCACGTTCTTGCAAAAATTGTTCTGGCTCATTGATTTTCTTGGGACTCAGTATGACACATAAACAGTTTTAGGAGAATCTTGATTTCTCTGTGTTCCTGCCTGACTCCTCTTTGTAATCAAAGAAGGTTAGAGCAACTACAGGAAGATGGCCAAAATAAAAGGCTATGCAAAGTGCTGGATCTGTTTTCCTTGAACATACATGTATGCCAAAAAGAAAGGAGAAAGTAGCCTCTCCCCTTGTGTTAAGTGAATAACACCATGAAAATGAAATGCACAGATATAAGTACAAAGAATAGTTGCCCCAGCATCTATAAAATATAAATTATTAATGGAATTGAGTACCTTTGTTACAGTTTTAAGACAAACTGTAAGAAATTTCTTAATTTAATTTAAATTTAAGAAAAAAAAATTAAGAAATGGGATTAGTTTACTAATAGAAAATGTTGATAAGCTTTTGAAAAATGAGGTGTTGATACTAATACAAAATGTTAAAATGTACACATTTTGCTTTGATCATCAGAAAATACTGAGTTTTACCCCTGCACTGCAAAAATGTACCAAAGAAAAAAGAAATAACCTAAGTGATTTGCTGAAGAAGGAACTCAGAAACCTGTGCCTGAAATGTTTATGAATATGGAACACCCACTCAGGTTTTTTGCATAAAAACTGGGGCAAGAATGAATTGGTTTTCTTACAGGTATCTTATAGATAAATGAATGCATTTTGCCTCACTGAAGACAACAGAGAAAAAACCTGAAAAACTGCAAAATCAATGCTTCCTAGGACCACAAGGATGATGTAACCACTGATGACTGACTCCAGAAGAAAGAAAATGAGTTACACACAGCTAAATATTCTTGCAATCACTTAGCCATTGCACAGATTTATTTAGAACTCTGATTATTGAAATTACATAAAACTAATTGATTTTATTTCTTTGCAAGCATGAACATTGGATCTCATTGTAAGCATTTGCTTATTGCCCTAGTGCAAATGTCTAAATAGGTACTCCAGTGTTAAAAAAAAAATAAAAAAAAGAATTATTTAATTCAAATTTACTTCTGAATTACGATGTAAGTTACATATTGAACAAAAACCAGTTCTTTCTGAGAAAGTTTTAATCACGTAGGCTTCAGATTTTGCAAATGTATACAAAATTGACAAAATATAAGAAATTAGCATTATATTGATAAATATTTGCCTATAGTGATAGTAACCTAGTATACCCAAACATACATTTATTTTATCATTGGATTCCAGTAAGAATTACTGTTGAATTCAACCAGTCTGAAGATATTGAAAAAATAATTATGCAAAGCTGTTAGATAATATAAATAAGTTCTTCTGTTTGTATGACCACCTACTGTCTCCCCACTCCCAGATCCTTTCTCTTAACATAATTTGGACTCACCTTGTAAGTAAAAACTTGCTTCCCTCAGGGCTGTATCTGAACATTAAGCTTTGAGGATGTTCAGGTTCAGCATTGGTTTGGATGTCACTGCTTTCTGTCTAGACTAAGGAAGCTCTGGTAACAGAATTAATGCAAAGCATATTTGGCTCATTAGGTGAAAGCATGAATAAGGAATCTGTTATCAGTTAGCTGGTTTAATGAACTACTTCATATGTCAAGGAACTGAAGAGTTTTCTGTATCTTTATCTGTACATCTCTATATCTACACACATTTCTAGGGTCAGGGTCCTGAGTATTTTAAGTCTGCCTTTTCTCTTCTCTTCAGCCAAATTCTCAGAATTTCTACATTTTTGAATTAACTCTACAACAGTAATTCTTTAGAAAGCCAAAGGACATGAAGATGTTTCTTTTAAATGCTATGGAAGAAGTTAATTTTCAGTGGGAGCCTGAGGCCTTGAAAAAATGGCAGTCATTTCTGAAGACATAGGAGTCATTGACAAAACCCTAAAATACTGTTTTAATTCTAGGACATTTACATTTAACAAATGGGGAAATGCAATAATGACAGGCTATGAAGTCTACTGAATTGGAAGAAGTTCAGTAAAGGATTAACTGTTTTGAGGAGAAAGAGTTTGAGGGTGTGAAAACTGAATCTTTTTAATCATAAAAATAAAATTGGGTAAACTATATATAACCTCAATTCATCACGGCAAAACCACTATTTTTAGGCGGCATTGTCTGAAATGTCTCCTTTAGGTGGCAGAATACTTTCACAAAATATATTGCTGCACTAACACACCACAGGGATCTGGGGCGGCAGGTAGGAATACAAGTAGAATTGACTTGGTTGGTATAGAGTGCACAAGCAATGCTGTAGTGACTAAGAATGTAATAAATGAGTAAATAAATCACAGTTTTCTCTAATTGTAGTAGTGATCACATTTTTTAAACTTCAGTAATGGATTTTTTATCTAATTACTCAAATACATTTTATATATTTTTATTGATAAATTGAGATTGAGATGAAACCTTATTTGTTTCTACAGCTACCTAATGGATTGTTACGGGGAAGATGAAGCCATACTTTTGGAGTTGCACAATGATAGGCACAAGAGGCAATGCACAGAAACTGCATTTTTCATTAAGTATAAGGAAAAAGAATTTTCACATAGAGAGTGCTCAGACAGTGGAA
This sequence comes from Microhierax caerulescens, assembly GCA_035590215.1. Lineage (NCBI taxonomy): Eukaryota > Metazoa > Chordata > Aves > Falconiformes > Falconidae > Microhierax > Microhierax caerulescens. The sequence continues at coordinate 13,670,938 of JAVJGJ010000037.1, forward strand.
CAGTGCTGGCCAGAGAGATGCATGAACTTCCATCTCTGGAGACTCTGGGCTGGTATAGATGGCCTGAAAATACAGTTTTCTTTTTCATCTTTTGTGGGCTCTCCAAAAGCAGTCAGTGGATTTCCAGGGGAATGAAGACTGAAGATTGAAAACAACCGGAATAGAATGAAAGAGACTGGCCTTTCTGTTCTGTACCATAGCTTGTTCAACTGTAGCTGCTTTTCTGTAGATAACAAAGCTATAAAAGGCTGATTTCTTTTGAAATAGTATATTTAATTTACTGTGAAGTGTTTAGGAAACCAGTCCCTAAAGAGGATGCAGAAATTATCTTTTCTACCATCAATACTGCATGAATTCCAGAAAGTGACACCCAGGGGGAAGTCATTTAGAGCTTTGTGTTTATTACTCCATAAGTGTTACTGCATTTCTGTCTTCAACAGCTTCCAGTGATGGCAAGTGGCTTCATGAAGTCTGATTCAAAAATGCCTCCCTTTCTCTGCTCACTTGCTGCTGCTGTGAATAGAGCCTTGAGCAACAGTGACCCTCCACAAGTTCTCCAGCTCTTGTTCAGACAAACTCCCCCCACAGCTGCTTTACCAGATACTAAAAAGTATATGCATCACAGAAGAAATAGTTATGGTAAAATTTCTGAGGTTTACCATGTTTTGGTTAAATTTAAAATTTGTTTAAAATGTTCATGGCTGCAAATTTTGTTTTACATTTAATGATGAATATTTTCAGAAGGGAAAGTGCTTTCCAGATGTGTGTGTGTCATAGGATCCTAAGGGCATTTTTGCACTGGATGTTTAACAAGGCTCATGGAAACTTGTTCATCCTGTTTGAACAGACTTCTGCAACTCATGCAAAATATGGCAACATTTGAAAATAAAGTCTGAACGGACAAATTTTGCCACTTTTCTTAAATAGGATCAAAATCTTACCTGTGGAAATCCCTCTTCTTCAGTTGACCATATCCATCAGCCTGACATTTCTGTTTAGTTCTTAGCATATTACTGCTCCTTCCCTGCTCTTCCTCCTCATCATAAGAAGGGGCTTAGAAAGGCCCACAGGCATTGGCCAAGAACTGCAGAACAACTCTGGAAACCAATGTGATCGATGTTACAGCAGGAGAGGCATACAGCCTTTTTGGTATGTGTTTGAAAGCTGGTGCTAGCAAAGAAACCACTGATTTTTTGAACATGAAGTTGCCTGTCATGCTTGAAGGTGAACTTCTTTTGGTAGACAACTGATTAAAAAGGAAGCGTCCTCTATTCTGTTCTGGAGAAACCACTTTTTTTTTTTTTTTTGCCAGCACAGTTCTTCATATGTCAAGAGCCGATCCAGCATATTACAGATTAAGATGGATGATGGCACATCTTGATTAAAAATCTTCCTATGCAATAGTACAGTCTTCCCCATTCTGCTCAAGAAAGTAAAAATGATGCGCCAATCAGCTGCCAAGTGGAAGCATCATCAACCTGTGGAGGTCAGATCCACCTCTGAATATATGTGAAATATGCTGAAGAAAACAACTTCGGAGAATCTTACTGAAAGCCATAAGTCTTTCGTAAAGCTCCAGCTAACACATGTCCTTTCTCTGCCCTTTTGTTTGACTGATAGACCTAGCTCAGTGTGATCTGAATGTTTAGTAGGTCTACTCTAATGCTCTGACAAAAAGACTCAAGGACTTTCTTGGTTTCATAGTATTCTATGCTCTAAAATGTGTGACAGGTAATGAAACATAGATATTGGAGATCTAGATATTAGACAAAATGTCAAACATTGTCACGTTGGATCTGCTGCTACAAAATATTTTTTTTCTTTTTTCTTTTTTTTTCTTTTTGTTCTCCTGGGTAATTTTAAGTTAACCTTGTTTAGCTCATAGCTGCAGATTTTATAGTCCTGAATTGCCTGATCTTGCATTTGTTAACATTAGGCTTGATCCAATTTCTATTGCACTATTACTCTAGATCATTGTATTTTATGTAATTCTCAACTTAACTGTATTAATAGTGTCTCTTAGGTTGACCTCCTCTGCCAATACTCTCTTCTATTTACTAAATTATAAATGAAGACATTGTGGAGGTGCTCACAGTGTTGTTGATTTTGTGTTCAGACTCCCTTTAGCCTGATGCTTCAACATGATTCATTATCACTTTCCTTTTTATTGAGAGTTCTAACATTTAGATCCCCCTGCTTTCCAGCTTAGCTAATTCTTGTGATACTATATTAAATGCTTTTTTACAGAATTTTCAGCTACCCCCAATGATACATACAATTTTATGAATATTTGAGATTTCCTCTGTAAGTTCCTTAGAAATTCTGAAATGGCTCTGTTACAAGTGCAGAATATCAGTGTGGGTCTTTTGTCACCTAGCTTAAGATGCTTGGATCTCCCTATAGTCAATAAATTGGCAGTGGATATGAATCGATTGACCAAATCCTACTTCAGGACTAGACAAAGAGATCTCTGTTTCTGTCAAAGGAGCCTGTGTTGCTTTAGGTTAGAGATTGTTAGAGATTATTGTTAGAGATTCAAATTTTATCTAATGCCTCCCATCACAGCTTCCCAAAGAATAAAATTTAAGATTTATTGAGTATTTCATATTTTAAATCAGATCTAAATGTTATTGCTAAAAGCAAACCAACCCACATTCCACCAGCCCACAACCTACGCATTGTATAGACCACTTATTAAACTGTTTTTTCCCTTATTTTTTGTTCAGTCACTGGTGGTTTAGACTGTAGTAGTATTAGATTGCAACAGTTTATCTTTAAACATTGGATAGATTGAGAGAAGGAACAGTATCTGCTTGATTCTGTTAGCAGCATTTGGTGTTAGGTATTTTGGGTGTTGTAGAGAGGTTGCTTGCATAAATTAAATTGCTAATACTTCAAGGGTATACAAGCATTTATAATTCTTTTTTTCAGAGATCAACAGACAGATATAATCCCCACAACAGCTGTGCCCGCCAGTGGATTTCCTAAAATAGGGTGAACAGTGTTTATAGAGTCCAAGCTGAGAGAGAGAGAGGGACTGGGTGATGAAGGCCCCAAGGAAATGGTAGCAAAGAGAGACTTAGGGCTCAGGATGCCATTGAATGCCTATCTCAAAATTTTATCTAGCAGAAATATTTGTGATTTTATTGGGAGTGCTCTGTGGGCTTTATCCTTCAGGGAGAACCATTCCATGCCTCTCTGTGTTCAAACAAGTGAGGTGCTCTCTCCCCTTTAGCATCTTACTATAAGCCATTTGGGGCAGGTGATAATGAAAAAAGAGCGCCAGAGAAAGAAGGCCCACCATGTGTTTGTGTAGCCAGAAATGGTTTCCTTAATGCTCATGCAACCAACAACAGGATTATGGGTACAAATCCTCTGGACTGTGCCAGGCAATATAAATTGTGGGATGTGCTTTTTATGGTCAGAGAAACCCATAAGCTGATGTTCTTCTTCCAGCAGCATCTTTCCTCTCTGTTGTTTCCCCAGAGACTTAACAAGTGTCTTCTCCTACCTGTGGGCTGTAGCCCCACTCTCCTATGAACCTTTTTTAAAGCGTTCATCAAGTGGGCTAATGATGTCAGTGATGAAGATGTGAGTCCCTTTCTTGGTCAGTGGATTCCAACTCTTCTCTGCAGTGAAGTGGTCCTTCAAGGTCCTTAAAGAAGTGAAACTCCTACTCTCCCCCAGATGAATGTCTGAGGTCCAGCTAGGACCCCAACTATGTTAAGTTCTAAAGGACATTCTGTAACCTTTACTCTGACAAGACTTTTGGACATTCAGTTACTAGGAGTGACCAGCGTCCTTGCCTTTGGTTACTCTGCTCTACCAAAGAAGCAGAAACATTATAAAAGTGGCACTGATGTCTGAAAAGGATTTACAGGAGAAATAGCTCCTATTTTGTCCTAATGCTCTTGGTCTTGGTGAAAACAAGACATTTGAGAAATAACAAACTGGGAGAAAGCAGGGATGTGCCAAGCACCACCTGGATCTGCTCCCCAAGAAAGTCACAGAGGCAGGAGTGCTACCACTTGTGTTGTCTCCCTCTGGGCATCTTGAAATAAAGAGCTGGAAGCAGTCCCCAGGTACCTGTAGGTAATGGAGAAATTGTCATTGTTTGAAAAATAAAACTAATAGGAACTGTAGAAAACTGGGGGGATGAACACTGAAAAGAAAATATTCTTTGCGTAGCACACAAGCCTCACCTGCTTTCTGCAGTCTGCTGAAATCTGACAGCCAGAAGTATTGCTAAATGAAGAAGGACATGTGTCAGCTTTGGGCTGAAGTTTAGGACTTTATGTTGTAACTACTATGTCATGAGGATTTTATACCTGATTGCAAGGATTTCCAGGCTTGGAGTCTGCAAATCCCCTAATACACGATTAATTAGTTGCCATGTGATGAAAAAAATCTTTGTGGTAGGCAAAATCCTCTCCTGAGGAAGTCTGAGTGTCTCAATTCTGACATATGACCATCTTGGGGGCTGAAAATTATTTAATGTTAATTAATATTATTAATTAATTAATAATTAATATTATTAATGTTAATTAATTTAATGTTTATTAATAAAGCTGTCCTACCTGAATAATACAGGTATCCAGTTTGCATCATAAGATTCAAAACTGCAGCACATTAAACCAACATTCACTTATGGCTCATGGTTACGTCAAATGGGATTTCCATGTGACGTACTGCTGTTTTATGATACTGATTTGCAATAAAAAATCTCCAAGTGCTTCCTAACCCCAAGGTTAAAAGCTGCTCTTTTATAAAACATGAATTCCACCATACTTTTCTCATCTCTTTAAGGAAGCAGTGCAACAAATTGACACACAGACACTCAAACAATTTACACTCAGAAAAAAAACTGTTAGACTAATCCTGTCAATGGTTTTGGTAGAGGATAGAAGCTTTATTTTTTGCTCCCAAATATTTATTAAAATTTTTACATTTCTTTTGTCTGCTATCTGAAAAGTGAAGGAAAACTTTTTGATTTTTTTTTGTTTCTGGTATATGTAATTGTAACTCTCTGTGTAGCATAATTTTTCATGTTTAATAAGAACATGGCAGTTGGTATTTGGGACCAGGAGAGTACAGCATGGGATAAGCATCTCAAACAATTATTAATCTTTTGGTCTTTCTTCAGTAAGACATTTGAAAATGTTCAGAAGCTGTTCACTTCAAATGGCATCCTGAATCAGGATCCAAGTCAGTCACTATTATCTTCAGGTTTATGTACAAACATCTAACATTAGAGTTAGGCTAAAGGCATCCTAGGTAAAATGCTGTGCCACTGCAACTACACCAGTGATGAATCTTATTTTGATGTTGCAATTATCTAACAAAATGTAAAGTTTAGGCTTTCCACTTTCCAATCAGTGTTATGAAAACCTTTAATTTAGAATTATATAGTAAGAACACAGAATGCCTCACAGATGACAAAAAATTGATAGGTTAGTCAAATCCAGAGCTGACTGAAAGAAACTTTAGAAAACGAGATGCTTTAGCAATCAAGAAAATTCTGAATGCAACCAACTGTTGATAAAAAGGAATGAATAATATAGGAATAAAATAATTTGATATGAATAAAATAAATTGATATGAAAATTCAGTAGAGAACCTTGGTTTACTTTCAATCTCAGGTCCAGGAAAAAAACCCAAACCCAAAATAAAAAATAAAAATGAAAACAGAGAATGAGAATATTATAACCTCTCTACGTAACCAGTGACCTAATCTTGAATGGAATATGTTGTTCCTCGTTTCATCTTAATGAAGGTATTGGAGCACAGCTAGATGACCTAAGACGTGCCAACAAGGATCCATTAACCTGGAATAACTGTCAAACTAAAGAAGTGAAAACATCAGGGTTGTTTAGTACAGAAGAGAAATAAGTAAATTAAGTCAAAATAAAAAAAGTGTACATAAATTGAAATATGTGGAAAAAGTCAGACAAGAAATTCTGTTCCTACTATTTCATAGCAAATGAATGTGAGTATGTTAAAGGAAGTTGAAATGTGACAAAGTAAAAATTGAAAAAGAGGGAATAAGTGCATTTTCCTACTGTAATTATCTGACAGAACCTTTTGCTTCAGGAAAGCAAAAGGCTGGAAGTGAAGAGGTTTTAGAAAAGGACTGGTAACAATTCTGGCTCTGAAAATCATCATTCATTACATTTACAGCAAAGACTGAGAGGGATGTAAATCTCTTGCTTCCAGCCTTGACCTAATCTCTGAATTGTATTCTGATTTCTAGGTTAATATGCCATAAATTCAGCTACTGCAAGTTTTTACAGCCTTCCTCAAACTTATCCAGTTGGAAACAAGAAACCAGTGCAATGCAATCTAACTGCAATTCAGTATGGCATTTCTGGTGCTTTTAATACCAGTCATGTCTAGTGAATCTGGAAACTAAATCTAGGCTATTTCCTTATTAGTAGGCTTTTTCACTGCAATTCTCAGCAATTTTTTTGCACCAAGTTTATAACTATTTAGATAGTATAGTATCCCAGAGTCCCTGTCTGGTTTCTGAAGTGTTCAATCTGTTTTAGCAAAGCCAACAATCACATTTTGGGGCCATGATAGATTTTTGGTTGTCTATTTAGCAGTGCCCATTTTGTTACTACCTCAAGACACACACTAAAGTCTTTCTAACTGAGACCTTGAGGTCATATGCAGACATTTCAGTTTTAATTCAGAGAAGAATTCTGGGAGTAGCACACAAGCAGGAGCTAACAAGGTCTTCCTATGGGTCCTGGGCATTGCTGGGAAACAAAACTGAGGTGGACTTGCACTCAGATGATACACGATCCGAGATGATCAAACCATGTCAGCTTCAGCCGGTCCTCGCAGCTCACTTCTGCACACACCTGAGTAATTTCAAATGCTAACTCTTGTATGTCCTCGTTGTCTGAAATGGGGAGTTGCACTTCAAATATTAAAAAGCTTATGCATCTATAACAGAGGCCACATTACTTCCCATTAGGAGCTATGTGTCTAAGATGTTATTTTCATTTTAAATCTGCTCTACATCATTTACATCCAACCTGCAGCTGTTCAAAACTAAAAGTTTGCTTTATAGCTCAGGATATGTAGTGAATTCTATTATAAGTCACAAAAATATGTGACTTGTTCCTTGAGCACATTAAATTTTAACACAGCGAAAGCCAGTATAAGTAGAATGACATGAGAATGTTTTTCTTGGTGGGTTTGATGGAGTGTGCTCTTTCAGCAGTCAAGTGTGTTTGGCAAAGCATCTTTTTGAGTCTCTTCCCATCAATAAACAAAACCCACATCAGAAGTTTTCTTATAGTATGAAACTAATTAAAATCTATATCCCTGTAATCTTAATGTCTTGTAAAGTTCACAGATTGGATGCTTTGGTCACATTGTCCTTGATGAAGACAACCTCATCTGAGACAGTCTCTGCTTGTGAAACACTATAGTACTTCATAGGAATCCCATAACCACGGTGAATTATACAAAATGTAATTTGGCCATTGTGTTGATTTTATAGAAAAGAAAGGGATCATGAAAGGGGAATCAGCATCATGGTGCTGCAATGCAATTTCTGTCCCTTTCCTAGCTTTCAGAACAAGCTGTGAAAGAAGTCACATTAAAAATATTGGAATACATGTACATGGAGAAAGTAATAATATTCTTGGCTGGAAGTTCTGGAATTCAGACTTTTAGACCATAGAGTTACTCTCATTATGAAAAACTGTGTCATAAATGTGGTATGTTATTTCTGACTGCCAATTCCCTTCTGGAGTGAGGGAACCAGAACAATATACAACAATTTATACCATATACGAAAAACCTGTAACCTGGAGCAGGTAAGCTTGGCAGTTGCAAATAACTGGGGAAAAACCATGATGAAAAATGTTAATATTCAGTGACCTGGTGATTTTGTGGGTTTTGTAGAAAGTTCCTACATACTAGATAATGACCATCAGGGTCATAGGTCCTCTCTTTAGCTATGTGCAAGGTTAAAGCAGATCTTTTCAAGATCTATTAATAGACGTCAAGATTTTTTGTCCTTGATAATTTTTGCACAAGTTTTATTATTCTACTTTGTATTATAGGTCAGTCCTTCTGCCTGGAATATTATGCTGGCATTCAGGTACACTTGAGATGCTGCAGTATCTTTGCTTTCAGCTGTCTTCTCTAAAACACCTTGCAAGTGAGTATTACCTGATAATTCAGCCTCCAGCCTCAGCCTCTTTCCTCCTCACGCAATAAATTACGTTGTCTGGTAAATGCTGCAACCAAACACATTTCCATGAAGTAGCGGCTATTTTAAACTACTTTGGCTTCTTGTTGTGGAGTTGGCCACTCAAACAAACACCTATTTGTGCTATGCTTTGTCTTTAGATATTTTGGAGTGATCAGTGTGCCACTTTACAGACTGTGGCAAATACAAATGTGTATGTGCCTGTACTCCTCTTGAACCAGATTTATTATACTATAAGTATGACCCTCATTGCCTTTAGCATATCACTGAGACCTTTGCTTGGCTTTTGGTGTTGCAAATAATATCAGTGAATGATCCATTCTATATCAAGACTTTTCCAGCACACAGGTCTTTCTCAATAGCTCTTATTTTAGGGAACATTTCAGCTCGGGGTACATTTTGCAGTACATTTTCAGCCTTTAGGACCTGAATGGCACCTCATTAATACTTTAACTCATAGCATCTGCTGAAGAGCCATAAAATGGAAACATAAAATGTTGTTTCTGAATTGGTGGTCAAACAGCAGTGCACTCCTTCTGTCTTGCAGATCCAAGTCAGCAAGTGGACTGAAGACCCTTGAAGCCTGTGCACTGCAAGGGCCTGGACTCAATATCTGCATTCAGCACCTTCAGGCAACCTTTCATTTGCTTATGAAATAATTAAAGAACAAATTCTTTTTGTAATTCTCTTCCATTACCAGCCTTTCAATTGGTTTGTTTGTTTGTTTTTTAAATGAATGAAAATTGTGTTTACCTTATGTTTTGGAAAATACCAGTCCGTATTTACCCACTGGCACAGGGAATTAGCAGCCTTACTTTAATTGGAGTAGAGTTGAATTAAACCATCATTGATCCAGATGGTTGACTTACAACAGAAATTAATAAGAACACTTCTCTGAATCAAATTATTCCCTGATAATACTGTTCAGTCAATAAATGACTCTTGCAATATCATTCTCTAATGACATAAACATGGCATTCACTTTTCCTTAATCCCCTACATGTCAGCCCATTAACAAACACACTTGAAATATCTTACACAGAGGTAAGTGCAATGTGTTTAACTTAAGGATTTAAAATGCTGCTTCTTTGAAGTGGAGGTCTAGTCTGACAAATCAACTTGCAAAAATGACAACATAGTTTTTAATGAGATGACTCAATGAGTTCCAGATTAAGCATGTTCATTGCACCGCTAACTAAATGACTTCCCTGTCCAAGCATGATGCATCACAACTCACACAATGGTTCCTTACACAATGTTGCTGCTGGAGATGGCCAGCTAGTTGTGGGAGTTTTCTTATACGGAAAGGTTTCTTGTTATGGTTCAGGAGCATATGTATGAACTTTGCTTTTGACTCCTGCTGAAGGCTATCCCTACAGGACCAGCCATTCTCTCCTTTGCTGTTAGTTAGAAAATGTCACATATCTTAACCAAATGCATCCATAGGCTGTCTGGATTCAGGTGACTTCTGATTTTTATACAGTGCTAGGTTCATTAAAGCAGAGATAACCTCAACGTTACCTCAAGTAGGTCTTGTCATCAAATCAGAGTAATCCTAAATCAGAATGACAGCAGAATCTGCACCTTAAAAGAGATTCAGAAAATAAAGGGCTGGTCTGACATTTATCTTTTAAAAATTTGTGTTGAACACAATTGTCTTATTAATGTAAGTGTAGTAGGATCTAGGCAATTTGTCTTCCTTTTTTTCAAATTGCAGAAAACATGAAGTTCACTCACTTTTTCAACTAGCTTCAGGTCCATAATGATCAAGATTATCCAGATGGAAGTAAATAATTGTTTCCATGACAACTGAGCCAGACAAGACTAACTCATTCTCTTAGAGCTGTAGTGATACCAAATTCAAGACTATTGAAAACCACTTGTTTCAATAAAGATGATATGATTTTGAATATACACTGAAAACAGATTTGTGAGCTGCATTTCTAGCCTGCTTTGTTACTTTTTGCCATGTTTAAGATTTGTTACCTTAAATACTGTGTAACCACAGCACAGAGGCTGCATCTGCTCTCTGCCTTAAGTAAATCTTCGTGTTGTATATTTTCTGTTGCTTCATTTTGACATTTCCTTTCATATACTAGCAACTGTTCCTTATATTCAATTTTCCTTGCACATAGTCTAAATCTCTTTTTAGGTATTTGTGGACCAATTTATTGGTTAGTGAAACTCTAGTCTTCATGATTTTGCTCTAATACATCACTGTTTATTGATCCGGTATTTTAAAGTGCTGGCAGTTCAGATTCTACAGCTGCTACTCACTGCAGGAATGTGGCTTAAACCACAGTACTGAAGCTTTTTGAATGTGCCAGCTATGTTTATGCATCCTCCATCAAAATCTAAATTACGAATACCTAAAGAATACAGACTTGCTAACACTCACACAATACTTTGTTTTCTCTAAGATAACTTTTTTGCTGAGTTAGGAGAAGGATGCCCAGTTTAACGTTAAAGAGCTAATTTGGAGTGCTGAGAATAACTAATAATGGCTGTAAAGAAGAACATGGAAAGGGCATATACAAGATATTGAAATGGATTTAACTTTAAAGAAAACCTTCAATTTAAGTAAGAGAATTAAACATACTCTTGTTTATAAAAACAAGAGAGATCTTTTAATTTATTTCATTCTGGATTCCTTTTGAGGGGGGAAAAAAAAAAAGAGTCCACTATTTTCAAGATTTCTTTATTATATAAGAGAATACTTAGTCAAAGGATGGTCCTATGCTATTGACCTTGTAGGAGAAAGAGAACAGGTTTATGTCATTTGGCTGTAAGATAGAACTCTACTGATTTAGGTTGTTGGAAAGAGAAATTCTATTACCAAAAACCATGGAGAATATAATAAAAAATATATCTTTAAAATAAATATTCTGTGTTATGCACTCAGAGATCTGTATTATCTGAATTTTACAGTGCTATGAGCTGACAAATGGAACCCACTGCAAAACCAAGAAGGTGATGAGATCAAAGTTAGGAATAATGTTCAATGGTTAAGAATAGTCAATTCTTAACAGAATTTGAGAATAAGAAGTTCATATATGGAAAGATTTAAGTATCTTTAGCAGAGATTTTTTTGTAGAGAATGAAAAAAACATAGTTGCCTCCAAAATACAAAAAGAACTATCATAATAAAATGGGAATAATTTCTTCATGTATTTTCTGAAAAAAAAAAAATCTTCTTGTATCCACATGTGACACTCAACTGTTATTCCAAGCTCACATTATTTTATTCATAGCCATCTTATGGGAAGATGCTAAAAACTGAATCAGAGAAAGAGAAGCTTTTACCTACCTGCCTTGCTTATTGTCTATGTTGGCCACATCAGAGCTTATATTGTGCTTCAATGTGGAAAAGTGCTTTCTGAACAGACTGCATGACAGGCAGAGGTGAAAACAGCAGTTTTGTACTTATAAATTTCAAGCAAGCATGATTTGGAGAACTGATGTGTTTCCCCAATTCTTGATTTATTGAAGATACACAGGCTTCTCATACCAAGACAAAGATTTTTTTAGTTGGCAAGTTACAGCCTACAAGGGAAAAAAGGTCTCTCCAATTCTTAGATTGAAAGAGGAAGAATCTAAAGAAGAACTTACTGATTTTTGCAGTAACCTTTTTTAGTTTTATTCTGACATGTTTTCTTTAACTTTGAAGGCTAACTCAAGGGAGATCAGTTACCCTTTTCCTAGACACAGAAGGTCACTTTTAGAACCTTGACACTATGAACAATTACTTTAATTCAGACATTTTATTTGGGTAAGACATAGATTGGAGAACTGAAACCAACTGCTGCCTGTACAGCTACCCTGCAAAGAAAAGGAAGCAAGTATCAACTACACATAAAGCAGTTGTTCACTTGTCCAAAAACACTGCAAAAATTATGCTTGAAACTCACAGCTGACCATGAGATGACATTTAATATCCCAATACAAAATGTATTTGAGCATTTGACTCAAAGCCCCTCTAGTCAGCATAGACAGCTTGTCAAATTAAGCAGGGAAGTTCAGAACACTTTTCTTATCATAAAGCATGTATTATTACTTACATTTTGTGTGATGAAACACACCTGAAACACCATTAATACTGTTTATTCAGTCTGTGTTTACTAGAAGAGAAGCCTAGACATCTATGACAGACAAAGTTATCAGCGCTGGAGACGCATTAGTTAAGATGAGATTAAACCCTTTTTTACTGCAATATGGTAGATTGTTGTGGTTTGTACCTACACTGCAAATGTAATAATAATTATAGTGGGGAAAATCAATATAAAAACAATAATAATGATGAATATTAGACAGGGTATATAGTAATTGAATCAAGTTATCCAACCATTTTGATAATACAGGAGACCTGTAAATTCTGCTTGGCTTTACTTTTTTTTTTTTTTATGTTAGTGGTGCTTTTGTAACATCACTTAAGATATTAGCTCAGGATTTAATAATTTTCTTGCTATGATTTCTGATAGGTATGATAAAGGGTGAAAATGACAGAACCTAGCTTCAATCTGTAATAAACTGAAACTCATACATACCTGTGGCTATCATATACATTGAATTACATCATCTGCACTTCAGTTTTTCCTTTACCTCTGCATTGTATAGGTTTGGTGGGGTTGTGGGTTGGGTTTATTGTTTGCTTTTATTTATTTTCTTTTTTTTTCTTCTGCCTTTATATAGTTACAGGAGAACAAAGACTTAAATGGACACTATTTAGACAAGAATCAGTCCATTGATAGGTTACCCCAGAGTGAATGCTTGTTTTCTTGGGTTTTTTTTCCTGCTGAAATATATTAGTTAACATTATATTTCATAAAAATGCTACAATTCAGAGGTGGCTTCCACATCTTCAAGGCAATAAAACCAAGAGGGGAATCTATAGAGAAATACCTGAATGCATTTCTTTCTTTTTAATGTCATTTTGGCAAGATTCCTTCAGTCCCACAGACAAACCTTACATTTCAACTAACAAATTTGATGTTTGTCAATTATTACCAAAAAGGAGAGGAAGAATGAGTGGTGACAGCATTCAAAATGATGAAAACATTGGCATTTTCCATGATTAATACTAACACGGTAATTACTGAATTTGCAGGTGTCAGCAGCATATCTGCCAATGCTGAGGCAGCTACTTTTCTTAAATCTTTTAGCTTTTAGTAACTGCTGTGGTGGGTTGACCTTGGCCAGCTGCCAGCTGCCCACCCAGCTGCTCAATCACTTCCCTGCTCAACGAGGCCCAGAGAAAAAAGGATGGGAAAGCTCATGGGTCAAGATACAGAGACATCATTCAACAGCTACTATCCTGGGCAAACCAGGCCTGATGTGGGGATAATTTGATGTATTGTCAATAAAAATAGTGCTGGATGGTGAGAAACAATGACAAAAACTAAACACCTCCTGACTCTTCCCCATTCCCAGCTGCCTCCCTTAGCTCCTGTCTCCCCCGTGGGCTGTGGCTGGTCTGGGCTGGGGCTCAGCTCCTGTCAGCCTCTCAGCCCCGCTCCCCCATCCTGCCCCGTCCCCCTGCACCAGCGCGGGCCCTGCCCCGGGCTGCAGCCCTTCAGGGACCCCCTGCTCCCGCCTGGGCTCTCCAGGGCCGCAGCTC
>JAVJGJ010000037.1:13684964-13695377 GCA_035590215.1 Microhierax caerulescens
TGCCTGGGCCGCCTGTAGGCCTTGTGCAAACCTGGTTCCCCCCTCCCCGGCGCCCCCGGCTTGGCTGAGGGGCTCAGCTGGGCCCTGCGGGGGTCGCTGGGACCGGTTGGGGCTGGCCTGGGGTAGCCCTGGCAGCCACCTGCAGCACTCTGCCACCAGAGCCTGGGCATGGCAACCAGATACAACATCCTGAGAACAAAAAGCGCAAGTTTCTCCTTTCCTATGGAGTCACCATTTAATTGGTGCCATTCCTAGATTCTGTGTGTTGTGCACCATCCCCAGGCTGCAATGCTGCAAAAGAAACAGGACTCTCAGGCCTGGCAATGCCTGCAGGACAGACAGAGGTTTTCAGAAAAAAAAAATAATAATCTGTGTCCTTTTTTAGCTGGAAGAAAGGAGGTGCTGGATGGAAAGTAATCAGGGTGTCTGTCTGAGTCTGCATGCAAATTAAACTGTCATTATGTATTTAAGGTCAGCTTAATTATTTCCTGAATTCAAAATAATAATAAAAAAAGAGCAATCATTTAATGATGAGAAGGGGATGATGATAAAATCAAACAGAAAAAGGAAGCCTAGGGAGGATGGAAGCAAGGCCAGGTAGCCTGGGAGGGATACAGAGAAATTGTCCGAGCATAAAGGGACCAGATTAGGAAAGGTAAAGCACTGATAGAATTAAAGCTGGATACCCCCAATGTGGAGAAGGCTGTAGTACTCCAACTTTTTTGCCTTGGTCACCAGCAGATGCTCCAGCCACACTGCCCAAGCCACAGTAGACAAAGGTAGGGACTGGGAGAATGAAGAACTGCCCACTGATGGATAAGACCAGATTCAAGAATATCTAAGAAACCTGAAGGTATGCAAGTCCATGGGACCTGATCATATGCTTCCACAGTTCCTGAGGGAACTGGTGATTGAAGTGGCTAAGCCACTATCCATCATCTTTGAGAAGCTGTGGCAGTTCAGTGAAGTTCCCATAGACTGGAAAACGGGAAACATAACACCCATATTTAAAAAAGAAAAAAAGGAAAAACTGGGGAACTACAGGCCACTCAGTCTCACCTCTGTGTTCAGCAAAATCATGGAACAGGTCTTCCTGGAAACTGTGCTAAGACACATGGAGAATAAGAAGGTGAAAGCCAACATTGTTTCACTAAGGACAAATCACACCTGACAAATTTGATGGCCTTCTACAACAGGGTTTCAGGGCTGGCAGATGAGGGAAGAGCAACTGGTATAATCTACCTGGACTTGTGCAAAGCATTTGACAGTGTCCCACACGATATCCTTGTCTCTAAACTGGAGAGACATGGATTAGATGGATGGACCACTCGGTGAATAAAGATCTGGCTGGATGGTCACACTCAAAGAGCTGTGGTCAATCAATCGATGTCCAAGTGGATTCCAGGAAAGAACGGTGTTCCCCAGGGGTCCGTACTGGGATCAGTGCTGTTTAACATCTTTGTCAGCAACATGGACAGTGGGGTTGAGTGCATCCTTGGCAAGTTTTCCGATGACACCAAGATGAGTGGTGCAGTTGACATGCCTGAGGGATGGGATGCCATCCAGAGGGACCTGGACAGGCTTGAGAGGTGGGCCTGTGTGAACCACATGAAGTTCAGTGAGGCCAGGTGCAAGGTCCTGCATGTGGGTCGGATCAGCTCCCAGGATCAATACAGGCTGGGTGGGGGATGGATTGAGAGCAGCCCTGAGGAGAAGAACTTGTGGGTGCTGGTGGACGAAAAGCTCAGCATGGCCCAACAACGTGCACTTGAAGCCCAGAAAGCCAACCGTGTCCTGGGCTGCATCAAAAGAAGCGTGACCACCAACCTGAAGGAGATCCTCTCCCCCTACTCTGCTTTTGTGGTATCCCACCTGGAGCACTGTGCTCAGCTCTGGGGCCCCCAACGTAAGAAGGAGATGGAGCTGTTGGAACGAGTCCAGAGGAGGGCCATGAAGATGATCTGCTATGAAGACAGGCAGAGAGAGTTGGGTTGTTCAGCCCAGAGAAGGGAAGGTTCTGGAGAGACCTCATTGCAGACTTTCAGTACTTAAAGGGGTTCTATAAGAAAGACAGGGACAGACTTTTTACAAGGGCCTGTAGTGATAGGACAAGGGGGAAGGGCTTCAAACTGAAAGAGGGTAGATTGAGATTAGACAGGAGGAAGAAATTTTTTACTGTGAGGGTGGTGAGGCACTGGACCAAGTTGCCCAGGGAAGCTGTGGATGCCCCCTCCGTGGAAGTGTTCACGGCCAGGTTGGATAGGGCATTGAGCAAGTGGACCTAGTGGAAGGTGTCCCTGCCCATGGCAGGGGGTTTGGAACTAGATAATCTTTAAAGTCCCTTCCAACCCAAATAATTTTATGATTCTATGATAAAGGGAATTTGCTGGTTTAAATGAGTTTTTGTTGGTTGGTTTGTGGGTTTTTTTTTTGTATGCTATTCTTTTGTGTGATAAAGGAAATGCGAGCGTATAGTACATCCAGCAGGAACATTTTGCACATCCATTGTCTTTATTCCCACATCAATTTTGAACCTCAAATGGCAATCAAAACAGTTTCTTTCACATAAAATAAGCTCCTATCATTTGCATGTGACTGCAACAATAGGTTTACGACAGCATCTCTTTCTGTGAATATGTAGCACTAGATTTTCTGTAAGGTTTTAACTAAGCTTGGCCAGTTAGCTCTGGAAACTCTGCCTGTTCCTCTTCTCTAGTTGTGTCTTTTCTTGTGCTTTTCTGAAACCATATATCTTTAATGGCCAGTCCTATACTTGACAGCAGGCTGAAATCAAACTGCAATCTCAGTAGTGCTGCATAAAAAGAAAGCATTTTACATTTTCATATCCAAAGTAATCCTGAGTTGTTTGGACACAAGAGTCCTGAGACTGTATGAGACACCCTGAGGTCTTCTAGGGCTTCCCTTGGACACCTGCCATCTGAACAGCAATCTGTTTTCTGAACAGATTTCAAAAGAAACTGCAAAACTATCTTTTTAGTCCAATAATCAGTCTGCCTTAACCACCATGGCCCATTACTGCACATCATATTTCCTATAGCCTGTTGCACTGAGATTTCTTAGCTGTAATTCCTTTCTAATCTTGTTTTCCTTGCTTTGAGACTGTTGTTTTTATTGATTTCTGTTTATTTTATTAAACTATCAGGAATTTCTTTCTGTCCTTTATATTTGTAGTATCTTTTAGTTTGGCAAATCCTTCAAAATGGAATCTAATGTTTTTTTTTATTTTCCATCAAATAAAAAACCCCACCTTAGTCTTATCCAAACTACTACTACCTAGTGTGACTAATAGCATCTGCTGTGACACTTCAGGAGGACTATACTAGTTGCTAGTGCTCACTGTAAGGATCACTTTCTACACATATTTGCACCTAAGTTTTGAAGATAAAATTTGACCCCCCTCAAAATTTTCATCTTCTGTTAAACTGCATCAGATTGCTTCGAATTATCTGACAGTGATAAGATGTGCTGCATTAGCAAAGATGCAATAAATACTTTCAGTTAATATTCAGTTTGTCATCATATAAATTGATTTGGAATAAGTTGGAATTTTAATTTCCAAATAGTTTACTGAGTACAACTTGCTGTAAAACTGTTGAATTCAAGCAAGTTGTAATATAAAAAAATAAAATTACATAAATAAAACATCAGCAGTGGTGAAATCCAAAAAGAAATTTCCATTCGATATCTACACAGCTGCCTTCTATTCAGAGAGAAAGGGGTTGAGAGGAAGAACAGTTAAAGTCAGGTGCATTTTGAAATAATTTTTTCTCCTCTGTTTACTGCAAATGCCAGTAATATTAACTGGAATATGTGAAAATGTCTGTAGTGTATATTTTTATTTATTTAAACTGCCTGTGTTTCTTACTAAGACAGCTCTAAGTTATCTATTTGTTTCATTAGTGGAAATCATATACTGAATTTTTAAATGCAAATATTTATTGTTTCTGCATAAATAGCTCATATTTCAAGCAACAGATTCATTCAATAGCTCAGAGCTACTCAGTAAACAGGAAAGAAACATCATGTTCATGTTGATACTTTTCTTTGTCACCTTATTGATTTTTATTCAGGATGGCACTTGAACTATTTGTGCACCCACATTAAGAGATACTCTCCCCAGAAGCCTTCTCAGACCTTCTTGGTGCACACAAAGCGATCAGCTGTGCTTGAATATGGGATGTAACTGTTGCTTCGGAGAGCCTCCACAATCATCAGGGATCTTTATGCTTTATCATTCCTACATTCTCACCAAAGAAGCATGCTGTGTGGCCATAGAGACTACCTACTGAAGTGCTACTGCTACCACAAGCTGTAATACAAGTTTGCACATATTTCTGCAGAAGGTCAATGTCTATGAGAAGGGATTAGAAGATAAATGCTTCCTGTGTGATATACATGTATATGGGTATTAACAGATGTGTTCTTATTTGTAGGAGACCTGCATATTTGATTTTCCAAGAATTCTGCCATGCACTTTAGCAGTCTGTAGCAATGTCCGGTGTTTGAGCTAATCTTAGAATTAGCAGCTCTCAGTCACGTAGGGAGGAAGGGTGGTTTCATTTTGTCTTTTGCTGTTGCTGTTCACCTTCGCAGAAATTAAAAGCATTTTAAATTACATGCTTGCTTGTTTTTTTAAAAAAATAAATAAATAAAAAAACCAAAACCAAAAAAAGAAACAAAACTACCAACAACCTAACAAATGAAAAAACCCTGAAGAAACAAAAACCACCTTACCAGATTCGACAACCATTTCATTTACTTTGTCAAGTCTAAGCTAAGATGCCTTTTAACCAAAGGCTTTTTTGTCACTTTCTGAGCACAATTCCACAAATGATACCATTTCCCAGATGTGTCTGGAGAAAATGAGACAGGTGTCTGGAACCATTTCTTCCTAGTAAGCACAGAAAACAACATTAACATTCAATTTAGTGCACACATTATTCCATGTAATCAAGAACATGATTTAAATGTTGGCTCTGAAAAGCAAAAGGCTGGATAGAAAAAGAAATACATTGAGAACACGGTGTTTTGGCCCTTTTTTATGTGAAGAGATTTTAAAATATTTTGCAACTCTTAGGAAATAAGATTGTATTTCTCTCATTAACTATTCCCCAAAAGATTCATAGCTAAAGTAATAATAAAATAAGTTCTTTTCACGCAGTTATAACCAAGCATTTATCATCATCTGTCCCTAAAGGTACTATTAATGAACCATTTCCTGATGATGGGATTAACTTTTATGGAAGTACAACTTCAATCACACCGTTTGTAACATTGCAGTAAAAGTAGATTAATGCTGCTAAAGTCAATGCTGATATTCTATAACCAATGCGTATAAATGAAATATCACTGTCATCTACCTGGACTTGTGCAAAGCATTTGACAGTGTCCCACATGATATCCTTGTCTCTAAACTGGAGAGACATGGATTAGATGGATGGACCACTCGGTGAATAAAGATCTGGCTGGATGGTCACACTCAAAGAGCTGTGGTCAATCAATCGATGTCCAAGTGGATTCCAGGAAAGAACGGTGTTCCCCAGGGGTCCGTACTGGGATCAGTGCTGTTTAACATCTTTGTCAGCAACATGGACAGTGGGGTTGAGTGCATCCTTGGCAAGTTTTCCGATGACACCAAGATGAGTGGTGCAGTTGACATGCCTGAGGGATGGGATGCCATCCAGAGGGACCTGGACAGGCTTGAGAGGTGGGCCTGTGTGAACCACATGAAGTTCAGTGAGGCCAGGTGCAAGGTCCTGCATGTGGGTCGGATCAGCTCCCAGGATCAATACAGGCTGGGTGGGGGATGGATTGAGAGCAGCCCTGAGGAGAAGAACTTGTGGGTGCTGGTGGACGAAAAGCTCAGCATGGCCCAACAACGTGCACTTGAAGCCCAGAAAGCCAACCGTGTCCTGGGCTGCATCAAAAGAAGCGTGACCACCAACCTGAAGGAGATCCTCTCCCCCTACTCTGCTTTTGTGGTATCCCACCTGGAGCACTGTGCTCAGCTCTGGGGCCCCCAACGTAAGAAGGAGATGGAGCTGTTGGAACGAGTCCAGAGGAGGGCCATGAAGATGATCTGCTATGAAGACAGGCAGAGAGAGTTGGGTTGTTCAGCCCAGAGAAGGGAAGGTTCTGGAGAGACCTCATTGCAGACTTTCAGTACTTAAAGGGGTTCTATAAGAAAGACAGGGACAGACTTTTTACAAGGGCCTGTAGTGATAGGACAAGGGGGAAGGGCTTCAAACTGAAAGAGGGTAGATTGAGATTAGACAGGAGGAAGAAATTTTTTACTGTGAGGGTGGTGAGGCACTGGACCAAGTTGCCCAGGGAAGCTGTGGATGCCCCCTCCGTGGAAGTGTTCACGGCCAGGTTGGATGGGGCTTTGAGCAAGTGGACCTAGTGGAAGGTGTCCCTGCCCATGGCAGGGGGTTTGGAACTAGGTAATCTTTAAAGTCCCTTCCAACCCAAATAATTTTATGATTCTATGATTGTACATTTAGCACCTTCATACATCTCTACACATATCTTTACCATGTGCCTGTGTACTTGCATGCCTGTATTATATATGCCTTCCTATTACTACACTAGAAGTGTAAGAAAGACAAAGTGCCAAAAATTGTGAAGAACAAAAGGGGTAAAGTTGTTCAGTCATGAAGGAAGGACCATGCTTCAGTAGCAAATTGTCATGTCTTCACTAGAGCTTGGAGAAGAGTCATTAGCTAATGCCCTTGCTCAGCTGATGATGATTTCCTTCCCAAATTCCAAAGGATTGTTAATAACAGGGCTTCATTTTGTAGATGAGCAAATAAAAGTAAACAAATGCTGTTAAATGCTACTAAAAAAAAGAGAAAGGTTCGACAGCCTAATTTTTCTGGTTACAATTCAAATTTTATACTCAGGACTTTTGATTCGCAGTCTGAAAATCCATCTGATGGTAAGGGTTGGCATCAAAAAGCTTGAGGAAAAACATCTAAGGAAAACAGGACTCTTTTCAGCCAAATTAAATCACCTGACAGGGTCCTACTACTTTTATGGATCAGTTGCTGTAAGTCCAGTACTGTTTTGTACAATTCATACTGTCTTTGCATATAGGTCCAAATATTTTGGTATCTCCCTATTCTTACTGTATCAATTGTGTGAAAAAAAAGGGGCATCATGTAAACTGAGAAGTCATTTGCTAAACCTGCTATAACACGCTTATACATATTTGCTACCTTTGGCAATAGCAGAGTACAAGAGAAGAGAAGATAGGCTTTATTTCTAGCCTAGCCACGTATCCACAACAGTCTTCCAACATCTATTTTTTCAGGTCTTAGAATGACTTTTCCCAATATATAAAACTTGAAATTCTAAATAAGCCAAAGAAACACTTTTTCAGCCATTTATTTTTTAAGCGTGAAATTTGAGAGGTTTGGATTTCATATTCAAGTACAATGCTGATCTTGCCCTCTAGAGTTATTAATAACAACAGAGTGTTCTTTTACTTTGACTTTCTGTGCAGGTTTCTGCCTTCTGCTGAAGGTCCTGTTTATATTATGAGCTCAAACTCAATCAGCATCTCGTGAAGAGTCTAAGGGACATTTTATTTTATTGACATTTCACATTTTCTTTATTACTCTTTGTGATATCTCTTTATTACAACAGTGAAATCTCTTTTGAATGTTAGAAAGGTTCTTTTTTTCTTTCAATATTCTTTATGCTGAAGACAAATGTCTTCTGTATTTATGCAGGCTGCTTACTTTTTGAGATGGCATGACATGAAGCCATTAATTATGTCTCTATTTACAGTACTTTGTAATGGTCTCCAAGAACTTTGTATAGCTCTGCGTTCATAGGTCACAATGATATTAATCTTTCAAATAGATCTAAATGACTGCCAACAGATGTTTATCTAACCCATTTTTTTTAAACCTCTTACTGAAGCATATTCCACAAAATCCATCCCTATGTTTCATCTGTCTTAAATCTGGAAACTTTTTCTAATATGTATTGTGTCTCTTGTGGAAAACCTGACCCAAATATTTGTTGTCCTCCTCTGCTGAAGACATAGAATAATTTATCATTGTCCTCCTTATACTGTAAGACGGCTGACACTTCTGCTTCATCAAGCCCCAGATGATTACCTGTTAACCTTTTAATTAAAATCAAGTATGTCATGGGATGAAAGTCAGAAAGAAAGCAAAGGCTAAAACTTGGAGAAGAGTTTCCCAATAGGGTATGTTGATATGAGAAGAGTAGTATGTGTAGATATGAAAAGTTCAAAGGGCAAATAAAAGAAAATGGTGCTCTGACTGACAGCCTAGAAACTAATGAAAAAATGGAGATGCTTTCTTCGCAGTTACTTTCATCAAGGCTAAATCTTGTGGCAAAAATTTTCACATTTCTACCTGTTTGAGAAGCCACATATTCTTATGTTTTGATTACATTCTTATATAGTCAGAAGTATAGATCAGAAATCTAGTGGGTTAGAATTGCTGAAAATGTCTTAGTAATTAAGAAAGAAGGAGAACATTATGGCCATCATAGAGGGAATCTTCTAAAGGACATCAAACCGTGAAGTCCAGGTGGATCAGACTCCTTAAGAGAAACTGATGAAGTACTCCAGAAAATGGGGCTTGGCCTGTCTGAAAAAAACTTTCACTCCCTAGGGGACATCTGGAAAGAGAAATCTGTTCATTCAGTCCTTGCAATGCACTAAGAAATCGGGGTTTATTTTCAGTAGGGAAACTTAAGAGCAAATTGTTAGAGGCTTTACCAGATCTATTTCTAATAAGGAATAATGATTGAAGAATGGAAAGCTTAAGAGAGTCAGTGAAATGACAGGTTTCACAACCCTTAGACTGCAAAGAAAGAACAACAAAAAGAGATAAAACAATAGAGAGAGCAGACTTCTATACATTTAGAGAACTGGCAGATTAGGGCTTGTGGGAGGCTAGTCTACACAATAAGTGTTAAAAAGAACTGGCAGTTCTTTAAAAGAGCTACATTAAAGAGAATAATCAGGGCTGGGCAATGTGCTTAGCAAAGTTGCACAGAACTCAAGGAAGAGCAAAACAAATTATCAGAGATCTAAAAAAAGCCTGCAAGTGAAGAGAGAAAAATGGGGTCTAACTGAAAGACAAGGGGGACTAAGAAAATACAACGTTAGAAATAATGGGGAGCTGGAATAAATGCCTTGGGAAAGCAGTGGTATTTTTATCAATATTTATCTTTAAGAAACAAGAAGACAGATATAGTCTGCCTTAGGCAAAGCAAGGAGGGCGGATTCAGCTCTACAGCTCTGCGTCTGCCTCCCTTTTCCCTTTCCTTGACTAACAGGCCCAGGTGTGTTAACTTTTCCTCAAAAAACATACCTCTGTCTTGCTCTACACTGAGGTTTCCCAGTACTACAGTTGGGGCCTCATAAACATTGAGTCATATTTATCCCTTTTCTCACATGCAACACAGCTGTTAATGCCACACAGGAATACACTTGCCCTTTCTGCACCAGTGTATCTGTATTGGCTGACATAAAATTTGCAATGTAAGGTGATGTGCACAGTTTAACTTTCATTTCTCTGGGAGGTCATCCTAATATTTCATCACTACATGCTTGATTCCAGCACTTATTAATTAAAATGCCACACAGAGGAAGAAATGGAGTAAAGTACTCTTTCAGTTTGCTGTAACCTCCCAGTAAAATACACTTAACGTGGTTTTCACCAATCACTTGTGCAAATATAATGATCTTATCTAGAACATTTTTCCCTGGCTGGTTTATAGGAATATAAAGGGAGAAAATGTCAAATCCTTAAACATTCAAGTTTAAAAGTGATCTGCAATGCAAATTATCTAGACTTAGACTATCTGTAACTCCTTCGCCTTCCTCCTACAACAACAAATTAGAACGGTTTGATTTGATTTGTTTTGAAAACTCCATGCTGGCTCATTCTTACCACATTATTATTATTAATGCTTATGCAATAGCGATGTGTTGGAGTTCCATTCCAACAGCATGAGTGAGGGTGAGCTACCTCAACTTCTCTGTGTGATCCTTCTCTCTTTTTAAAGATGGATCAGATGTTTGCCTCTCTTTAGTTCTTACTACCACCCATCCCTCAAGTAGTACCAAAGATACCAACAAATGATGTGGTAACCAGCAATCTACTCCCATAAGTACTGCGGAGCAAATTTCAGATGAACTGTTGAGTTGTTTATACCAGTCTTCCTTAAACAGTCCTTTTAAATGTTTTTTCTTTGCTTCTTCACTCTGTCTTTGTTGAACCTCATTCTGACTTTGGGTCATATGTCACCTTTGTAATGACGCCTTACAGAGAAGGCAAAGACCACTGAAGCCTTCCTTCTGTGTGTCACTAGCCTTTTTCCTTTCCTTTCCTTTCCTTTCCTTTC
>JAVJGJ010000037.1:13695477-13724410 GCA_035590215.1 Microhierax caerulescens
CTTTCCTTTCCTTTCCTTTCCTTTCCTTTCCTTTCCTTTCCTTTCCTTTCCTTTCCTTTCCTTTCCTTTCCTTTCCTAGGAAATCACTAGCAGGATTTCCTTTCCTGTCTGGTAATCAACTTTTATTTTCCTAGTAGGTTTTTTTTTTTAGTCTTGCTTCAAAAGTATTTATACAGATTTTTCTTTCTTTCACTAGGAATAACTTATTTTGTATATTTTTTCTGTTTTTTTTTTTTTTTCTTCTTACAATGTACTATCCATTTATGTTCATCCTGAGTCATCTGGTCTTACTTTTACATTTTGTACAATTTTTTAACACTATTTGCAAAACCTTTAAGGGCTCTCCATTCTGCCATAACCACTTCACATTATGCTTCGCTACCTACCTATTCTTTGCATTAGAAGAGTTTACTTCTCAGTATGTGATACAATCTATAACAGATCAGCTGTCTGCTTTGAACTGGACTATCTTCCCCAGAGATCCTCCCTATCTCCTTGCCTACCAGGTGAACAAGTTCTTTCCTGTCTTACTCAGCTGATGCTTTTCACCCATTTCTTAGAGTAGTGCATGTTATTCTTCACAGTCATTTTCTCCCAAATTACTATTTACCTTTGGATCCTCAGTCAGTTCCTCCTAATTAGCTGGAAATAAAGGTGAAATAGTCATTCTTCTAGTTGAATTCATTAACTCCTTATGGAATAAAAAGGAAAAAGAAAAGGTTTTGGTACATTTCAAAACCTGATAAGGTGATTATACTGCTGTAAAATTTTCCTGAAAAAAAGCTGAAGTTCTCCATCACCATCAGATATGGTCTTTGTGACACCTGTGTTGTTCAAAATCCTCTCTAAGCTGACTAGAATATTCCATCTCACACATTGCGCCCAAAGGGCTTTTATTCTCCCATGGGTCTAGATCTGACTGTACATTCTTACTTACATGAATACATGATCTACTTTCTCAGTGATGATCAGGTTAATGTTATTTTTTTTTTTTTTTGTGCAACAGTTCTCTCTGCTAGCCAAAGAGAGTTGTGGTTGGCTCAGTATTTGCCAGAGCCCAGGTAACTGTTGAGATAACAGGGCTCGGTGCGTCTTTGTAAGGAGACAGGCTAAGACTCCTAGTGGCTAGGGTACCAAACTGGGAAAGGAGAAGTCTAGGGTCTTACCTCTGCTGAGAAGAACTTGTGGATATTTTACATTAAAGAGCTATTGGAAGAAAAAAGCCCAATGCTAGTTACCTTTGCAGTAACAATCAGAGCCCAGGGTTCATACTGTGGGTTAACGTCCCCTACCAGGGCATCTCAGCAGTTCTGGGCTTAGTTTAACTACTCTCTTCACCTGAGAAACCTGGGTCATTCCTGGAACTGCAAAGGCACTTGATGTTCCCAAGTGTTGCATGAGTCCCATCAGTTAATTTAGGCAGAATTTGTATCCCCTAACCACAAGATATTTGCATTTTTCGTTGGAGCCAGCCCAGCACCTATGTTACAGTCAACTTTGTCAAAGCTCTTAGTTGTCTGAGATACCGTGCAGAGCTTGTGTCAGTGCGTGTGAGAGAGAAAAAAGAGGGGGGGGAGAAGATGGAGATGTTTCCCTTTTTTTAGTGGTGTTGTTACTGATCTCTGAAGGTTTTCCACTTGGAGTAGATGCCACATATTCATCTGGGATGAAACAGTTCTCTTAATTTCAGACCTAACATCTGCTCTCTCTTGACTGAAGACCTGCACAGTGACTAGACAGCAGTTTTCTTGCTGTGTGAGACAGAAGATAAGGCTGTCCACTGCTTACACTACAGGGAAGCTTTTTCCCCCCCTGCTTCTTGCAACTGTTGTAGTTGTGACAGTTTGGACTCTTCTGTGTTAAAAAGCAAAACCTTTTCCAAGCCAGGGTATGCAGTAACACCCATATTATTAATGTTTTCAACTGTCATAGTATTTTAGCTATTACCCAGAGGATTAAAAAAGTGGAATGCAGATTTAAAGATGAAATCAGGAAGCAATTTTCAGAGTCCTCTAAGGTCATGCCTTGGATCTTAAGTCCTACAAAAAGAAAATTAATCAGATCTGAGGCTTTTTAGTCTAAAGATCTTATGACTGGAAGAGAACACAATATAAAAGAATGAAAGTAAAGCATTTCAGAATAGTTATGAATTGGGCACAGTAAGGAAATGCAGAATACAGCTGATTTGAAAGTATTTATGATGCTTCATATGACATTAATAAATCTGGCTGGAGTTTTTTATTTTTTTGACAGGAACATTAATGGTTGTAAGTAATTCAGGTTTATAGTACAGCAATATGTTTTAAAGAAATAAGAAAGAGACTGTAAATTGCTGTGAGTGAATGTTGGTGCATGTGGATTAGGAAACATGAACTGGGCAGTTTCAGCTCTACGGTGAGACGGCCAAGCTATCCCTTTAGGTGATTGTTTTTACACTCCTTGCTCTAGATGACATGTACAGCTGCACAACATCAGAAAACCCTTGAAGCTGTCAGTTTTATATAATGCAGTTAATTAATCTTCCAGACTCCAGCACCCCCAACTTTCAACATGGTCATGCAAAAGAAGGGATCTTAAGGACAAAAAAAAAAGTTAGGTGGAGAATTAATGGCAAAGACTTAAAGTCAAATGGGTAAGAACTGTTGTTTCAGCATAGAAAAAAAATAAAATTCAGAACAATGCAGAAGCTGGTGAGAAGGAACACAGTAGGTTGCCTGCAATCGTGGTTACATCATCAGCTGCATGTAAGCAGGGAGGGATCAGATGCCTGTGGAACATATATGAAGTTGTACAAACTGAAGTTATAAGCAATGGAAAAAAGAGAAATGGCTGTGAAACAGGCCAGCTGTTTTTTTTTTAAGAGGCTGTTGAGTAGAGCAGCACTTGCATTTAAACTACTTCACAGAGCAGGAACAGGGGTTTAAGTAGTTGCAGGGTCCTTGCTGAATGTTGCCCCACTCACCATCGCTCGCCTCTGGCTGCATCAGGAAGAAGCATTAGTAGTTGTTGGGCTGCGGTTTCTTGATGTGTTATATACAGACTGAGACTGGGTCAGAAGCAGTGGAGAATTACCACCTCCCACACCTACAGCGAGTCTCTGAGCTCTGAATTGACTCCTAGCAGTGAGTCCCTGCTGACAGCACGTCCTGCAAGGCTTGGTGACCTGGGCTTTTCTCACTTGCTCCATCACCACTTGCCTGCTTCTTTGGGTACCACAGGCTTGTAGCCTCTCACTTCTGGGCAGGCACACAGCTATAGCTAGTAGTGCTGAGATATATCCGCACTCTTGGCTAGCAGGCAGGTGGGGATGCTCTCCATTTGACCCACTTCTGTCCAAGTTAGGTGCTTCCAAAAGTATGTGGCTATTTTCAGCACCTGACTGGAGTTCCATATCTTCAACATATCTTCAACATGCCTGATCCGCAAGGGTCTATTTTTCCTGAAAAGTTAAGGGCAATTTGATTTTTCCTGCAACTAATTTTCCTGGACGTGGAGTGCTCAGTAAAGGTGTCCAAAATCACTAGACATTTTTTGGAAATCTCTGTTGTGGACTCGTGAGTTCTTAAACACGTTTTACCTCCCCAGTGATGGAGGTGTGGTCTTGTCTGTCTCCCTGTTTAACTCAATTGCATTCAATACAAAGACAAATGACAACATTTAGCTATGTTAAAACAAACTGTCATCCAGAAAGAAAGTTCTCATTGCTCTGAGACAAATTCCGAAACTACTTACAGCAGTGTGTTTTCTGATTCACTTGAGCTGCTGTAGACTTCCACCCTTCATGAGACTTAATTTTCATAAACATCTCCAAGAACAAGATAATTATTCATTATCAGGATCTTTTCATTAACCACTGACATATTATCAGTTCTCTCTCTGCTCTGATGAGGGAAAAATAGGAATCTGTTACACCAGGAGTGAGGAAAGAATAGCTGTTTGGCACCTACATTCCATTTAATTCTATAAATACTAAGCATCATTCGTAACCTATGATTAGAAAATTTAGCTCAAGGTTGGGGGCTGTATGTTCAGCTCTAGTGATTTACAGTTTCCCTTCCATTTTTAGCCATGATAGCAACTGTTAATTTTACCTAAATGAACCGTACTAAACGAGAACAAATCAAACAAGAACAAAACATGACTCTATAAACTATTGTGAATCGGGAATGATCTGCTAAAAGCACTAGACTTGGTTTATCTGAATCAGTCTACATGTATACCACCTTCCTGAAAATGGGAAATCAAGGTAGAAATCTGTAACATTCCCCAGCACAGAACATGATATTAATGAGTAAGAGGTTGATTTGTCAGGTGAACTGAAGAAGCTGAGAAAAAACAAACAAACAAACAACCCCCACAAACAAACTCTCCATTGCTTCAAATTTAAATATTCTTTTTTTTTTTTCCCACTTTTAAACAAAAATCCCCTCAAGCAATCAATTGTGGGCAATGTTAGAGAATGTCTTAATTTTTAAGGGTTTTTTTTATATACTTAAAAAAATAAAGTCAAGCTGCATTTTAAGAATACATGCTCTTTCAAAATGAAAGGTCAAACCTTTTTTAAAAAAAATACGTGGAAATAAAATATGTCTTTAAAAGACATATATTTTATCTTGCTCAGATTTCTCTGCCTAATTTGAATAGAATTACTATTTTTTCCCTGTGATTCTAAGACTATCTTTTTAGCAAATCAAGCTACTCTTGACAAAAAATCAGACAACCTTCTCCTGTTGCCTTGCTTCAGATGGAAGGAGGTTTTGTTGACATCATAATAACAACATAGCTGTAAATTCTATATTTCTGTCAAAATAAATTATCATATCTGACATTTTGGTGTGCCATCCCATGTCATCGTTCCTGCAAACCCCACACACACACACCCACACACACACACATATACCCCTACACACAGCAAGATTATGGGCCTTTCCTAATTAGTTGATCCCATTCATACCAGGATGCTGATCAACAGCTTGGGGCATAATATTATCAGAAATCCCTTGGGAGTTTGCAAATTGCCAGACTGATGAAAAAGACTGCTTGTAGCTTGTGTTTATGGCTCTCATATTATTTTTAGGAACTGCCACTGGAAAACCCTCGAAGTCATGATGTCTCTTCCATGTTTGCCTTTACACAGAAATGTAATTACTGCTTTACAAATGTGTATCTGCTATGGAATCTCATTAAAATGTCTCGTGCATTTTCGATACTCATCTCTCTGCACCCTAGTTATTCTTTATTTCAGCAAAAGCTGTTTTTTCCCTGAAGGGAATATCCACTGCAGGGGGAAGTAATTTTCTGTAGATTATGGGCCCATTTAATTTAAAAAAAATATAAAAATAAAAATAATAATAATATATATATATATTCCATAAACCAGCTAAATGTTTGGAAGCAATGATTAACTTTAAAGTCTCTAAGAATGGTGAGAAAGATTAATTGTCCCAGTGTTACTCTGCACTATACCTTAAATCTTTCCATGTTATTATCAATTTAAAAAAAACATCAAAACCCAAAACTTAAACCCTCAAAATAACAAAGTAGCAATCTTGGATTCAGATTTAGCTGTAAGTTTTAGCTGTATTCACTTAATTTGATGATTTAAGTATGAGTGATACCCCTGAACAGCTTTGCTGAGCAAGGCTTTTTCATTAAAGGTCAAAAAAGTTTGACTTTCTAAGGGGTGCACATTCAAACACACCAAACAAAGGAAAATACGAAGCCAGCTAGATTTTCAGAAGTGGAGGCTGGTGAGGTACTTCTGATTTCATATGATGGATTAAGATAAAAGACCTCCGAGAATCTGATACTTACTGTAAACATCTTTTTTGTAAAATCAGATGTTATCTCCCTGCCATGCTTACATGATTAAAAAGTAATAACACAGTTAAAAATCATTCTCCTAAACAGAAGTCATTTGAAAGTCATTTAACACATGCAGTCACCATCCTGTGGTTAGCAGAGCTGCTAATGGCAATTTCAGTGGATAATGGAAAGCACACAAAAAAATATTTCAAAGCAGATAGCCTAATTAGTGTCCTCACTAGGATCTCTGAGCAAGAACACCTACTGATTGTGTCTTGTCTTTGAATCAGATCTCAAACAGCTGCTTATATCAGCCAAAAGAAGAAAATAATTCCAACGTAAGAAATGGGAGTTTAATACTCTCTTTTCTGAGACAAGAAAATACCACAGTAACCATACTCAATAGGTGTTCTCTCTGCATAGAAAGAGAAGAGATTTGATGCATCCAGTGTATAATAATTGAGAAAAGACATTTATTGTACTGATAAGTCTTAAATGTGTCAGCCTGGTACCATTCATTGACTTCCCTTTGAAAATATGCAGATGTCAGTCAATGAATATGCACTGGTGATGGACATCACCACGGTTGGACTGTATCTAAACTATTTTGCTGACCCTTTGGATTTTATGAGGTCATACCTTATTCTTTTCTTTCTTCTTTGGGGTTTTTGGTTGCTTTGTATTTTTTTTTTTTAACTGTTTGGCAATTCTCAATATAGATTGGCAATAAATCCATTCTGAAAGATTTATAATACCCTGAAATCCATTTTAGTCAAAGGGACTTCAAAATATGTGTTCAGTAGTACTGTGGCAAGAGTATAGCTTACTAGATGAAGGAAACACAGAAGGTTCATGAAATCTTGTAAATATTGGTGAAACATTCAAATTTTTATAGGAGTGTCAAATTTTGAATATTGCTGTCAGGCCAGTTCTGAACTTCCAAAGTTTAAACAATGACTGCAACAAAATTTTCATTATTTTATAGACTGACAGACCTCTACAAATAATTTCTGCTGATTAGGTCTATTTTTTCCAACACTTGTACCAGAAATCCTTTATGTACTCAAGAGGCTCCAAAATGTTATTTCTGGCTTGAAGTTGAGATTAAAAATGTCACTCAAGAGCAGCAACAACAGAAGTTATTGCATAGTCTGGATGGTACAGATGATTGCTAATAGAATACAGCACGCAAACTTTCACAGTAAGATCTCTGCATTATACGCGGTGGAAATGAAAAACGCTACTATTGTTCAACAGCTATTCTTTTGGAAAAACTCGTCTGTTTATGAAGTGGGAAATTGCCAAGTAGAAATACCAGTAACAGCAAGTAGATATCTTTTAAATTTTTATTCCACACATTTTTGCAGAACTTGTCAGACTCAAAAGTACCCTCTTACACAGAAGAGAAACATAATGGTTGTCACTACTGAAATTACTACTCTTTGCTAAACAGTGAGGGAGCGGGTATGATCATCGGTCACTGAACCGGCAGCTTCATGACTGAACACCACAAATGCTGCCTTCTTGGCCCTTCCATCAGGAAGGACAAGATGGTCCATGATATTTTTGTCTGGTTTTGTTTTTCCCAATGAAAACAGTGGTCAGAAAGAGAGGCACATTTCTAAGGTTGATTTGGCACGATTTATTGCCACTACAATGCAATAGATCCAACGTATGAACAAGCTTGAAATGAAAGGACTGTCTGTGCACACCAAGCTCAGAGTATCAAAAAATGGGAGAAATATAAGAGGCAGATTAAACAATGCATTGCTCAAAAGGTTTATTTCAATACTCACCCTACGCTATACTGAAAAAATACTTTAAAAGTCACTATCAGACAATGAATATTTTTGCCCATTTTGTTGACCTTGTACTCATTTGTACAGTTGCTGAAAAAGATACTCCAAAAGTGACCCAAAGTGTGCTTTAGACATGATTATGCTCTCTGATACTTGAACACATAGGGAAGGGTTCTGACCTTCATTCTGGTGTTTTCAGATGCTAAGGTGCAGCTCTGTTATTACTCCCTTGCTAACAGTTTGTGCCTGAAGTGCAGAAAGCTCCTTACTGAGATGCCAGGTATTAACATCCTACATGCAAGGAGGCTGAGCCTCAGGGGCCAGGGAACTGCTTTTCCCACAGTGACAATGGACCATTCTGCTCCATAGTGGGATTCAGCTCACTAGTGTTTTGGGCCTTTGCATTCCTCCTTGTCTAAACATTTGGCATTATTGTGGATGCTTTCAAGTATCTGAGACACAGACAGAGCTGGCAGCTATGATGCCAAATGCATAGAATACCAAGGCCTTTCTAAGGATGTGGTAGAAAACCACAAGGGATAACACAGAGCTTCTAAAATGGAAGCAGAATCTAATACTTGAGCACCTAAGTCACTCTCTGGTTGTCTACATCTGAACTATTAATCCTAAACTTCTTCCTTTCACTCGTGGTTCATCCATTTACAGGCATACATTTAGGTCTATTAACTTTAATACAGCTGAAGGTCCAGGGGACTCTAGCACCCCAGATTTTATCAGTGGGAGTTGTTCATACTCAAGATCTTTAGATGATGTGCTAGTCTGTCACTTGCTTCAAGACTTTTAAGTCTCTTTTTCTTCTCAGCAAACACTCACCCCACAGGAGACCATGGAGAACACCACTAAATTCTGTCTAAAATAGTTTAACTTAATTTCTTAACTCTTCAGTACAGCTTAGGTGCTATTTTTGTCCCACCAGAGGTAAGCAACACTATCTCCTACTGTATGGGAGTGCCATGGGGATATTTTTCTATCTTCTTGCTAGCTTAAGAGGAATTATATTCCTACTCTCATTATCTCAGTCATTGTGGTTTCTTTGCTCCTGGACTTTGTTTTTAATGTGTAACCTTCTTTATCTCTAATCTTTTAATTCTTCGTCATCTTCTGGTTCCAGCTACATGTGATTAACATCAAAAGAAGAAAAGATAACAGAGAATGGCTAAGCGAGTATAATGAGACTTTTAAATCTCATAGCGAAGTGCTCGTTCCAGTTTCTTTGGTAATGAATAAAATAATAAAATGATGAAAGATTAATTTTTCTTTCTCTGTGTTTAACCTTTAAAATTCCAAATGTTTTGTAAAGGAAACAGAATACTAATCCATAACTACCAGAAACAGCCAGTTTCACGATACCTGACATACCCTTGCATTGTAAGAGTTTTTTGTCTGATTGGTTACAGTCCCTGAAATCTACCTGCATCTCCTTAAAATCAACATCACTCAGGTTGCAAACAGTATGGGTCAACAGCATCCATAGAAGATGGACTGTGGATGACATCTTTATTGGTGCCGGCTAAATTGTTACATACTGTGAATGAAACCACTCCTGCCTTACAGTAACAGGAAAAGAAAATCAGATCTACAAAGATCTCAGAAAGAAACTTTGTGTTTGTGGGCAGAAGGCCGAAGAGAATTGTGTTTCTATAGTAACCACAGATGTTTTTTTTCTGGCTTTTAAGCCATTATTCCCTTGCTTCCTAAGTATGTTTGTCATATCCACCTGCATATGCCCAGGTACTAGGATACACTACACAAAGTCTAGTGACATCAGATATGGCAATCAGATGAACTGACATTAGTCTCATCTTGCTTATGACAAATTTGCAAACCACTGATGGCCTTGCAGCCTAGTGGTCACAGAGCCTGACCCTTGCAGGATGCTTTCAACAGAGGCAATGGACATCAGCAAAAGTAAGAGCCTCCAAAGGCAGCCACAGAAATGGGATGACCCACTGATGTGTCTGAGGGCTTTTGCCTTCATGGACAAGGGATATGAAATTCAACACCTCTCAGATTAAAAAAAAAAAAAAAATATAATCACTGGCACCATGGAAAACTTGGAAGATAAGATTTCAGATTGTGCATTCAAGAAAGGCAGTATTTGGTCCTTTGGAATATTGTTAATTTATGTACTTGCTTTAAAAAGCACATAGCCTGTAAAGGTGTTAATTCAATATAACACATTCTGTCTCATGAGATTTATTTAAGCGAAAATGTCATGCTGGTTACATTTAAAATAAGAGTTAATTATAACTGCTATTTTTTTTTTTAATTTGTTAGATCACTGTGAATTTATCTCAACTGCAGGCTGTAGCACTGTAAAATATGCTGTTAGATTTCTGGCTTTTTGAGTGTCAAGGCCTATTAAAGCCTATGAGTATGCATAGACCCATCTTCTTCTTTTCCCACAGAGAACAGATGTGTGCAGTAAAGCTAAAGAGACAATCCAAGCACCACCCATGAATGCTTTGAATTTTGAAATGAAGGGTATTTCTGCTGTGGCCCAAAAGAAAGGGTGAGATTATGATCATGGAAAAAAAATCCCACTGGGCTCTCTCCTTATCATAACCTGACCCACCAGAAACCCAAAAGAAGTGACATTTTTTGACCCTGAATAGTTTACACTGTTTAAATAGGAGATACAGGGAGCTGATGAAGACTGACAGCCCACAGCTAGGACTTCGGGCATTCGGTGAGGAATCTCACCATTCAGGAAGTTACCTTTCATTCCCCACGTAGTTAATGGAGAGAAGATGGCAATTCAACCATCCTAAAATGCAAGTCTGGGTATGCCTGTCTTAAGATGAAAACAGATCAAAAGTTTCTTGTTTCCTTGCTGTAGGTGGCATAAACTTTTTGGTAAGTCATAGGAGAGAAAGGACTTTGCATCTGGCAAATTAGTCATGCATTCTGTTTCACTTTTATTTTATCTCCTGTATCAAGGATGCAAAAGTAAACTGAAAATATTTGTTCCCTGCAAATTTAATGTCATGGTCAGTGGAAAAGAGAGATGAACCCAAATATTCTTGTATAAGAGAATTTGCATTTGGTATTGCAAACCAGCTGGAAATGCAGAAAGATATCCACTTCTTTTATTATTTGTTTACTATTATTAAATCCATTAAAGAGAGGATAATGTTTTTTTAATGACAATGAGAAAATATTGTAACTGTGATTTCGGGAGAAAATTCTGTGAAAGAAGAGTGAAAGAAAAAACACAATAAACCAAACACAAACACCCCAAAACACCCACAAACCCACTACCTTTCCTTATCAGAAGATCAAGAAGCCTCTTGCCTTTTGTCCCATACACGTCTCGTCAAGGTCCCACTTTCCTTCAATGGAAAAAACAGACAAGGCCTTTTTCTGTACAGATACAAATAAAAGTTTTCGCAGGATCTGTGCATGATTGATTGAATTCATCACCACTCTGAAGTTGTATGTGACCTGTCTAAGTTCTGATCCTGAACACTCATCCTGAATGAATTTGTGCAGGTGAATAACTTTGGACCACAGATCTGGGTGAGACCATCAAGGACCCAGAGACCCATCCACACAGCTATGAGTTACCATGCAATAGCCAGTAACTTTCATGAGTCCACATGAACTACTCCCAAACCTCTGCCTACCTAAATCACAGATAGTTTCTCCACCCCCACCCCGACAAACCTGAGGCTCAAAGCCTACTACACTGTGCCCCAGGGAAAGAACAGGATAATCAGCAATATCCCAGGTCTCTGCAGCTGCATGATAGCTGTAAATAGCAGAGAATCTCAGAAAGTAGATCACGCCCTGAGCACAGAAGAAAGCAAAAAATACCCCTAAGGTCCTTGTCATTCTGGTCAGAGGGAAGTTTTTTTCCAACCTCAAGCTGAGAGGTCCATTTAATGATGAACATGTGAGTGAGACACCACTAACAGGGCATTGAAAAGCTTCTGGCTGTCACTGATGCACCAAAATACTCTGCCCAGGGGACCTTTTCCAGCTGTAGCTAAGCTCTGAATTTTCAGAAGAAAACCTATTTTCTCTGTCTCCCAAAAGCAAAGTTAGACATCAAGCAAGAAAATAATATTTCTTTCCACTGCCTACAGGCAACAGTAGACCCAGGAAGTATGCAGCATTCTAATTAAATACTGTTATGAACAGGGCATAACAAACTCACCATGATCTGTCTCTTTTCATTCTCTTTTTGGGAAGCCAAACAAATTATTTTATCCTCATACCACACAGTTCAATTTCAAGCTCCTATCTCATAATTTTCCCATCCTACAATCTCCCCTTGAAGAAATCCCACTCCAAGTTTCCATGAATTAATCCCTTCCAGTGAAATAATTAAAGTTCTTTATATCCATGACTATCTGGGACCACCTTACAGAACTTCCCTTGCTGTTAAAACCTTTCTAATTTTCAGTTTAGAAAGGTTTATTCCCCTATCATAGTTCTTTGACTTTGTACTACTTCCTATTATTAAACCCCAAATGTAAGCATCTGCCTCTCAGTCCTCATTTTTCCAGATTGCCCCAATTATGTTCTTTTATTCCATTTAAAAATAAATTCCTCAATTCCTCATTTCCCTAATTATTCATCCCTGTTGAGTTTGTTATTTTATTTTATTTTATTTTTTATATTATTACAGGTGAGCAAAACACATCTTTAAAAATTACAGATAAGCTTTAGACAACCTTAACTTATGGAATTAATTTAACCCTAGATGAGAGGTGAGACACATGAAGCCAGAATAAATAAAAGACATGATGGGTCCACATCAATTTAAACTTCAGGATATTATGTTCTGTGCGATGTGTGAACCCCTAGAAAAGAATGATTTCAGCAAGACTTGTCTGAAGATTTTCTGCTAGGAAACATGTTCTAGGGAAGCAGAAATATTGATGAATTCTAACAGTAAGTTATAGCGACATCCCACAGGTCTATGTGGTTGGGCCAGGTATCAGCCAGCCTCCAGACATCCCCTTTTTGGCCCCTGTGGATTATGATGTAAGAGTAGAAGCTGCTGAAATTTATCACTTTCAGTTACTTTTGGCATTGAGCTACTTCTGCTTTTGTTAGTCCCTTAAAAAGAAGAGGGAATTAGCTACAGCTGTTGTAGTTACCCATGTGAATCTTTACCTTTACAAGCTTTTGAACATACCCCGTAGTATGTTTCCAGCCTAACACTTTCACTGTTTTGAGACAGTCTAGCTGGAAAGAGCATTTAAAAGTTGATACTTTGACTCCTTTTTGCAACAGATTGCAAAAATAGTTACTGTCAGCTAAACAGGTAAATTTTTAAAATTTAATATTAATTAGATGGGAGAAAAGTTTGGCATTACAAATGCAAATTATCTATATCAACAGCAACATATGGAGACAGCACATCAGGTCTCCCATTAACTCCACACACCAGAAACCAGAAGTTTATTTGCCAGAGAAATTCATCACTGATGTCCAAAATGCTGCACATCGTATGTACCTGTTGATTCTGTGCTGGACAAGGTAACATGTTCAGGAACCATGCCCACTGTCTGCTGGCTTCAACAGGGACATAAGGGAAGTTCTCCACAAGCATTTTTTGCTATGTGTTTTGAAATTGCCTTCTCCATTCTGTGTACCTATGCACCACCTCCACAGATTTTAACAGATAATTTCTAGTGACGTCAAGCAAGCATTTAAAGAAGGTTTCTCAAACATTTGTGTTTCACCAGGTTAACTTTCTGCTCCTTATCCCATTCAGAGGCCAGTGCTGGCAAAAATACCTTTAAAGAGAGTTCAACGGTGAACAGGTTTGCTATTTTGATCAAAGCATCAGAAGAAATCTATAAGACAGTGTTGGTACTTCCTACTTTCAGGACCTCATGCTTGCCTTCAGACCACTAATGGCCACACTGACAAAGACAGTGATGATGGTGCATGGTGAGGGGGAAGGCATTTTAAAGAAAAATGCCCAACCCTGTACTGTTGCCCTTTCATTGCTGAGGACAGTGCAGCTGACTAAAGTAATTCTAAAAGTTTCCAATTCACACCCCAATTTTGCTCTCTTTGTAATGAAATTGGTGTGTGTGACAGCAATATGGTGCACCTATGCTGCATAGGAAGCTAGTCTGACCCATCTTTGCTTGAGAAAGTTAAAAGTTTCTCCTAAAGAAAACTATTGTAATAGCAATAGCTTTGCACAGTTGTTTCACACAGTGTTTACCACATTGTTCCTTCTCCTTCAGGCTATTATTCTGCTCCACCTGCACAGAATAGAAAGTGCTGCTCTACCTATTAGTGAAGAAAAGGCCATGGGGTGGGTAACACCTCCCTCTGGAAGTCTGAAGGCTGACAGCAAAGTAAGACAGTTTTCCATTGTTTCCGAAAATGCCATAAACACAGAGGGTTACCATTCACTTTGGAAGGAGGAGAATAAATAACTGAAATAAAAGAAACAGGGGAGATTTCCCCAACACAAACTGCAGGGGAATATTCAGTGCATCAACAATTATCTGGAATAAGAGTGACTGTCCACTTCCAGTGAAGCACCAATAATAGGTAGCATTCCCAGAGCATCTTTCATAAATTAATTGCAAATTACTGAGCAGAACTAATATACAGGCAAGAGTTAAATGCCATGGAAAAGCGTATCTGTGATCTGCTATATTTTCTATCTAAGGAAAACTTTTTTAATGTGAAAATCTGAATGTTGCAGGTGGTAGTCGGGGGCTGCTTCCTGTTGTTGAGAAATAAATTTCTATTACGAAAACTCACAGTGAATTTTTTTTATATGAAATCAGATGAAGAAAGAAACATGGCATTTGATGACAGGCTAAAAACAGCTACTCCAAATAGCTCAATGGACTTGCCTGAGTAAAAACAGTTAAAAAAAAAAGAAAGTACTCTCCATACTTGGCCCCACATTTACACCCGCACTTTATCATATGCTTTCTGTGTGTTTCATTGGGAGGGGTTTTTTGGTCTACTTAGTCATTGATCTCACTTTAGCTGCTTCATAGCATTATGGTGGATCTCTGCCCAGCAGCTACTCTAAAAAACAACATATCAACCAGCAGTTTGTTATTTGTGTTCATTAAGACAGGTCAGAGCAATAGGGAATGCTCAATATGGGATGCAATGGAGAAGTAACCAGTGATAAATGTGTGATACAAAGCATTCTAGAATTAGTGGCAAGGAAAAGAAACAGAGAAAAGACTCCAGTCACAGTGGACCAAAGCCATAGTCCATGGTGCTAGATAATCCTTTTGACCACTCCATCTCATCTGAACATAGATAATTTTCTTAGACAAAAGGGACACAAAGTATATTATGGTTAGGTACTCTGACATAAATAGTCCCATTCCTCAGTTGTGTGGCTAATCAATTTAATTACTGCTTTCCATTTGTGCCCAGTTGAGAGTGGCAGCAATGGTTTCAGCCCAAGAGCTGATGCTGAGCCTCTCCCATTCAGGCTACCTGATGTTGGGTGTAGAATTTAGAGGAATTTCAGGCTTTGCAAACACCACAAAAGGCATTGTAGGTGTCAGTCTGTTTCACAGTTTGCATCTCCATGATTGATAGTACATGGTCAAGTGCAACAGCTGTACTCAGAGGTAACATTCAGCTTACTCTGAAGAAATTGCTGAATGAGTGTGCCTCCACAGGTTTGATGAAAAGACTGCTGAAAGCTACAAGAGTCTCTCCACGCAGGCCAGTAGCTATTTGGATCAAGTACTTCTGTCATAAACAGATCCTCAAAAATACCTTTATATACAAAAATCTGAAAAAATTGAACAGAGTTTCTAGCATAGAGAGAAGTCATTTGGGAGATTTGTTGCTGCTAATACATATTTATGCAAGTTCAGAGGATTTACTTTGTCATTTGGATTCAAGTGGAACTTAGATTATCAGGTAAAAATTTGGTTGCAGCATCTGCAGTGGATGCAGCTTTGGATGCTCACCCTGTGCCCACACGTGCTTTGTTTGTGAGCCTCACACAGACACAGGTAGGAGAGAGGCTCCAAGGGACACAGGGAAGGAGTGATGTTGTGACCTTGACCTTTTTAGGTGTCTAACACTTGCTGCCTCTTTGTGCTGGCAGAATCACAGGCAACCATAGCTGCAGTGATCAGAGAGATCCCTGTGCCTATCAACAGGCAGGACGGGCAGCTGCCTGGACCTGTTGGCTGTCAGGCACGTCCCTGCAAAGCAGGAATGGACATGGATTCAGATCCTTTCAGGAGTGTAGCAGATAGTATCTGCAGATTTTGAAAGGAAACATTATAGGAAAAAGGCTCTGTAACAGAGAAAAATGCATTATAGGCCTGCCTCCTAACGTGTTGCTTTCCCATTCATCCTGGGAGAGAAACCCCAAAGTCCAACACCTTCAGCTATTTTCAGAGAAAGATCTGCTTTCTGAAGTCTGGAGATAAAAGAAATGAGATGCAAGGTTTCTCGTGATTGCCTAGGCCTGAGAAATGTTTGTCTGCTGTTTGTGTTACATTTTGCAGTGAATCCTGCCCTTTTCACACCTTCCTATTCCCTACCAGTTTGTTGCTATGGCTGAATCACAATCAGCAAATCCTTGTAGGAGTAAGTTTTACCCTCAGAGAAAAATGTGAGGCTAAATGCCTTTATTTCTAAAGGACTTTGAAGTCCCAAAAATGAAAGTTCCAGTAAAACACAACATTGCCCTCTCCTTGGGGCAAGGTAAAAATTGGGGTCAGCTGCAGCTGGGGAAGAATCCTACAGCTGTGATATGAAGAAGAAATACCAGCATCGAGGAAAGGATACATATGGAGGTCTGCAAAGCTGTCATTCAGCTCCTACGGCTCCCTGTTTTTTTAAGTGGAACAAGGCCAAATGATGACGTTCATTCTGGGTCAGCATCTTTCTACATTCTGCATTTATGTCCCATGATGTCTAGGGTTTACATTTGGCATTGCAGGACGTGCTTGCTGAGAAGGAGAGCCACTTCTTCCCTAGGGCTGCATGGAAACCAGCTGTGCAGCCTGTGTAAAGTTTATTGCAGCTGCACCACAAACTGAGACTTTGGGGCTCTTTGCTTATACACCAGGATCTTTGATATCTTTTGAAGATGTGATCTGCATCTGCAGCTATTTGTCTTCATGCTTTAGCACTTTCACTTGCAACAGTGAAATGGCCTAACACTAAAAGCATATTCCATTATATCTGTATATATTAAATGTAACTAGGAAATCTCCTCATGCCATTAAGTTTTTTCTGAAGCTTCTAGAAGTGTTCAGGTTGTCTTGTTGAGGCATGTGGCCTATTTCTGCTGGTTTCATGTGGGCAGTATGAGCCAAATGCAAAGGGAGGCTCAGACAGTTAGATACTAGTGCTTGGCCTGCCTGTCCTCCATCTCTGTGCTGCTGTTCTTGCAGTGCCAGTTAGTTAAAAATTATTTTCTTTCAGAAAAGAAAAAACTAGAAATCTTGCTTATGGGAATTCTCAGAAGGAGTTCTAGAAAACCTGGATTCAATTAAGTCTCTGTGGTTTACAGTCAAGTTCCCCTAGCTGTATAATTTATGTAATTTTGCTTTAGGACTCTATTGTTAACTTTATTATTTGCTTTTAGAGTTAGGCTGTAATAAAAAAAAATAATGATATACACATTATAAAATGCTTTAAACAATGAGAGAAAAGAACTTGTTATCGTCCTTAAATCATCTTTTAAATGACAAGATCCTTATTTGTCATTTACACTAAAGCCCTTCTGTACTCTTCCAGCTGTGGAAACAAGACATGAATTGTGTATGAATTACATTTATATTGTTTTCAGTATGAATAAAGTGCTCAAGTT
Organism: Microhierax caerulescens; assembly: GCA_035590215.1. Taxonomy (NCBI): domain Eukaryota; kingdom Metazoa; phylum Chordata; class Aves; order Falconiformes; family Falconidae; genus Microhierax; species Microhierax caerulescens. The sequence continues at coordinate 13,712,893 of JAVJGJ010000037.1, forward strand.
ATCCTTCTTCCATGGGCTTTGAGGTAGAGGCATTCATGCTGCAGTTGGTCCAGTTTTCTTTTTCTAGAGAGGAATAGAGTTATCTACTTTCTGATCTTAAGCTCACCAGCGCACACAGTCATTAAAATACACTATGATGTGATATGTCCACTACATTGCTAACTGTATCAAAAAAATTAGTTGGCACAAGAGCAATGAGTACCATGTTTTCATCTTATTGACTATAGAATTGTGCTGAAAAATGAAAAAAAAACAGTATTTCCCTTCTGTTTGAGCAGATAAACACAAAGTAATTTTTTCTAACTTGGACTTCCAGTCCCAATCGCATCCAAAAGTGAACAGATATGTGAAAATGAATCGGTGCTTTAACAAATCTCAGTCAGGGTTCCTCCTTGTTAGAAAAGAGAGGGAAAGTGGATATGGATTAAGATACATATAAATATATATATAATTACCCTGTTTCAGTAGCTTGTTGCAACTTCAGAAGTCCTTGTCAGAGTGCAGAGGAGGATCTATATGAAATAGTGAACCTGGATTATTTATCATAAATATTTCTTACTTTCATGAAGGAAGATGGATTGTTTAGAGGGGGTGCTTGTCACCTTACTGAAAACCAACACAGGTACATGGACTCTGACAAGCCCTTCCACAGGTTCATCTCATTCATTTTAGACCCAAGATGAAATGCCTGACCTGCTGGTTGGTGGCTGTCACCACAGACATCTCAGTGGGCTCTAGAGGGAAAATACTCTGCTAATTCAGACTTAATAGCCAACATACAAATTTAAAAGTAAGTTGAATTCCCCCCAAAACAGTTAGCTCATCTTTCTAGAAAATGGATTATTACACACAGTCCATTGCCAAGATATTGCACTGATACTTCTGGAGAAGTCCAAGAGATGGCAAGAAAGATCCTCTATTAAAGATTCATGTGCTATACTCAGTGTAGGGAAGGAAGGAAGGTTAAAGCTGCAGGCAACTGCTGTGTCCAAGACTGCAAGAGAAAATGGAGAGGAGAGACTCAACTTTGCTTTAGATACTGAAAAATGTAGGTCTCCCGCTTACCGTAGAATCATATATGGAGAAAGGCTTTCTTAAAAAAATCAAGGATAATTTAACATTTTTATGATTAATAGGAGTACCTTTAAGAATAGAATGACTGCAGTTAAGAAATTTCCCAAATATCTCTGTGTGTCTTAATTTTTCCTTATGTTTTGCCTGAAGCATTACAACTGAAGACCTCACCGGCACTTTGGAGAAAGATGTACTGGAGACCGTGGAGAAAGGTTAGGAGCTCAGAGTTAGGCAGGGTGGCTGTATACGTTGATACTCTAGAGAAAGCTGCCAGAAAGCTGATCTAACCTTACACATATGTTCTATAGGCTTGGAGCTAGTCACAGTGACAGCTTTTCTTCTAGACCAACTTGGAAGGATATGGTACCCAGGGAAGTGGCTCCATTCACAATAATGCACTGGGCACATAGTGGTGCATGGCCAGGCTGTGACACACACATCAAGACATTTATTGGGGCAGTACTGAAGACTCTAGTAATAGGAAAAAAATAATAATTGAATATTGTAGTCTGTTGATTAAATATTTCTGCCTCTGGACACTTTTGCTGAAAGGAATCTTTCCTGGTGCATTAGTACTAGTGTCAGAGTTTGCAGGGAAATTTGGTCCAGATTGCTCTGTGGTTACAGGTGGCCTGTCTCACATCACTGGACTGAAGAACTCCCTTCTTTCCCTTGGCCTGGTACGGTGTAAAAGCAATAACTTTCAGCTTCCATTGAGAAAGCCATTTTGGGTGTTTTGGAAGTGTGGCTATTGCTGATAAACAGCATTAAAGGGATTAGTTGTAGACCAAATAATTTGTTGTTCTGTATGTTATAATTCTTATGAACGCATATTTTAACAATTTTGTAATGAAGCATTGTTTACTCATGGAGCACAACGATTCTGGAGTAAAGTAGTTGAATAAATGCTCACCACTTTGGGTAACCAATCCTTACTTTTGCTACTCTTTTCCTATTCAAGAAGTACCTACTACGTGGCATCTTTCTTCAGGTGACTGAAAAAAACACTATTGCATTTGTCTGTATAATAGACTAGATGTAAGACTAGAGTTTTCATTAAAATTTTAATTTAAAAAAGCATTAAATGTTTATCTATTCATTTTTTCCATTCTTAAGTACTTCCAAGCAACTTAAGTTCTTTAGTGTACTTTTCAGCAAAATTGTGCTTACAGTCAAATAGGACTAATTATTTTCAATAGTTTCAAAAAGAAACAATTCTCATTGATACTATAAAATACAGTCACGTGTTCCTGAATGCAAAAGCAGTTTCTTAGAAAAATTTGTCCACAATCAGGTTTTATGTTCTGTTGGTGTAGTTACAATTTTAAAAGTGTTTCAAAATCAAGATTTGCATACATCAGTGATGGGTATATCACTACAATTTTTTTCTAGTATGCTAATTTCCAGTGAAGTACTTGGGCATCTTTACAAAACAAAAGACAAATAAAGGCAAAATAAAAGACAAATAATTTCAAGGGGAATATAATGACTTCTGGCTGGTAGGTGGCATTATGAAATAATAGTGAATTAATTTCAGCAAACATATTAAAATACTAGTGAAAAGATCTTGGAATGACCCAAAAACCAAAACTTGCATATTTTTATTTCCAGTGCTTCTGCTTTTAGCTGTTTTGCTCAGTGATATATTTACTGCCATTCAATTCTTGGACCAATGGAAGGTCATTTGCATTGCTCTAATTCAAGAAAAGCATTTAAATAGGCAAATTAAGCCTTGAATTGTGTGAAAAGGAGGTTCATGACTCTTTCATATTCAAACAATAACATCTAAACATGAATCGTCTCTCTGTGCTTTTACTACCAAACCCAATTACATGATACTGAATTAAACAGTCCTCAAAAGAAATTTAGTTAGCTTTCAATGAAGGTACTCTGTAACGGTACTATGTCAGCATTATCGTTATTTAAAATCATAGCATGCTAGCTGTTGTTGCAGTGTTATATCAAATTTACCAAAAGTTTTCCTGTTCATACAACAGAAAAATTGTATGGGAGCGATGCTTTTAAAAGCTACTATTGAAAATGCATGGGCTTTAATAAAGCATGTGTTGTTCTGGGTTTTTTTACACTAACAGGTCAGGAAGCAGGTGGACAGTTCTACTGTGACATTTTCAATTTGTAAGAAAACTTGATATAAACAGTTCATGATGTCTGGTCATTTAGTTTGGCAGGTGGCAAAAAGTGCATCTTGGCTAAATTTCTGGAAAAAAACCCAACCCAACAAAAAGATCCAGACTCATGTTGTCTATACTGCTGAGGGCCTGATCCCAAGGCCAATGAAGATAATGGGAGGCTTTTTGTTAATTTTGATAGAGAATAGATCAGCAAATCCACACAATGTCTCTATCTCAATGAGACTATCAGTTCTCATTCCACTTCCAAGTAAACCCCCTTAATGTAAAACTAATCTCCTCAAGGACCCTGCTTAGCTGTGTAGTGCTGAAGTTAGACCATTTACAAAAGTATTAAGTGTAAATGAATCTCCTATGAGATGTTATTACTTTCATGTCACAGTAAACAAAATTTTATGGTATTTCTAAAACCAGAATTAAGCAGAGTATGAACCTGTAATTGAAATGCACAGTGCAAGAAATAGATATGGTTAGGTAAGGTGAAAACTTACTCCAAACACAACTCATCAGATGTCTTAGAATCAGCTTCTCTGCCCACATCCAATAAGTCAGAGTTATTTAACAACCCATCCTGGACTAAGGTATGGATACCCTGTGTCCTTTATGAATAATAATTTTTAAAAAAGATAAATACTGCTGTGTGTGCTGGAACTTATAAGCCTATATGATATGTATGTCTCATGGTTCGTTTCAAGGTCCACTTGAAGTTTTCTTGGTAGCTGGAATATTTATAAGGTCTTTTCTCTCTCCCATGCTAAGTCTCGGGGGGCTAATATTGATGCAGGATTTCTCTCAGATAAAGCACTTAACAAGGATCTACTCCCAGCCTCGTGGCCTATTTTCATAAAAGTCACAAGAATTTAATTTTCTCTGGGATTTTTATGTCTCTGTCAACTTCATATAAGTTGGCTAAGTAGTTCAAATGTTATTTGGGGATAACAGAAAAGCATTCACATATACAGACTGAGAAATTTATAGTCAAATTTTTAAGGAAAAAAAAAAAAACCAACCCTGACTAAAAGTATTCCCCAAAGAACTTAAAATCTAATAGAGAAAAGTAATTTTATCATGAGTAAAATCTTTCTTAGTGTTAAAGTTAGAAGTCTTTTTTTTAGGATATTTTTGCATCAAATTTTGTCATCAGCTTCCACCACGCTAACGGCTTGCAGCGTGTAACATCATTCTTTGCTGCTTGGCTTAGCTTTAACATTAGGAAACTGCAAGCAAAGCTTTTGTTGTGTACACACCTCTGTGTGTCAGTCTGGTTGTTTAATCACTTCTCACCTCGCTGACTCCACAGATTCCACCAAATGTCAATAGGTGATAGATATCTCAAAGGCAGTACCCAAATTTGGTTTACATAACCCAGCTGCTATCTGGACATCCCCATTCCAATGTGTGGCAGCAGCTTTGGAAGCATACTTTTTTTTATTCCTTCATTGGTGACTTGTGCCTTTCAGGAGTCAGCTGAAATAGATCCCACTGGAGGACAAAGGCTTTTCCCTGTTTTTAAAACTTTTCAAAACTCCTCACAGTCTTGAGTCTGTGCATCCCCAGGTAACCCCCTGTGGCTTGTAAATCCCAGCCTACCCGCCATCCAGAAGAAAGCAGGCAAGAAACAAAATATCCATCTCAGTGATTTTAGTCCATCATGCTTAACTGCTCTGAAGATGTGAGTAAGCAGAAGGCATAAAAAAGAAATATGATAGTGGAGGAAAAAAACAAATAGCTATTTTTTTAACAGAACAGGTAGTTCAGCCTCCCCCTTCTTTGCTTCAAGCCTGGGATTGGTGGCTTTTGGTTTCTGAGTCCATGGTTTCTTTCTTTTCTTCTCATCTCATTGCTGTGTCCTACATCTTCTAAACCTGACAAATTGCCAGATCATATCAGATTAAACTTTTCATTGATTTCACACTCCAGCAAGGAAGCGTTTAGTGACCTTTATCAATCAGTCTTCCCTGGCTGAAAAACAGTTCTATTTATAGGGTTTGTGAGTATGTAGCCATTATAACTACCCAGATCAAACACACTTAGTGAAATGCCTTGCGTGGCCGGCACATACTCCCTGTATTATTTAGGTAGTAAGAGGCAGGAAAAAGTGCCCACACAGACCAGGGAGCAACCAAGTTCTGCCACAGCAAAGAAACCAAATTTAATCTGATGTGTTCCTAACAAACAAAGGCTTCTAAGTCCCATGGCACAGATACAAAGTTCAGCTCGATAGAAAGAATTGGCATGATGAAAATCAGCTGAAGGTGCTAAAGGCTATTTCAGGGGAAAGCAGGATGACACATCATTATGTTCACATCATTTTGGCCAGCCTGTGTACTATGAATGGCTGTGAAGAGTAACATTCTGTCATTCGCACTTCTAGCTTGAGGAAGTGACCTTGGCAACAGAGGCAGACCAAAAGTGGCCTTGATCAGTTTGTCACCATACCTAGACACAGGTGGCAAGGAAGACAGCAGCTGCTGTCACAACAGCTGGTGTTCACATAGGCATGTCCTCAGGCTCTTCAAGAAATAACAGCAAAAGTCATACCAGTATGACTGTGACCTCAAGACCTCAAACCAGAGAGCTGGCAGGGAGGAGGTGTGATGTCTGCAGTGACGGCACTCTCTAGGAGAATGAGGTAACAGTTCACCAAAGTTTTGTCTTCCTAAGTTAATAAGAAGCTAAACAGCAACATGAGGAAGGTGTGACCCCCACGTCCATTGGCACAAATTCCTAACCATCAGTCACAGCATCTGACCACATTAAAAAAAAAAGTCAGTGGAGAGGTATCAGCACTTATTCTGGCCTAAACAACTGAAATGGGTTAGATGTACCCTAAGAATGAACATTTCTTGCATTGACTATGAAGTGATCCCTGTGTGCCCAGCTCAGATAGACCTGCATTACAAACACTTGCAATCAGGCACAGTGCATCTGACATCTCACTGCAAGCATCTATAACAATCACAGATGCTACTTTCTGTATTTACAATAATCAGTAAACCTCCTTGGACAGTATCTGAGGTGCACATCAAAAGAAGGAACGAAGTTACAACTGGAGAAAGGTCTTGTATTGACAGCCCATGTTAATGTTCTAAGTTTGTAATTTTTCAGGACAACCATCTCTTTGCTGAAGCAATCTATCAGCTGAACTGCCGCCTTGTCACATAAACCTCAGAGGACATAACACAAGTACAGCAAGTGTTGCTACCATTAGGCTGCAGTAGAGAAAGACTATCCACATTTTCATGTGTGGAAACAAAAAACCTTCTAACCCAGGGTATTGATGGGTTTGTTTTCTGAAGAATCTTACTGCCAAACAAGTTTATGATAGCTAGAGGTAGATTCCATATGGCAGGTTTTCTTCTGTAACAGTATGGTGAGCTTCTTTTTGAAGGGTCTGAAGGTCGAACCTTACCTTTGCTTTATATAATCCTATTGTTCGATTCATTTCTTTGATTCTTCTATACAGTGTTCTACACAAAATATTTTCTGACATGGAGGATGTCTCTGGCACTTTATATTTGCAAGAAATCAACTTGGTGGTTCCTTGGCTGTCATCTTATGTAAGGGGGTCTGTTCACATGTGCCGACAACCTGAGACACTGGGAGTACAGGGGACTGTGAAATTGGCACTCTTCTGCAAGTTTCCTGATTTATGTAGAAAGAAAGAGGGAATTATTTCACCTCTAAATAGTGGTGTTTAAATAAACTAAGATAGATAAATCTAGAATGTACCTTTAAGAAGAACCATGAGAAAAAGAGAAGTCTGAAAGTACTTTGGAAAGCACTATAAATGTCAAATAATGACTATAGATATGGAAATAATGATTTTTTGGGGGTAATTCAAGCAATTAAATGCATTATTTACTTGAAAAGATGATTAAGATGTGACCTGAGCACTGTGCATAAGTACCTCAGAGTGAAGAGATTTCTGATGCTACACAACTCTGGCATTCAAAAATGGCAAGAGGAAATCCCAAGGCTGGAAGCTGAATGAGATGAAATGAGGCAAGAAGTCAGGCATACAGGGTTTTGTTTGAGGTTGGTTGGTTTTTGTAATTAACCTTTGAAAATGTTTGTTCAGGAAAGGGGTGAGCTCTTTATCATTCTGGATCTCTTTAAATCAGAATTGGATACCTGCCTATAAGAAACACCAGATTGTAACACAACTCGATGGACATTTTATTCAGAGATGTTCTGCAGTCTGTATTATACAGAAAATCTGGCTAAAATGTAGTAGTAAGAATGTGGATGAAAAAGCTGCACAGCACCCAAAACCTAGTCACTTTGAACCCTTTTGTGAATGAGATTGTACAACCTGTTTGCAGTTTGATTAACTGCAACAGTGGATCCCACCCTGGCCTGGCCTGGGAGGGATACCTACTAGTGCTTGATAAGGCTATTTCCAGTCCTGTGTTCCTATGAATAAATCATCTCATCAGGTTTCAAAAGTTAAATATCTATGAAAATGGAAACATTGTTTTCTCTTGGTTCAGTCAAAGACAGTTGATAGCAAACATCCTTGGACAAATTGAGGTGGTGTTGAAAAGCAAATGGGAATTTCCATCCATCCTTACCCCTGATCATCTCCTGCACCCCAAGGTCCAGTTAAATCTTTCAAAAAAGCTTTTTAATTTCACTCCATCTCTTCTGAATCTGGGGAACCCAAACCCTCATTAATCTTGCTGCAAGTGTTTTGTAATGCTGGAGAACTTCACATCACCTATTTTGACGCAGAGTTAGCTCTGTTAATGACCCTCTCTGTTAATTCATTTTTCCATTGATTCTCCCACTAACAGCAAGAAGCCATCTCACAGTGTAGCAGTTCACTCTCCCCAGGTCATTAAACAGGCTTCATTGTGGCATCATCTCAAATGGGCAGAAAGCAAGGGATGAAACAATTGCAATTCAGTAACCAAAAATTAGATAAAGTACCAATTCATACCCAACATCCAAAAGCTAGCATGTCCTGTTTATTTAAAACTGTGCTTGTACAATTCTATAAAAATGTACATTTGCCTTTTGTGCAGCAGAAGCTGACAGGTACTCAGGAAAGAAATGGTAAATAGTTACAGATGCAAGGCAGTCACCTCAAAAATTATCACATTGCATGTGGTCACCCTCGAACAGCAGTGTTAAGGATTTTGCTTTTTTTTTTTTTTTTCAGTACTGAAAATATGCACCTGGGTTCTGAGAGTGCATTTGAAGCCTTTCATCAGCATAATGGATAGCCATGGCTACAAAATAAACTTGCCAAAACATGTAAGAATTCCTTGTGCTGCTTTATACTCATTACAGGTAAAATGCCCAGAGTGAATATTGCTCAGTCTTAAACTGGTTTTTTTTTTCCCCCCCATAAGGGACCTGACTGCAGAGACCTTGAGCAGAGCCATGGGGCAGCACCGGAGCCCTCTGGATACCATGTTACAATATCCACTTTTGCCATGATCTTTTGGAGCAACTGAGACATCTTGTTCATCAAGTCTCCCTACCTGTTAGTGGGGAGAGCATTGCCTCTCTAAGAGAGGCGTTATGAAATCAACTTAATTGAGGTGCATGGAGTATGCGTATATCCAGATATGTTGAGCAGACATTATGCAGAAACTCTTAATTTAAGCAGTTGTGAGAATGAGCTGTTTTAAACTGCTTAAAATAATCAGTTGATCCTCTTTCTCTCAGCTGGGAATACCACCACAGTAACTTCTGCTTTGTGACTGCCAAAGTTCAGATCACAATAATACATAAACTATATGAAACATTGAAGAGGGCTTGTTTGGTAGCTCAGATGGAGACAATCCAGCTGGACTAGTGTTAGCCAAAGTTATCCAGGGAAACAGACTACACCAGTCCCAAGAGATCGCTTTCTGAGACAAAATGAAGATTCAAGAACATTCAGTTTCAAGATTCTAGTTGTCCTGGCACTCATTTTTATTTAAGTGTCCTTGACAATTTACATCAGCTGGCAATAAACTGTTAGGTTTTCCATGATGTGAATACGGGAGGTTAAACCAAACAGAACAGATATCACTGTATCACAGGCCAGGTTGAGTCAATGGTTTTGCATTGACATGTCCATGGGGTTTGAAGCTGACAGCAGGAGAAAGAACCTTAGAGGAAATTAGGAAATCAAGCAATATAGAGGGGATCATCTACTTGCTGAAGTAGAATTACCATTAATCTCATCGATGCTGGTTTGGCTTGCTTGAATTGTTTCTGGGGTAGTTGCTTGGTCTTGATAAGCAAATAATTAAAAAAAAAAAAAATAGCAGAAAAGCTACAGACTGGACAATTCCTTGAAATAGAAGGGTTTTTTAGCGTTTTGCAGTTTCAATTCTGGTTTATAAATTACTCCCTTAAAAATACCCACAGAACCTTTTCCCCCGCAAGCCTCTTCTCCCCAGTGTTTCTCTCATCATGGTGCTAAATTCTTCCCTCTGATCTGAGCACCTGACTCTACCTGACATTTAAGTGAGATGCACACCCACATCTGAAGGCGAGCTTTGGCTCTTTGAATCTAGATTTGTCTTTATTTTATTTACAGAGAACAGAGTGCAGGGACAACAAAATAACTCAAAGAAATTATGTATGGACTACTCTCATCTATTTTCCTCTAACAAAACTAATAACTTTTTCTTTGACACAAGTAAAACACAAAATAAAGTTTACTTACATAAAATAGTCCACATATACCTGATTTTTTGGGAGAAGTTTTTGTATTTTGGAAACCATCTTAATTTTGTTCTTTTAAACTTCCATTAACTGCTGTGTGCAGTGTGTTATGCAAAACATCTTTAAAGATAGCAGTTTAAATTGAGAGATCATCATGTGCCTTCTGGAGATTATATTTTATTGAATGCAAAGCCAGTCTTTTAAATTAACCATGCTATTTATAAGGTGCCTTACTGATAGATGTATAAATGTACCTGAGAGACTACTCTTAGTGTTGCTTTTTCACTTAAAACTGTTTTGTTGATGGAATCTAATTTTGGACTCACATGCAGGTAACCGTACTAATCCATTCTTACCGCAATAATCTCCCACTAAGCTCACTGGATATAGTGATTTAATAATAGCATAGTTTGAACACTTTACTTTATGCATTTATTTTTGAATGTGTGGATGCATTCTCATCTAATTTCCTTGACGGAGTTCCAACATTTTTTTCTTATCACATAAATATTTATAATAGATGCACTGAAATAGTCTCCAGAAAATACAAAGCCAGACACTAATAGAAAAATTTTACACAGATGAAGGAAAAAAAAAATGCTCTTTTATTTTAAGTGCAGAAGAATAACTTCTAATGTTTTATTCATAAGTAGAATTTCTGAGAACTTCTTGTTTAACCCTTCTCCTGTTCCTAGATAATATTAAATTGTAGAATTGGGGGCCAATACTGCAAACTGCTAAGCACAGCCTGCAGGAAGTTGAGAGCTCTGAGCTCTGGGACTTAGTGGGAATAAGTTTTAGAAACCGAGCGTTCATTTCTTCCCTTGGATACTCCAAAAGCCCTTTGAAATCAGGCAGGCAGGCAGACTCTAGACATTAATACTGCATGAACCTTTTTCCTTCAAATGATATTTTGCAAAACATGAATCACGAGACCAAAGACTGATGAGAGGACTACTTGGTGAAGACTGTTATGAGCTACTAATTACACAATGCTCTTAATACTTGTGAACCTCAGTGTTATGGAGGGGAAGGATAGAAAGGAGTACAACACGGTTAAATGATCAGCCCCTTCTTTTAAAGTTTATAATTCAGAAACCCTTCCCTCTCCATGAAGGAAAAGCTACACAAAGACCACAGCATCCTACTTCTCTCAGCTCAGTCCATGTCTCAGAGACAGAGGAGACAGCATCTGTTTGTAAGCGCAGGAATACGCATGTCACCTTGCAACTAAGCTATAGAGAATCAACAAAATTCCTGCTTCATTCCTCACCTGCAGTCTAGGACTAACCAATTTCCTACATCTCCTTTATTATAAAGCAAGACCAGTGGTCCAGAGGCCATCTCCTACAGTCTGACATTGAACTTGGCTATTGCCAGGAGAAAAAGCACAGTGCAAGTTGCAGGGGAGGTACATGACTGTCGCAGCACTCTCCAAACTAGCCAGATGCAACAAGGTCTTTTATCATCACATACCAACACAGTCTTCATGCCAGTCCCTCTGCTGCCTTCTCCTAGCCTCTCCTCATCCAGGGCACATGTTCTCTCTCTCTTCCTTGGCTGATCCCTCTTCATTGGCTGCCCAACGTCTTAACAGAACCAGCCACACCTGTACCTTATCTACATCA
>JAVJGJ010000037.1:13724417-13734545 GCA_035590215.1 Microhierax caerulescens
CTGCACCTTATCTACATCAGCCAACCCACCGCCCCTGAAGCCAACCCACAGCTGTATATTATCAATGCTAATTAACCTGCCTTCATTCCACTACACATGACTTTTAGGTAACTGTGAAGACAGCTGTGGGCACCCCTGTCGGAATCTATTACTTTCCACCTGGCTTGTCCACCTATCACCTGTATTTTCCTGGGTTCATTTTTAACAGTTCTGCTCCTGCTGCCGTGATTGATGGTGAGGGCAGCTATAGCCGAGTGCCTTTGATTCTGAAAGAGGCAACCAGACACATTGTATGAAAGAATATATTTTTTTAATAGCCATTGGATTTTTTTTTCTCTCTCCAACTCTGCAAGAGCTAAAGCTCTCAGTGATCCACAAAATATCCACCCCTTTGCTGCTGGTTTGCTCACTTGCATATGTTGCTGACACAACTGTCCAGACTGTCTTATTGCTAGCAATGTTGTACTTGTACATTTTTAAAGTATGCTGCTCTTTGTGCTCATTTCAAGATTTTATATATGTAAGACGCATATACCTCTGACAGATCTAGTTATAATCTTTTATACGTAATCTTAACTTCATATAAAGTATAAGTATCAGTGCATACAATATGAATCCAATTTATATACAAATTGTATATGAATATATACAACATATAAGTGTGTATATTTGCAAATACACACACAAATCTACATATAGTTATATTTAGAGCATTGGCTTCTTACAGTGTGGGTAAGTTTCCTATTTGCTGTAACTACTGAATTCTCAAAGCCAAAACTTCTTCCTCAAATAGGCACAACAGCCAACACAACAGATCACAAGAATTTTTGTACGAGGTCAAGGAAGTCATTGAACAATGCAGTGTTATATCTGAGGAGGCTGTTTCTATCAAGGAAGTTGTATGCTAAAGTGGAAATGCCAACGAAGGAGCCTGCAGAGAACAGAAGGCAGCAAATTATAGAGCCCCAGCCCATATATCAATGCTGTATCTCCTCCTGGGTAGCTTAGCCCAGTCACTGGATGCATAAAACCAAAAAATGGAGGATTTAATTCTAGCTTAGGATCTGGATATCAAGAAGAAGCTCAACAGACAACACATCACAGGTCTATAATCAAAGCCAGCTTTGCAAACAGGCTAAATCCCTATTGCAGTCTAGCCATGTTGGCTTCAAAACATATCCCTTTCCTGTGACGTGGTTGTATATGCTGGGCAAAAAACGACAGCAAAGTAAACCCAGTCAATTAATCTCTACCCTGAGCTTGGCTGCCTCTACAGCTTCCTCCGGGACCTGCATCTCCTCCTTCCCTACTCCAATGAGTCAGCAGAATTCCTTAAGGGGGTGGGGGTCTTCCCTCTAATGATATAGTGAGTCTACAGAATGTGCTGACCTCTTGTTCAGCAAAAATTAGGGAAAAAAACCCCACCACACTTCAAGAGGACAAGCAACATTTAAAAATAGAGGGTTTATCCTCAGCAACTCAGTTATCTGCAGTGCTGACGCTGATTTTTTACAAGTCAACAAACACGAATCCTCATATTTATAAACCCTTCTGCTTACAAAATCCTTTTCCATTGGATCTGTCCCCGGCGCACGTTGCTGGGGGGAGGAGGTGCTGTCATACTGCTTTGTAGCTTCTAAAGGTCAATGGGCTTGCAGCTCCTTTTTGAGGCTCAGCGTACTGATGTCTTTTGGGGAAGTCATGCCTGAATCACTGCCTTCATTTCCCTGGGGATGAGGGCTAAATGGAGGGAATCCAGAACTGCATGGAGAGCACTACACGGGAAAATAGCTGAACACAGAGTGGTCATTGTTTCTGGTGTTCAGCAAAATTTGACAAGCCTCATTTCAGCTACTACTGAAAATGGAAGGGCTTGTAGGGGGACTGCGGCTTCAGTGCTTTATAGGAGTACAAGAAGTCTCTGATTAAAGCATGGAGAAAACCTATGTTTAAAGATGGTTTTGATGTACAGGGCTGAATCAAAAGCAGCCTCTGCCACATTATGAGGACAATTACCTTACTCTGTTTCTTTAGCTTCTAATACTTATTGTTTCACTTATCAACTCTGCTTTTGGAGATACTAAAAGATGCCTCTATCCCATTTTATACAAGTCTTTCATGTAGTCTACACAGAAAGGGATGAATGCTAGATTTTGGCCTGACTCTGGGGTTTGACTATTAAAAAATTAATTTGAGGATTGGGATGATTTTGACATATAGAAGACAAATCGCTGCACTGAGGAGTTCATAGTGTAGGGCCAGCACAGAATTGTTTTGGTGCAGTCCTAAGAAGGAGATGAGACAGCCTTTTTCCCCCAGAAGGAAAACAGGAGACTCTAAATCTATTGGGGAAAAGGGCTGATCTCTGCCTGTTGATTACCTTGTCAGTCACCATGGAGCTCCTCATATCCAGTTAAAATTGTTCTACATAAAAAAAAAAAATAATTATAAACCCTTTGCATCACTTCTAGTTTTCTCTGAAAGCTTCTAAGTTGGAGTCCTGAGACTATAAACTAAACTTAAATTGCAGCTTTCCCAATGGAACTTCCACAGTTTATTTCCACTGGCTGCATGCCTGTGATATCCAAGCTCTTCTACTCAGGTGCTAAATCACTGACAGCTCAGATTTTACTGCAGATCCTGAAGATGTCTTTTCATTTGCTAGCTCTTGGCTTTCAATGTTGTTGCATTCAATTTCTTTTTTGTGCAGGCACCATTATCCCCATCTGTTACCTACCTCCCCTCTCTTGACAGTGCCCTTAATATGACAGGCATTGTTCAAACATGCATGAATACCTTTAGAGCTTCGTCAAGGAAAACGACAAACAGTAATAAAAACAGATTTTGGAGAATAAGCAGTCTTTTCACCCGTTTTAAAGTTGCTACCTCCCATGCTTAGAGGTTTGATATAGAGCTCTTCAGCAGTGGGCAGAAACAGAAAGCCTGAAAAACATATTCTTTTGTCTGGATACACCACCAGGATGGAGGTTTCTTTCCTGCAGGACCCCAAAATCCCAAATCCATACCAAAGGCAGAGTTCTGCCAACACTGTGGTGTTGCCATCATTGAAGTCAGCATCATCAGCCACATGTTGTAGATATGAAGGGAAACCTTCCGTTCAAATGCTAAGCTTGGTAAGAGCCTACAGACACAGACTATAAGTTCCAAAATGGCTCTGAGTTGGGATAGCAAGTTCACATCTTAAGAAAAGTTTGTTAGGTTCAGAGCTGACATACAGAGGAAGAGAGGATCTAATCCCTTACCCTAAGGCACAACCCACGCTCCGGGGATGTACATTTACCTTCTTTCCTGTTGGGTGGGGGACTCTGCATCTGTGTACCTCTGGCAATGAGTTTCTGGAAGGAGTATGGCAATTAGCTGACAGTGGAATTACGCATGTGTGTATTTAACATTCTTAATACCCCAGCCTCCTTATCTTCCTCCCGGGCAGGGATTTCAGGCAGGGCTCTGCAATCCCAGCAAATTGGCACCGTGTCCCTGGCCTGCCTTGTGCTTTTGCGAGTCTCATTACCGTTTGGAAACAGCTTGCCCTCAATTTGCTCTGCTCCAGTGCAATCAGCGCAGCCAGATGGAAACGGCTTTGAAATTTACCTTTTCAAATCTCAGCTTCATATTTCTCCTTTGATGTTTCTTGTCAGGTTTTCCAGTTGGCCTTGCCTCTCTCTGCTTGCCACAGCTCCCTCTCTCCAGGCTGTGCTTTCCCTAGGCTTATGAGTCTCTGAGCATCCTGACTTGCAAAGGCATTTCTGTCACAGGGTGGCTGTCACTGGAGCACTAATTACACTGCTGCCAACAACAACACGTGTCATGCTCAATGGCTGTGTCAGAGCTGGACAGCCACTGAAAATAACACACAGAAATGTCTGAGAAAGAAGCTTTGGAGGCTGCAGGAAGTTACAGTTGTTTGAATACTCAAGCAAGGCTGAGGAATACCCAACAAACATGTCCACAGAGCAACAGCTGGGAGAGTGTGGACTTCAAGTCTACGAATTCTGGCATGGTTCAGGTAGATCTGGAAGTCACATGGAGTCTCCAGGTGTAGCCAGACTTGACAACTTATCCTGATTTAGAAGTTTTGCTTTCTTTGGTATGTATTGGATAGGGGAACAGTCCTCAAAGGAGCAGTTCTTTTTGCTATTTCTGCATTAAATTGGACCCATGCTCAGAAGTTTCCACATAGACACCACTACTGCAATGTTTGTAGCATATCAGTGCAAGAAGTATATGAATGGTACTCCAACTTGTTTCTAACACATCAGGCATGGCCCTGATACCCTCTCTCATACACAGTTGCTGGGTACAGCATATTGTATAAAGTATATAAGACTGTTTCCTACAATAAATACACACACATATAAAAACCTTATATATTACATAATATATTTGTTAGTGGGAGTGTTTCTACAACCTGGCATGTGATTCTTGCTTTACTCCATCTTTTTCCTGCACAGTCAGCTGCCCCAGTTCATGTTTAAAAGGAAGCTCTCCAGAACCAGAGAAGGCAAGCAAGATGTCTCCAGAATATTATCTTAATCAAGCCCACCAAACGTTCTGGGACAACTAAATGAACATTAAGAAATTATTAACCTTACTGTGGCAAATCAGTATTACATATATTGAAAGCTGCTGCAGAATGGTTTGCATAGCCTAGCAAATATGTTAATATACAAGCAGATGAAGTAAAACTAATTAAATCCTTAAAAAACAAAACCCCCTGAATCTTAATCAATAAAAGTGGCTTAACTGGCTTCCACAAAAGCTCGAAACAAAAAGCTTCCAAAATTTTCTGTTCATCCACCTACACACACCTAATATCACCAAGCAGAATGTGAGAACCTGATAGAACAGGCTCTCGTGATGCTGAACTCACCAGAATACAGTGCTGAAAGCCCAAACATGAGCAAATTCCTATTTATCAAAGTCTAGCTTCCCTCTCTTGCATGGTCTTGGTGGCAGATTTTGTTCCCTTCCTTTGATATGTCATTCTGTGCTACAACCTCTGCAGCAAAGAGTAAATTTGGAACAGAAAACTGAATGTCAAAATGAAGGGAAAAAGGGAAGTGATTTTACCCCTTCCTCCCTGCTCAGACTCTCCTCCTTGTGCCGAGTGCAATCTATGGTATTTGAATTTGGGACTGAACATGTGGGCTGGAAATTGGAATATCCTAAATTGCTTTATATGGTTCCAGTTCTTTATTATTGTTTAGATCCAACTGGATTTCCACTGAGGCTGCAGCAGTAGTGCCAGCACAGTTGCCAAATCCTTCCAACTTCTTTTCTTTGTTTCTGTGCCTCCCTGTGAAGGCCCTGGTGAAAAACGTGTGCTATTATTTGATGAAAGTCCTTTCTGGAAAACATAAAGCTCTCCACCAACTTCACTAGGGTTTAGGCATGAAGAGCACTGCAGCTGGTATGTATTGAAGAGACCCAGCTGAAGTTTCTGAAACTTCATGACATGAAATACTAATTGAACTGCGTGCAAAGTAGGGCTGAATCTGCTTCTAATATTTCTCGACTCCCTTCACTTCCGATGGTTCCTTGAGTGAAACCTTAGGGGTGCTAAGCAAAAAACTTCTCCTGGTGAATATGATAGAGAGCTTTATGTTCTCCAGGGCTTCTTTTCCACCAAAGAAATTACTTGGATTGCAGCTTCTTGCCTTTGCAGCATAAAAAAAAGAAAGGTTTTAACTTTCCCAGGTTTGATTCACCTCTTATCAACCTTGGCAGAAATCATACGAAACCACAAAAACAGTTTAAAAAGTTGTTGTGGGAGAGGAATTGCTTCCTAAACTTTAAATGGAAAGGGCTAGAAAGGACAAGAAGGAAAAACTGTGACCTTTTCTAGTTCTGATTTCTGTTACATACTGTAGACTGAAGTGATATAACACATACAGAAAGAAATCTCCACTCTGTATAATCCTGTTCCAGGTAACCAGCATGGAAGTACTTCATACTGCCACTTAGCATATAGGAATGCTTGACAGCGTTAAAATAATTGCTGAGTTTGATCATGCTGGCTCCTTTCAGATCCCCTAAAGTAATCTTTGCTCAAACACACTTGAGGCAAAGAGATTATACAGTAAGCTTTCTCCTTTTAACATCTAACACAGTAAATAACATAGTCCACTCTAATTAGCTTTTGTAAACATGCATCCAGCAGGCAAGTAAGCAATAGAAATAACCAGTGAGCAATGTAGCAATCCACTGCTTCAGGCACAACATTTTGAAGTATTTGCTTAAATGATGGCATTACAGTAATCCTGCACAGTATAAACTGCCATCGCCCCTTTCCTCGATACTCTAACCGAGTGACAGATCTTCCAGGTGACTCACTGGCAGCAAGATGCACACTCATGCACCAAGTCTGCTTTTGGATAGAGAGACTCAGAGCGTGGAATTTCCAGCATGACATTCTCAAGCTGTGAAAATATTTCCAAGCAAATATTTGGACTTCTTTGTTGATGATCAGCCCAATGATTCTCAGGCAGAAACATGCTTCCTCTGTCCTATTTTTTTCCCCCTAGGAATCTCAGCCCTATCTATACATCTAGCTCAGAAGTACTGTTCTATCAATCCTATTATTTTTAGCTTTGCCAGTGAGGTAGGTAGTCATCAGGCTAGGTCTTCAAACAGACATAACTACCTTGCCTAAGTCTTTGAATATTTGTTCTTGAGACGAAAAAATGCAGGTAACTCCACAGTAATGAACATGTAGATTTTCCACAGTGCAAATTTTCTGGAATTTTTTTAGACTAATGATCAATGAGATATCAAGTTTTCCAGTTACAAACTATCTCCAAGAAAAGTAATACCCTTCTGTTTGGTCTCCTTGTTTTGCAGCACGTAGTACCCTCCAAGGCAGAACTGCTGCCCAAAGCACCTTGCTGGAGGAGAATGGCCAAAAGGACTGCAGTTTGTCCCTGGTTCAATGACACTGGAAATACTCCCTATAACTAAAACTGTAAGAACCCATCCCAAGAAAACTGAATTGAAGAAAGAAAGATAGGGAGGCAAAATCCAGGAGGTCAGTAAAAAAAGAAGTCTATATAAGAAGAAAGCACATTTAGTTTGTGTCATTTTAAAGAAAAATAGTCTAACTGCTGTTTTGGTCCTTCTTGGAGCCCTCCCCTTTTTATGGTAAGGAATAAGAAAAAAAAAAAAAAAATCTCAGCTGGCTCATTACTAAACCTAACCTTGTTTCAGAAAAGGGATCTTTTAGCCTGGTTTGCTAAAAACTGGAAATATTGTCTTTTCTTAATTTTCAGAGATGTTAATAATTTAGTGAAGTTCTTATTCCAGTTTCTAAGGTAACCACACTTCCAGTTCCCTTGTTGTATTCCAGCTTGTCAGATCTCATGAGGTAGGATTCCATGGCACATGCTCTCTTAACTGGGCCTTAGCTACCCCTGCAACTCTTAGTAGGTCTGACTCAAAGCAAGTAGCTGCTCTTCCACTTTTGTCCAAGCTCTCTAGCTATCCTGAAGTTCTGAACTATTTATACAGAACAAAATCATTTATAGGCAATGTTGTCTCAAAACAACAGCCACCCAGCACACCCACTCAGTGGTCATCCATCTTCCAACACAGTTACTGATTCAGGCTTTATGTACTTTTAGGCCTCTGAAGCATTTGTCCTTGTTAGTAGTCATAGTGAGTCTTTAGAAGACATCTCTGTCCCCAGTCAGGACTATTATTTTTATAAATGGTTGAAGCTTCCTTTGGTTTGCCTTTAGGCCTTAGCAGTCTGTGTAGTAGCTCCCTTGGAGAGTGAGCTTCAAACATCTTCCACTTGAAGTTGTTGAAAACAGTATTAACTACCTCCCTACATCTTTTTTTTGTCTTGAAGGAAGCATCTCATGTCTTATTTATCTGGGAACACAGCTACTGACAAAATCTTGAAGTTAGTTAGGAAGCATTTCTAACATTTATAAAGTTAATGCAATCTTCTTTAAATACTCCATAGCTCGAAAGCATCTGTCACAAGTCTTTTTTGGCTTCCTTCATCCTTTTAACATCAACAGAGTCTGCCACACCCCCGAAGCCATCTGTGTATCTTGTGTAAAACTTCTACAAGGGCTTTTGTTTCTCTTGACCACCTACATCCCACAAATGGAAAGCATTGCTTTTATTTTTCTCTCTCAAGCCCCCACAGTATCACCCCCACCCTTAGGGGAAGAAAGTCATCAAGCCCATTCAGTCACAGCCTGCAAAGAAGGGGTGTGTTCCCAGCAGCCCCATGCCGTGGAAATAGTGGAGGGTGAGTAGCGGAAGGGCATTGGTGCCAGAGAAATGAAAGAAGTGTGTGAATAGACTGCTCCAGCAAGTAGGAAAAGTGGGGTCATGCCACTGTCCAGGACTAGAGTCACAACTCTTATCGGGATGCCACTCCATATTCTTAACATGGTATTTTAACACTAAACTGAAGTAACCCTGAAAAGCAAAACTGTAGTCTCCTCAAGCCTGTTTACTTTCTCTCTGCTAGAGGTATGGGCAAAAGAGTGATTAATTTGTTTTTGCTGAATCTCAGATTCATGCCACTGCTTTTTTTTTTTTTAATTCAGAAAATAATTCTAATTTGTACTGTCACTCAGAATTTGAACCAGAGCTTTCTCTGAGATTTTTAAAGGTTGCAAATCTGATTTCCTTATAAACTTTTATGGATTAGTTCTGTATTTCCAGGATTTGCTCAGCAGCAAATCTGTAGTTCTAAAATGCATGGAAAAAAACCTGTCCTTGGAAGGGCCCCATACTACTTTGCAGACTCATGAAATTTAGTGCCAGTGAGAACCAGAAGGATGTTTGGCCTCATGGCTCAAAGCCTACTGAAGTCAGCCAGGCTTTTCCCACTAATCTCAATAGCTCTTTTCATTGCAATTTTAGAAAAGGTTCAGGTAAATAACAAAAAAAAACCACCAAACCAAAAACCCACAACCCAGATTTGTTAGCCAGCTTTGTATTTGTCAACTTGCCCTCCCTGGAGCTTGGCAGATGCTCAGCAAAGAAGCAGCCACTAGAGAGCATGAGGAGACCACTAACCTCTCTGTTTGATGTAGGTTAGGACTGGAACCAGGTACCCTGAGGTAGAAGGCTGGTGCTTTAAAGCATCTTTACAACTGAACCCTATACAAGACAAAAAGCCAACACAAATACAAAGCTTCAAAGGCAAAATGAAAGAACATTGACCTTCAAGCTCAGTGTATTAAATGAAAGACAGCATGAAACAGTCTCATCTCTACTGGGCTTTTAATATGAAAATTACATATAACTGTCTGCATTATACATGTATTTGGACTCAATGGAAAGTCTTCAGTATGGAGTACATATAAATTTTTATGTGTCATTGGTAAACTTCTTAACGTCACTGCTTTAAGGTTATTTCTTCTGTGTAAAGCACCCTACAGGACTGTAAAAAGAAGAATATAAATGGAAGAAGATAGACATGTTTAGTTTATTTGGAGGACAAAAGCAAAGCTAAATAACGAGTAAGCTATATAAATTATTTAAATCGTTCTATAGAAGTTCACAATAGGAAAAGGAGAAATGGGAGACCTTTGTAATGGCATAAAAAGCTCTATAGTTTTTACCTTTATCTCTTTGATCCTCTATAAATCAATATTGGGAAGCTATCTGAAGTGAGTTGAGGTTTGTAACTTACTTCTTACTGGGGCAGTGATTCCCACTATGAAACATGAGAACTTTAAAGTTTGGTGCATTATTCAAGGATGGAACAGAGTAGGAAGAAAAGAAAGAAATTTCCTTCACACTGTGAGAATAGCTGTCTTCTCCAGTGATGAGGATACAGACTGTGTGATGCTGATATGCTGAGGTTTTCTATGGTCTAAAATCTTAACTGTTTATTAGAGGAAAAAATAGCTTCAGAAATGGGTCTGTACTGATCTTAGCACCAGGGAACACCCACCAGCAGGCACCAGAATGGCTCAATGTCTGTCTCTTCAGAGCTGCTGTCTCTATTGTGTCACTATTTCATGGCATTGTTCCAACAAACAGCATCAACTGGAAAAATGAAAAAGTAGGAAGGACGCATGAAACAAACAAAACAATCCAAATCCCCTGCTGTAGAGTCTCCGGGGGGGGGGGGGGGGGGGG
>JAVJGJ010000037.1:13756562-13773732 GCA_035590215.1 Microhierax caerulescens
GGAGGGAGGTGACCCTCCCCCTCTGCTCTGCCATGGTGGGGCCACGTCTGGAGTGCTGTGCCCAGTTCTGGGCTCCCCAGTTCAAGAGGGACAGGGAACTACTGGAGAGGGTCCAGTGGAGGGCTACGATGATTACTGGGGGACTGAAGCATCTCCCTGATGAGGAAAGGCTGAGAGAGCTGGGCCTGTGTAGCCTGGAGAAGACTAAGAGGGGGTCTTATCAATGTGTACAAGTATCTTAAGGGTGAGTGTCAAGAGGATGGGGCAAGGCTCTTTTCAGTGGTGCCCAATGACAGGACAAGGGGCAACAGACACAAACTGCAACACAGAAAATTCCTTCTGAATATGAGGAAGAACCTTATCTTGAGGGTGATCGAGCACTGGAACAGGCTGCCCAAAGAGGCTGTGGGGTCTCCTGTGGAGATATTCAAAACCTGCCTGGACATGACTGTGCAACCTGCTCTAAGTGAACTTGCTTTAGCAGTGGGGTTGGACTAGATGATCTCCAGAGGGACCTTCCAAACCTGACCATTCTGTGATTCTGTGATTTATAAAGATGCAAGAGCCAAAACCCTCAAGACAGTAAACTTACATAAGTACCACAGGGCACCTATAAAGGAAGAAGCAGTGGGACAGACTGGGTGACTAGGTGACTAAAGTCAACTTTAGCTTTTGTTATTTCTCCCACTAATGCTTGCTTATAAGTCTTTATTAATGTAATATCTCTCTTATCTGCTGCCATCAAGTTCTCTACACTGCCCTTCAAGAGCAAGAGAACATGTTATCAGGACCTTAAAAATTGTCTTTTATCAGCAAGAGCAACACTACCTCAGGAACTACTGATAAATGCTGTCTCTACCTAGTCCTTCTCTGTCAGACACCTCCTGATCTGCCTACTTGGCAGTCCTTGGTAGTCTAATTCCTGAGGAAGATGAAACACTAGATTTGAAATAAAATGTGTCTCTTTGTATATCATTAGAATGGAAACAAATTCCATGCCAAGAATATGAGGTGTCTTTCCCTGGCAGGGTGAGCCAAGAGCCTTGACCTGAATGAGCATGTCTGAAAATTCTCTTATTTCATAAAGCTGAGCTACAGTGAGACATTTTCAGCCTTTTCCAAAGAGAGATTCCTACTTACAGGCTTTGAAAGAAATCAATATGGTCCAGCCTTTTTAAAGTGTAGCTGGAAAATCAGGAAAGACCTGTTTGATGTGAGTTCTGACCTGCAGCTGATGAAGTAGAGGCATAGATGGTGCTCTACCCCCACACTGACTTTTTATCAAATCCAGCTGTGTAGGTACCACATAACAGCTAATTTCAGGGTAGTCCATGAAGCTGAGAAAGTGGTTCATCTGATCAGCACAGAAGTCTACTAGAGGATTAAATGAATCCTTCCCTAAACCCCACTATTGACTAGATAGATCTTCATTAAAAATGGATTTTAAGTTGTTTTTCTAAGGTGCAAAAGACTGTGAACACCACTCTGGAAGTCACACGTTTGCTCCCAATTCCCCATTGACCTGTTACCAAATGAGGCAAATACTCAAACACAAGCTAGGTACAATTCAGGTGTATTGAGAGCAGTTGATCAAAGGAGGGAGCAAAATGTACAGTATTTAGGGGGGAAAACTCGCTGAAGGACATAATCATAGTCATGCTGGGTGCTGGGCTTACTGTGCTGTGGGCTTCTTGGAGCATCAGGGTTCTCATGGAGATCATGTCCCATAGCAGTT
This sequence comes from Microhierax caerulescens, assembly GCA_035590215.1. Taxonomy (NCBI): domain Eukaryota; kingdom Metazoa; phylum Chordata; class Aves; order Falconiformes; family Falconidae; genus Microhierax; species Microhierax caerulescens. The sequence goes on from JAVJGJ010000037.1 coordinate 13,758,298, forward strand.
CCCCAGGCTATGCAGCGAGACAGACTCTACAGCAGCCCTGGGCCTCCACTCCCCCTATATAATTTGGGCCACCAGGCTGGTTCCTTCTGGAAGCTTCCAGGCACCAGGCTAGTTCGTTTTGGAAGCTTCTTGACCACCAGATGGGTTCATCTGGAAGTTTCCAGGAGCTATGTTGGTTTCCTTCTAGAAGCTTTTGTTTTGTCAGGCCAAGCTTTTCTCAGGCAGCTGTGCTTTCCTACCCCAACTGGGAACAGCAAATCCCTCAGGGTCTGAGGCACTATTACCTCACAGGGACATTAAACCCCCTCTTCTTTTCTTTGCTGTTTCAGCCTGAGCTTTGCCTAGTGTCTTGCACTCACCTCAGCTTTTACCTCAGCTGGTGTGGCAACAGACAGATGAAATTACAGAAATGTGTGAAAAGCTGAGTACAGAGATCCTGATGAGTGTAAGTCAGTGCTCAGATGTGAATGCAACAGGCATGAGGGAGGAAGAAGAAAACACAGAAGAGAGTATTTCTAGTCAGAAGACTGTGCTTTAAGAGGGGAGAGACCATTACTTCCCTTCTCCATGTGCTCAGCACTGCTTCTGCATTACATATTAAATTTTGGATTAAAAACCCCCAACAAACCCACAAAGAAACTTTGAGAACAGTCACGGATCTACCTTTCTGTCTCCTTCTAACTATTCTCTCAGGGTAATCAGAATTTCTTGAATTTATCTTCCTAAACCCTACCTATGCCATCAGTAAATACTCTGAATCTTTTCTTAGTTCTGCAACAGAACTCTGAACATCTGCAAGACCAGACTAGATGACTCTAAGGCTATATCAGTCCTACTAGCACTGCCTTTTGATTTAATATCACATTTTTTTAAGTAATATTACATCTTCCACACCAGACATACTAAATTTATAAAAAAAACCCACCAGTATTTCAGGAAAACACTCCAACCACTCTTCTGTCTCCATAGGAAGACATCTCAGTCTGGAACATTATTTTAGAAAGGTCATATCTTCTGAGTCACCTAGTAGCTAAGGCACCCGTTTCATGTCTCATAATGTTATTTATTAACTTTACTGTTAGAAGTGTTTTAACATAGTTTTGGAGGTAATGTTATTGACAATATTCTATTTTTTCACTTAAAATTATTTTCAGGACCAGGTCTTTGGCACTAACATATAAGATTCTTACTGAGGAAAATACTAGATGAAAATACGATTTGTTTTGACATATTCCAGCAATCACCAAAGTTTTTGTAAGAGCATGATGTGGTGGTCTGACCTTGGCTGGATGTCAGGTGTCCACCAAGCCACTCTATCACTTCCCTTCTCAGAAGGACAAGGGGGGAGAAAATAAGATGAAAGAACCCTTTGTGGGTCAAGATAGAATAAAGGCAGTTTAATAAAGCAAAAGCAAGGGTCATGCACAGAAGAAAAGGAAAATAAAAGATCCTGTTCTCTACTTCCCATCAGCAGGTGATGTCTGGACACTTTCCAGGTAGGAGTGCTTCACTATCTGTAGTGGTTGCTCCAGAAGACAAACATCATAAATAACAAATGCCCCTGCGTCCCCCTCCTTTCTCTTAGCTTTATTGCTGAGTAGACACCATATGGTATGGAACACACCTTTGCTCAGTTTGGCTCAGCTGTCCTGGCTATGTCCCTTCCAAAGATCTTGCCCATTCCCACCCTAGTAAATGAGGGGCAGAAACGTCGGAGAGACAGCCTTGAAGCTGTGTGAGCACTGCTCATAAGTAGCCAACACAGTGGTGTGTTATCAACTCCTTTCTAGCTACAAATACAAAACACAGCACTATGAAGGCTGCTATGGGGAAAATTAACTCTGTCTCAGCCAGACCCAAAACCATATGGAAATACAGCAGTTGTAGAAAGAGAAACAATCACTCACAAAATAAGGTATATTGTCAGGTTGTCCAGCAGGGACCCAGTATGGACCAATGCACATGAAAAACTTCAAGGGGAAAATCGTATGCTGACAGAAAGTCCTATTCTCCATAGGATATGAATTCTGCTAGTGCAATGTTTCTGCACTACATTGACTATATTTATAATATATCACATAATATGACTATATTTAGTCATAGTATGGATTGGGTTGGAAGAGACCCTTAAATATCATCTAATCCAACCTCCCTGCCATGGGCAAAGTTTCGGTATAAATTAGCGCAAGCAACACAAATTCCAAAGTTAAATATTTATTTCAGTGTAAAGCCTCACTCCCCAGATCAGCCAAAAAGACCCCGGTTTCATTAAATCTGTTGCATATACTTGCTGCTTGCTGTGTTCTTGTTACTCAGTTTGTTGCTTCTTAATACTAAGTAAAAACTTGAACTATTCAGATTCTTTTTTTAATGCATCAGTTTATTTTTATATACTCAAAACCAAACTAAATTGCATTTTTCCACTTCTGTTTAGAGCCTTAATGATTTTAATTATTTCCTGCTGTCTTACCTGGAACACCTAACACCTGGATTTACCTTATGTTTTATTTATCATTAGATTACTCGATAGATGCTACTTGTACTAGTTATATTTCTATGTAAGATCAATCCGAAGATTTGAGACTTCTGTGCTTCTAAGTTTGGGGTATTTTAAAATGTGTTCATAATACTTACATGTGCCTCTCAAGTAGCTTGTTTTTTTTTTTAAAAAAAACCCAACAGGTAAATATACTCATTGTTTTAAAATAATACCCAAATTATACGCTTATCTGCAGTCCTTTTACATTTCAATGAAAATGGTTTTTTTCGGTCTGTTCAAGTCTATTCTATCTTTGACTTCAACAAAATTTTACAGGTTAAAAAAAAAGCAGAATATGTCTTTGTAGATCAAAGATGATGAAAAAAATCCATGAGATTACATCTATGAAATGAAGAGACAGCATATGTGAATGACCATTTATGTATTTGAGAGTCTGTCCAGTGGTAAGCTCCATTTGTACCCCACCCAGCTAGTCCAAAACACTAAAATGCATTGATTGATTCTCCTGACAGGTCTGCTTTTTGCTGCTGAAAAGCACTAACAGAATACAGCCCTGCCGTGTTGTTGCACTGGGGAGTTCTTTTTAGGGGATATGAAGTGAAAGATTTTTGCACTTTCTTCCCACGTATCTTAAATCAGTTTTTTTGAGGTTGTGGGTAGAAAGGAAGGGCTGAATTCTGAAGTCTTGTTTTATATCTTTCCCTGGGAAACATAGTATCAGACTGAAAATAAACAAAGATTTAAGATTGCAGGATTTGATGCAGAACTATATATTATACATTCTCAATTGGCAGATAACGAGGAAAAGGAAAGGAAAAGAATGAGTTTGCCAACCCTTGTTGGTTTTTTGCTATAGTTACATTTGGTGGGAGACGTTTTTGTAATTTGATAAAAATCCCAACTGTCATTAAAAAATAAAACAATTCTAACCTTCCTGATGATGGGAAAATCTTGAGAATATGATCCAAATAATTATCTCAAGACTCAATAGCTTGAAAGCAAATGTAAAGAATGGAAATTTATTGTATCTTTGAAAATTCTTTGGATTATGACTATCTGATAGTCTCATTCAGGGTTAGCAAATCTTGGACTGGCAAAGGCTATACTCTTTGAATTCCGCAGCTACAAGTATAAACCTCCTGAAGAAACTAGGCTTAAAGTGACTCACTACTGGTCGCATGAGACATAAATAGTAAATGAAAATTTAAAATGTCTGTGCTTTTCATGAGACACTGATAGAATTATTTCCCTGTCCTTCCCTGTTAACCAACAGTGGAAATAAACTGGAAAGAAACTACTGTTTTCTACTGCAAAGTAAGGTATGTAGCCACTATATGTAGATCATCTACCAAACTGACATCACGGGCATTTTTAAAAATAAATTTATGATAGACTGAAGCATATCTTTCACCATTTTTAGCCTGTGGTGTTAGTGGAAAACATTTCTACATCACTTCCCCCAATGAAGATGCTAAAATCAATAAATTTCAGTTTGAAATCTGTCTACTGGATGCTTTGTATATTTTCCAGTAAATAGGATTTTCACACTCAGGAACAAACCAGTGGACTTCTAGCAACAGAGATGATTGAATGGTTTGAGTTTTCTGGAAGAGAGTTTTTCTGGGGAAACCTATTTCAAAAGCTATATAAATCAATTCAACCTAATTTTAGCATTAGTATGAACCATGGAGCAAGTTCCTTGGACTATTTCACTCCACTAAGCTGCTGAAGCTTCACAAAAATAGAAACCAGTCATAGGTGCTATACCGAGCATTGCCCTGACATAAGGAAGTCTGTGGGGGGCATGCAATTACCTACCTGACACTACTCAACGGTGTGGCCACATATGGTTGTCAGTTCTAACCATCTCCTGTTCCCCTCTCTTGAATAAGTACAATTTTAGAAAGAAACTTTCATTTACTAGGAGCTAGTCTAAATTCAGAATCAGCCAGTCATTTTACGCTGCTGTTTCAAGGAACTAAATGGCCTGAGATAAACTGGCAAAGGGAGTACTCAGCACTTCTTTCTTCTCCCAGCCCAATGATAACTAGACTAGGCAACAAGAGGAGGAATTAACCAAAATCATGATGGATATTTGTAGATGAAAGGAAATCAAAGGGATGAGGTTACAGATAGTGCTTCATATTTGCTCCCTGTAATGATGAGTAGGACTCAACTAATTCCTTTATAAAAAAAAAAGAACTGTACCTCTCAGTAGTTCTGTTATGAACTGTCTTTCATTATTAGGTGAAAAACCAAAGTCAAGTGAAATCCATTGCAATTAAATTTCCACTGTGTATTCAACCTTTTGATAGAGCTAACAGCCAGTTGCATTTATGGACAGCTTATGTGACTGTGACTGGTGGATTAGCTGTTCTGGAAGAGCAGAGGCTTCAGAGGTGACTGCACAGTGTTCTCTGCTTCCCACACTTACCTGCTTGTCATGGTATCCATATTGTCTGCTACCTAATATAATGGAGAGTTTATTTTCTTGTTTTCATGACACTGTTTTAACCACATGCCCTATACAGAGAACTTTCTGTCTCTGAACTGAATTCACCAAAGAAACACTTATTTCAGTGATCAGTCTTATTCTCCAAAGAGACTGTGTGTCTCTTTCTCTGACTACTCAAATCATTAGCTACCATAGCCATATTCAAACTATTACCTCTCTCTTACTTCATCTGTCTTCAAAATTGGACTTATCAAACAAGCCCCAGAACCTGAAGATAGTAATTCAGACCCACTTAAAGGCATGTTCTTATAGATGTGTGGCAGGACAGCTGCAAAAAACCTGTGTTCTGTTTGTCCACAACCAGAACAGATGGACACGAACCCTATGGTTTCTAGTTTGCTAAGCATAAGAGTTTGCTCATTGTAGACCTCACAGGCTGCAGTCACCTGTGTCGTAGTGACACAGCTTCAGGATGTAAATATAGTAACAATTTTCAAGGCTTAATTTGCCAGACAGATCAAATTATTGGTGATTAAGTTCATTTTCATAACTTCTGTTTTTGATTAATTAGTAGTAAGATACAGTTGCTTGGCAGTAATTACCAGACCATCTGTACTTTACTGAATATCTTTCATTGATCTAGTTGGAAGACTAATATTGTCTGCACAGTCAGATTCCAATAGGTATCCAATAGGTATCCAATAGCTCACTTCCAATGCTATCCGAACTGATGATATATTTTATAATGGCAACAATAATTATTTCAAACAAGATGGGGAACCAAGACATGGCCAAACTTTTTTTAAGCAATATTGTTAACTTTTATTTCCTGTACACTGCGTGCCTTCATTAATAGTTATCTGCAGACCTACTTGAAGGTTTACAGAGATTTCTAGAACCTTGCTCTCACATTACAATTTTTCACTCTGAAATTTGTGGAAAATTTTGGAGCACTGGTGGGAGGAACAATCACCTAAAAAAAATTATACTTTCAATCCAAGACTCATCATTTCAATGATCTTTTGCTCTTGTCAAAGTCTAACCACTCTTCTATTGTGCCTTTGTTTTTTTAAAAAAGAAAGGATGTCAATTTGTTTTTAAAAATAAATATTTTTAATTGGTTAGGCCTAGGCTTATGAAACTCACAGATCCAAGCCAGAAGAGACATTGATCAATGTGTGTTTTGTGTACCTACCTTTTAGCTATCATACCCAACCACCCTTCCTTGTGGTTTATGGTTTTTGACAATTTTGATATTCAGGTTTTGAATGGTTGTTGGAGAGCAAAAGATAAAATAGTTTCTATCTTTATCATAGAATCATAGAGTCATTTATGCTGGAAAAGAATTTAAGATCATCAAGCCCAACTATTAACCTACGTCTGCCAAGTCCACCACTAAACCATGTCCCTAAACACCTCATCTATGTGTTTTTTAAATATCTCCAGGGATGGTGACTCAACCACCTCCCTGGGCAGCCTGTTGCAATGCTTGACCACCCTTTCAGTGAAGAAATTTTTCCTAATAACCAATCTAAACCTCCAAACCTCCCTGGAGAAACTTAAGGCCATTTCCTCTTGTCCTGTCACTAGTCATCAGTGAGAAGAGACCTACCCTCACCTGTCTACAGCCTCCTTTCAGGTAGTTCTAGGGAGCAGTAAGATCCTTCCTGAGTCTCCTCCTCTCCAAGATGAAACAGCACCAGCTCCCTCAGCTGCTCTTCATAGCACTTGTGCTCCAAACCTTTCGCCAGCTTCATTGCCCTTCTCTGGACATGCTCCAGCACCTCTACATCCTTCTTGAAATGAAGGGCCCAAAACTAAACACAGCATTTGAGGTGCAGCCTCACCAGTGCCAAGTATAGGGGGACAATCACCTCCCTTGTCCTGCTGGCCACACTTTCTGATACAAGCCAAGATGCTATTGGCCTTCTTGGCCACCTGGGCACACTGATGGCTCATGTTCTGCTGAAGGATTGAGGCTACAAGCTTGTGTGGTGGTTTACTACAGTTTACTTTGTATAAACTTTTTCTGTTACACTAGAAACCTTGTTATAGAAAAAAAAGAAATGCATCTTATATGCAGAACTGATAAATCATTATTGGCTTAATTAAAATCTTAACAATCTAATAAAAATAGAGCAAACACCTGTTACTGGTGCAGTGACATTGACAAATTAATTAATCCAGGAAAGTCTTCATATAATAACATTTAAATTTAAATTTAAATTATATGAAGACATAATTTAAATGTTATTATATGAAGACTTTCCTGGATTAATTAATTTGTTCTGTCACTGTCAATGTCACTGCACCAATGACATTTTTATATACATTGACACATTTATATACAGTGACACCAGTGACAAATTATATACATTTTCCTAACACCCCTTTTCTGTATAGCTTTGCTCAAATTTTCATTTTTTTTTTCTGGGTCCTAAATACAATGGCAGCCGTTTTTCTTGAAAAAAAAAAAGAAAAGTAGGGTGGGTTGCACTAAATCCTCAGCACCAAAAGCTCTTTGTCAGAGGACTGCAATGCAGATGCTGGGAATTTATTATCCTCAACACTGGGTTCAATTAGAGCAAGTTTTTATACTTTTAACATGCTCTGCACCCTATCTTTCTTTATTGGTCTACAGTTCCACATTATGTCTGAATTTACTTTATATTGCATATTTTAAGTATATTGGATAGTTGATCCTTATTAATTTTATTATCGCTAAAACTTTCCTTACTCAGCTTCTGAAATTGCATTCATTTTAACAGTCTGTAACTGAACATTGCTGAGTTTTTTGTAACTGTAGAGCCTCTGGTGTAATCCATTGCTTATATTTTCAAAGCCTGTGCTATCTCTTCACACTTGCACTCTGTACCACTTCATTATTCTACCATCATATTTAGTTCTTTCTAAAGAGATTAAGTATTTGTTAACACTACCTGTCATTTGCAGATAATATGTCCAAATTAATTTAGCAATAGGCTTTACACTGCACAGTTATGCAAAGCAAAGCAAACCAAGTTAGGTAATAGTTACCTGCTCACCAGATAATTCCTGTAATCTAAACCAAAGCTCAAGGCATGGTCTAGACAAGCCCAGACAGCAAGTCTGACAAACCCCAGTACAGAGGCCTTGCAGCGTTAGTCTGAAGCCTTTAATTTTTTTTTATTAGCAGCAATGGCAACACTGGAGGTACTGGGTTACACAATATGAAGATTCCTCATAAATTAATTGGACTAGTGGCACCTCAGCAAAGATCTGAGTGCTGTTTCAGTATGGAAGGAGAGGCAGCCTACAGTGCAGATGACTACACCGCCAGTTTGCTGAAACCATGTCTGCCTCTTGGTATGACTCTTTGAACATGAATTGCCATGTGCAGGAGAACAGCAGCTCTGACCACTCCTGCTTGCACTGTATAATGTCTATTGCTCCTCTCACCCTTTTAGAAAAGACCCTATTCATTTTTCTGTCTATTGACAGGCATGTAAGGCCAGCACAGGAGGAGATATATAAAGTATTGGGAAAAGAGAGACCTATGTCTTCACACAGTTTGTATTCAACATGAGCTGATCTCTCTGTTTGGGGTATGTAACAGCTTTACTTCAAGAGGATTTAGGTTCCTAATTGTGTTACTGGCTCTATCTGAGTCTACCTATTTCACCTATATGCTGTCTAAACTTAACAGGTGAGTCTGCAGGCATGTCCAAGGTAGTTCTCTTGGGCATGGCTCCAGGGAATGCTCAGGTGGGTAGGATTTGGAGAAATATTCTCTTGCTGTATGTATTTACAGGCTTATGGGTTTACTCCCTGCATGAACAGAAACAACAATTTAAAAACTGTCACGAGCCTGGCCCTTAAAGTTAATGAAGACAGCTTCTGGGCTGTGAAGTTCTGCCAATGAAACAGGAACATAATATTTAACAGTATCGTGTTGCTGTGATGCTGTGACAGCAACAGAAATCAAATAAAAAGATAACAAAATTTTCTATTTCCAGCTAGTACTGTTCGACATGGCCTGAATGGTTTATTGTGTAAAAAAATGTGGCCTTGGAAGGGTTAGGGAGAACTTTGCTGTTGACAGGATTCTCATCATGCTGGCTAAGGATATATGAGGGTGAAAATTACTGTTTAATTTGAATCAAAGAACCAAATTTCTTTCCTATTATTAAAAAAATAGAGCCATGCTCAGTTTAAGAACAGAAGAGAGACTTTATAGTCTCTTTTGCCTGTAATTGCAGCCAGTAACAGTTACAATTAAAGTGATGTATTTTTTAATATAACACCTCCCCCCCAACCCCCAAAGGCTACCTCTTATTCACTGACTTTTAAAAACCGTTCAAAAATTGCTAAAAATGTGAAGGAGTTGAAGTATATTTTCTCATTAAAAATTTCTTCTATAATAATTTCTTGTCTCTTCTCCCAGATGACAGGTGATGGGACAAGAGGAAATGGCCTCAAGTTGTGCAGGGCAGGTTTAGATTGGATATTAGGAAGAATTTCTTCACTGAAAAGGTTATCAAGCACTGGAACTGGCTGCCCAGGGAGGTGGTGGAAGCACCATCACTGGAAGTGTTAAAAACATGCATAGATGTGGTGCTTAGAGGCATGGTTTAGTGGTGGACTTGGCAGTCCTGGATTAGCGGTTGGACTTGACAGTCTTAAAGGTCTTTTCCAACCTAAGTGGTTCTCCAATTCTATCATTCTATCAGCTTCAGTGAGCTCTGTTTATCACTCATGCTCAGGAGTTTCTGATTCTGAACATGAAAGCCACAAAAAACAATTTATCCCTTTCTTCCTCATGTCATTCATATTATAAAAGGGCAATTATGGACATCATTATTACTTGGACTAAATATATATCTGTACCTTATAAATCTACTTTACATCTGAGGACTTTGCAATATACCGTAATTGAATTCACATTTTCTGGCATCTGTTAATAACTTTTCCTGTTCTTAGTATTACAGTGAAGTAAAATGCTCGTAAATGGATGCAGAATACATCAAAACGACAGTCTCCTCTGCCTCCTGTGATACAGATATTTCAGGCAGTCTACATGTTTCAGCAATTTAGGGCTCAGTAGCTGTGGCTGCTGTAACACAATCCAAGTGTATTTTGTTTTTCCAAGACTAGTGTTTCACTCCCCAGGAGGTCACTGTGAGTCTGTGAGAGAATACACCTGGTTTTCCAGGGTTTCCAGAGGGAACAAGTTTAATTTGGGAAGTAAGACAAGTTCAGTGAAAGGTTGATTGATGAGGACTTCCAAGGTCAGGCTTGCCTAGGAGACACTGGTAACTTTGTCTACATGACACAAATGTCCATTCAAGTGTCCAAAGGGACAGAAAGACAAAGCAAAAGACATGTAATTCTCACAGCTTTTATACCACCATTTTCACATACAATAGCTGCAGGACAAAAACTGGTGTGTCTGAATTTCCATTTCCCCAGCTGGGGTACCTACAACACTGCACCAATTGGTGAAGTATCACAGCTGGAGTTTTTTTCAGAATAAAAAAAAAGGTAACTGAAAGTGATTTCACTAATAACCACAGGGGATTCATGGGCTGCAACACAGTTAATAGCAACTATAAACTCAATTTTTAGTGTTTTGATACAAGTTCCATGGTGAACTGGGAAAAAAATTCCAGTCAGAAAAGTTTCACAGAAGATTTCAGATGTGAAGAGGAAGGAAATGTGGAGGTAGTTGCCAGTTCTTAAGACAGCATCCATAATAACCTTCTTTATTTATTGTCCTTAACTCCTTCCCAGCATCTTGTTTTATCTACCTGTCATCTTTCATTTTATTTGAAGATTAAGCCCCTTAAAAAAAAACCAACAAAAACCCCAACCATCCTTATTTTACTCTATCACACCACCACAACTCGTAGTTGGCACCTTTCCTCTTCTCAAAAACTTTGTCTAGAAATACGAAGCAGCAGGCAATTAATAGTTATGTAATTTCTCCTGGTTTGTTTTAATTTTTCCATTGCACCTATTCACAGTAATGGTGACAGTTGAAAATTCCTCCTCTTTACCACTTCTGAATATATTTCTTGTATGAGCTTCAAATTTCAATTCCTGTAAATAGCTTGGTGATCATACTTTCCTGTCAGCTCCCCTCCCTCCTCCTGACTGCGGCCAATGCTGGGCTTAATGACTTCATTTCCCAACATTTTCCATATCAAGACTTTTACAGATAAAAATAAAACAATAACAAAATGAACAAAAGGCTACAGGACTCTTTCACACTGATGCGTGCTTCAGAAGAAGAAAGAATCCACACAAAAAAGTTGTTTATGCCTTATATGTTGGTCTAAACCATGGATGTTAGGTACACAACTATGTCACTTTATCTATATATTAATACCTCTTCACTCCCTACGATCTGTAAGGTGTAAAAGCAGTTGTGAAGAGAAGTTGCATCTGTTTCCTACTTCCACCTGATTACTTCTACCTGATTTATTTGACAAATAAATCTCTGTGTCTGCATTTATCTTCATCTGTATTGCATGCTATTAGATACTCCTCTTGGTCTCTGCATCTATATGGCACATGCATTCAGCAATGTCCTTGTACTTTTGGATTTGAGATGTTTCATTCAAAACAAAGCAAAATTGAGCAGAAGTCATGGTATTGCATAAATTTTGAAGTCATCTCCTAGGTAGGTCCAAAGCCCTGCAAATCATCACCTTAACCAAGAAGGAGTCAGATTGAAGGGAGCATTTGTTAGTAATGGCAATGGCTGTAAAATATAATTTAATCCCCTGCATTAAGTCCTGGTAAAATCATATTTATTATACTGATCTACAAAGGTTACATGGGTTCCATTGGGCATCAGGACAAAATTGGATTTGATATTACAGCTAACAGTATCTCCCAGAAGGCAAATGTTGTGACAACGAACTGTGAAAGGGCAAACTCTAAATGCTGATAGAAAAGGTTAACAGCATGCTGAAGAATGTAATACAAAAGGAACACCCTATACTCTACAAATTTGACATAGAAAGTATGTAAGGGACAATTCCAGAGACAATGAATACCAAGAGAAAAAAGGAAGCTCACATCATTAAGCAGAAAAATGAGCATATTTTCTGAGGCTAAAGAAGCCTTCTTAAAAAACATATGGGAATCTTGTGTAAATAACACAATATAAGACAGATCTTGTCCAAATAAGACAGACGCCAGGTCTGGTGTAAATCAGAAATAAGGAAAGCCAAGGGAAGCTTGGAAAAGTGGCAAAGTAAATTATAATAATAACACTGAGTTGTTATACGTAACAGAAAAAAAAGAGAAAAAAGAAGGAAACACATAAAGGAACACAGGATCCAAGAAACTACTGACAAGAGAAAGGTTATAACTGTGATTAAAGAAAAAGCAAAGGAATTTAATGTTCTTTTTAACCAATCTTTATAGCAGATAAAGGACAGAGAAATTTTTACATAAAAGTCCTTTTTGTATCTTTCTTCTGTAACTTTGAAGTCCCCAAAGGGAAAACTTAGAAAGAACTCACAAGGTCTGAAGTGCAGTAGTAAATAAGTTGTCATAGCTGTGTTCCATCTGGGATCAGAGTGAAATAAAGTGTGAAAAAGGTGACATACCTACTTGCTACTTCTGCAAAAGAACTGTTCTCCCATGTAGGAGAGGCAGGAAAGGTTCAGACCTTTCCCTGGAATTTCTCCTTTTATCCTGATGGCTTTTTACTACATCCTACTGGGGCTTTAAGCAATCCCCTCTGCCTCTAGAAATCTAGGGTATTCAGAGTTCCTCTTAATCTCCCACCTTTCACATTCCTATCTTGTCCATCTTGTCCATCCAGTGTTTTCGTTAGGCTTCAAATCATTCCTTTCTAACATGCTTCTTCATTTCAACATCTCAGCAAGAAACCTGTGGTTCCTTCCTGTTCTTTTGTGAGAAATCTGCATTGGCTAATTAGATTTTGTAAACTCTCAATGATGGGGACTATATCGCCTTTTAGGAATGCCTCCTAGTAAAAGGAAGGAGAGGAGGAAGGGTGATATAGGTAGGTGAGAAGCACTATGAATATTAAAAAAACCTACAGGTGCTGAGGATGCAGTTGCTTTCACATACATTTTCACATTTTAGATAGGTGAGAATCATTTTCCAGCTTCAGTCATACACCAGCTGGGCATCCAACTTTATTGTCAGCAAACAGAGATGGGTTATTTCTAAGGACAGCTCGCCACATCCAAAAAGAAGTAGCTGGTAAAGGTGTTTTGGTGAGCAAGGTTGATTTTACTTGTGTTGTGGTGACAACACATAGTGCAGAGGCTCATGGGAATACAGTGTAAAGTCAATAGAGTTTTTTTATGTTGATTTCTATTGAAGCAATTAAAAAAATAACATAACTGGTTTGAGGTTTAACTAAAATTAGAATGACTCCAAAGGGAAAGCAAAGCTGTTTGGGTTTGGGGAAGATTTATTTTCTGAGTCTGAACCATTTATTTAACCCTAATTTAAAACAAACAAGAAAAAAGTATATGCTTTTTTTCATGCTTTTTCCTTCATTTCATAGATATCAGGGATCAAATTCAAAGCTGAGAAGTACGCTTGCGGGAAACAAATGAAGTGACAGCAGAGTGGGAGGAATAAGAGTTGTTATCCAAAATGTTCCTGACACCATCACACCCCTTCAAGTGTTTGTTAAATAATGTATTAATAGTACATACAGCCTGGGAAAACGTCATTCTGAACAGATGCTGTAGCAAAGGCAAATGTTGCAATCACTGTGGTAACACAACAGGCTGGGCTCTAACCACTGGCCTGGCAACAAAACCTGTTCAGTCCCAATTGCTCTTAGAAATAATTTAGTATTATTTTCTGTCTGTGGCTCCAGTATCTTTACGGTTCCAAGTGCAGCTTTATGAGAAGCACAAATTTGGCAAGTGTTGCTGATGCTATATGCATCAGTTGTCAGTGCACTCTCTTGCATTCTTGCTTTTGCTCTGGCAGGCTGTCATGTTGTATTTCAAAATGGCCAAAAACTTAAACACCCCAAATCCTTGATGACCTTAATATCTGGTCTCAGGCAAATACCAGTAATGATCTGCATTTAGCTCATGTGTCTGTCTCCATAAAAACTGTTGGTCTAGACATTGTATGTGAAATAATAAACCTGACTCTGAAAAGCCATCAGTCTGAGGTATGAAACTTCCCTACTTACTAGAAAAGGGCATCACGCTTCACTATGTATTAAAGACTTGTTAGAAGTTTAGACAAGAACAAAGATTGTTATTAACCCTCTGGCAACACAGATAAAACTTTTGTGCCAGACCCACGGATATTAGCATCTTCAAGTGTGATGAGAAGAATGGCCAGTCCACCTTTTGCTTGGATCAGAGACGTGGTACATAGGAAGTGTGGATGATCCCAACAGATGGATCAGAACTGTAGAAAAGGTATGCCCTAAATGTTTGGACTGGTTTTGTGCAGGTGATCTTAGAGATAAGTTGTTGGTGACAGCTGAAGTTTCCAGCAGCAAAGAAGAGAGCCTGTCAGAATCAGCCAAGGCCTACAGGGTGAGAGAAAGGGTTGGAGGTTACCTCTAGGCAGGTTGATGTATTTTTTCTTCTTTTAACTTCTATAAAGCTTTGCAGATGCATTTGCTTTGGGTTTAGTAAACATATCCTTCTTTCACCTTTATCTGGCTTGAATTAAGTATGATTTTCAGAGTCACAGTAGCTGCCTACGATTAGGGCACTTCATATCTCCAGGTATGGTGCTCAGGGACCAGGAGGTATCCAGCTCCTGCATCTGCCACTGCTGCATATCCAGAGGGTACATACTTAAACTGCACAAACTATTTTGGGAAATGGAAATTCACTGGCCTTGGGGAGTTTCTTCCAGTGAACACTGACAACCAGAAAACTATTCAGACACTCAGCAAGATAGTGGGAAGCACACCTCAACCACTGTTTTTGAGGGAGGCTGTTTTGTCAATTAATTTATAGTTTTAGATCTCCACAGCAAAAAGAGGCCCATGAAGCTTATGTAGGTAAAAATGGGCCTGCTTTTTAAAAAGATGTAGCCAGTCTAAACAGAAGGTTTGCTTCATGGATGTCAATGTAAGATCTCGTAGATTGCTTCAGCAAATCTTTATTAGAACTTTCTAGTCTGTCCGTGGGGGGTCAGCCCTGGCAAAAAGCCCAACTCCCAGCCAGCTGCTCAATCATTTCCCTCCTCAGCAGGACAGGGGAAGAAATAGAGTGGAAAAGCTCATGTGGTCATGGTGAGGAGAGGAAGATCACTTGCTAGGTATCATCACTGGCAAAAGAGACTCACCTGGGGGAAAAGTAGTTTAACCTAATGTCAATTGAAAATAGACCTCAATGGTGAGAAACAAAGATAAAATCTAAATCCTACCACCCTCTTTTAAACCTGTTCCCAGCTGCCCCCTCAGCTCCCAGCCCCTCTCCCCCCACACGCTTGGGGGGGTGTGGGCTGGGGGTCAGCCCGTGTCCGC
>JAVJGJ010000037.1:13774009-13809643 GCA_035590215.1 Microhierax caerulescens
CTGCTGCTGCTCCCCCCTCGGCTGCCTCCTCCTCTGCCTGGGCCGCCTGTGGCCCTTGTGCAAACCTGGTTCCCCCTTCCCCGGTGCCCCCGGCTTGGCTGAGGGGCTCAAATGGGCCCTGTGGGGGTCGCTGGGACCTGGTCCAGGGACCAGCACACAGGGACACCTCATACTTCGGTGTATATCTGTACCTTTCCACTCACTGATCATTATAGTGTTGTTAATCCTGTTTTAATCAGGAAGTACCAGGAGATTCAAAGTCATTATAATCTACAAAAACTGTAACTACCTATGACAGCTAAAGACTGGATCTTTTTACCCACACCAGCATATCAGTAAAAGCCCTACTAAAGATCTTGAAAAACGTTTCACTTTTAGTATTTTTGTTACTGTGACATATGACGTGATTGATTGTGACAGCTCCTCAACCACATGGGAGTGATACAGGCCTCCTTGCTAGTGTTGCCAGTGAAACACTGGCATCACCTGGGGGCTGATCCCTCCCCATCTCACATCTACCCCAGCTCCCTGCTTCCTCCCTGCCAGTCCTTCTCTGTCCAGGTAGCTCCCAGCATGGTACCTCCACTTGAACCAACGCTTCTACATCAGCTCTGATTTTACAACCTCATCTTGAAAGCAGACCTCAAACCAGACCTCTTTTCCCCTTGGGTATCAAACAGTGAAGCTCCCATGTTGGCTGGATGTTTAACTAGTGCTAGGGATGGTACAGTGGAGGAGGTACTCAGAAATTGTATTTAATTACTTTTTTTTTTAACGGATGAAATGCCTATGTCCATAAGAGCATCATCATTTCTTCCTATTCCTTCCCTTGTGTAACAGACAAACAGCTTAAGGCAGAAAACGATTTCAGATCCGCTTGACAATAATAGAGATTTTATCTCCATAGAAAGAATAAGATGTCAGTAGATAGATTGGAGAGCAAAATATGATTTAATAGCTTAAATCAAAGCTTAGAGATTCAGTGAAAACATCCTTGTAGAAAGACTGCAATAGGAAAAACAAGTAGTTATGAAGACCATCAAATCAAAGGTTCCAGATATCAAATTTAGGTGATTTCTTTGGAAAGAGCTTAGCATGAAGTTGAATACACCTCCACACATAAACAAACACCCCCACAGTCTTACGTAAGCTTGGTTTAGATCCAAAACCGAAGAGAGGAGAATCTTAAAATGGCACACTCAGGTTTTGTTATCATTTTTACTTAATTTTCTTCACATCTGTGCTCCTTCCTTGTATGTGAGGCCTTCCTTTTTATTACTTGATGTGCAATTTTTCTGTCTGAGATCATTCACAGAGACAACAAAAAAGAAGAAACTTTTTTGATCCTGACTTCACAGAAAAAGTCAGTAATGTATTGAGGAAGAGAGTTAAATGTTACATGAACAAAAGGGAGAAAGCTGGCTGGTGGTTATGCTCTGCCCAGTGACTGTTGTCTCTCAACTCTGTTCCTTGAACATTGTTCAAGAAGCAATTCAGCCATGCACTGGAATTAGTTCTGCTTTCTGCTAACCTTTTTGACAAAATAATACACTGTGGAGGAGCACATGTTGCTAAGGGGTATTTAGAATTAACAGTAAGGTTTAGGTCATTTTCCCCCAGCAAAGTACAATGTAATGTATTCTACAATCACTTGTCAGAGCTGTCAGTCACCTTGTCACTTTTGATTGCCTCTCTAGGAGTCCCAGAGTGGCTTGACATGGCTCCAGTCAAGGAAGTCCAGTGACAACCATGTCAATGGCTTCACTAGGAACCTGGCATGCCAGCCACTATGTGATGCATATTCTTTATGATCTCAGAATAAAAGACACAAACATAAAACCATTTTTAAAAGAGCCTGTGTACCTCAGAAAATGCAAGAAGTCATTAGCTTTTAAAGCATGGTCATTGTAAAAACATTGGGTTTTTCCCAAAAATATTTAGTCACTTTAATGGTGGCTGCCACTACTTGAAATATTTTATGTTCCGTCTACTTGGTATTCAAGCTGAGAAAGAGTGGAAACAAGGCTGTTAAGACAGTGCAGCATGCGACTTTTGCTCTCAAAATATTGTTGCAATACACTGAATACTTCTCTGCATCCTTCTCTGTAATCACAGTCTTCCAGTTGTGGAAAGTCTGTATCCCAATGCATTGATTCTCAAATGCACTTCAGATAATAAGATTTTATAGTGTGTGTGTGTGTGCATTACCAATCACTAACACCAACTCATATATGTATCATCTCACTTTTAACTTTCTTGGCAGCTAAGGAGGTTTCTGGAAAAGCTGTCCTTTCACTCCATGAAGGCAGTTTGATGTTGGCATCAAGGAGAGCCTTTCTGATTCGGAGGAGACTTGCCTTTGTCCTACTGTAAATTTAATATTTTAAGTGCCTTCTCATATCTGTCATCAGCTGCTCATAGTTACTTATGAGGGGTAACTGCAGTTTAATGGGGTGCATATTTTACCATCTCCACATCTGTTTTCTAATGGTATTTGCAATAGTGGGGGCTGGAGCGAATTAAATGACCATTCACAGCCTTGTTACAAAATTCTTTTGCATGCTACATTTTTTTCTGAGATAACAGTCTCTTCTTGAGGTCCTCCACAGCATACCTCTGAAGCATCTTCAGCCTTTCTCTGTGTATCTTTCCTTTGTGCTGCACTTTTTCTATTGTCGCTTCTGTTACTGTTGGAATTATGGGCACCAAGATATAACAACATCTTGACATCAGATATTGTACAGAGTTGTTGTTAATTAGTATCTTTTGTGATAGTGTTTCTACATCCAGGTATAGCCTGACATAGATTTTCTGTGATGCTTACAGTTTTCTTTAACAGTTTCTTAATAATTTCAACTGCTAATTCAGTGCTGACTTTTGAGTGGCTGAAGGAAGGTAGTGATGTGCAGTGAGTGAATTCTTATTGCTGGGTAAATTGTACAAGCTGCCCGTCAGTAAACTGCAGTTTGCTGCCTGAAACAAAACGGGCTGGGATAGCAGGCCTGGTGGAAAAGTCCCAGTGCTCTGTCTGTAATGGGAGTTCTGACACTGCCAGACAAATTGCTTACTTTGCAGAAACCAGAGCAACAGCTTCCAGTACTGAAGCACTGTAATTACTGAAAGAAGTAATTAATCAAAATATTTGTTTCTGCTTTGTTCTGTGGTCTGCAGGGTGCACAGTCCCTGGATATTATCTCTTCCTTCTGCTTTCCCTGCTTTTTACAGCTTTTATGAAAGCTAGAGACAATCATGAAGGTTACTGGAGGAGCTGGAGTTTGCACAGAAGTAAAATGTGTCTTTGTCCTCCTCATAGCTTTGGGGAAAACCTTATGTATCTCCAGCTCTCTTGTGTCAGCCTATAGTTTTTGCACTTCAGCAACATGAACAGGTGATGGTTTGTAGCCAAGATGTGACTTTTTGGGAAATATTCCTTTTTGGGGTATAGTTGATTTACATATGAATGTTTTAGTTGAACTTCTCCCTGACTGCACACATCCCTTTTCATGTGGGTGGTGACTTTTTCCTGCTAGTAAGAGACAGACCCGATAGAAAAGCCATGTGACATGGCCCCCTAGGCTTTGCCTTACTGCATCACCATGCAGTGCTGCTTGCCCATTTACACAGAAGCAGTTACAGTTGGTGTTGCTGCTTTCCAGGTCTTTGCTACACACTGAATTGTGTGAAAGCAACAATATCCACATTTCCTCCTTGTCCAAGTGTTATCTAAAAAACTCAGACTGCGTAGGCAGCTCAAAAAGAACGTGTTGATATAAAGGTTTGGATTATTTTTTTTTAATTGTTAGGTATGACTCTGCTTCATTGCCTCTTTGTTGTCCAGTGTCAGATTATAGCTCTTGGGAGGTGAGTGAGGGTCCTGAATATCATGCTACAGTAATAGAAAACAATTTTGTTCTGATGTATTTTTGGCTTTGCTACCCTGCTATTCCTAGCAGAGGGACAAGACAGTGGGTGTGGTCTGCCACATCTTGCCTCTACTGTTTTCAATTCCAAACACCAGTGTTGTCATCTGCCACTCTGAAAAAATCTTCTTGCAGGCCACACAAATGCTCTTTACTACAGGTATGATTCCATATCACCTGCTCAGTTACATATGTCTACCAATAATATCAAAGATGTGTTGAGGCAATTGCCCTCCTATTGAAATAGCTTCCAATGACTAGCTCTTGGCAATGTCTGTTTCTGGTCCCAAGCACTCCGGTTTGGCCTTGAGTGATTCTTTTTTGATGTAAGACTTTGGCAGTGGTCTCATTTTGGTTCTTTAAATCTATGCAAGTGCGCAGCTTCCTTGTCCTTCAGTAGATATACTTCTGGTTATTTAGCCTGTAAAGTCATTAATGATGATGCTAAAAGGACTTACTTTCTTTTGTTAATTTATTTTTGACCATTATTCCAAGTAGATACTGCACCAAGTGAAGTGTAACCTACAGGACCCCTGGAAAACAGGGAGAACTTTCCTGGCAGCGTTAAAAGCTCTGTTGCAAAGTTTCATAATGCATTGTTTGAGCTCAGTATTTTTCCTTTTTCTGTCACTTTTTTATTTCTGCCTGAACAGCCTGTCTCAGATTTAGCACTGGTAAGCTGATGCATCCACAAGTTTTAGTTGAAACTGGCTGAATATTAACAGAGTCAGCAGAAATGTTAGCCTTCATCCTTTCTTTGGCTTTCTGCTTTGAATGTGCATTACCAAAGTAACTTTGTGATTGCTCATGATATAATATTAATGTAACTTTTCTTGATTACCATATTGCTTTTTTCTCTGATGTAGAGCTGAGGTACTCTTTGTACTGAGCTCACAACTGATGTCTCTGAAACTAAACTGTTTCTGATGCCTGTGTTTGCATCTCCTCCTGCTCTAAACTTGCACAAAGCAGGATGGCTGGTTTTGTTATTTTTACATGCATAAATATAATTCATATTCAGGTAAAATTATTTCCTAAAAATGACTGTATAGTTTCTTCATATAAAATCCTTTTTAGTCAGGCTTTAGCATTAAAAAATTGTAAGATATTATTTATGACTGGCATATGTAGGGTATTATCTGCACTATTCCCTAAATCTTTTTTTGCATTCTGGAGCTCCTATGGGTTTCTGCTGCTGCTATGAATTAGCCTAATCTCAGGTTTCCACTCTTAAGCTGGGTAAATGCCTGCCCCATTTTCACAAATTATTTGAAATATGAGCTCTATTCCTGCTTTTGCATATACACATGGATTTCAGAAAAGGTAGTTTGGCTTCCTGAGCATTTGTACTAAACCCTTTCATTCGTTCTACTAAACACTCTGAAATGTGGTGAAATACTTGTATCTTCTTCAATTGTCTCAGATTTAATATTTGACATTGATGTGATGCCTTGTGGATTGGCAATGGTTTTGGAAATTTTTAAGAAATCACCTGAATTTGAGCTTGCCACAGCCTTACTCTGTTATAGGGTTTCTGGTTCTTATTAATCCTGTACCAAACTTGTAATTTTCCATTATAATTAAAAAAAAAAAAAAGGTGTGACTTAAAGGATTGATTTCAGTGTGGCTAGAGATGACTTTGGGGAGATTGTTATAACTGATGTTGGAGAAAACGGTCTACTTATTTGTCCTCTTTTGAGATTACTTTGTCATTTTTTTTAACTCCTGTGTTCTGATTTTTCATCATGCTAACACCATAGTTAGGATTCAACAAAGGTGAAAAGAAACCAAAG
This sequence comes from Microhierax caerulescens, assembly GCA_035590215.1. Classification (NCBI taxonomy): domain Eukaryota; kingdom Metazoa; phylum Chordata; class Aves; order Falconiformes; family Falconidae; genus Microhierax; species Microhierax caerulescens. The sequence continues at coordinate 13,779,723 of JAVJGJ010000037.1, forward strand.
GTCTGATTCAGTCTTTCTATTCCTCATTCCCTATGGTATCTCTGACATGGCTCTTTGTAAAAGTACCATTCTCTAAGGATACCATTGCAATGAGTGTCCAGAAATAGTGCTCTACATGCATTAATGCATATCTGAGACTACAGGAGCACTGAACAACAACCTTTGGGATTTGACTGGGGCCCTCAATTGTCACCTGTGTCAAGGAAAGCCATGTTGTAGATGACAAGAGCCTGATACCCATATCTGACTTCTGAGGTCCTGGTCTGCACCCCAGAGACATCCTATCTGCATCCTGAGACATACAACAAACTCCCAGCATGTGCCCTGTCTCAGAAGAAGGAGAAACTGTCTCAAATGCCAGGTGGGAGCCTGGGCAGTCCTTGATTTGGGCAGTTTGAACATCAGAATTCTAGTGAATCACAGCAGTATGTGCCCACAGATGGAGCATGTCTTTTCCCTGTATTGATGAAGAGGAACAGAGTGCCATTAAAGCAGGCATGGTTACTTACAGCAGGGCTGGTTGCTGGAAATCTGACTGCTGCATTGGATTTCCCCAAGGTTTCCATTTCAGGGGAGTAGTGGTTTGTCCTATCCCAAACCAATGTCCTCCAAATGGTAGTGGTCTAACTGACCATGGCAATGCCTCTGGGACAACGGTGTTTCTCCCTTTACTGCTTTATGTCCTCTCCTGGAGGAACTGACAGTAAAATTGTATGGACTTTATTGTATGGGATACAACCTGTTCATGTTCTCCAGATTTTCTCTAAAGCAGAGAACATGAGAACTTTCCTTTTTCCTTAACAGAAGCTGAAATTATGTTATTGTCACAAGCCTAAGATATTTGTGCCTCAGGTTTATTGTTCTGGGCCAAAACCTATGGTTTACTCAAGCTCTGGCTCACGGAAGTGTTCCTCAGATAATTACATTCCCTTGCTGGAGGACTTTCTGATAATTTTTTTTTACCTATTTATTTTTTAATTCTTTTGAATGAAAGATGATGAAACAGAACTATAACAATGCCATGGTTTTTGTGGGTTTTTTTGTGGTCAGGGAATTAGAATAACTAGGTTTTTTTACCTGTATAAACATCCTTGAGACATTTATTCATGCCCACTTGACTTTCAGAGAGCTGCTCCATAATGTAGTATCCTACCCAGTACTCTCCCATCCTCATTTTAAATATTGATAAAGGAGGGAAAATACATGCAATAATTAATTAGGCTATTTTCAGAAGCTTAAAACTGAAAACTGAGGCCTAGAAGCAAGGAACAATTTGGTCTCAGAATTCAATGACAGAATGCAATTAAGACTCCAGGGGGAAAATCAGCTACAATGACAGTGTTATATTTAAAAGGCCCTTCACAAACACTGCCCTGACATTACCTGGTTTGCTAAAATCCCTGTTCCAACTGACAGGAATTCTATGGGATTTGAGAATTTAGTTTTAACTGCTCAAACTTGCTTAGTGAAGGAGAAATGGAAATGCTAAAGGAGTGAGGATTGATGATGAGGAAGATTTGAAAGCCTGTTGTGCAGAGGATTACTGTGGAAATGCTCAAGTTTTATTCCGATGTCATGGTTTAACCCCAGCTGGCAACTAAACACCACACAGCCACTTGCTCACCCCAGCCCCCAGCAGAAAGGTGGGAAGAGAATTGGTAGGGCAAAAATTAGATATGAACAGTTTAATAACTGAAATAAAATAAAGAAATAATGATAATAAATTGTAATGAAAAGGAAAATAACAAAGAGCGGGAAAGACAAGTGATGCAAATGAAAACAATTCTCACCACCAACTGACCAATGCCCAGCCAGTCCCCAAGCAGTGGCCCCCAGCCAGCCTTCCCCCTAGTTTTTATTACGGAGCATGATGTCCTATGCTATGGAATATCCCTATCAGCTGTCCTGGCTGCATCCCCTCCCAACTCCTTGTGCAGCTCCAGCTACTTGCTGCTGGGGTGGGGTGAGAACCAGAAAAGCCCTTGGCTCTGTGTAAGCGCTGTGCAGCAATAATGAAAATATCCCGATTATCAACACTGTTTCCGGCACAAATTCAAAACACAGCCCCATACCAGCTGCTATGGAGAAAATTAACTCTATCCCAGCCAAAACCAGCACATCAGAGACTCAAAGATATGTGATTCCAGAAATATGCTTTCAATCTCAGATAATATAACAGTTTTTCATTGCAACTGCTTAAATATTTGAACTTTTTTAAAAGGTTTTATGTGTACAATCCTGTCCGTTATAATGAATTAAGTGTTTTTCTTGTCTTCTTTTTTCAGTTTTTTTCCTAAGGGATTAAAGTTTAACATTAAAAATATCTGCTTGAAGTTCCTTTCAACTGCAACTTGTTATACAATATCTCATACACAGACCTACATTTCTCCTAGGAACACCTTTCCTCTTTTTGTGAGTTATGCATGGAGTTGGAAGAAATTTCTAGCCATAAAGATCACTCATTTTTTCCCTCCTTCTCATTCTTGAGCACTTCATATATCAACGTCTGTCTTTCTCATCTGTTTGAAGGCTTACTGCCTTCCTTTTGAAGTTGGTTATGTTCTTTGAACAATACAGGAATCCACTGCTTCTAATATATTTTTTTAATATATTTTTGAAACTATTCTGTAAATTAGATTGCTTTCAGGAGATATTTCATGTGAAATGATAGCACAGAACTAAACTAATATCAGATCAAGAAAATGGCCCTCACTGTGAATGTTGACCTGTTTTCTTTTGTCTTTGCTCCTTATTTCCAATCATTCTTATGAAAAATGATTGACAATTTTGATATTGGCAAATCTCTCTCCCCTTTGGCCTGGTACGTTGCTTCATCCATTTGTCAATCCACAGTTATTCTGCTCTTGACTGTTACCTGTAGGGTGTTAGTTATTTGTTGTCATTATATCTCTCCCCAGCTAGCTAAGTTGAACAAGTTTACTTGTTGCATTTGAAATAATTCTTGTATAGCTATCAAAATATAACATTGATGTCTCTCTGCTTGCCAATTCTGATGAGGGAGAGTCACAATGTAAAAATTGCCTCTTCCAGCTCCTTTGCACACCTTTTCTTCCTAGCTGTCTTTTCTTGTTTCTGGCTCTGTGCTTCTGCTTCTGCTGCCACCACTTATGCTGCTGCTCAGCTCCTCCAGCTCTCACACAGGTCCTTTCTGCATCTATGTCCTGTGTCCTTGTCCAGTGTTACATGCACTTCAACACTAACACCTTGTCCATAGTGACTGTGCATCACCATTGCTTTAACTGTGACTCTCCTTGCTCCCAGTGAAAGTCAATGAAGTGAAAATTTTAGAGTCAATGCTTTCTAGTGGTTTTCCAAGGGCTCCAGGTTGCAATCAGCCTTCCCCCTGGATTTTTTGGGGAAATTCTTTGAAGATTTGGAGGAAATGAAGAAAGGCCACTTCATTATCCAGTAGCTCTCTGAAGGACAGGTAAATGCAAATAAATGTCTCAAGGATGTTTGTCAGTCAGGAAGCAGGGCTCTGGAAGAAGGTGGCAATGGGATTATTATATCATTTCTTACATTGCTCAAAAGTTGCTGGAAAACATGATGGAGTTAAAGCTGGGGTCAAAACTCACAGAACTGCTACCAGAGTGCAGTTATCAATCTGGGCTGCATATCCATGGCCATGGATCTCCAAGACAAACACATCGCTCAGTCACTATACACAACCACAACTCTTACCCATCAGTGGGTTCAGCTGTGATCTATAACTGTGCTGTGGCATGCACCTGCATTATTCTTATATAATTCCCTGCTATGTGGACACCCACGCTACCTGCCAAAGTTTGATTTGACATCTAACTTTACATCCGATATGTGTTTTGCCACTTCTTGTAGAAAAATATTTGCTTGCAGCAGGTAAGAGCAAACTGCATTGAGCAATGGAGAGTCCGAGTATGAGTCTTAATTTTTATCCTGATTTTCTTTATTCTTCTCTATGGAAATCCCAGGTCTGTAATAAGGAATGTAGCTTTTCCTAGACTAGACCCCCACCCTCACTAAATAATAGCCTTTTAAAATAGGTAATTTTAAGACAGAGCTGTAAGTCTATGCTTCCCCTTTTCCACATAAGGAGTACAAGGCATAGGAACAAACAAGAATACAGATGGTTCATTGAAATCAATTGCAGTCCATAAGTTGTGTGCAGGCAGATGCCCCAAATTGCAGCAATGCCGCTATGGGCAACTTGGTGTCTGTGCATTTTAGAGACTACAGAGCAGCTGTCACCATCCTGGTAAGACAGATTCTTTTACCAGTAGTTTCTTTCAGAGAAGACGTGAATGACCTTCTGACTCAATAACTCCTTTAAGCACTCAATAAGTGTTCTTTTTACTTTGGGTGAGGGTGGCAGACTTGATTGTGATGTCATAACTGCAGAATTGCCAGTAGCAACCAGTCACTTTTATGCAATTTAGTAAGAAAAAGTGATCTCTGGTCAGGAGATCTTTCTTTTTTTTTTTTTTTTGTTGTTGTTGTTGTTGTTGTTGTTTTATTTTATTTTTTTTCTTTAAGAGATTGGCCTCTCTAGCGGGCAATACAGAGCATGCCCTAGTTTCTATGCCCCCAAAGCAACTGGTGGAGGTGCTTTTCTATCTGTTGATTATATAGAGAACTTTGTGAGCTTAGTCCTAACTTGGGCAGCCTACTAGACATATACATTGAACCAGAAAAATTTCATACAAGAGCATAGTCTTCTCAGCTACTGGTGACTTAAGGAACTAGCCCTAGTCAAAGTCCAGTTCAGTGCTCTAAGAAGGCAGGACACCTGAGAAACCACTGGGTACTATTGGACTTAGGTATTAGTACCTGGGTTCTCTAAAACTACATCTATTATTAGTGTACTAAGTAGTGCCAGGGCAGTGGCAGGCAATCACCTACACACAAAGTCATTGGAGGGGTCCCAACTAGCTAGATTTAACAATTCCCAGGCACAAAGGAGTAATCACATGCCACATCTTCCCTAACAGCTAGTTTGTATGCAACCACTCATCTTGAAAGTAAACTACTCTAGAATTATGGACACAGCATGACCTCAGACATATCTTGCTATAGATGTAGCCCTAACATTCTCAGGGCCAGTGCTTAGGTCTCCATACAGAACTCCCTTGAGAAATTTATAGCTTATTTACACAGGAAAAATAATTTTGGATAAGACTAAAATTCACTCATAAGGGCACATTCATTCTTGATTATGCCAATTTGTTCTTATTGTAACCTAGTATAAACCATTTTCAACATTTAGCTATGGTCATACCAGGAAAAAAAATCACTGTTTTGGAATCAGAGCACACACATGTGCATGAATTTAGCAAAGCTAATGTAGAATACTTTAGTAAAGAATAGGCAGGGGTTTTGTTTAGGTTCCCCCCCCAAAAAAAATAAATTCAAGTATAGACAAACCCTATACTCCCCATCTCTCACCAATTATAAAGGCTCTCAACATGACAGTTTTCAACTGATTCAAGATATGAGAAACAAGACAGAGATATTTTCTGAGGGACTTCCTGGAAGCCTTAGAAGGTTATCTGAAAACGTCTGGGAAACTGACGGTCAGAAGCTGAAGGAAATGTCAGGTCATCAGATATCCCTGATGGGCTCCACAACACAGCTCTGTTGTTCCTATTAGCAGAGGAATAGTTACAGCTCATACTGAGATGAGGATAATAAGCTGCTAAGCTTGATCCTTTTCCTATCACAGTTCCCCTGAAGCTCTTATCTTCCAAACCACCTACTCTATTTTCACTTTCCCAGTTCTGGTCTATTGTCAAGAGACATGGGTTTTCCAGCAGCCTGGCTGCAGTGACTGATTTGATCAAGAGATTCTATTTCAAAAGACTGTGAGAAAGGTTTGAAGACTTCACCTCCTGTAATAGCTATCAGACCTTGATGAAATCTTTAGTCATACCTCAAACTTTCCATCTAAGAGTTATTCTTTAAGAAAACTTGACATCACTTAGTGAAGTTAATAATTTTTGCACACTTTTGTCTTATAGCCTGTGCTGCTGGCCTTACGTATTAAAAAAGAAAAGAGCTTAATTTAGTGTTTGTTGTGAAAATAATTGTATGTACAGTTGTGTTTAACTAAAAGTGATTCCTTAAAGAGCAAAATTATCTGGAAAATTCTGTGGAAAGTCAACCTTGCCTTCAGATGAAGACTTTTTTTAAAAGATTTTTTTAAAAAGATACGTTCCCTAATCTTAATCACATGGCTGCTCAAAGAATTGTATTCAAAAAACCAACACCTACAGAAAGGTTCATGGATCTCTGTGCTCAGGGAACGATTATCAGTATGTGAACTATGATATTAAGCACAACTTACAACATTAAACAAGGCAAGCAATTCACCCAGAAGTATTCGAAACATGGTGACCTAGGAAGATATACTGGAGGAGTTGGGATTCTTCAGCCCAGAGAAGAGAAGTCTCCAGGGAGACCTTATTGCAGCCTTTCAGTATTTAAAGGGGGGGTTATAAGGAGAGGAAGTTTTTACAAGGCCATGTAGTCATAGGATGGGGAGGGTGGCTCCAAACTGAAAAAGGGTAGATTTATATTAGATATAAGAAAGAAAGTCTTTACTGGGAGTATGATGAGACACTGGAACAGGTTGCCTAGAGAAGTTGTGGATGTCCCCTCCTTGCAAGAGTTCAAGGCCAGGTTGGATGGAGGTTTGGGGAACCTGGTCTGGTGGAAGATGTCCTTGCCCAAGGCAGTGGGCTTGGAACTACATTATCTTTAAGGTCCCTTCCAACACAAACCATTCTATGATTCTATGACTTCCAAGAGTACAAAAATATGATTGCTTCCCACTTCTCAAACCTGAAAATATTCGCTTGATTTGATTGTACAATTGGAAAGCAGAAATGGCAGTCTGGAAAGTTTTCCAAAATTCACAAACAGGTCCTCTTTTAGCAGCAGCATTCTCAGGTTACTTAGCGTTTCATATTCCCATTCTTCTCTTCAGCACATTCAACTTCAAGCTGAATATTTCACAAAGGCCACAACATTTCCTTTCTCACAGCTTTGTGTGAGATTGACCAGACTGAGTTATTATTATCCTTTCTGTTATTGTCTCTCCCTCAGACATATCTTGAAGATCATTGTTTTCCTAGAATCAGTTCTCAGTCATGGGCTGCAAGCCATTGAAGAGAAATGTGGGCCAAGTGGGGCCAACTTATTTCTAAAGATTTCTTTAAAATCTTAGGTAAGCAAAGCCTTAGTATGTGAAAAGTCCTTTTCTCCAGAGCAGAACCATCAACCTGAAAAGCATAAGTAATGGGGAGTGATTTTTACATTAATTACGCCCATTAAAAAAAAAAAAAAGGTGTTTTTTAAAAAAACTTCCAATTAAACAAAATTTCAGTTACTGTTGTTGAAGGAAGGGAGTGCAACAGATACACGTAGTGGAAGAAAATCTAACGGAAGAACAATTGGCTGTAACAAATGTAAGACAGAAATTAGAAGAAAACCTTTATCTTCATATTTCTTACCTAGATATTGAAGATACTGAGGCATCATACTCAATTACTTCAGTTGTCAGATGTCTCATCTCCAATATTATGTTTTCTATTATTCCTACCATATATTCAATACTTGGGAGATACTGATATCCCAGTATGATATAGCAACAGAAGCTTAGATTTTGAGAACAGAAACATCTACGCTGTCAATTCCAAGGAGATCCAAACCCACTGAATTCTGCAGAAAATATAACACAGAAAATCAGCCTGCTCTGGCTCTTCGGCAAGCTAATATGATGTAGAAAGTTATTTGACTGAACAAACTTGGTATCAGTAACCTAAAAAATGGAATTCACCTTAATTTTTATTTTTTCAATTTATTGCTGAAAAAAACTTAAATTAATCACTTAAGCTTCCTCTTTCATCACTGAAGTGAGATATTTTTACCTCTACTGAGTAATAGTAGAGACTCAGAAGACTGAGTTATATTTTATGTTAGACACCCATCTTAGCGTGGGATGACACACACCCCCCGCAAATGCTGATGTTAGGTGAGCTGTATTCCACCACACGGGTGGTGTTTCTAGAATTCAAACTGAAACAAAATGAAATGATCATTTGTATTTGATGAAGCATGTAGTGGCGAAGTTCAGAAATATTTAACCAATAATTTTATGCCAAGCAAAAATATTTGTTTGATTAAAAACCTGCAGTAAAGTGTTTTGCATGTCTTATGTTGTAAGGCTGGGGTACGTATTTAAGATTTTTTTAGAATGTAGTTGTACTTAAAATGTAGGCTACAGAAAACACATAACCTTCAACTCTCCCTTTACAAGTTCTGTGTTGTGAAACACTTGTCAAATTAGTAAGTCTCTAGTTAATTAAAATTAAACATAAGCAGACCAAAATATTTTCCGATTTGCAGTTCTGCTCCTTAAATCTGTATTGTTGAACAATATGAACTGTGTGGTTTAATTAACAGGGAATAGGGCTCTTCAATTTGGCCCTGTATCACATCTTGTATAAAAATAATGTTTCTAATCCTGCATTAATTTAGTCCCCACCGTGAATAGCACAGTTCAAAGGCAAAAATTAATATTTTCAGGGTTTAGCTATGCACACTTATCTAGACTCCTATCTTTTAATCTTGATTTCCACCCACGCCACAGCTCCGCAAGCAAGAGGATTAAGAAAATAGGACAGTGAATGCATTACTATCACTGTACTCTAATGCATGTGGAAGTTATTGGAGGATAATACAGTACTTTATCTAAACTCAACCTCCTCCCAAGTATGCTCTTCAAGTCACATTTAAATGTCCCACCATGTATGCTATTATTTTGTCCTTGTACGGTCCCTGACAGCAATGGGAAATGGCTTGTGAATTTTGGTATACGTCTTTCACAGAGGGAAGCAAACTAACGAGTAAGAACCAAGAGGGATTTTTCCCATTCCCACCCACCTCGCTCCTTTCACATCAGTCCTTAGGTGAGTCATCTCAGCTGGGTGCAGTATGAGTATAGGTTAGTAAAATGTCACTGCGGTTGCAGATGTCAGTGTAAACAGTGGTTCTAATTTCCTGACTATTTCTCATTGGGAAGATACTGATCCCCTGCACATGCAGATGCTGTGTTAGCAGCAAAACTGGTGTGCCTTCTGGAATGGCTGGCAGCCCTCTTCAAGTGGCCAGTCCCAATGTTAGGAAAAAGGAAGTGAAGTTTGCATGGATTGGCAAAGTAGCGATGATGGATTTCCATCATCTATTCACTGGACCAATGAAAGCATGTAATGTATGTGGGGCAGAAAGGTAAGACACCCAGCAACTGGCTCCTCTCCGGATTTTCTCTCTGAAACACTTTTTTTCAGAAGGTTCATGCTTGGCTGAGAAAATGTGTCACCTCCATAGCTGGGCCTGCAATAGTTGTATGTTGTTAACATGTTAGCATGTAACCCAACTATGCTTTGGCGGGAAGGGGGGAGAAGGCAATAACATTTGGTTCACTTCAGAAGAATATTGACTATGTTCTATTTTTACATCTTCACTGTTGGCAGTGACATGGTTGCATCTTGCTGCTGCCGCCTGGGTGGAGTAGAGTAGAGTTCAAACACTCAGACTCATTAAATTTAATTATGGCTCCCTGAGATTCTTCTCCCTACTATCCCATTTGGTGAAATGCTTAATTAAAGACAAGTTCTCATTACTGTTTGATTCTTTGAAGTTGTTACTTTACTGAGATATATCTTTATTAGTAAATAAAAAATCAATGTTTATGCCTGTATGCTTCATTAAAGAACTGGTACAGAACTACAAGCTCTTTGCCTAACAAATGGACTATGCACATACTATCACATTACAGAAATAGAGTCAGATGGTATTTAGAAAAAGAATGAAAAAGGAGGAGTGGCGCTGGTAATGGACAATAAGCCTGGACTTAATTTTGTGGGGTTTTTATTTGGATATATGACCAATGCTGCAGCTTAAAAGAAATGAAGAAAACAGAACATGAGTGACTGTCCATTTGCATATTATTACTTCATGAAGTAAAAAGGGTGATAATGTTGTTTCACTGATGTTTTGGGCTAAGCCGTATCATCTCACAAGGGATGACTTAGGTGCAGGTACACAGTAAACCTTGCAGTTAAATGGTGTGTAAGTGCCATTTGCTATACCACAGACTTTGATTTCAAACTCGTATTTCAGAAAGGTCTGCCTTGACTTTTGTGTTGTATCTGCCAGACCCTTGAGATTGTATCAGACACCATGAGATGTTTCGGATAGCGCTAAGTACTTACATTTTGACTGACTTGAGTCCCTACCAACAACTGGAGAAGCACAGCTGGTGTGCAGTAATTTAATGCACTAAACCTTATTCACTCCACAGAAAAACCTGTTGCATTTATATGAATCTCTCTACATTTTCAGTACTTCTGTTTTGTTAAGTATTAGAATTTTTTTTTTTTTGAATGGGAACAAAATACTGCAGAAAAAGCTTTATGATTTAGCATCCTCAAAACATCCATACATACTGATAATTTTTGGAAGTTCTTAGTGTATTCTAAAGCCATTTCAAGTAAGGTCCTTGGATCATTCATCTATTTTTAAATCACTCTACTACACTGTCTCCAAAGAAAAAATGACCTCTTCACCCAGTACAGTTAACCACAGCATGCAGGAGATTGGATCTGATGATAATCTTATAAAAATAAGTATATTGTGTCAGAACTGAGACATGGTTATTCTACTATTCTATCTCTGACAGTGACCAACAGTGAATATCTGGGAGGTGGTATCAGGCAGCAAATACTAATACTTCCCAAAAATGCTCTCCTTGCCCTCAGCAGCTGATGATTCAGTGACTTCCAGAAACAGACAGCTGTTCTTGTAAACAGTAGCCTGGGCAGATTCTTCGTCCTGTATGAAAGCTGCTTTATTTTTTTTCTTTAATTTCTTTTCAGTTTGCCACTTGTTAGTTTCCTTTAGGTTCACTTCCATCAGGTGGTTTGGTTTTGTACTGGAACAGACAGGAAACAGCTGATCCCCATCTTCTTCAGGACACCTGTGGTTTTTAGGTCTCATTAATATCCTCCTGGATTGTTTGTTTGCAAGTTGAAAAAGCCTACCATACATATAAGTGCAGAACCTGTTCCAGACCTTTGATCACCCTGTTTGCTCTTCTGAAATGTTCTACCTTTTTATATATATATATTTATTTATTTTTTTTTGTGAGATAAAAACTTGGGAGGCATGAGAATACCATGACCTACAGAAATGTAGACACACTGTGGACCTGTACAGTGGAATCATATAATAATGTTCTTCTATGTTCACTTTTTTTCCCCCTTGTAATTCTGAATATTCAGTTTGCTTTGTTGACGCTGCTTATCATTAAGCTAGTATTCTCACAGAATTATATACTGTAACCCCAGGTCTTGTTCCTGGGTGATTAACAGTCATTTTCTATGTGAAGTTTGGACTGTATTACTGCTTGAGCATCACTTTAAATTTATCTACATTGATGTCACCTGCCATTTTATTACTTGGTTGTTCAGTGTTGTAGCAGCTTCCGGAAGCCATCAGCTGCCCCGTGTTTCCTACCATAAATTACTTAGTATCATCAACAAACTGTGTTGACCCATTAGTCTCACCCCTTTCCCAAGGACAGACACTGGGGAGCTCCACTGCAGACCTACCTATACTGTAAGTCTGATTGCTTACTGCTATCTTCCTTTTCCTAGCAATTAACAGAATATTCCACCATACAAGGAACTTTCATTTTATACCACAGCAGCTTCACTTTGGTAAGAGTATTTGGTGAGTTTCCTCAGTGCTTTTCTCCGGCTTTTTGTTGAATATCTTTTGGAAGTCCAAATAAATATATTAATAAATCTACATATTTATTGACTGTTCAAAGTACCCCAGTACAGATATGAATTCTTTCCTGAAAGCCATTTTGGCACACACATACTATTTATCCATGTGTCTATTAATTCTACCCTTCATTAGAGGTTCTACTGGACATCACACTGTTACTCTACAGTTCCTGGAATATCCCTTGAAAGATCTATTTATTTCACATTAACTATCTTCCAGTTCTCTGGAGCTTTTGCACTTCAACTATATTGATCATATCTAGCTTATTCAATTTGCTTTATAATAATCACATCAGTCTTCTTATACATGAAAATTCATGTAATATTTTTGCTATGAAAAGAAAAAGAGTTATACAAGATAGGATCCACCAGTAGATTCTGTTTATTGCTTCACTTTTACAGTAATTGCAGTACTTCAGTGAGGAAAAATAATCAAAAATTCATCTTTTTAAATGAGAAACTCCATTAACGTATTCTCTGTGAGACTTAATTTTCAGTAGTTCTGAGTTGTTTCTAGCTCATGGGCTACTTTAAAAATCAATTTGCATAAACCAGTACTTTCTCCTGTCAGTCACTGCTCAGTGTTAGCACTGTCATTTAATTAGGGAGAAAAAACTACAATGGATCCTATGAATAATATTCAATACAGAAGTGTATTGAAAAAAAAGCCATGTTCAGATATGTTTTAATTTGACTACTGGAACATTATCTTCATCCAGAACTCTAGCAATGATAATTTCACAACTAGGCAAGACCTATTCTATTTAAAGCAATGAAATCAGGCCTTCACTGAATCTCAATTAACATTGTCCTTGTACTGGGAAACAGCACCAAAAATGTGAGAACAATAGTGTTTTTCAAATTAAGGTAAGCAACTTTTTTCAGAGCTGAAGTACATAATGCTTTCGAAGATGAGTACTTCCCCAACATAATGGTTTTGCACTCAGTGATCTGATATTGGCTTTTAATTCACTGTGGTGCTCTTACAAATATGGAGTTAATAACAATATCATGGTCCTTGATCACCGTGGAAATCTGAGAAAAACCACCCCTCAAACACACCAGGTACAATTTTAGAAATCAGATCGACTTCTGTCTTTGACAACATTTGCTGAGGAGGCTGTTTTTTTAGAAAGAGATGTGAAATTAAGAGTAAAACTTACTGGAAGCCACCTAGGATCACAGGACATTTTGTCAAGTAATCTTACCCATGTTATCTAGGTCAGATTTGGTCTCTGTGTATTTAGCTAGGAATCTGCATTTTTGTCTGGCATTTACAGTCTTTGGCTATAGAAGGAGCATGCCCAGCTGAACAGGTGCCACATTTAATGCCAGAAACAGCTATTTCTTATTGACACTTCAAGTTATTTGTGTAGAATCTGTAAAACACACTGGGAAAAGTAATATAGGTGTATGTTATTAGGTTATATGATATAAGTATCATCTGCACACACTCAAAGGAACCCAGAAGCACAACAGCCAGCAACTGCGTGGGACCATCACAGGCCCTTAATTCTGGATGCCAGCAACTGGAGAAAGTGGAACGTGTGCGTACAGTGTGTATATATATGTCAGTGTGTGACTGACAGTATTAAGCAGGACTTGGTGGTGACTATGTAAGAAGCTTAGGAGGAAGGTGCTGAAATGGCCATAAGTCTAGGACAGACTGACATACCAGAAAGCCTGCCAGCTGGCTACCAGAAGGACCAGGAAATCCAAGCCAACTAGTGGAGACACTCTAAGGTCTGGGGATCAACTAAGATGCCCATTTGCATGTGTGTATCTCTGCACATGAGGCAACTGGAGATCAGAGGAATGAAGGGTCACCTAGGTAGGCTGAGTGTCTAATACCTGTTGCTGATGTGATCTATAGCGTGTGTGCCTGCATGGATGTGTATTCACACGGGCAAACAGCTGGAGTGGGGAAGCAGCACCATGGGCTACTATGCCCAGGTGTCAGCAACTGGGCAGGCTGGGAGCCAGGGGCAGCTGCTGGCTAGAATGGGTGTCTGATCAGAGCTGTTGGGAGGATCCACCTTGCACATATGTATAGTTTTCTCACTGAAAGACCTTAATTCTACTCAGCTGGAGAACAGAATGATGCTATTGGTGGTGTTTGTGTTTGAGTGCTGAGTTGATCTATCTCTGTTGGTCTCTGTGGTCAGTCATGTATAGAACTGTTGTATATATGTGCTCTATGTATGTATGCTTACTGGAAATGTATGCTCAGTCTTGCTCCTGGGTGGACCTGGGGGCATGGAGCTGCAGTAGTCTCATCACTATCAGACTATTAGATTTGGCACTCCTAACATCTATTGCATGGGTTGGGGTTTTTGGTTGGTTTGTTTGTTTGTTTTAATATACTGTAAAAAAAAAAAATCTCTCCAAAATGATCACTTAATTGGAAGAAATTTTTATATCAGATTACTTCTCTCATCAGAGAAGTAAAGATAAATAGGCAGGGACATTGAAAAGATAGGTGAAAACCATGATATGAACTGGTCTATGTCTAGCTGAAAGTGTAAGCATCTGGTCTAAACTATTCCCTTTGGTTCCCCTGCTATTTGTAGATCAACAGGCACATCCCAAAAAATTACTGATCCCATCCTAAAATGGGTTTGAGAGAGATGAGGTGAATTGTTGTCTAATGTTTCCCTCCCTCACAGATTCTATAAGGAGGCTGGACACCTAACTGTTAGATAATTAACCTCAGGTAAAATGAGTCCTACCCAGAGAAGCAGAAAAGATTCACAATCCATAAAAACTTTTCCTTCACTCTCCAATTTCCCAAACCACTGGTTTTAATAATGTGTAAGACCAGACTGGTACCAAAAGGTATTCCTGTAGTGGTGTGCTGCTGTAAAAAGGATTACTTAACCCGTTCTCTCTTCCAGACCAATGAACTGTCATAATGGCTAAATGTCTATTTAAATTCCATCCCAGGTAAGAAAGAATCCCACAGGCCTGAGCTGTCAGACTGAATAGTCCACAAAAAGCTGTTTAATATACTCAAGAACAGTGTTTGAATAAAACCATCTTTCTTGCAGAAATGGTCATTTGGCAAATAATAACATTAATTTTACCTTATTCATGGCTAAGAAACTAAATTTTGGGGGAAAGTTTTTTGTTTTGTTTTGTTCTAAAAAGAAACTTATTTATTTATTTATTTAAAGTAACTAGTTTACCTAGTTTTAACACAGCAGAAACCTTAAGTCTTGGAAAACAGTTTAAACAATCTTTCACAAATTACTTTGTGAATATAATACAACCCTGAATTAAACCAGCACACAGTTATTGCACTTTGATATTGTGAAGATATTTTTTTTCAGGCCTCAGTCAAGATAGGAGACTCCTTGTGATGGGTGCAGCACAGAAACATGATATACACCAGACAGAGATCCACTGAAGGAAGGTTATCAGTAATCTGTACTTTGGTCTCCTCCCCCTTTTTTCTAACACTGTGTTAGAATGCTCATGATCCTGAATCACATCAACTGAGCTCAGCCTCAGTGCTGATATGACTTCTCACTTCCCATTTTGAATGTGGCTGTCTCTGTGGTGGCCTTTGACCACCTTACCCCCCAAATATATACATTAAAGTAGATGAGAGAGAAGAAACTTGTGAGAGGAGAAGCATAACAGAAATAGGAAGGTGACCTAAGGGAATTTCTGGTCACATAAAAAGATTGTACATTTGGACCATGAGATCTGGACCATCAGATCTGCTCTCACAAAAGCAATTTTGTCTCTGAATAAGTACTGATTTTAGCCTCATTAGTTCCTCCTCTGTTAATTTCCTGAATACCTACATCCACCACAGGAAGCTGCTTACTAATACGCTATGGGAGAAAGGTGTTTGAAGAGAGGGGGTGTTGAAGAAAGCAAGCAAAGACTAAAGACATGGAACTAATCTAATAAACCATCCAGGTAGCAAAAGAGCTGTGAGGATCTAAAAGAAGTTCAGTCACTTCCATGGATGATTGCCTTTTTCAGCAGTTTAGCATTCTTCCTATCTTACCAGAATCAAAATGGCCAAGAGCCACAGCATTAGAGGAAGAGGTGAAAAGGGCTTGGTGTGAACTGGTGCCAGAGAGGGAAGTAGCTTCCATTATCTTGCCAGTTTGTCTTTCCAGCAAAACTTCACTTCTAGTTTTAAACTACACTAGCACAAACCCCCAATTATACTCAAACATCTTTTGTTAAGAATGCCCCAAAGAAAGCCAATACTGGGTCCCAGGCTCAGGGTTGTGCCAGATGGAAAAGGGACCAGCTGCACAGTATCTGTGCCCTCAGTGGAGCTGCTGGTGCACAGCCTCATGAAACAGAAGGGTTGCGCCTTGCCTATTGATTCCTTCACAGGTTCAAGCCTGTTCCTAATGGTACCTTGGTCCTATTTCATGCTGAATTCAATTCTTCAAACAACATGACATCGTAGAATTCACCTGATCATGCACAGCAAAATGTTGTCTGAGTCTAGCCATTAATAATTTTTTTTTACATGGGAACCTGAGTGCAATAGTTTTCCAGATTGAAGTTACCCATCTCACAATAACATCACAGTTTATGAAAATATGTTTCATTAATGGTCTGCTAATGTGTCATATGAACATCATTTAATAAACATAGCATATGAAACTAGTATATAACTAATATCTAATCCAATAAGTATTAGAAGAATTATTTATGTATCTTTCATATTTAGATATATAATACATATATATATTGCATGTGCTATATTATGTATAGTATTATATATATGGGGGTTTATATTTTATAAAAACATAATTTTATATAATAATATAAGGACTTGGCAATAAAGGGTTTGCTCACAGTGATACCTTTATTTGAAATGTACACATCAATTTACATAAAACAAGAAGTATCCTCCATTCTTAAACTAAATTATACTAAAAAAAATCATGTAGATTTCTTGTAATTATTTATTTCTATTCTTATTGATCTTCATTACATGGTGGCTAGTAAAAATGCTAGGAAAGAACCCAATGTTTTCAAAGCAAGTAGGTAGCTAGTAATGTTCAAAGATGAAAATATGATTTTTTTACCAGTCTTTGTGTTATGAAAATATGGCCATCAAAAATATTCAGATTCCATTCAAATAAACGTCTGGGCTTTTGGGTGATAACACACTGAAATTCTGATTCTTTATTACTATTGGCTATCATAAGAATAGCTGATTGATTTTTTTTTCTGTTAAAATTGAAGAAAACATTTGTCACTTTCATTCATTTTTAGAAATCTGTTCTGCATGCAATTCATTTTTGTGTTTTGTTGTTTGTTGTTTTTTTTAAAATAACAATTAAAATATGAACTTATTCAGAAAAAATCTGAATATGAGTGGGTGTAAGCCACAATTCTGATTAAAACCTTTCCAAGTTGCTCCCTGATGTTATAGTTTATTTGCTTCCCTTCCTCTATTCTCCTTCTATATTCAGGCTCACTGACCTGTACACATCTTCCATATGGTGCTCCTGGCTGTAGGACTCTCATGACATACTGAAGTAGCTCAATAAGAATAGAGGAACAAAACTGCATTGGGAAAAGTGGACATCCTGATCGGGGCAGGAGTGGGGGGTGGGGGTTGTGCGGGAAATAAATCACTGAGAGCACAGTGACTGCAAACCACAAATCCTATGATATCAGAACTTTTGGGTTTCAGCCAGAGCTTTTGAAATTGTCTTCAGGTGTTTAGTTGCTATTTCTAAAAAATCAATGGCTTTAGAAAAACAGTTTTCTGACAATGCCTAGTTACTATAATAGTAACTTCCGTGGCCAAATAAATTTAGAAACACACTGAGAATCAGGAAGCCTGCTTTTATTTTTGATTTTGCCACCCACGGTTTGACATGGGGTACATCACTTCACACTCCTCTCCATTTCCAGTTCCATATTTGTCCTGTGTCTCCTGAGTTGGGCTTCTCTTTTCCTCTGCATGAATACAAAAGGATCTAAGCCTCATTTCACAAAGCTGTGAATTTTAAGGGCAAAACACTGATCTGGCCAACACAAGCAATAGCTTTTTACTGTAGAATTCCTGTATCTGGACCACCATTTAAAAATAAAAAAGAAAAAAAAAGGTCTAGAGACTTAATAGAATGGAAAGATTCTTTTTTTTTTTTTTTTCCTTTGTTTTTAATCATTCCCTGCTTAGGGCTAAACGTTTAAGGTTTGTATCTAAAATTATATTGTCTCAGATCAGCTTCTAACCACTGATTCTTACTAACTTTGGTCTCCAAGGTTAAAGAGAACTGTGTCATCAGTTATTGACCCCCATTGGTACTTCTGGGCTTTGATTAACTCTGCTGTTAACTTCTTTCCTTTAAACAAACTAAATTCAGCTTTCTAAATCCTTCACTGCAAAAAAAAACCCCAAACCAACCAAACAAAAAATCTTAGACTTCTAATCATCCTTGCAGCTTCTCTCTTGAGTTTTCCAATCTAGCATAATTTTTATTGCAGGCTGGCAGTCAGTGCCACACACTGTACCCAAAATCTCTCTTTCAGGTAACATTTCCAGTCATGGAGAATTAAAAGAACCAGATGCCCATTTGTTACAGGAAATTTACATTTAAATAAGTCACAAGACACCAAGGTTAGTCAAATATGGATACGGTTCAACAAGGTGTTGAATCACAATGAGCTCCAGCCTCAGTTGTACAGAGTGGAAGGGATAAGCATGATTGAAAGACATTAACGTTTTCAGAGCTGTGCACACCTGGACTCTAAGCAGGCTGTAGGGTCGTCAAATGAAGCTGCAAGATCAGTCCCTATCCATTTCCCACCTAAATCTTCCCTGCCAAGAGGCAGCTTCATGGCATAGTGCTTAGAGGAAGAAAGCAAGAGTTAGACCTGTTTATTGCTCTATTACTGATAGCTGCTTCACATACTTTACCTGTTAGTTATGTATAGCTGCTGCAGGGTAGCCATGCTTAATTAATAGACAAAATGTGGTTCTACCACATACAGAAATGAACGCATATAAATGTATATCAAATGAGTGAAGTTGACTTTTTCACTGGACTGACAGCACTTCTGTTAAATACTGATCTAGGAAACCGTAAAGGTGCCATGTTGAAGGAGTCTATGACAGCAAATCTGGAGTCTCTTCTGGCTGAGGTGGTTAGTTTCTGTGTTATTCCCTGGGAAATAGGTTGCATCATTCAGGAAGGGAGAGAACTCTGCATTCCTGAAGCTTAGGAGTGACATTAAATTCTAATGTTAGGAGTCCCTTAGTAGCCAAACTATAACTGTAACCATGGCGTTTGTCTGCTGAAGTCTGCTTCTCCTTTAATTACTCTTTATCATTCTTGAGAATGTTTTAACTTCATTGCATGTCATTAAGAAACTATCGGTACCATTTCGTATCTTTCCTATTATATTATGATAAAGGCAAAGACGGGTTCCATTTATAAAAGGTTGCCGTAAGTCATAGGCATGAAACCTTCCTTGCATCCAGCCATCCTTATGCAGAAGGCTGGCACAACAAACGACAGCTTTCATGCAATCAGTGCACAGATTTCACTGGTATTTATGGATCCTGTGGAAAAGTAGATTTTGCCCCCTTCAGCGTCTATCATTACTGCACTTTTATCTATCCATCTATTTTTTTTATTACTGCAATCTATTTATCTATCTATCTATCTATCTATTTCTTTAGTGAGTGTGTTATATACACCAAGTGTGTAACAGTTATCCTGCCATTTATTCTATCTTAACTGGAGAATCATTCTTGTACAAATAAGTATCTCAATATGCCAGTAAAAAGTGGTATTTGATTCTCTTTTAAGCTTTTTTCTGAATATGCCTAATGTTCTAGGTGAAATCCCTGGTCTGGTTGATCTGCTTTGGGATTCACAGAACACAAGTATGGCTCAGAGGAGCGTTGCACCTGACCTAACCTACAGTTCATTTACTGGCCAGAAAAAATTGCTGTCCCAGAATTCAGAGGCCATAGAGATTTCAAGCTCTTCTAGAGACACCAAGACCCTCCAAAGGGAAGAGGAGACAGCAGGGACAAAGGTCTCTGAAGAGTGATTTCCAGAGGGGCTTTTTGACTCCAATAATCTAACTACATGTGTTACAGCAGCACTAACATTCACCAGGGAAGAGTGATGGTTTTCCTGAAAACTGGAGTACTTTTCTAGGCTTTAGTGAGGAAATGGACTTCTTTATTAACCTCTCCTCTGTCTGAGCTGTGTTGAAAAGGCATGTTCTGATGCTTCCCACTAAAGCAAATTTGAAATCAATGAAAGATTGCATCATCGCCAGTCCTCTGCTTAGGAGGAAGCAGTTGTGCTCCGTTCCCTCAGCACTTGCTCAGGGAACTGGATGTTGTGGTTCCAACCTGGCACTTCAGCTCATGCGGAACCGCACACCCTGCGGGAGGGCTGCCCTTTCACGGGAAGGAGATGCCCTCCAGGCAGACCCCGACTGCTCTTCAGTTTACAGAAGGATGTGTGCGTGGTGGTGGGCTGCACTGTCATGCATCGGACAGGCTGCACTAACCATGCATTTCCTTTTGTGCTGTTTATAACACTGACAATTTTATTTTCATACCGTCTCCTTGAGCCATCTCCTCAACTCCAGTGGACTTCCAGGCCATGCAGTGGGAAGCTCTGAGAGCAAGGCTTCTCTGGAACAGTCCTGACGTCTTTCTGCTCCACTGAAATGCCTTATCCTGAAGTACAACTTGAAGGGTGATAGGAAAATGCTCAGGCTACTCCCATTGCCAACACACACACAGGTGTTGAGGTGATCAGAACTTATGGTAAATGTCTGTCCCTTCAGTGAGGTGTGTGAAAACAGAACTTGCAAATAAAGGATTTAGATCTTTTAGTTGGTCTTTTAGGCTTTATTGATCTTTAACTTGGAGGAACAACAACAACCCTTTTAATGTGCTGAATCTGTGGGCAGTGAAATTCACTGGCTGTTTTCTGTTGCTTTAGTGTAATGAGACCTAGCCAGAGCCACTAAATATTTTTTTTAAAAAAAGAAAAGGACACGTATCTGTTGGAGCAAGTCCAGAGAAGGTCATGAAGATGATCAGAGGGCTGAAACACCTCACCTATGAAGACAAACTGAGAGAGTTGGACTTGTTCAGTCTAGAGAAGAGAAGGCTCTGGGGGCACCTTAGAGCAGCCTGCCCATACCTAGAGGGGCCTACAAGAAAGCTGAGAGGGACTTTTTACAAGGGCCTGTAGTGATAGGACAAGGGGGAATGGCTTCAAACTGAAAAAGGGTAGATTTATATTAGATATAAAAAATAAATTCTTCCCTGTGAGGGTGGTGAGGCACTGGCACAGGTTGCCCAGAGAAGCTATGGGTGCCCCATCCCTGGCACTGCTCAATGCCAGGTTGGATGGGGCTTTAAGCAGCCTGGTCTAGTGGCAGGTGTCCCTGCCCATGGCAGGGGGGTTGGAACTGGATGATCTTTAAGGTCCCTTTCAACCCAAACCATTCTGTGATTCTATGATTCTTGGTAACTAATACATCATAAATAAATAATGGCTCGAACTGTATAACGGTAAGCAGCAGTGGTTTCCCAACCCAGATGCTCTGAGTTCCTAAAATTTTTGTTCCAGAGAGGTATTAGTATCTTCATGAAGTGTAGATCTCCTTCATGACTGTTAAAAGGACTATCAATAACTGGTGGAGAATTATGAAGTGACTGGAAATAATCACATGCTTTCACTGCGAGCGATGCAATAGCTTCTGAGAACAGTTAATACTCAGCTTTGCAGTATCAATTTTACCTCCTCTATGACTTACCTTTTTAAAAATGGAAATGGCTTAAAATGATGTAACCAGAGGGAAGAAATCCTTCTTCCAGCCACACAACATTAATGCTTAGAATAATAATGAGTTTTGACCAGACCATGTTGTCTATCTCATAGATTAAAACAGAGGAGATCTCCAGGCTTTTTGAAGAGTAATGAAGATATATAAAGAT
Source organism: Microhierax caerulescens (assembly GCA_035590215.1). Taxonomy (NCBI): domain Eukaryota; kingdom Metazoa; phylum Chordata; class Aves; order Falconiformes; family Falconidae; genus Microhierax; species Microhierax caerulescens. Next base: position 13,801,539 of record JAVJGJ010000037.1, read on the forward strand.
CAGCCAACAGCAGGAAGAACCTAAAAGTTTATCAAGCTTCCAAGTGCTTCAGTGGCCCAAGCAGAATATTATAGCAGCAAAGTTCTCCTGTTTTGTACGTGGCTTTGCTAGCAATGTTGTACTTTAGTCCAATATCACAAAAGCATCTCCATTAGCAAGGCAAACTGTACCAGCAATTGCCCCTTTAGTGCATGGATGATCTATCTTTATAATCCTGATTTTGACAACTGACTTTCATAGGGTTCGCTTATCCTTAGGTGAAAGCAATGTAATACCTAAATTATAACATGCTCCAGTGTTTACCTTGCAATTGTATAAATTTGAACTGTATCAACACTTCCATTCAATCAGTGCCAGCAAACCCAGCCTCTGCTCACCCACACAGACAAGATAGGATGGTCTAGGTGGTCATGATCGCACAGCACTTGCTGTCTTGGAAGAATGTCTGGCACTCTGTCACAGCAATTTTGCAGTTCATTTCTGAAGCTCAGGTGATGTGTTAAATTTAGTAAATTTAATGAGCCTTTGCAACTTGTTAAGTCCCGACTAGACTAAGTGGGTTAAATTAGCCCTGAAGAGGGTAAATTAGAAGATTTTGAGACTGATGTGAAAACTTTTGTTTGAAATAGGTATTCTGGTCTGGGTGTGAGGGACATGATTACTTGCTGAAAGAGCTGCGCCAATGGAAGGTCCTATGTGTATCTATAATTTAATCCTAATTCTTAGGCTTAAATAATAGTATTATGTGTGTAAAAGAATATGGGAAACAGTATATCCCAACCGTTGCAGACCAAATGGGTAAGAGTATGAGATTAGCATACGTAAGTAACACATAAGGTAGTACAGGCCAACTAGTTAGACTAAGAGGAATTTCTAGGACCAGACAATATCAGATGCATGAGAAAGAGCTGAGTTAAGGCTTTAGATGGGCAAAAAAATTAAAAGAAACCACTTAATTGCCAAGCAGACATATTTTTTGCTTGATTTAGATTGCAAGAAAATAGTGTAATCATATCCAATTACATTTTTATAGATTAAAATGTTTCATAATATTGATTGAAGTAATAAAAGATGAACCCCAGGTATGTTCTTCTGTCCTTGAAGAATGGGACTGTAAAGCTTCCCATCTGAGATATTAAAATAATTCATGACACTTAGTTGTTGAACTTGGGTAAATTAGGTAAGACTTCTGCATTCAAATAAGTAATTTCTTTCTCAGGAACTTTGCATTTTGTATTCACAATCCTTTAAACACATTTCTTATGGGTCACAGCAGCACATACATTGGCTATGTCATATCTGCATGGCATGATTTTTATTTACTTATATTTCAAGATTATTTTGTAAAGCAAAATTATTTTCATCTTGTTTTCACAGAAATCCAGTCTCTATGTGGATGTTTTTCAACTTGTCTGTTTTCACAAATAATATCAGGAGGTCCACAAATATAAATACAATTATACAAACAAAAAATCCCCAGCAAACAGATTTTTGCTTCCCTTGTGGATTATTTTTCTTTACTGATAACAAACAGAACTTTTCCAGTACAGCTGCATCTATACTGTGGATACTTTGCTGCTACTCTGTCACCAAATAAAACTTCTACTCTCTGTATCTCCCTAGTGTTGAAAACGTACCTTTTACTGCCCTGCTTTAATTCCTTATATATCCTGGCTTTATTTAAAGAAAAAAAAATAGAAAAATAAAAAAATCCTTCTTTGCTTCTTGAGCGAAGTACAGAACAGGACTTCCCCCTGAGATAAGAAAAAAATAACTAAAAAATTTTAAGGATGGAACAAGCAAGGGAACATTGCTGAGAAGGTATAAAGCACGTTTTGCTCTGTTTCAGAGCTTACTAAAATTCAGCATAAGAATATGGAACAAAAAGAAAAAAAAAAAGAAAAAAAAAAGAAAAAAAAAAAGAAAAAAAGAAACCAGAAACAAAAGAAGGCTGAAAGAAACAGCCTAGCCTATCAAAGTGCAGTACAAGAATAGCATAGTCTTGTGGTCTGAGAAACAGTAATGAGCAGTGAACTCCTATGATCTTATGCTGTCTCTTAGTGCAACATCCTTCACTTCTCTGTTCCCCAAGCAGAGATTATAACTAACTAGGCCCAAAGCATGGGAACGTCTTGCACTGTCTTCCTTGTAGTGCTCAGCTATACAGACAATGAACTCACCAAGGAACTGGTCACTCAAATTGACAGGAAGACACCTGCAAGCTGGATGCAAACTGCTTTGTAGGAACAGAAAAATTCCTCATCCAGGCAGTGCTTATGGCTGCTTCACAAGTTCTTTGGCCTGTCTGTGAGTAAAAGGGGTTTTTTACATCTGTGAGTAAAAGGGGTTTTATGTTCTGAAATTCCAGAACACTGATCACACGTTATCACTTGCTGTATCACTGAAAGCCAGGTCATGCAGTCTCACGTGCTCACATGTGGATTCCATGTGATTCAGGAATGTGATCCCAACCTAACCACACTGTGATTAAGTAGGTATGAAAGTGCTTCAGCAACCAGTTCGACTGACAGGTGACTTCGAGCTGTTCTAGTAATTCCGAGCTCTTCCACTTGAGGACACTACAGCTATGTATCCTTTGAAGAACAGTAACACAAGAATGCCTGAGAGCTCCTGGAGACTGAAGTAAACCAGATGTAGTGGATAGAGGTAGATTTTCAGAGTCATTAAGCTCATTTTTCAGTACTCTGATGGGGCAGAAGTCCTTAAAATCTATGCAAACATAAAATATTATGTCCCCTTTATAAAGCCAAGGAAATGTTATGGGGCTCTATTGTAAAAAGAACCAGGCTTGAGGACTACATGAAGGCATACAAATTCAATTGCATGAAACCAAAATACATAAGCAATAGGGTGGAGAGGAATTTGAGTAGATCAAGTTCTTGACCAGCAGAAGGGGACCTGTCAAACATCTCTTGATGTCTTCGCTGCTCATGTTACAAACTAGAACAACTGAAAGTCAACTCAGAGAAACAATTTTCCTGGTCCCTTGATTTTTTTCCCCAAGTCCAATCTCCTCCTCTGGTTTGTATTTCCTGTCTTCTACCACAATAAAATATGCTACTATTATGAAACAGTCGGTGTTTCTGTTTGCTTTTCATGAACAGGCGTGGATGAAACAGAAGTGACAGGGCTGGGGAGAAATCAGGGATCAGGGTCCATTTTTCGGGTTGCATTTTTGGTGCAGGAAAGGCTGAACACCCACAAAGCCTTGTTTTGCTCTCCAGGATGGCCATGTCTGCTTTCTATTGTTTCCTCCTCTTCATGTTTGCCTCTTCAAAGGCTCTCTTTTCTCTTTTACATATAAGGCACCAAGTCCATATCGCATAGGGTAGGAATAGGCTTCTCCACCTCCTCAGGTTTTGAGATTTTCTGTTGAATTTTGTTTTTCATTTCAAGTATTTAATGGTCTATAGCTCTTTCAAAAGAACAGAGGATTCTGTCAGTCTGAAACAGAAAAAAGTAAGGAATAAGAAAAGCTGCTCATGTAAGTGCAAAAAATATACCAAAGCTTGCAATGACTGGAAGGCAACATTTCTTTGTACCTACCTAACTGAGTAAAACTAAACTGAGGGCAGATTTACCTATTCAGTAATAAGCATGCTCTGTATTTAATCCTGTTAGGGTCAAATTCTTGTTTTTTCCTCTGTAAATCTAATGAAGCTCTGAAGAAACAGATGGCATGGCTTCTGGATTATGTATAGTATGAATGAGGCAGAATAGTTGAACCAAACTGGTTTCATTTCTACAGCTGGAAATATGTTTGGAAGGGGTGAGTAGTGAACAGATATCTCCCTTAATTATGCCCTGGGGAAGCTAAGGGCAGCTATATACATACAGCCAACACTGTATCAGCCCTTTGGGTCATGTTCTAGTAACTTTTACAACACACAAACTTCATGCACATTATCCACTAAACATTATTCATCCTCAACAGATAGAGCCAGACTATACCATCTGCTGGTATCAATACAGATATATGCACCAGCCATGTACCAGCTGTAAAAATAAAAGCCATTTTCTGTTTCTTCACATAGCAAAGCAATTCCTGTTTCAATGAATGTTTCAGCTCAGGAAAGATTCTGAGATGGAGTTTTCATGGTTCAACAAGCCAGAAATTTCCCTGCCTCCCTCTAGAGAGATATTCTCAACTATGTTTCACAAGAAGCAAAACAAAAGGAATTTCCAGTTATATATAAGTGCTGAAAAGTTAGAGATTAAAAAGGTGCTATCCATGTTACAGCTGATTTTCAAAATAATTGGTGAAATCATTTAATCTAAAGGGACCATTTACATTCATTTTCTTGGGGATTTATTTCACTATTATGGGTTCAGTAGCTGTTTTGTATCCCAATGGAACAGAAGCACCTCTGAATTGTATTGCAGCATAGATTAAGACGTTAAAGCAAGCTGTCACTGCAAATAGCCCATGCTATAGGGAGAACAAAGAAACAGATTGATAGTATGAGCAGAGATGTGTTGTCTTCACAGAAGAGCTCCAAATGAAATCTCAAGTCTGAGCTCATTTGGAATTTGAGAAACTGGCACCAGGATCTGAACGTGCCCTTGTGCCAGTTTTTGCCGCATTGTGCTGTTTCACATACTGGGAACACTTACAAAACTTTTGAAATAATAAATGATCATCATAAAGGTATACAGTACTGCAAGAGCAGTCTGGCACAAGAAAAGCAAACAGATCTTTGACTTCTGGTCACAAGCACATTTTCTACCACTTTTATAGCGCCCATCATTTTTTCTTCATTACTGGTACCCTGTCAGAATGTTTAAAATAAATCTGCTATCCTTTGTGCCCTTTTATTTTCTTTTGGCTAAGGGTTTCACCTTTTCATTTGTGCTTTCTGCACACAGCATAACTCATCGTATCTGAGTTATTTGTTTGCTTTTTCACCAGCACTGACATTATGGTCAACTTCAAGTTGGGGACAGAATTTGCTTGAAAGACACAGCTATGCTTTTGGGCACAAGAAAGACAACAGCATCCTGATCAGACCTTGCCCCCCCCAGACTCATGATCTACATTTAGAAATATTGGTGCTTGAAAGACCCTTGCAGGGAATACAACATGACCATCAGAGTTGGGAATATATGGACCTCTACTGCCATATTTCATTAGTGAGACAGAGGTGCTAGAAGTTACAATATCATAATTTCTCACTGGTGGGACCAAACTCTGTTGAACAAAGGTTATGAATATTTGCATATGACAGTTCCATATATGACAATTCATGTGTTTTCTTCTTTTTTCTTTGCCCACCATAAAAAGTGAGGGATTCAAACAAGGATCAGGATGCAACTATTAGGTTTTTTGTCTTATACCCCTTCTTTTCCCTGAATAAGATTCACCATATTATTGCTTTTACCTGATAGTTTTCAGTCATGTGCAAGACAGAAGAAACAGCAGTTTTGCCCAGAGGATCTCAGAATCAAATCTGTTCAGCCATATCTGTATGCAAAGAAGAAGAATATTGTAATGTCAAGCATAAATTGTGGTTAATTATTTAAGCTGTAAGTAACTTTCACGAAATAAAAGAGTATATTAAGCACAGAGAATAAAATGACTGCAAGACATTCCCTACTAGAATGAGTCTGCTTTAGAGTAGATTAAATTGTAGCCTCAAACTACTTGATAATTCAGCTTTAATGTTTCCAGTTTGTCAAATTTTAATATTAAATAAGTGTGAAATTTCAGCCAGAGGTAAAGCAAAGTTTCAGGAGTAGAAAGTTACTGCTAGTTAAGGAAGAAAAAGAAAATTAGGGAAACTAAAATAGTTTCTGGATGTATTGAGTATTTGTATTTTGGCCATGAGCCAGAAGAAAAAGGAAAAAAAAACCCAACAAAAAACCCAAAAAAACAAAGAAAAGAGAACATGTCTGACTAGTGATAATCAAGGAATTCATAGGTCAATTATTTTGCCCTGTTTCAGGTCAGACACAGAGAAGTGCACAATGGTCAGTTGAGTATGTGCTATATGCAGGATTTCTAACTCAAGTTCAATGGTATTAGAAGAAATTCTGGCTTCATTGAATCCACAGTAAAACTCCCATCTACATCATTTGTATTGCGCTGCAATAATACCTCTCCTCAGAATACTTTATGACTTTGTCCTCCCACCGGTCCAGTGTGAGCATTATATAATAGGAATGTAATATTTCTGAACAAATAATTCTACATTTTTCTGGTCAAGGTCTTCCAAGATATTCTTGCATGTCAGTGAGACATTGGCACTTTCAAGTTATCTGCACGTTTCGGCGAAAGGCATAACACCAAAATCTACCCCTAAAGAGCTACTGTAATTTTAAAGGCTCCAGGAATGTTGAATAATTTAAAATCCATCCAGAAAAGGGATGGTGGAAACAGGCCAGGTATTTTCTCTGTTAAACAATGATCCAGTGTTCAGAGCACTTACACCAGACATCCTTTACCTGACAGGGCTTGAATTCATGCCCCATCCCTCTGAGACAGCACCATAATCTTTATAGGGAACTTTGAGTTAAGGACCTCTAATCTCTTGTTTCTTCCTTTAATATCTGATCTAGTTTATATATAATATTTAAATGTTCACTAAAGCAAGGAGAGGAAGCCCACCAACTCCTTTTTAGCAATGATTCATGACCTTGTTCTGTTGCTGTCCTCTGCAGACTGCATGCTATGCCTAGGCACCATGGAGTGAAAAGTCACAGAGATCTACTGGGATTTTATAGTGTTGACGCTTCCCAAAAATTAGCATTAAATATTTTCAAGCATCTCTGTATCTCTAAACCACCAGCACATTACGGTACATTGGTATATATGGCATCTGGATACAAGTGATTTATTTAGAAATGGTGTCAAATGACAAATCTGAGATCACAAAGGAAATGAAATCTTCACTTGATAAAGAATTAAATTCGTGATTTGTCATCCCAAGAGTTGAAACTGTAGTGCTGCACAGTCCTTTAATTCCTGATATTGACAAACATTAAAAACATCTGAACAGAGAAAAGCTGCTTTATCTGTTATATCCCTTTGTTGGTCTTCTGGAAGTTTTAACAGGCCAGCTCCTGATGCCTTTTTTATATGGAGATGAAAATTAAACTCTCACTGTCTAGTTAATGCTCCCTGTCTACTTATGGACAGGAACAAGGTACCTACCCTCATTTTAATATATTTATTATTCACCTTTGAAACTATTGATCACAAATATGTGCTAAGTGGCCTTCAGACTCTTGAGGTTGAGAACTTTCACATTTTCAAGTAAGGCACAACACAAGGCAGCTGACTATCACAAGCCCCCTCTTGTTCGTGAGTTTCCATCTTGCTCAGTACCTAGATGCAGCCACAGAGGAGACCAAATAACAACTGGGAGTTCGTTGCCCTCCATATGCTGCAGATGGGAGTCACCATGACACCCAAGGCCACATTTTGGTTGTGCTTTATTCCTAGTGCCTGGCAGGCATCGGCCTGTGGATGGAAGTGAGCACAACATGAGTCATCTTGGAGAGGGAAGCGCTGTGTTGTGAGTGGGAGGAAGCATTTGGATGAGCTGGCAGAAGCTGTGACTGCCGCAGGACAAAATGATCAGTCATTACTCCTGAACTCAATACCACTAATGGCTGGAAATAAATCTTGACTTCCCGTGCCTGGTGACTGTACCCTCCCTGGTAAATGTGGATGTCTTGATGGTCTTCTCTGAGATAGTTAATTCCTGGCTGTGACTTTGGATTGTGAATGGGTTAGGGCCACCTCTGATGGTGTTAGGGGATCCACCTATGCTCTGTGACCAGGCAAGGACTCTTTGAATGGCTAAGGAGATGTCTGTTAAGACCCGTTGCATACACTTAAGGTCTTTTCTTTAGGTCTGTTTGAGGGTGGGCTGTACCCAGGGTGTTTGTGAGGACAGAGAAAGGACTGATAAACTCATGATGTCTATCAGAAATGCTTTCTCTGTAGGTGCAGAAGTAGATCAGCACAGTGAGGCAACCATTTTTCCTGCTGGATTAGGTGAGAGCTTGCAACATAGCATGACGGGGACAAAACCCCCTTTAAACCATCCTAGCTGCAGGTCTCTCCCCATAATTTATATGCC
>JAVJGJ010000037.1:13816271-13827343 GCA_035590215.1 Microhierax caerulescens
TAGTTAGGAAATAATCAAGCACACAAGCATTTCAGTAGAGACAGCTATATGAATTAAACTGAGCATTTTTTTTTTTTTTTTTTGTTTCAGCTCTGCAGAAAAAACTAGTGCTGTTTTATAACAAATCTCTCTCTATTGGCAATGACACTAAAAAATTAGAGAAGGCGACACATGTTCCTGTTCTGTTCTTAAGGGAATTGTCTTCTATGCTTTTTCCTTTCTACTGAATGAGAAGACCTACCATGAAGGTAGATGCTAGGTAGGAAATAATCAAGCACACAAGCATTTCAGGAGAGACAGCTAGATGACTTACACTGAGCATTTTTTTACCTGACTGTTAATCCTTTCAGATTCCCTGGGAATCAGTACTTGCTGCAGGTGTTCTTTTATTTGGAACAAATTCCACAAAGTTTATGAGGAAAAATGGACAATGACAAGATGCCTCAAAACAATTCTCTGCCGACCTTACCAGAATTTTGGTATAGGTGAACTAAACTTAAACAGACTTTGTAGATGGTGAACAGAAAGGGCACAATATCCTCTACTGTGCAGCAGATCATGTTCTTTCACAAACAGAAAACAAACGCTTCTAGAAATGTCAGAGGCTGTCCACAAACTCTTACATACTTCTAGACATTAATACCTCTCTATAACAGGTATCATTATTTTTGTTTCATTTTTTGATACTATCTAAGTTCATAATACAAAGGCAACGCATCTTGAATTTGAAGGATACTTATCTCGGTAAAATCGTTACGGCCTAAGTAAAAAAATCAGAATGATCTTGAATCAGCTCTCCAGTCTTCTACTGACGTCATGCTCAAACACTATGATAGAGTACTTAGAAAAGAAGTAGACAAATGAGCAAACTGGGATCAGCAAAAGATGTCTGAGCAACCACTAATGATATGAGGAGAAGTGTTCAACATGATGAGAACCCAGACTGGAAGTGACAGTATTGGTATTATCATAAGTAATACTGTAGGAAGTAGTACTCATGGTACATCATCTGAATAACCACTTCTGACTGTTTCAAGGACCTTACAGCACGTGACAGCTGTAGGTATGTGAATCTACCTATGGGTATTTGTTCTGCAGTGTTAGTTGTTATTTGCTAGCAGGTGATGTCATTTCTGGACAGCTTGTGCCTTGAACACAGTCTGACTAACCTGGCACCAAAAAAACATCCTGTGTTTCGCTCACACAGAAAGTGAGCAATATTTCCTAATAGAAATAAGTAGTTATTCCTAGTTTCATTCTTCTGATCTGGGAAATGCACACTTTTCTTTAGCTACAGACTATCTTTCTTTACAGCCTCTTTTCAAGATCACAATCATTCACCCAACAAGCTCTGCAGAGGTCAAGGACCTCAGCTTGAGTTCCCCTGTGGCATGGTCTCCAGGAAGGTGGAGGTCAGCCTCTCTGATATTGATGCAAGTCTAGTCTGTCACTGGCCATTCAGCTCCTGCATCCTGCAGCAGCTTTCCAGGGTGGAGCAAAATCAAGGATTTGACCCAAAACTAATTTTTAGCTCTGTTTCAAGCTCTGAACCAGAAAACAAGCATTAGTCTTCTCTACCTGCTTCAAAACTTCAAGTCAATAGTTTATTTCACAAATTCAACAAATACAGCAGGAAGTAGGAATTAGAAATAGGAATTATCATTCCTTCTGTTTCTTTTTATTTCCTCTCTCTGTCTTCTATAAGCAGACAAACAAAATCCAACTTTTGCTTTAGAATAGCACCAAAACACTTACTGTGAGTAGAAAACTTTGGGGGAAATTCAAAAGAATCCTAACAGACACCATTATACCTAAATAGACATGCTTTCGAGGAGATTGTTAGCCAGTTTATGAAATTCTGCACGAGTTCTCTGGTCCACACAAAACATGTCTTATAAGCAACTTTGGGACCAGTATTATTATAACTTTCAGTCAACTACACCTTTCAAAAGCATCCTGTAGCTTTCATGGAATAAGTGTAACAAAAGAAGTTGTCTCATATGAAACATGGATGAAAATCTGGCAACAATCAGAGATGTTCAAATGACGGAGCAAATTGACAAGAGAATATTTACTGATCATCCTGTTCTTTCATCTAAAGGTGGATATAAGAGAGCCAAGGTTTACAGGAAGACATGCCAGCTAGTGCAGGTGGAAGAAACCTCAAACTCTTAAGCCCACGCCCCTTTTTTTTGTGTCAGCTCTTTGTGTTACATCAGTAACTTCCTTGCCATCATGGCAGTGTGGTCACAACCAAACTTCCAAAGGATATTGTATAGCCAAGGTTAATTATTGGCATTGTACTACCTACTTCAACCTGGCAAGGGCAGGAGGTCCTACAGGCAGAATTATTCTCTGTGTTTGGTACTCTGGGACCAGCTGGAGTTGATGTCAGTGGCACAACTACTGGCATAAAGCAAATAAAAGATTTTGAGGTGCATGCAGAGAGGAGACAGGAATGCTAAAGAGATTTCATTTCTTTATTTCTTTCCTCTTTCTTGAAAGCAAAAAGCCGTAGAGAAACATTTAAGTTCTAACATAAATCTATATAAGCAAACTTTGCCTACATAGAAAACAATTTGTGTTTGTGAATGCACATGTGTGTAAGCGCGCCCTCTGTTTATAAAGCTTATTGCATACTTGTTTGCAGCTGAACTGGCTTAACTATTCCATTATTCGATTGTACCATTTAAATTTGTGGGTTGTTCTGTTCTAGAAAATCTTTCAAATTTGTTTTCCTCAAAATGGGGGCACTGGAGCATTATGATCTGCAAGTGATATGAGAAAATTAGGTTCAGTCTTGTGAGCTTGCTTGCTTTGAATGAAATTCGGTTGTAAATACAAGAGTCAAATGTTGTTGGGAGAGTGTTTTTGCTGTGGGTCAGGCCTGTTTTGTATTTGTTGCTGAACACACACAGGCAGGAGAATTCATGCTGCACTGCAGTAAAATCTAAAATGCCATTAGAATATATTTGTGACAGCATGAGAAGAAAGCATCAAACTCCAGGATTTTTGCATGAAAAATTAAGAATATGAAAATGAAAGAAATTACCTTTGCTTCTTACTTATTTACATGTTTGGGATTTTGAATAAAATCAAAGCAAGCCATTGTTTTAACTCACATATGCACATAAAGATGCATCCCAGTAGTGCCTTATAACCTTTTTAATGAATACCTTCTTCTGTCATTACAAGACCTGAATCTATCAAAGATTTTCCATTCCTGTTGTACATGAAAACCCTAGAGTTTCATCCGTGGATTTTTTCCTTTTCCGGTGAACCACACTGATTTATCACCTGTGACCAACACAGTGCCTTATTTCCTTGCTAATAATTGGACTTTTTCAAAACATGGTAAAAGCCTGGAGAGGGGGAAGGAGGCAGAAGAATGCTTCCTGAAAGGAGCTCAGCATTAATATGGGGACAACTACAGAGAAACCTGAGGTGACCACCATGCTTCAGTCTTTCACAGCTCTCAGTCATGCACAGACGTACACACTTTAATGGAGCAGAAAGGGGGAAAGATATGTTTCCTTACCCTTCCCTCTCACTCCTGCACAATTCCTTTTACCGTTGTTAACTGTCTGTTTTAAAGCCACAGTATATTTTGCAGGTGCCCTAAAGCTTGTCTGACCAACACATAACAGTGAGGCTGAGGTTCTCACATGGAGCAATTTATAACCCTGGCTTACCTGCACCCATTCAAACAGACTGAAAGAAATCTCACTACATCTAAATGGCAACCTAGGAAGAGGAATGAAAGCCAGAGCATAGGAGGGTAGAATTATATCCTGAAAAGTTTCTGTTTCACCGATTCTGACAAGAATTTAGGGATTGTCATGCAGAAGTCACTCAGTGGGAACTTCAAATTGGATGCCATAGGTAATGTACATTCATAGTGATGGAGGAGGAACAGAAAGACCCTTTATTAATTGATTTATTTATTTACCTATTTATTTGTTACCACTGTATACATCACAGGAAGAACCAAGAGAGGAACACTGTATCCAGATGTGGTTTCTAGACTGGAGAAAACTGGAACAGATACAAAAATTTGTTACATAAACAATTAGAGGGCTGGAGTACATGCCTTCCTGTGGGAGACCTGAAGAACTGAATCTGTTCTGCTTATCAAAAGATGACTGAGAGATGAATTGATTACAAAATGTTTGCGTTAATGAGGAGAAAATAGAGCTCTTTCATCTAGCAGAGAAAAGCATAATAAGAATTAATGACTACAAGCTTCAGCCACACAAATTGAAATTGGAAATTTGGCACATATTTTAAAAAATGAGGTTGATTAGCCAATAGTTTAAAACTCCTAAAGGAGATGCTGCATGCTTTGGTTATGCTTAAATGAAATGCTGAAGCTGTCTATAGGGCTACTAATTGCAGATCATAGAATCGTAACACCCATGCCACGAAGCATAAGTGCCGAGCCAGAACATGATGGTTCTGCTTCTTTGCATCTGTTCTAGTGTCTATCTACGTCACTGCCTTCTTAATCTCTCCCTTCTTATTTTCCCTAACAGTTCCTGTCCTTGGATGTCGTTAGCATTGTTTAAAATACAGATTTGGAAGTTCATGCTTGAGATTTCTCTTCATAAAAGAACTTTGATCCAGATTTTTTTAGTTTTGGCCTTTCACCTTGCATCTTATGTGGCATAAGACCATGTATTATGGGATTTTCCCTTTGCATTAGACTGTTTTTCATGTGACAGCAAGACCATGGCTTGGGATAATCAGCCCCATCCAAGCTGCAGGCCAGTGCCACGAATGCTTATTTTGTCTCCCCAGTTCCATTTATTCCCTTTGACATCCAAGCCAGACAGGGAAGGAAATACTTGACCTCAGGCGATAGAGGGAAGTTGTTGTGCAAGTTCTCCATTGGCTGTGTGCTCAGTGATGGGGTCTACTATGCCGGGTATTTTGAATTCCACTGTCAAATAATCAGGTTCAATCCCAAGTCCTTCTTCCTTGAGCATCAACACTTAATAACTGGTGGTGGGATCTCCTAAAGAGTGAACCAACAAAATCCTTCTGAAATAAAACACACTTGTGTGCTTCAAAGTACTTCTCCAAAGAAATCTCTCTTAATGTGTAGTAAGGATGAGACTGGGATTTACATCACTGAACATATAGTCCTCTAACATTAATCCCAGCAGGTTTTCCATCCTCCAGCATCACTGGATGTGCTGTGAACACTACATGTTCTCATGCCACACTCCAGGGCAAAAAAAGGAGACTAGTTTTGGTTTTATCCTATAAATACACCATTCTCAAAGGATACAGCACAGACCCCACATTGTTTTTGTATTTTAAATTCAAAAAAATACATAACAAGTGAAAATTGTGTCTTAGGACCATGGGGACCTATGGAGTTGCTCCAAGAATTATGGAAGATGTAGTGAGTTCACTGTAGAGGGGCTAGCTCAAACTGTGAGCTGCAACTGCTCTGTAGTACTTGATCTGGTGGCCAGGGATTATTCCCAAGAGTGGACACATTTAACAGCATATGAATAACCATCTGTGCTATGTTGTAAACACCAAAAGAATTAGAAACAGACCATACCTATGACTGTTGCTGCAAAGAGAGTCTGCAAGAAAGACAAGGTTGTTAATGTGCACTGTGGTGCTGCAGGGACTGTCACTACAGTGAGTGCATCCTAAATGGAAAAGAGGATATTGGAGCTGAACATCCCAATACTTTTTCTGAGGCCAGTTTGTTTCTTACAGGAAAGGAATATCATCTAGATCTCCATGGAAAAGATGGCCACCAAAAAGATTACATGATTTATCACCAGTAAGGGCCACAATGACATGATTAGGATGGATGACACGTACTTTTTTGTGTGTTGGGGTTTTTTTTTTTCTTTTTTGTTTTTTTTTTTTTTTCTTTCAGTCTCTTGTCAGCTCTTACACATTTCTGGTCACCCAGACAGATCCTCTGTGCTTTGCCATCTTTGACTAGTATGGCAGGGTTAATAAAAATGGTATAAATAAGTAATCAGATAGTAATGGTGACTTGGCAGGCAGGTCCCAAAATGCTAAGTGTTTATGCTGATTCTCCTTCAGATGCTTTCATGTCCAAGAATTCAACATTTCTCATGGATTCATGTGTTTGCTGTAACTGTGACAATACATGCTTACTGAGTTTCTCTTGATATAACAAAATCCTAGACAGAAAATGGTTGACAGTGTTGTGAAGTCATCAAGAGGTAGACTTGCCTATGAAATGATAAAGGTGACACAAAAAGTGTCAAAATTTCTGCAGATGGAATTTCATGGAGCTGGGATGCCAGGACCTACAGATCCAGGCCGAAGGGACTACAGAGAAAAACACTAAATTATAGCAAGAAAACATAACCTTTATTTCTGGAATCCTGCCTATGTGCAATTTCAAGTTACAGCAAGACAACAGCTATGAAGATTTCTCAGAAAAGAATAGCTAGGGATTCCTTGACTAGTGGCCACACAGTTCCTGTGGGTAAGTGAATGAACTGCAGCTGGTAAGAAGGTGCAGGCATTTCTAATGGATTTGCCCTGAGCCACCCTGTTGCCTTCTGCTTCCCTTTCATCGTGCACTTCTTGTGCAAAAACCAGCATGCAAATGCAAGTGCAGTAAGGAGGCAGGGGTCAGATTTGACTCTGGCATTAAGGACTCTACTTCCAAGCCACAGCTGCTGAGGCGATGTCTTGAGAGGGTCTAATGAGGTATGAGGTTGTCTCTGAACAAGCCAAGCAGCACAAGCCAAGACAACAACTCTGTGGCAGGAAGAACTGCCAAGTATTCAGGGTGATACTGCGACTGCGTTGATCTCAAGGCATCAGGCACATACAGGCTCCTTGGCATGGCCTGAGCTGAGAAGCAGCTATGGAAGTCACTGCTGCCATGGACTTAGCCAGACCGGCTTGTGTCAGCTGCAGTAGACCACTCTCCAGTGACCAATGATACTTGCAGTGCAACAAAGTGAAGCCTTTCTTGCTGTTCAGAAGGACCTCGGCTTGGATGGACAGGCAGAGAATATGCATCCTGCCAACCACATGGTGGGCAACCGTATGCACAGAGCCGAATGTTTCAGCCTTCCGTGTGCCCATCATCCAGAGAGAGCATAGGCTACATACAGTTATCATCTCAGAGCCTCTAACTTGCACAACAGAGGAATTAGAGGTTACCAGATTCCAAATAATAAAAGCCATCCTCTTTCTATTCTCAGCTATACTTTCATGTCGGTCATCTAACATGTCGCATAACCGGTGAGCCAGCACAGATGTCCATGAATGTTACTTTTATCTTTCCTCACCATCAGACTTTCCTCGTTTGTAGTAGAGATCCTGCAATGATATCATGTTTTGATATCTTCAAACCAAGTTTGGATGCCTTTTTGAAAGAAATATTTTTGCCAGACACAGGTCACTGGATTCAGTGCGGAGATAGCTAGATGAAAAACTATGACTGAAATAAAAAGGATTGCCTTGCTCATACCTTTTAGCCTTATACCAAGTGCAGCTTTGGCTTTTATTGTAAACTATGCAATATTTGATGTGTGCCTCTAAAATTGCACAGAAATAAACTAGAACCATGGTTTGACTGCACACAGTAGCACCATTCCACCCCCCAGTATACTAGTATATCCCAAATATCAGTATTTTTAAGAAAAATACTTGTATTCAGCTTATGGGGCTTTTTTTGAATGACTGGCCTGGCAGAACAGTTTTGCTCAAGAGTATGGTCTGACAGAGCTGAGAAGTGACAAGGTAACAGTGCAGAGGAAACAAAATTTCTGTTCAGTGGAAAAAAACCCAACAGTGGGATCTTTTTAACAACCCACCCTATTAAGTTCATCAAATAGAAAGATGTACAGAGGAAACCAAGTACTGAGCGGTAAGATGTTTTATGGGAAATATAAAGCTAAGGAGCAACATTGCGTATACTTGAATTTCTCCTACTGGCACCTCACCTTTTGACCAATACTACCTAGACAGACACTTTCCTGGGAGAAATGCCTGTCCCTTCAGCCACACACTCAGCCTCATGTCAGGGCACTGGCATTAGAAACAGTCCTCATCCAACCAGCATATCCACTTGCTTCAGTATGTACACTGCTTGTGGCTTCAGCCTTATACTTGTAAAGTCCATCTTTCTTGGAAATCTTCCCATGGACTCAGAGCCACAGGCATGACCTTGCGAAGCTTGTACTATTAATGAAATCATTAGACTTGTCATAGAAGCTGATCCTTAACTGACATATATTTCAGTTTCCTAAGCTCAGAGTCAGCTGTGCTATGTTAACGGTTGGACTTGATGATCTTCAAGGCCTTTTCCAAACTAAACAATTCTATGATTCTATAATTCATGCAAATGACAGCATGACATAGAAACACGGTGGCTGTTCATTCAAAAAAAACACAACACCCCTAATTTCAAAGAGAGGAAGAAAGCTCTCATTTTGACACTACTCCAAATATAAAGCCTTTTGGTTTCTTCTTTGCATTATTAAAGCAATAGATCATGGCATTGAAATGACTGATGAAATAATATATTTTACTTTTTATTATTGCAGATTAATATGAGTGATGAACTTAGAGACACAAGTACTGAACTCTCCTATTCATGTGAGTAGCAGAGACAGTCTTTGTGAGCAGGCAAGGCTTCCTGCAATTTGTCTGGAGAAGATGTTATTATTTTGGTAAATTAGCACAATTTGCAGGAAGTGCAAAAAGTGCTGAGAAAGAGGGATGAAACACAGACACGGAAAGGTGGGAGGAAAACTTGGTGGACACTGAATGAGCACTGAATGATTTGTGCCCTGGCCTGACTAGCTCCGGGAGGAGATTGTATCAGAGGGACTCCTGATCAGATTTGTGTCCGTGATTTGCTCCCTGGCTTTAAAGAATATTGTTCACCTGGCTGGACAGGCTCTTTTGATATCTAAAATGTTTAAGTATATAAAACAGGCATTCAAAAGGTTTTACATGACTGCCTGGATCTTCCTGACTTCTGAAAAAGTAATCCACCAACCTGGTTATGTGGAAATTAGCTTTAAAGTGCCAGCCTCTTCTGTAAAACACACACATTTAGGGACTTAAATACAAGTGAAGTTGTAAATTCACTGTCTCAAGATCAGAGTTTTCACACAACAAGGCAGCTGGATCTCGAGCAGAAGAGAGGGTCAGTTGTAAGCCTGGCTGCCTCCAGATTTTGCAGTGCATTTCTGTGCGACTATCTTTCTTAGAGCTGTGTGGTTGTTTATAGAGCAGTGCCTGAGACTGGAGATCTGGTCACTGTGAAAGGCAAAGCAAGGAGTGCTGGCTAAAGTGTTGCACTTCAGATGCTTGGTTGGAAGAACTGATGGAAAATTGGATTTTCAACAAGCCTTTTTTTTTTTTGAGGGAGGTGGATCTGTTTTCCAGTGCAACTTTAACACTGAAGCACAAAAATTGCCCAGAGGCAAGAATTTAAAGTTCTGTATTTCAAAATTTTGCCAGAGTACCTCACGATAACTATAATCCAGTTGCATCGTCCCACCTTTGTCTACCAAGCCACATCTCCCATGATTCACTGAAGCTGAGAACACCCAGAATATGCTGTCTCTTTTTTTTTCTGATAAAGACCATATGATGCATCAGTCAAGGCACAAAATAGCCTGCTTACGTACAGAAAGCGATTACGCATGTATCAAAGCTGTACTACCTGTGCAATACCCGTGAAGTGTTTCCAAATTGAAATATTTCAGGGCTCCACAATTTTTTTCAATATTTTAAATTTTTCAGTTAAAACAAGCAAACAAAACCATAAACTGCTGATGTTGTAACAGGCAAAGGGCCAGAAAGGAAACAGAGGTACAGAAAGGTGAAGGGGTCTGACCCAGAGATTGAGTTTATTTTCGGGAACTCTTCCTTGCTTAGCATACTGTTGTGCTTCACAAGCTCTAAGACTGGAAGCAAAATCGAGGGAGGCACCAGAGCAGGCTGTCAGGATGGAACATTAGTCATATCATCAGTCTATGCTTAAATAATTCCCACGTGTGCTGTTACACCAAGTTAAATATACTGGGTCTTATTTTCAGCTATGTTACACTTGCATGAAATCATTGAAATTAGGAAATTGTACTAATGCGTTTTAGAAGAGAATTAAGCCTATTATTTTCTTCGTTAAAAAAACCAAACAAACAAACAACTTGTAATTGGTAACTCTGTACCTTTAAACACATGGGTCAACCTTTGTCTTTTCCTTGGGGAAAATAAAAAAAAACTCAGTGTTTACTTTTGTGAGCCTGCAGTTATTTGGAAGAGAGAATCAGAGATCAGCTGTCATTGCAGAGAATGTCAGAGGAGTTTGTGGCAGCAAGCCATAGTAAGTATGTTAAAAAAAACAAACAAAAACATCATGCAACTATTTTGTTCACATTGTCAGAGAGACATTAATGTTTAAAGTAGCAGGTCACTATGATCCTTGGGGAAAAAGTGTAACATTTACATTTATAAAAGTACCTCCTGTAGCATCACATATACAGCAGAGCTGGCACAGAAAAGTAGTAAGGCTACAGAGGGGAAAGAGGAATCATGATCCAGCCAAAGTTATTTCCTCCCCTCTCTCCTTCTATGTACCACCACCTGCTTCCAGAATGATAAACCCAAGAATTTTCAGGGAGTGGTATGGTCTCTTACTGCCCCAGCCGAGTAAGCTGGGGAACACAGAGGTCAATGGGATAAGCCAGCAGCAACAGGAGCATGAAGGACTCCAACGTCAGACCAATGCCACCCCCACCTCAGCTGTGGGCTTTACTTTCCGTCTGTCATCTGACTTTCTTCCGACTTAACAGTAATGCTAAACTGCTTACCTTTTTCCTTCACTCAACCTTTAACATCCACATTCATATTTTTACTTTTTTTTGTCTACTTACTCCTGCCCTAAAATGTTAAAAATGACAGCCAAATGATAAAATAAAAGGTCATCTGTGATGCAAACAAGGTGTTTTGCCAA
This sequence comes from Microhierax caerulescens, assembly GCA_035590215.1. Lineage (NCBI taxonomy): Eukaryota > Metazoa > Chordata > Aves > Falconiformes > Falconidae > Microhierax > Microhierax caerulescens. The sequence continues at coordinate 13,827,259 of JAVJGJ010000037.1, forward strand.
ACTTCTCTCCATTCACAATGTTTATCTGCCGCATTACATTTCCCAGCTCTGCTTCCATCTTGACCAGTCAGATCATGGGGGCGGG
>JAVJGJ010000037.1:13827353-13849089 GCA_035590215.1 Microhierax caerulescens
TGACCAGTCACATAAAACCCCCCCCCCCCCCCTCCGTAAACCACACTCTGTCTTCTCTTTGTATAGAAAGCTAGGTCTGGCTGGGAGCCTCAGGTGCTCGTCTTTACATGAATGGAGTTGCTAAGCTACAAAGTTTAGCTGGTACCTTATATTTCAACAGTCTTTAAGAAAAATAGCTGCTTAGAATAGCTACAACGTGGAGTCACGCTTCCACTCACCTTTATCGGGGCAAGCCAGAGGCACAAGACACCCATATAACAGCAAACTGCAGCAGCATCTTCTACGTTGTGAGAAAAGGTGACTTTTTGGAAGTCAACAGAAGACTCTCAAACATCTCCTTTCAAAAGTGGCAGGTCAAAGGCCAGTACAATTATTTCCCACTTGTTCCCCCCACAATACACCATTTCAACATGCGACACGTTTCCAATGGAAGTGTTCAAGACCAAGAATGTGGCCCGAGGTAAGGAGGGAGTGGGTATACTTATAAATAATAGGACACAGAATAGTTAAGGTAAAGAAAACAGCTGTGATGAAGAAAGGCAGATGAATCCTCATGATACAAAGCTCAACACAAACAGTAACTATTAAGATTTAGGATAAGAGCATTACTCAGGCATATTATCATATAGCTGTCTCCTGTGAAAGCTATTTCATCTTATTTTGAAGATGTGGATAAATGAGTTGACAAATGTTATTTCTGACATTGTGGTAAATTTTATGTTTCACAGGCAGGGCAGCTGGCAGGTTTTGAGACAGTCTGCCAGATTAGACTGTATTCACACAAATCACTGCAAAGAGGCTGCACTAACGTATCACTGTATCACACCTCTACTGTTATGCCAAGCTTCTTGAGCTGTTGGGTTTTTTTCCAAAAAGACAGAATGCTGAACTCCGATGAATATTGATTAGATTAAGTGTGGCCATGGTCCAGGCTATAAAGGCAGATTTGTTGACTGAAAACATTAGAATTTTTCATTCGAATCTTTAATCTCAACATCCCATTCCTGCTGGGGCAGACTTTCAAAGACACAGGTGAGATGCATGATAAAGAATTGCGTCTGGACTGAGTAATCTTGTAATAAATTATGAGCGCTTCTATGGCCGAGAAAAAGGCCTTTATTATAAAATCTCATTTTAATCCAGCTTCTCTCTATACCTGAGCTTCTGTGTGTAATTTTTCATAATCAAGGATCTTTTTCCTCTTTATTTTTGTTTCCATACTTCTAAATTTTCTTGTTAAAACTTATTTTTGTGTGTGTGTGTCTCTTTAGCATCTTTCTACTCTTCCCACACTGGATTTTCTCCTGAAATCTACTTTATAGTATGCCAGCTTTCTTTGCTGTTACATGCTTTTAGATTTTCCTTATCATTGCAGAGTCCTTCGCTAATTTCTGATTCTCTGCTTGAAAAGACATTTGAGGATTCTTCTTTTCTTTTCCACACTTCATATAAAAGCTAAAAAGCACAGGTTCTGATCAGGAAGAAAGGTCAGTTGCTAATAGGAAAGGTTGCATTACAAATACACTTCTACACAGTACTGTCATGCCAGTCACAGCAAAGGACACACCAGCAGGTGGAACACCTCTTTTCTTTTGTTCTAAAGGAATGTTCCTTCCTGCTATCAAATCTTCAGATGCAAATAAGACTGCTCAGATGGCACAAAATAATTTCAAACAGACCCAGAGGCTGATAAACATTACAAACAAATACAATTAGAAAAAGCTTTGGAAAATAGCTGAAGATGAATTAAAGTTTAAATGTCTTTTGCTGTAGAGTGCAGACCAGTGAGAGGAAATGTAGGGTGTGGGATCATTTTCCAGTGGCTGCAGCAGTGGATGGGGAGATGAGATCTGGACTCTTTGTTTGTTTGTTTTGCTTTATTCTTTCACCCAGTCTCATGTGGCCTTGGGCTAGCTGGACAACTTGCTGTGCCTTGGTTTCTCCCTCCTAATTACTGTTTTCCAATCAGTTACATAGATCTATGGTCTATGACATTTCCAAAGCAAAATGAAAGAATGGGAAATGGCACTTTAGATTCAGTGTCTGTCCTTAAAGCTCTGTTAGTTACTCTTAACATCTTGCTTTTAGTTCAGAGTTGGAAGGACTTTAGAACAATTAAACCAAAACTCACTTGAACTTCAGTATTTTTCTGCAAACTTCGAACTAAAACTACACCTCTCTTTAACCCAGGTTCAGGCTAGCTGAATTTTCATCACAGAGCAACCTGACAAAGAAATCTCTGAATTCATTGTAAAAAGTTTTAGTATTTACAGCATTCCCAGGACTCGGAATAGGAAGGGGAGAGCTAGAGTGGTAGTAGTCTGCGTTCACCTTCCATTGCTATCGTGTAATGTGCTCAGAGACAAGATTTACGAGCAGCTAAGTTACTCTGCAGCCCTGCTACAATTTCATGTTTCAAAGTTCTCTCTGTTTTCTTCCTAGACTACAAGATGTTCTCATTACTGTTATATCAGCAATCTCCTCATAAATTTTGTGGTACTTGATATTTGCTGGGTGTCCTTCAAGAATACACAGTGATGGATGGATGGTGGATGGAAAGAAGGAAGCAGGCAAAGAAGGAAAGAAGAAGGCAGGCAGGTGAGAAGATAGTTAACTAAAAAAATACTGGCAATGAAAAACAGCTTCCCATGCCTAATTCTGCAAAACACCTGAAGTTTATGGGTAAATGTTCTCTAATTCCAGCAGCAGTTGGTACAGGTTCAAGTCCCTCATGCATGTGGCTCTGCAGGATGGCAGGGTGAGAGGTCTGCAGAAATTCTGCAGTGATTATCTTCACTGTTTTACAATCTTTCTGACAAATTATGTCAAACCATGGGCGTTAAAACAAGTGTCTGAAATTATGTGACAGTAGTGATCCCTTCTACATCTGGAGCATTCCTGGCCATCCACAGATGTTTAAACTACAGCACACATGGACCAGCTTTGACAACTACAAGAGAGCATCAGTGAGAGCTGAGGACATGTGTAAGCGACTGCTCAGCTCATGTAGGGGGCACATGGAGAACGCATGCTGGGTGGGCTGGGGGAATGACTGGCTGATGCATATTTACTTCATTTGGCTCTAGATCACTCTCCTCCGTTTGTTTGCTAAATTTTGAAAAATTACTATGGAAAAAGCATTCTGCAGGGGCACTTGCAATTATATGAAACCACTGGGAGAAGTAAACAACTTTGCTAATTTGTAGGCAATATTAAAACAGTCCTGTCAAATAGTACGTGAAATATTATCTTTATGGAAATTGAGCATTGTTACTGAGCTTATTACTGAAGGGTTGGAAAGAAAAACTGCAAATGTCCTGGACTTGTTAGATGTAAGTGATTTAACGTTTTGTTATTTTACATATTTTGATTTATGGTAGAATAATATCTACACTATTTCTCTTTTAAAATGCATTTTTTGAACAAGAACATGAATTTCCCAAAGGTTAGATAAATAGACCATGAAAAACTAGTCTATTTGTAAATGCAAGGTTTATTTTTTGCTTTGTTTTGGGCTTTTCTTCATTTTGAAATAAAACTTAATTCTCACTGCAATTTATGCATAACACTGATTCCATCACTTATCAAAAATCCCAGCAGACATGGAATACCAGCAAAAGTGGAATACCTTTCCCTGAGTAATAATTTAATTTATTTTAAATTCAACTCAAAGTAGAAAGACTTCTCTTATGTACTTTTTGAAATCATATGAAAATTAAACTGAGTGAAAATAAAATGTGGGAAAGACTAATGCAGACTTTCAAAATATTTTTTACTTTATTTTTTCCCCAAATTATTTTTGTAGCACTGAGCTGAGGCTCCAGGAAAAAAAACAAAACAAAAACAGTAGGGTCTTGACCCGCCCTAAAAGCAGCCCTGGGAAAAGACATTTGTCTCATAATGACAGGTCCTAATTATGTGCCTCTTATAGGCACAAAGATACACTATGGTTCCCTTTTAAAGGAGGAACAGATTTCTTTTAAAGTCTGGTTGGCTTTGGACAAAGTGTGTGCAAAACCATATCTTCCTGATATTGCTTATCCTCTTCCACAATCCTACCTAGCACACCATGGTGAACCTGCCTGTGATGGTGGCCTTGTTGCAATATGAACTGATTTCTAAAGAGCAGGCTGTGTTTTTCTAGTCTTAATTATACATGTTGGTGATCAGAAGGGCAGGATCTGTGCACTGTAGCAGGTAAAAAGAGTAAGTCTTATTGAACCAGATACATAGAAGGGTCTCGCTCATTTCCATTTCCTAACTGTTCCTCTGAGTAAGATAACGATTACTATTTTTGTTGATATAGCAAGCAGAAGTTGATAAGCTGTGGGAGTAATAAATTCTTAAAGGATGGATATATGTCTTACTCATATGCACAAATGCCTTTTATCTATGTATCGAGGAACAGAAATGCTACCAGTGTCTTCTTTGCTCATTTAAAAGACCATTCAACAAGCTACACTAAACATCTGCATGGTACAGGCCATGGACGTTCACCTAGAGGCTCCTGTGTTGAGTCTTAAGCCAGGGGAACCAAACCTATCCTCACCTCCCCATTGCTTGCAGCACCCTCACTTCTTTTTTTGTGGGCCACAACAGGAGCTGCACAAAGCACACTGTGGTGTGCTCACATCTCCATGGATGGAGACTCCACATCCTTGCGGCCTTGGAACCACTGTTCAGAATGGCTGAGCTATCACATACCTTGCAAAGCATACTACTTTGGCTATGTTATTTAAAAAAACAAATCAAATCAGCAACAAAATACCCTCATTTTAGCTGATCACAAAGACAGGATTTAGGATCTTTCTTGTTCTGCCCACAGTATTTCTTAGGAATCACTGGTCTACCTACCAGGTAACACCGACATCATCTCTGGTACTCAGTTAAGAGTCTTGAGAACAGAGGCAGTGCTGAATGGCTACTAAAATCCTAGCAAAAGTCCAAGTATATCAATAGCCTGTCATGTGGGTAGATATAAAATTATATGGGAAAGAGAGAGACTGTGAGGAACAGAGATGAGTCTGAAAGCAATGATAAAAAGCCTTTGGGTAATGTTTTAATAATGCTTATACTATGCATAATTTATAATAGCTTTTCAAATATGCCGAAGACAGTCAGTCAGAACTATTGATGCTTCCTCATGGAAAGCATACAATTACAGTCACGTTCATATTTCATTATTAGAATTAACAACAGAACTGTTTCTGGTTTGATTTTTTGACCATCTGAAAGACTGTCATTCAAGACTAAAAAGATAATGATATGCAATATAAAAAAAATATAGCATTCACATCACTGAAAATATATTGAATCCACACATTTCACCGTTCCTTCTTTTCATTGTTCCTGTTCAGAAAAAAATGGGACTTTAAAGTATGTTAAGAAGTTGCTACGTTCATGATACATTGACTGCATCCAGATAAACCTGTAAAAAACAGAATTGTTGTCTTTATAAAGAACCCAAACTTACTGTTTGCAGTACCCAACAAATTACATTTACCACCTGCATGTGTGTAAAAATAATAAGAAACCAAGGACTGAAAATTAACAACTCTCTAGACACGTTTGGGTTATAATAATAAAGTTTCACGCATGACTAACTTTTGTCTTCTGTTTTACATATGACATAATCAACTAAGAATATTTTCCACTTATGTTAATGAAACATACTTTTGGAGATAAATGACATGAGATTGAAAAACAAAATTAAACTGAAAAGGAGGAGCACATGAGTCCAGAAATTTGTAATAGTGAAACGGTGTTCTGCACACAGCAGGCAAAATTACTGCACAAGGCAAATACACAGTGATGGAGGTGAGGTTGGGTATGTGCTGCTTCTACGCCCGAGTGGAAGGCAGTTGCTCCATTAGCTGGCAGTTAGCCTTCTCTGCAGCAATGCACACTAGCTTGCTAAGGGCACAGGCAGATACCCGGCTACTACACTCCAAAGCCTTCACCTTCTGTGACACTGGTTCACAACTGATTGACTACCTGTAAGTAATAATAGACAAGTTTGCAGGGAGCCTGCAGCGTGGTGCCAAGAAACATGAACTGTCCGTTTATTTCAATTGTCCAGGGAAATGTGTCAACACTGGGAATAATTTCATTTCCTGGGGAGAAAAGTGGATTTCCAATTTGTACAAATTACTGTAAGCAAACGTCATTCTGAATGACTGTTAGGAGAATCTATCACCACATATTTTCCCTTTTCAAAACAGAAGGCAAAAATACCATTAACTTTTCAAGCTCAAGAAAGGAGAAAGTAATTTTAAGAATTCAGTGGATGGAAACAGCAGTGTCATCATGTTTAGCCTATACATAAAGTCCTTTGGTGAGCAGTGCAGTGCTTAGAGACCCATGAGGTCAGAGCTTATTTTTTGAATTTGTCTTGGGAAATGGCATCTTCTAGTTTCCACCAAACCTGACTGGAGTTTGAAATGGAGAGACAGACTTGCTCAGTGAAACACACACACTGCATCAGCCCAGTTTTGGTGTGTACGATGTCCACATTACAGTTACAAACTGTTGGGACAGCAGGTAGGGAGTCTCTTTGAAATGTGGGCTGGCAGAAGGGGATGTGGAATATGCAGACCTGCAAGCGGCATCCTCACTCTTCTAGGTTTTTGTCTTCATCTGAGGTAGTATATATCAAATAATTCAAGTGCCAGTATGAAAGGACTTTGAGACATGACCTGCAGTAATCTATTTAAAATATTATCTCTTACCTTCCTGACTCGTTCCAGTTCATAGTCCAGTAGCCAAAAGATGTGGCTTAAATCACCAAAACAGTTAAATTTTTACTGAGACTTCAGACAGCGAACTGCAGTGGCTGGAACTTAGGAATTCTCTCAACTCCTTCAGATTTTCCTCAGAGAGTCAGGCTATGCAGCTGAGAGGGGACACTGTCTTAGCTCAAGTCAGAGTCCTGAGCCTCTAAATTAACTGCCAACACAGCCTAGTTCCTTTCCACTCAAGGACATGGGAGGAGTCCCAAAAGGAGCAATATGGCACAAAACTTTTAAGGGAAGATGAAAAAAATGAGGGAAATTAGACAAAATATTCCACAGTTAAAAATAAAGCAACTAGCAAAGTCAGTTAAAAAAAAAAACATTCTACGTATCAGGTCTGGAAAGGAATTAGGATGCACAAACAAAAGGAGAAAAGAGGAACAGAAGGGAGGCCAGAAGTTACCTGACATGATTAAATGGCAGCCTCCAAATAGCAAAATGAGTCAAACAAAAATCCTTTATTATCTGACCCTAATGAAGCCAATATACAGGAAGATAAATTAAGTAAAGAGCTATTAAGTAAGAAGAAAATTAGGAAGGCCAAGATGGATTTCAAAGAATAAATGGCTAATGGTGTGAAAGCAAATGAAAATCAGGAAGTCTGGAGGATCAATAATTCCACTGAATCATCAGAGGCTAAAGGGATCTATAAAGGAATATAAGCACATTGATGAGAAGCTTAGCAGCTTTTTTGTATGTTTCATGAAGGAGACTGCTGGGTAAACACTTATCTTGAACTTGTTCTTTCCTGGCATGGAAATGGAAATATTTTTGGATATTGAAATGTCAGGAAAAGAAATAATAACTTATAGAGTGATTAAATTCATCAGACCCAAATGACACACCTGGGAGTTCTAAGGGAGAGTAAGCACAGGGGGGGGAAATCTACCATGATATGCAGTCTGTCTTCGAAATACCCACTCTTCCAAAACAACAGAAGGTAGTAAATGTCATATGTAAACAACTGCAGCCAAAATAACAAATGACTGGAGGGTATCTCAAGAGAAGGACCAGCCAGCCTGACCCTTGCAGAAGAAAATTACATCACCCTACTCCCTTGGAGTTTTCTGTATGACATTAATGTAGTGAATAAAGGAAATATCACTATGGCAACATGTATATTAAGACTTAACACTTAGCATTTTGAAAGGTTTTTGATAAATATTTTGAGGGCAGGAACAGACTAAACACTAGGATCTGTAAAAGGAGAATGGGATTGGGTGCTACTCAGTGCCACCATTGTGACTGACTAATGTCGGAGTGGGTATTTAGTGTTCCCTTGTTACTGTTGGTGAAATCTGCTGCAGAGTTCATGACTAGTGGGTCTGACACACTGAGGACCAGCTAGACCACACATGCTCTGCATCCATGAGTGTCATAGCTGCACTAGGACTGCTGGAGGGCCATTAAGTCAAGTGTGTCCAGAACATGTTACACTCTCTGGGCTTATTCAGCATTTCTCCTCAAGAATCCAAATATTCCTGGGAGCTAGCAAAGCCACTACTCTGACCGGCAGATATTGAGACCTGCAGGGTCCAGGTACTTTATTAAATGTTTTTAATGGAAAGGTTACAGCATCTTGATTCATGTCAGGTACATTTGACCTCCTAAGTCCTGTTCATCACATGAAGCATCATTGTTGAGAGTTGTGAGTTGATCAAGACATTGGTGACAAACAGAAACAGAAGGAATAGTGTACATGGAAATATCAAAAACTAAACGTTCATTTCCTGAAAAGGTATGGTATTGATGATGTAATAATATCACAGAACTGTTTAGGTCGAACACAATCAAGAACTAATTTTGAGAGCGTTTTTTAAGATTTACATAAACTTGATCAGTTAAAATAATAGCAATTACTGCAAATGCCAGTTCTGAGACTTCCAAAAAAGTTTAATTAGCCAATATGCTTAGAACTGGACAGCAACTGAGTATCTTCAATGTGAGCTTGACACTTGAAGATCTTGGTTTATACCTACACAGTTTGCATGGTATTCAGAGATGTTTCATCTAAAGAGCAATGAAAATATAGGCTTAATATTTGACTAAACAGTGTCAGGGGTTGTCTTAGCTGTAGGAAACCAAGACTTTTCAAAGTCTTTCAAAGTCTGCAGAATTGATCACAGGATGTGGGAGTGAGATCTGCTTGAACAAGCGTGCACAGAAAGTGAGGTGCAAAAGAAAACTTGGTCCCCAGTGGCCATGCATGAGCTATCTGGCTTATTTGAGCAGGTTAATCATTAGTGACTATGAGTGTGATTGTAAAGTTTGCTTTTCTTTCTTTTTCTGCCTTGACACAGAATCTGCAGTCAAGTTTTGAGGTTTTTTTTGAAACAGATCAGGTTCTGCTTGGATTTCCAGCTGGGGTGGCACAGAGTTGAAACACTGGGGAGAAGCACAAGTGTTTGGGATGGTTTGCTGAAGATTATCCTTTTCCTTCTGTCAAAATTGAGTGGAAAAACAAACAAGCAAACAAAAAAAGAAAAACCCGAAGACACCAGTTGAATTGTAAGCAAGGGCTGCAACTGGACTATATTTATGAAGAGGTTGCACAGGGACACCAATGGATTTTTATGCAGAGGTGCTCAAAGGTGTCTGAAAACCACAACAAACTCCTTTAGCAGAAAAACCATGATAACTCCAGCTAAGCCATATGGAATAAACTCAGCCAGAGTTCCTCAGAGCTTTATCATCTTAGAGTGCAATGTTCAGATTGTATTAGACTTTCTCCAGTTTCACTGTGTATTTTGAAGGACTTTTGTAGGGGGGCATTGACCTGACTGTTCTTGAGAATGTAGAATTACTTCTGTACTTTTAAATAAAAAGGATCAGGGCTGTTCTTTGGTACTGATGCGTCAGACACGTTTTAGTTTGCATCCATACAGCTAAACCTCTTTACTCTGAAGAAAGTTTTGCATCCAAATTGCTGACTGGGAATGGTCCCTGACCTACAAAAGCCACCCAGACAGTGTCTGAGAAAACATAGGTTGGCATGGGACAACACTTTGCTGCAGGCAGTAGTAATAGTTTATCCATATGGGAGACTAATAGCAGTTTTGTAAATCTTTTCTCAAATACAAATGAGGATGTCTGAGCAAGTTCTCTCAGTCCTACAAAGGGAATATTCATCTAATAGCTGTCTCTTTCATGAATAACTGCTTTCCACAGTAGCACTCCTGAAGGGGTTGCTGGCAGGAGTCAAACTGAAGCTAGAGAGAAATGTGGGTAAAGACACAGAAAACTCTCTTTACAAGAATAGTGAAAGAAAAGGGAGGATCCACTGGGACTGAGGGATGATGCTATGTAGTAAGATGATGTACTTGAAGGGAAGCCTGAAGGTGTATCAGGCAGTGTGAGAAGTAATTTGAGGGGGAAAGGATGAAATATCTGAGTAGCCTTGGAAATGAGGGAGATTTTGTTTCTGTTTGGCCTGTAAATGGGATCACTAACTATAACACATTGTATAACTTCCCCCATCAGGCATAAATTAAGCGATATGAAAAGTGATATAAAGCTCCAGTGATATGTTACTGGTGGATGGCTAACCAATGGTCCAGCTCTTTATCATCTATGGTTGTTTATAATTCCTGTCACTAGCTAGCAACTAGTAACCACACAAGTGTCTGCAAAGATGTTTTCTTTGTAATTTCTAAGTCTAAGCTACCTCATAATATGATTGTGTGCTGTGAAATAATTATTGCTCTGTATTATAGTGATGGCAATAGCATTACTTCTGTGTGAAATTTTCCCTTTTGCATCTCAAGACCCTACCTGTGTGGTGAGAGGTAACACAGGTGAGAAATTCCTGGTGGCAAAGTGCAGTGCATTTCTTTGCCTGCAGCCTTTTCTTCCATTACCTCTAACAAACTTAAGTTGATCTTACTTGCCTGCAGTGTGCTGTGTTTGTTCATTCTTATGCATAATTGCAATCCCACAGAGACTGGATGTTTTACTAAAAGTATTAAATGTTACCAGCAATCTCCATCAGTATGAGAGACCACACAGAGCTCCAAAGTGCCTTACACTAAGACATTAAATGCGTTACTCCAATAGCTGAGGTTAAAGTTTTCTGACTCGGTTGCTTACAGCACGGCACCTACAGAGATGGACATGAATTCCAGGCCCTATCTGAAAATTCTCCTCCGTTCTGTGGTGTCTCCATGGGCCAGGGTCAGTTCACCATCCTGAGACGGGGGGTTGGTTTTCAGCATCCAGCTGAGAGAACAGAGATTCTCATGGACCTTGTGGCATATGAGCTGGGGTCAATGCTGATGACTTGATAGCATTTCTCAAATGGTACTACATGTCTGTGTTTAGGCAGCTAGATCATGTTTCATTCAAATTTTAAAAGCTGAATTTGCTAGGCTCTTCAACAAATAATTCAGGTATCTGAATACAGAGGTTATGCCTCCATTTGGGTATCCAAATTTGAAAATTTTACTGTAAAAGAATCTGTGGATTACTTCAGTTGTTACTTAGCTTTCTGTTTGGGCAGATCAATGAAGCTTTCAAACAGTTATTTTAGAAATCAACCTGGAATATTTTTAGATTTAATATAATTATCTAAACCAAGGCTAGTATATATTGATCATTGAGCTAACAGATTTGCAATTTCTAAATCTTGTTCTTACAGTAGAAGTAGAAAAGGTTGTTTAGCAAAGATTTTGTTCAGTATTGAAAAGATTACAGTTGATAAATAACTGTTTGGGGAACTGTGTTTCTGATTATATTGGAGCTTGTTTGTAAACCAGCTAACAAAAGTTTGATAAGATTAGAAGGGGAGTTTAATGCCATATATGTCAGGATGGACTTCATCTCATTTAACTTTAGCCACACACACCATAAAAAAAAACCAAAAAACCAAAAATCAAACAAAAAAAAACCCAAACCAAAAAAAACCCCAAAAAAACACCCTCTGATTTTAAAACAACTTGAATCCCTGATTTAGTTATGGAGAGACAGAGCACTTTTGGAACAAAATTTCTGTGTTCACTCTCAAACTCCTCCTCTTTGAGCGAGGTGTGTGGTGCCAAGTTTCTCTCACTGCACAAGCAGTAGAGATGACCAGGCCACGTGTAGATGTTTGCACTAAGTTAGATGAGCTCCATCCATACAAATAAGTGTATTCACACCACCTCAAAACAGACATCAAACTCAGTGATCCACAAGAGGAACAAATGCCCCTGCTTTCAGTCTATATACATAAAGAGAGAAGTCATGTATTCCAACATGTGACACAGAGCTAAAGTCTAAAACATGTATTGTCCAGCACCAAAGAGTCAGTTCATCCTCACAGAGATATTCAGATCCAAGGAAAGATGTTGTAACTTAAGTCCCCAGATACAGATACCTACAGTTAGATGGTAGGACTACTTCCAGAGGTGGAAATTTAAAAGCAAGAATCATGTCTTCCTTATTTTTCTTTCCTTATTCCCCACATTATGTCTTTCCTTATTCCCCACAGATGTCACCTCATTTGAATTTTTCCTGGGATATTTGATCCATATGTTAAAAAAAAAAATTCAACTTATTTGGTTTTAGGTGTTACAAAGTATTAAAGTAGAACTTCAAAAGTAGTATAGGCACAGAGGTTTATTTTATTATCTCTGTGGTTGTGTCATTTAGTAAAACTTTTTTTTTTTCTTTTTCTCTCTCTTTTCTAATGTGTGATCTGAAGGAACATGAAACTAACACTGGAAACAGGTCAAAACTTGGATTGGGAAAGAAATCTTCAGTAAATGCACATTGCACTGATATTTTCTTGCCTGCAGCAATAATTGTTTTCCAAAGTACATTTCCTGTCATGCATTTTTCTTACCTGCAGTAGAAAATAAATAGTCATTTAGAAAAAAACCCAAAACCACTGCAACTTTCATTTGTTTGGTTCTGACAATCTCATCTATTTAGGTCCCACACTGCCACTAGCCATTGTTGCTCACCTTCTTGTTAAATCGTTGGAACACAAGTCTGAATGTTGTGTAGTATTGCCTTTGCTAAAAAAATAATTTAAAACATTGAAGTGGTGAGTTCCTCTTTGCAGTAAAGGTGTAGGCAGCAGGTACAGATGTGAGAAGGTTCAGGGAATGAATGTGCATGGCTGAAGTCCAAGATCTCATTTGTTATAACAAGCTTTGAATAAAGTAAAATAAACCATCTCTGGATGTTCGTGGCTTTTTTTTTTCTTTCCTGATGTCTGTCACAGGTCAATGGTCTACTGAATTCACTTTGTCTCTCCAAAGACAGAGTTTATGTCTGCAATAAGCCACTATATACATTGATTTACAATTTTTTTATTGCTGTGTTTGTCATTACTTAAATTCTTACCCTGAAAGTAGCATTTTGGTAAAATAAAAAATAGACTCACTTTGGCCAAAAGGTTTGCAAAGAACGCTGTCAACTTCATGTGCCCTTTACTGGAAAAGCATAACAAAAAGTAGTTAAGAGTTATTATATAGATTCTAAATCTGTTGTGTACATAATCACATTTTCCTATTATTTTTATTTATTTAATTCTATTTTTAATATTTGCTGCCAGGATTAAAATAAGACCGCTTTCTTGCAAATCAGAAATTTAATCTGTACACTGTTGTTAGATTTCACAGATTTCATTACATTTTTAATTAAAGAATATATAATAATGAAAGTGTGAAGAATTCAGATGGTCAGCTCACTGGAGTGTCCAGAGATCATTAGAACTTTAGAAATTTCATTTTGGGAAGTGTACTTTGTTCCCCTAAAGAGGGAACTTGGATGACCAGTGATGCCAGTTAGTGTCAACAATGGTAACTAACTAGGGGATGATCACTTCATTGAAACCTTTTTGCCTCTTAAAGAACTGAGTCAGGGAGATGGAATGCATTCCCTGCAAGCTGGTGGATGACCCTAACTGGAGGGAACTCGGTTTGGGCTCCTCAGACATTGACAAAGAGCAGCAAGTTGAGCAGAAGGCTATCAAGATTGTCAGAGGCTGGAGCACCTGACATATAGGAAAGAACATTCGGCCCTTTCTGACCTAAATCATTCTGTTATCCTACAATTCTAAGTAACCTGCAAAAGGCATTTCTCTTTCTCTTGCTGTAAATAACTGCATGAGAAAGCTTTGCTTTCATCATTTCTCTTCCTCAATGATGAAAAAAAAAAAAAAAAAAAAGGCAGTTGGAAAGAATGAAGACCATGTGAGAAGAAAAAAAAAAGAAATCCCATGTAAGGAGATTGCTTTCTTGAAGGAGGTACATACTTCAACATGGTAAATATACCTGCCATGACCTGTTCATTTTTCATATGTATTGGTGGCCATCAGTGGAGCAGAACTGTGAGTGTTTGAGCTCTCTCTCCTTTGGGATATTCAGGAACTTGGGCAGGAGCAGTCTCCTAATGCTGACCTGAGAATTTGCACTCCACCATGGCACTGAGAGGCTAGCCCTGAGGCAGCCTAACCAATACTATTGACATATGACACATTGCCTGGCTCTATGAGCTACTCAGAGGCTTCTTTGGCATCATAGCCATGAGATCAGAAAGACATCACTTAATTGTGTCTATCTTCAAGCCAGGATGAAAAGTCACTTTCATAGAGCTGTTGCAGTATTTATTGGCATTTTCTGTAGAAAGCAGTGTGGTTAAAACATCTCTCAAACTTCCTGAAATTTAGCCCTGCAGAAAGGTGAAGCTGTGCTATTTTTATTCTTTCCTATACTGAGTTGCATCCTTATGTACATTTTTTATAGATCCATTTTTATATAGTAACATCCTCTCAAAAGTACGTAATGTTGTGTATTAACAGAAACTTGTGATTGTGGAACAAGCGGACAGAAAAAGTAAACTGGAAACCAGGTCCAAAGGTGTTTAGCAACTCATGTTTCTAAATTAAGAATGAAAACATAATTATTTCTTATGCATTTTAATACAACCTTCTGCACAGATGATGTTCATTTGGGGCATTAATGTCTGTACATGATGTGGAACATTGGAGCACTAAGCCCAAGAAGTCTATGCCCTGAACTACCTAGCCTTTTTCTAACAGACATAAATTACCCTTTGATATACTTAATACTTATCGGTCCTTAAGGTAGAAGCAATTAAACTAGAATCACTTACTCCCCTCCTTGTCTGTACAGAAATAACTCAGATGCAAACTGATGAATGCCTGAGGGTACAAAGTGAAGCATTCAGAAATGAGGAAGCATCACAGTCAATATGGCACTGGGAATGGTGTTCTGTGTATAAGCGCTGCAATACCATATTTAAATACCTGATCATGTATTATTTTGCTTCCTTGCCCTTGGATTGAGCCAAACTCATACAGAAGAATTTGTTTGGCTTACTGCAAGAACTTCCTTTGCTTGTTGCAACAGAGAAGCAGTTTTAATAGGATACCAGGTTGAACTGAAGAACTGGATCTTCCCCTTCCCTCTGTTATACATTTTGTGTGATGCTGGACAATACCACCCCACAAGTCATTGTTCCCTGAGCTCCTCTTTTACTGGGAAGATGCTAAACAGCAGACCCCAGGGTCTCATTTATTCAAATGCTGAGTGCTCACAGCTGCTACCAAAATCATTTCAAGCTATGCCTTATAATAGACAAACAAAGAAAATAATCTAAAAACCCCAGACAAAGAAGGTATTAAATGTCTCCATTGGGCTGATAGTCAGAAGGCAAATCAGTCAGGATTGTTCCAGTCCCTTTGAACTATAAATACTTGTCCACAGCACAGTAGAGGGGTCTCTGGGATCTGGGCATCTGAGATGACCTGTGATCTGCAGAAGAGCTTCAACAGAGCCAGCAAGAAGTCTTGTAAGATCCCTCCTCTTTACCTAGCATCTTTCTTTTGGCTTATAGTAATTGAGTGCTGCCCTTTGCCTCTGCTTACATGAATGACCACTTGATATCAGACAGTACTAAGCCAGCCTTCAGATATGCAGACTGACCCTTCTTCCATCAAGATTAGGAAATAAATCTTCAGGATGGCTACCAATTGCTCTGAGGTCATCCGAGCTCCTTAGCACTGTGGTATAGCCTCCAGAAACAGGAGTTTAAGACTGCAGAGGTACTTAAATACTCCAGAGCTGTGAACCACTCTGCTGCACTTCCCTACTGGGGATAGATTTAAAACAGTGTGAGCAAGAGAGTACTCAGGGTTAGAATAAATGCCCGGAAGCAATAAAATCTTACCTTTCTGCTAAAAACTCTCTCTCCAGTAGGATTCTGCTTAAAGTCCTGTGGGCATAAAAATAAAGGGTAATTGCTATATTATCAGCTTTTCCCCCCACTTTCCAATTTTCCATCAGAATGATGCATATTCATTTTGAAATTTAACAGTCTCACCTGAGTGATTAATTGTAAAATGACCATTTAAATCTCAGCAAGCATTTGTGTCCTCCCTGACCTTATGGGGTCTGTCAGAAAATAGAGTTACAGATTTTTTATTTTTATCCTTATGTTTGGGTTTTTATAATTTGCTCCTTCATGGGTCTGTTTCAAATGTAAAAATCAAGTTGGCCTCTCCAGAAATTAGTGAGGCCATAGTGCTATTACCTTGTTTATAGTGAAGCAACTTGCTTTTAGCTTTGCTATAAGCCTTGAACATTTGTGACACAATCCACTGCTGTGGTGCTGAGTCACATTTGTATAGCTTTAGGAATCCATGAATGCATAGCAGAGGCAATGTATAAAAACGGCACTTTGCAGAAAGTTTTGATGTTCACATTCATTTGATGATCAACACAGGGCTGAGAAAAAGTTCAAAGATTTGTCATCTAGGTCTTGGAGAGACATTTCATGTTAGAATTAATGTGATCCAATTGTGTTCACCAAGACTGGCACCCCTTTCCCCATGCCTCCGATTGTGTCATCTCATTGATTTACAAGAAAAATAGTTAATTTAAAAACCCCAAAGTTTTTATTTTCCTTCAGGTTAACAAAGGGAACAAGGTCACTCTGGAGACAAATATTAGATTTGATGCAGGGGAGGAGGTGGAATATCTGCTTTTCTGGCAGCAACCTGAATTTAGAGCAGGTGAAGTACAACATGGAATTGCAGATGTACATTCAGTGCAATGACCTAAAGAGAGAAATACTTCATGGTCAAGGGAAGAGAGGTTGTAAAAGCTCTTTCTGTTTCAGTTAACAAATCTTGTAGCTGTCTGTAGGTGTGGATGGAGAAATAGTTACCAGAAAACAACAGGCCAGAAAGATGAAAACAACATACTTGGAAGACTTTTGTATGAAAGTTTGCGATGGACTGACAGGCTCTGGACACTATGAGTCTTCTGATGAATTTGCAAGAGCTAATGAACTTGCTGCACCAAAAATCTGCTGAATCTGTACGAGGACATGACCACCCACTAATATCAGCCACAGGTTGTATGACTCAGGCCACAGCCACGAGGGGGTGGCAGCCATATACACATAAAGACTAAAAGAGTATATACTTACCTAGAGAAGCAAAGAACCTTCTGAGGGACTTGAACACTCACCGAGAAGCCAACTCTACTTTTGAGTAAGTAGCTGGGGTTGTTTTCCCAGATATTGCTCCAGCTGGGTAACTGCATGAGTAAGCTGAGTGAATGAAAAACTGAACATGTTGTATGAATAGCTATCTGCTACCAGTAATAACAGCTTAATGAATAGCAGGTATTGTAAAAAATCTTGATTGCAATCAGTGCTTTGCCCACACACACATACAAACATACACTTGATTCCTTATAATGAAAAAAGAAATTTACAAGGGAGGTAGGCTATGACTGCATTTTGCATTACCTTACCTACAGTGTCAAAATTATCCTAAATCCCAAATATCCAGGAAGACAAAAATAATGAGCAGTTTGGGAAAGGCAGAATTTGTTTCTAGGATATGTGGTAGGTAATTCATAGTGCTAAAATAGAATTCAGAAATTCTAATTCAATGCCTCTTGTTTATCTCAATCATAATGAAGAAACATGAAAAGCAAGGGAGTGGACTAGACTTTGTAAGGGAAAAGTATATTTTGCAAACAGCTACCCTCAGAAAAGGCTTATGGGAAAGTTTTGCAGTTTCTAATATCTTAAACACAATAGTACTTCCTTCAATTACTCACAGATGCTTAATCAGCCTTAACATCAAAAGTTCTACTTTCCTTTTCTATCAAAGGAAAATGAACTACCAGCCTCTCCTTGCAGCATAGGTCAAGCATCAGAGACTACAGCTTTACCTGATTTCTAGGTAATGCTTCTCCACTTACCTCGTTCCCCACATCTCCAGACAGCAGTAGAGCTCTCTTGCCCTGAGGATAAAAGTATTTACAGTACAACTAGTCATAGTATCTGTTTCTGCCTAGTTCCTAATTAGTTCCAAAGTCAAGTCAGGGAACAGCCCAGCTGTGCAGAAGCACAGTGGTTCTGACAAACGCTGTAACAGTCAATGTCTTTTAACCTCCCACTTCTTCTCCACTACTCCCAAAAAGTCTGGCTGCTTTAATATAATACTGAACTAGAAAATTGGAAATGGGACAAATACAACATTGTCCTAGTGAGCTTTCACAGAGGTTCACCCAGCTTGGTCCTCAGTTGTTTTTTTATCAATTAACTGAATGGATTTCAGCTGTACTCAACTGCTTTCTGCCAGCTGGAGGTAGGACGGAGTGCTCATCTGCTCTGTTCTTTGATTCATAAATAAGTGAATAACTGTACAAAAAAAATAAACTCACAGCTCTGAAGCTGAGGAAGTTCACCCAGGATCAGTAACTGGATGCTAGGAAGGCAACACCTCAGGATTTAAAAATTAATTAGATATCAGTATTTATTAACATTTTTTGAGAACAAATGTAGGTAATTTCATAAAACAATGGTCAGATACATTTATATGTGAGCAAAGGCCAACCTACAGGTCCTGCTTTCCTACAGTGATAGTTTGTGGTGGCACAAACGGAAACTGTGAACTTGGTGCTGGCACACAGAGGAGAAAAACTGAATGGAAAAGATCAAATCCAAGCTGTTTAAACCAAGGAGAAACAAGGACTAAGTAAATTACTGTTATAAAGAGACAGTGTTGCTGAGCACTTAAACATCACTTTTCAAAAGAAACCACAGGTATTGAAGTGCAGCCCTCATGGTCAGCAGACCCTGCTAACCTGTTCCTACCTTTTAGCTCAGTGCTGGGTTAAAGATGCAATAGAGCTGGAAGGGGAACAGCTGGAGCATGTAGCCAAAAATAGAAAACGTCTACAAGCTGTTAAGGATGAGGTGGTGGCACACAGCTACATGCCTTCAGCCAGTGCAGCTGGGATGTGCTTTTGGAAGTGTGGGTAGAGGACAGGCTCCTCTCAGTGCTTGCCTTGTGCTACACTGACCTGCAGTCTGCAGCATGGTGGTTTCTTCATGGAGAAGGAATCTAGAGGTGGGAACCTATGAGAAAGTACAAATCTGTGTAGGTGAGGGAAGAAGTGCAGGTTTCAACTTCTCTCTGCCACAAAAGACCTGGAACAATCTTGCCCAGATGAAGAGGTCATTCTCCCCACCCCAAAGATTCAGAAACAGAGACCAAGCTAAAACTGGTTACTGCTAGGATATATGTCTCCCTCCTGCACTTCCCACAGTGGCTGCCCAGACTGCCTGCACTCATCCTGGAGGTGACCATATCTTTCCTTGTACTCCTGCTCCAAACCTCTGCTTCAGCCTTTGCAAAATAGTCCGCTGCTTAGTTTGGTGGGTCGTCATGAAGCTATATTCATCAGTTTACAAAAACACCTTCTGGTTCTGAGCAGGCAGGTGGTAAAATGATGCTCACAAAAAAAACCCAAAAACAAACAACCCAACAACAACCAAAAACCCCCAAAAAAACAACCCACCAAAACCAAACAAACCGAAAAAACATAGGAAGGCCTGGAGAAACTGCTGCGTTCACAGTAGCTAAGCACTCTAAACTAGAAGCTTTCACTTAAACCGTGCCTGCTGGGAGCTTCTGAGTCTTACTCTCAGAACAGCACAGGCTTTACCTTTGGTGATAAATAAACAGGTTTCAGGTGAGTGGAGAATGCCTCAGCATCTGTTGTCTGTAGCCATGAATTAACTTCTCAATGGTGCTGTTGATAAGCTTGGCACATTGTCATGCTAGGAACAAAGCAATGGCTATTGGCAACAGGGTGTGTGCTCATTTATCCTGGATTTTCTCAGCTGTAAATAGACATCTGCTCATTCAGCCTAGGAGACAGACTGATATCCCCATTACTCTCTTCTGTATCACTGAATGCAGGAAAAGGACACACTTTCAGTTTGCTTGGACTGCCTGGCCACCAAGGCTCAAGCTGCCATTTGCTATGATTTCAGGGACTGTTTTTGTGCTAAACCAGTACAAGGACAAGGCAAATGACAGTCTTCTCTTCAAATTCAAATGGAAAAGACAAACAGCAATTCAGAGAAATCTGAGAAAATAAAGGTGCACTTTATTTTTAGCTGCTGGTGAAGCATTACCACACCTAACTCCCTGTAGGGCTGTAAGCCTATCAGACAAGATTTGCAGTGGTATCTAGACCTCTAAAGATAAAGAGGTGTCAAGGGAGAGCTATTATAGTATTCAAATGAATTTCCCCTTAACCTTCTGTGAGATTTAATGTCTTACCTGGATGGATTTTTTTTTTTTTTTTCCAAATCATCCAGACACCTTTAAGGCACTTAAAGACTTCAGAGTCCTGCAGGAAGGTTCCATTTTAAAACCAGTGGCGTGTCCAGGCCCTGTGCACAGCAGCAGGTGGCTTCTTTCAGGAGTGTTGATACCCCGGGGCATATTTCTGTGGATTCCTTTTTGTAGCTGGCAGCTAACTTAGGGCTTTGAAAGTGCCCCCTGCAGGCATCTGTGTACTGGATATATGTAAAATCTCATCCTGGTCCCCTGCATTGTAGCTGAAATAACCATATAGTCTTGCCCTCCATCCCAGCCAAAATGTCTACCTCATTATCCTTATTGATTATGGCAGGAGCTAAGGGTAGGATACATCACACCTAAATTCAGCCAGCTAAAAAACCTTTTAATGTTTGTCTAAGTTTCCTCTGAAGTGATAGGAAAAAATATATTCAAAAAAGCAATTAATCCCTGATATAATACTTCACTGTTAAGATGGCCTGGGTATCCCATCAGAGATAGTTGTCTCCCACAAGTAAGGAGAAGGTAAGATGTTGACCACAGACAGTGAGTCAAGCTTTTCAGAAGATCTTGATTTTCTTTTATTTGAGCATTAGATTCTGTCAGAAAAAGAGATACATACACATGCTCTTAGCCAGAAGAAAGGTTGGTGTACCCACAAACTTGTCTGCGTTCTTTTTTGTCTGTTTTTCAAGTTTTAGTAGTTAATTTAATAAAAGATTCAATATGTTTTCACCATGGTTCATGTCTATACACTGTCCTGTCTATACGATGAATTTGGAGTAGATAGCTGGCTAAGAGCTGAACAAGAGCTCATATAGAACTAATCAAATCACAATTAGCTTCATGTTACAAGGCAGGAGCTGCAGCTGTGGTTGGGTTGACCTTGCCCAGCAACCAGAGGCCCACCCAGCTGCTCCATCACCCACCCTCCTCAAGAGAACGGGGGAGAAAATAGGATGGAAAAGCTCATGGGCAAAGATAAAGACAGGGACATCTCTTACCAGTTACTGTCATGGGCAAATCACACTCAACTTGGGGAAAATTAATAAATTTAATCAATTGCCATTTAAATAGAATCAACTAGTGAGGAAAAAAGGCAAACATTAAAATGGCATCTTCCTAGTACCCCCTTTATTCCCAGTCCCAGCTGCCCCCTTGGCGCCCCTTTTCCCCCAGGGGCTGCAGCTGTGGCTCAGCTCCTGTCAGCCCCTCAGCCCGGCTCCCCCCTTCTGCCCCGTCCCCCTGCGCCAGCGCGGGCCCTGCCCCGGGCTGCAGCCCTTCAGGGACCCCCTGCTCCCGCCTGGGCTCTCCAGGGCCGCAGCTC
>JAVJGJ010000037.1:13849290-13875174 GCA_035590215.1 Microhierax caerulescens
TGGCCCTTGTGCAAACCTGGTTCCCCCCTCCCCGGCGCCCCCGGCTTGGCTGAGGGGCTCAGATGGGCCCTGTGGGGGGCTGCTGAGGCTCCCCCTGCCAAGCAGAGGCTGCCCCCAGCCCCACTGACACCCCATACAGTGACACAGACCACTTAAGATGTTGCTCACACCTGTGTGGAGACAGGACCAGACTCCCACTCCTTGGGGCACCTGCCCCCAAACCAGCCATGGGAAGTTGAGCAGCTCACCGAGGCAGAGCTCTCTCCACATGCATTGATGCGTGCCATGTCTGTACAGTCCTCCACTCCAGCCTGGGGCTCCTCTGTTTGCAGGCAATGAACAGTTCAAGCTGTCTCAGTGGTTGAAATGGCACCTCTCCCTGTAGGGGTGTCAATAGCGGTTTTGTCCCCCTCTTGTCTTGGTAACAGAAATCCCCCAAATCCATGGGGAATAGTGGCTATTCCTTCCTTTTTGGGGCTTGGACAAGGGCCACAGGC
The DNA here is from genome assembly GCA_035590215.1 of Microhierax caerulescens. Taxonomy (NCBI): domain Eukaryota; kingdom Metazoa; phylum Chordata; class Aves; order Falconiformes; family Falconidae; genus Microhierax; species Microhierax caerulescens. The sequence continues at coordinate 13,849,788 of JAVJGJ010000037.1, forward strand.
AAACATAGTGGGTGGTACAGGCAGTGTTTAGAAAAATGGTTGAAAGAGAGGTTAAAGGCCATTGTCCACACAGACAGTATATCACTGAAGGCTCTGCGTTACCCCAGGAGCTCTCAAGTCAGCTCACGCAGTTGCATGATTAGTGGAAGGTCTTTCACCCCCCAACACCTTCCTCCGGGCAGGCCTCGACCTAACTCCTGTTTGTAAAGAAAGCAACTTACATGAATGCCTGATATTACTCAGGCTTTCCAGGGCACATCCTACCTGATACGTCATTATCTTCTGAGCCTTCCTAATCACTGTTCCACAGCAATCAATTAGGAGGTGACTAACAAGCAATTAGGCCTTCAGGAGAGTGGATAAGCACTCCAGACACTAAGATCTGGCTTTGTGTAAGTATGCTTTGCAATCAAGAATGAAATCAAAGCACAACAAAACGTTCCAAAACCTGAATTAGCCCTCAAATAGAGCAATGCAAGATAGATGAGTATGGCCTTTTACTGGCACATAGGAAGGTGTCATCTCTGCCCAGATTCTTCCCCAGGGACCTCGGAAATCTACTGGAAGAGAAAAGTTGCTCATGGAATGTCAAAAGTAGTTTGAAAACCAGGAGATTCTTAGGCCGTAGCAACAGCAAAAGGGAAGCAGCTTAACCTGGGTCCAGCACAGCTGAGGAGATGAGTTAAAACCATAGTGGCTGGCCAGCCTCCACTGCTATTTTAAAGGTGATGCAGGTGCATCTATCTAAACAAGCTTCATTTGGTACATCCCTGAGGCCATGAGGTAGAACTTTTTTGGATTTTTTCCAGGCTGTGGCAGGTCAACCCATCCATCAGCCCATTGTCAGTATGATGGAAGTGAAAGTCACGTTCCTTCTTCTCAGAGACAGGCAGATGAGTTTGATTGGGTATGCTATTTGGCAAAAAAACAATGCAAACAAAAACCAACCAAAAAACACCAGGACTGAGGTGAAGGAAACTATTTGAAAACTTAACCTAAATTCTGCCAACTAGCTTTAATTGGACAAACCTATGAAAATGAAAATTAACTGTTGATGCTTCTGGTTCTGCTGAGTTTTCATAGATAGCATTTGATATTTTGCATTTAGCAGCGGTATTTCAAGACACTACCTTTATCTGGAAGGAAAAAACAAAACAAAAAAAAAACCAAACAAAAATTAATCCAGGCAATCTTTTTAATGATTATTATTACATTGGCTTGATGAGTGAATTAAAGATGGAATCACTTGCATATTGTTATAATTTTCATTTTTCCCTCTCAGTTTTTTTAAGGGTAGTATGTACACTTTTGGACACCAGAAAAGGAAATATACTTTGGGCAAAGCTTCCAGCTGCCTCAGTCCTTTGTGTGGGCTGTGCTTTGGGTGGGACAAGTGGCCTCTGTGGGCATCTGGGTAAATACCAAATAATCTGACCCTTATTTCACTGCACTCCACAGTAAAAGATCAGGTCCAGGAGAAGTGAGGACCCTAGGAATGAGAAGTTTCATCAGCTTTTTGCCAGAGACAGCTCACTAAATGCCTTTTTGGAGATGTGTCCTTTAGTGACCTTCTGAGATTGTTGGGGTTTTGGAAGCAGCTGTCCCTACAGTAATCTTTGTTCTCTCACAGGGCTCTCCTCTTAAATTAACAGATGGGGACACAGAATGAAGCTGGGAAGTTCAGCTATTTGTGAATTGTGAGTTTGGTTTTGTTTAATTTTCTTTTCTTCTATTTTGTTATTTTAGCGGATGGCTCAGAACCCTGGTCCTTCTGGCAGCAAATCATCTACCAAAAGCAAATAGCCTGGGAAAGCTAGATGCAAAGCAAGTGTCAAGGAGGTTTAAGGCAATGTGTCAGCCAGATGAATAGAGAGTTTGTTTCAAGCATGAGAAAAGTTCTGGCACAGAGAAGGTCCCAGGTGGAAAAGAGAGAAAGAAAGGCTGTGAGAATAAGAAATTTTTTCCGAACTCTCTAAAGAGATAAAACAGGGACTATACTGGATTTGATATTAAAATGAAATGAAAATTATTTCTACAAGCAATGTGTTTGGAAAGTACAGGCAGTGCTGGATTCCCTTTAATAACAGTTTCTCTTCCAGCCAACGGTAACATTAATAGACTAAAACCTTGTGTTTGTACCAACAATTTCATAATAACCAGGCTTGGAGCTTGGAGTTTTCATCTTGACTTATTATTAGAGGAAGAGGTTTGGCAAAGCCCCCACAGAAAATTGCAAAAGGATACTGTGAATGGAGAATCTCCATCTGGAGGGTTCAAAAGACCCAGAGCAATGTCAACAGGGCTTTACAGAGGGATATTCTGTCTAATTACTCACTGAAGAAAAGCGAGATCTGAAATCCAAGACGACTTTAAATTCAATAGGAGGATTAATGGGTACCAGAGACTTCATCCCCAGATTTCACTGCGGAAGAACCAGGGTCTTAGCCTCCACAAATCAGAAAGAAGTACAAGTTCATGGGCTTTGTATCTCAGTGGATGTGGCTGAACTGAGGGTGGTTTTCCTCATACAGGATAGGTAACAAACCTGCAATGTGGGTGCAAGGTTAACAACTGCAGTGGTTAACCTCCAGTCTCAAAACATCTTGTATTTCCTGAAGCCCCATTACTAGAAATAATTTTTTCTCTTTTTTTTTTTTTTATTAAAAGAGATGTTCTGAGTATAGACAGGTGTGTGTATTTCTAAGATCAGAAGATGAAGATCTCAATATTATTTTCCCTTCAGTTTTGAAATACTTTGCTGCTTAAAGCAGCCTTGTACTTCCCTACTGTCACCTGACTCCTGGATGCCAGGCAAGGGGACAAGAAAGGGATGAGGCATTACACAGAGTGTCTACAGAGCACTAAGACAGGAGTAGGCTACTCCAGTGCTTGCCCTACTCCTCGCTTCTCTCCTCCAAGGCAAAGTATCAAGCATCACTTAGTTCTACTCCTGCCTGCCCTCTTCTCTAAACCAAAGTCACTTTGGGAGCCAAGGGTTGAAGTGGTTTAATCTTCTTCCCTGCCTACAGCTAACAGGGTGCTCTGATAGCCAGACACTTTTCTCATTGGAAAAGGCACTTAGCCTTGCCCTGTGTCTCTTCATCCACCTAGAACATGAAAGCAGCGGACTCCAACATGAGCAGTGATTGTATTGGTATTATTATTATTAGTATTTTCTTGTCAGACTATCAGACAGATGTCTTTTCTCTCCATCACTTTTTGGTCCTAAAACACATGCGCCACTTGAACTAGAAGAATGAAAATGATTGCTAAAACAAGGAAAAGTGAATCAAAAATCAAGAGGTTATTGTTAGTTTCGATTCAGCTTTGTGCTGTTATAGTCATGCTCCTTTTTATTTGTTCAAAGTACAGGACAAAACTTATTTGCCCAAATGTGAACTGTGGCATTAAGATATTACTGATCATTATGGGTTAGTGAAGTGAAGGAATACCACTTTCTGTTGCTGATGACAAGCAAAGAATAGCTAGGCACTTCTAATTACATTAAGCCACTGGGTTATCAACCTTGAAGTGGGTCAGCTGGAGGCACCCTTTAATACGAGTCTGGAGACTTACTAGGAATTGTACGTCTGTAGCAAGTCATGTAAATGTAAATCTTACTTGGCTTTCAGCTTCTCCTACATATTTCACGCAGCGTTGGTAGTAAACTCCAGTTAAGAGATGAGCAGTTTGTACGAACACTCAATTTTCTTTGCCTGTCTGAGGTTAGAATGATCTTGCTGCCAGTCTGGATGGTGCCTGGGTTTGTGGCTTATTTTTAGATTAAAAATGAATAGTTTAAAATTGAGTCTGAAAGCAAAAATGTTGAATAGTGAATGCTCCCACTGAGCGCACTTGCTTGAACTCGTTTTGAGCACTTCAAATATACCAGACCACAACTTCCTGAGCATCAAACTTCACTGAGTCCATACATTTCCCAGCTCCCATGGGAAAGAAAGGAACCAAAGAGTCCCAAATTCATCTTGGCTAACAGCAGGCACCAGCCAGAGGTACCCACATCAGGGAGTTGTCAGTCTAAATCTCCCATGTGGTGTGGAAAGAAAGATGAGTATCTCCAAGAAGCAGTGTTGCCTATCTACCTTTTACATGATGCACTCTGTCTCTCTCCTTGAGGGAAAATGGGGCCATCTCAAGTCCCGTCCTAGATTAAATCACTCAGTTAAGTGCCTACTAGCTGTAATGAACTGGACCAAGGAAAATGGAGTTTGCTGGACACAGTGAGAAACACTCAAAGGCTACAGCTACTTTCCTAACAAACAGAATGAGGGAAGATCAATGGGTACCAGACCCAGACTTTACGTATCACCGTATTCTTCAGACCAGCATAGTCTTGGTCTGGGACATGTAGCATTCCCCTTAGGACCTAGCAGAGGACAAAACCTACTCTCAGTAACCACTCTGTACACAGTAATGCTTTAGAGAGCAAGAGAAGTTAACAATACGGATGTGTACTGTTCTGTGCCAGTCATCCAGACTATCAAAGGATGATTTTGGACACAGTTAGTTTACTAAGGTAGATGTAGCTGTGGCTTGGATTAGCCCTAGCTACCTCCAGACATCACCTAACCAATATCAGATGCAAATATTTTCAAGCTGCTTTTTTGTTAAAATATCACTGCCCATAAATCATTACTATAACAGCATCTCATTTGAAAAACATGGGCAGCACTTTGAGATATTTCTATTGCCATGTCACTGGGTTATGATCTGCTTGTGATGTAAATGTTCTGATTGATTTTATTCAAACCAAACAATTTTCATCTCTCTTTGTGACCTTGGTGACATAAACATGTCAGAGGTGAGGAAGGGGTACAGTTTGAAAGACCTGCTTGCATGCCACAGGAAATGGCTCTCAGACAGACAAACGTGACAGAGATAATCGTTTGCTTTTAATCAAATGGAAGCCTTCACTGGAAAACAGATCTTGATGCTTAATAAAATGTCTGAAATAGAAAGGAAAGTAATCAGTAGTGCCTTGGGCTATTCTTCAGGGGATAGCATTGCCAATCCATCATTATCGAAGGAACACTACGTGTCCCAAGGACTACTGACATTATCACAAAATGGAAAATGTAAACTAACAACGAATGAAATCAGGTTCATTTTTTTCTTTTTCTTTTTTGTATGTGTATGTTCACTGTGCACAATGAACACATTTAGAGAAAGCAATCTTATTTTCTCAAAATATACTATAAAAATACAAATTAAATTCTACCATGCCTCTGCCATATACAAATCAATGTATGAAGTCAAAATCAGTATTGCCAATGAGGTCAGTGGGAGCATTCTAGACTTTTAAGAACACTAAGAAAGGTCATGGGTGAAAAATTAAAAACTGATGTTGTTTTGTTGTTTGTTTGTTTTTTTTTTTTAATTACCTCTGATGCCCCACTGTTTGTGATCTACAGTTTATACATGCAAGATCAAATTCCAAGACTATTCAAGCACTTTATCTGGTCAATCTTTAACTCTGAAAATTGTATCTTAATTAATAATCACTTGAAACATACTTATCCAAAATTACAGGTTGTTTTTGAAAATAATGGCTTTACTTTATCCAACTATCCCAAGTAAAATAAGGATAAAAGTTAGCAACTTCCTGCCCTGTTACTCAGATATCTCAATCTTATCTCTTTCTTTACATCACATCTCTTCTCTGCCTCATATTCAGATCACTGGATTTGTTTGTGCTTACTCTCAAGATTATTCAGTAATGTTCACTGGAGTAATCTTTAAAAAAAAAAACCCAAATGTAGAAAGTCTCCTCTAATTTCTGAAACTACACAAGTTTCTCTGACATTACAAAAGAAGAAAAAACAAAATTGAAATGATTGTTTTGATATTAAGAAAGTCAGCCAGTTTTGTCCCTTTTTCATGTATTTTCCACCCAAATTGTCTGTTGACCTTTTCAAGCTATTACAATTGAAACGTGATTATTATTGTTTTAGTGTGAGTAATATTGTTGTAACCTTAACTGTCTACAGTTCTGCAAAAGGTTTTATTTGTCTTAGAAGTTGTGATTTTTTTCCATGAGTATCAGTTTAAATAATAACAGATACTTTTTTATGTAAGCCATGTTTTTTGTTGTTTTTGTAATGAACTATCTTGTCAGTAGCCCAGATATCAAAGAATTGCAAGCAGACCTCATTTCATATGTAAATTAATTTGTCTGATCGTCATTTATTTCAAGTCATTTTGTAATAAAAATCTTGGGAAGAACTGAAGCAGAATCTTAATATCTCATCTCTAGGCTTCACATAGCTTTTCATTTATGCCTTTCAAGCAGCCTACAGACTAAACAAAGCATAACCATGTGGTTTATTTGCATTTTGAATTGCATAATATTCTTACTACTCCGGTCGACTTTTTGTGTATTTTACCTAACAATTGTTACTACAGAAACATAAGTAATAAAAAACAGAAAAAAATTTGGGGAATTAGGAGCAGAACCAAGTTTCCCCCCCCTCTCCAGTTGTGCACTGTAATCACAATACCACAATTACATCCCCATTTATGTGATTCTTCTAGACCCAGGGGCCCTTCTTTGGAAGGATGGGAAGAATGCCCTTACTTCGCAAGGCTGATTGGCCAGTAACTTCCAAACTTTTAAGGTGGAGGAGAAAACACAAGCTGAACCTCCCTGGTTCTGTGCCAAATCCTCTAATCATTCAACTTCAGCAAAAAGGGAGCCAAAGAGGACCATGATGGGCACCACTATTGGCTCACTAGGGAACAAAACCCAAAAACATCCTCTTCTGAGAGTCCCAGTTGGGTTGAGGCACTTAAAGATTAGGAAGGTGTCCACAGATTTCAGGAACCTACAGGCTTTGGATCATGGATTTATGGGCTTCACAATCTTAATTCCACCCTTATTGTACTATCTTATAAAACACACTTAGGAATTTCCGAAGATCCCAGGGAATATAACAGTTTCTGCGCCAGGGCGCCACTACTTTTAGACAGAAAAGTCCCTCTTTTTACCTTTTATCAATCAGTTTATCCAATTCAACTGAGTGACTCCCTGTTGCCACAAGGGCATGTATGTTAAACCTGGCACTGCGCTGGTCTTTGGTGGCTCCTGAGGAAAGGAAAAGCTCTTTCACTTTCCCAGCAACATGCTGTTGGATTTATGCTGTGCTGAAGCAGCATCAGCTCAGTTCACACCCAAGAGCTGCATATACTTCTTGGAGGTACATGTTTAAGACATGCCCCATCTGGTTTGGCAGTATTCTCCATGCACTTTATATTGTATATATGTACAGGGATGCAGACCTCAAAAGACAACCTTGAAATGTACAAAGAAGTGTTTGAGGCCTGAATTTCTTCTTGGACTCAGTTCAAGACTTCCTGGCTTCCATAGCTACAACTCTGCAAATGTTCAGATTAAATGTTTGAATGACTTTTTCTGCATTTCAGTACTAAATGGAAAGAACACCCTAGGATAAGAACACTATCATAGAAAACCTTAGATTAGCAAGGACCCCTGGAAATGTCTAGTCCCACCCCCCTGCTAAAAGGATGGCTAGCTTCAAATTCGGGTAAGGCAGCTCAGAGCCTAATTTAGGGTTCAGTCAACATCTGATCATCCCCAAGGATAGAGCTTCTACCATCTCTGCGGACCCTTCTTCCAGTGCTTATCTACTTTCATGGCGATTAGTTTTCATTTCATGTTCCCATGTTCTAAGAGAACATATCCTAACTGAAGGATAGATGAAAGACATCCCAATGATCAAGAAAACAAGTGGGATTCATGAGGAGAGACTGATTAGAGTTATCAGGTAAATGGGGTGCAGAGAGAAGGCTTGAAGTGGTGCTTGCCAAGGGAAGCAGTCATTCCTATCAGCACTCTGGGATCCTGAAAAAACTGTCAAACAAAGGATGGGAGCAGTGGCGGACTCAGGGAATGATCCTGCTCATCATAGCCCCTGAGACAAGTTTTTTTTCAGATTAAAAACTTGATCACAAAGTAAGCCTTGCAAGGCTTTCCTGCTCCTCACTCTCGCAATAATGATCCAATTATCAGAATCTTAATTACCAAAACAAACTACAGGGGGAAAAAAAATTCCAGCATTCTATTTTTAGCTGCAGCCGGGCATGAGTATAATAGTAATGATTAGTTGTCCATGGAAATTACAAAGATGTTTGTGAATAAACTTTCCCAAGTTTACACTGGGAGATTACTAAAAACAATATGGACAGTTGCTTAGCAGGGCCAAGCATTTAGAGGTTTCCTACAGGTGGCTTCCTGGACTCTCAGACATGTTTTTAAAAAGCAATAATTTCATTGTTCCTCATCACCTGTCTGCTAACGCTGTGGGCGCACATAAGCTCTTCAGAAATAGCCAAATTATCTTCACTTTTCTACTTATTCTCTTTATGGTACATGGATTTCATTTGGGATTTCAGGGAGAGCATTTCCAACAGACATCCAAACACAGCTGAAATGTTATTGAAATCTTTCCTTCCTGCAATACAGGGAATAACTACCAGCCCAGCACGTCGTCGGTGTCATTTAGATTGCTAGTGAGACACTTCAAACTGCTAGGTCTGTGGAGAAGCTCACATTAATCTGTAATGCAGAGGACTTCAGGGAGATTATTTTTATGTGGCACGTCCAATTAATTAACAACAGAATGAATTTAACAATTCACATTACACCAGGACAATTGAGTGCATGAGATCACACCTCTGAAGTGATATAAAAGCATAGCTCAGATGTATGGAGTGAGCAGAAATACAGAGACATCACCACAAACCTCTACAGGTGAAAGTTGCATCAGTACAGCTGCTAATATGGATTCACACCTGGATCATTAAAGTAATTCCAAAGGCTGTCTAAGTACATATTTCAGCAGTGAAATTACTTACTTTAGACTGTTTTATGACTGGGTCTAAAAGGCATAAGCTGTTTGCCAGAGCTATTTTTGGAATAACTCTTGCACTAAAGCTATCCCAAAATAAAAATCTCCATCATGATACAAACCAAACTCTGCATCACACCACTTTAGTCCCTTTTAAACACTGCTGTCAGGCAATCAGCACACTTTCTTTCACTTCTGTCAAGGTACAGCTGCTTGGGAACTTGGTCTCACTCTCTCAGCCACGCTTATACCTCCAAGAAACTCCTCCGGGAAGCTTTTGACCAGCTGCTGAGCAAAGTGATGTAAAAGAGGTTTGTCAAAATGAAGGATTGCTTATTTACTCACACAGATGCCAGAAGAGAGAGTTAGCCCAAGAGGAAAGCTTCATCAAGTCTAACTAAAGTTCACAATCTCCTCACAAATTTAGGATGCTCCTGTTTAACTTGAACCCCCAGGCTCATTGTCCAGAGCTTCCTGGTCTTCCTCTGCCTCTCTTGGTCTCGCTTCTGCCACATCTTCCTCACATAGTTCTTTTTCTGCCTTACTTACTCCCCTACACCAGCTCCTGCTTCCCGCCAAACTGCCTGTAGAAATGGTTTGCAAGAGTTCACTTATTTTTTGATCTTAGACACCAACATTGGGAAAAAAACATGCCTGTGCACTTGGCTGCAGCCAGATAAATAGGCACTTCCCCTAAGCCTCCTCTGTTCTTTCAAGGTCTTCTGATATTTTCTTTGAAGATATTTTATCTCTGCCCTTGTTTCATTTCTGACTGCTCTTACCAACAGCCCTTTGTCTTTAGTTCCTTACAGCAATATAAACAATACTGAGAGTAGGTAAATTGAAGGATGTACACAATAGTTAAAAATCAAACAGACCTCCATCATCTACAGACTCCTTTACATGGTACTATTCTAAAAGCTGGCTCTGGGCTGCAATAATTATGGTACTTTGAAAACAAAGTAATTATTTCCAATTAAATCACTTTTATTGTGCAATTAGAGTGCCATATGGAAGAGGTTTTATCTTGAAAACAGCTAAAGTCATCTGAAGGACTGTAAGGAGACTGGTCCATTCCCCTTATGGAGGCAGGAGGAAAGTTCCTCAGGAGTAAGCCTAACTCATCTGCTCACTGAGTTTTGTGGCCTTTGTAGCAGTTCACCTGTGAGGAATTAAAATCTGGTTCAAATACATTAGCACTCACTTTAAGTTCCTCTGACAGAGAAGTCATAACTCCTAATCCCAATGTTTCCAACTTTCAGACTGCTTTAAGACATTAATGTCAGGAAATGACCTGACATACACTTCTGACTGGTAAAAGGTGAGTAGGAGTCTGACAATTTTTTTTTTATTCTGAAGCTCAAGAGGTTAAGAATAGAAATGCTGAAAAAAGAGGAACTGGCATGTACAAAACTACTAAACTTTTCCATCCACTTCTAAGAAGAATGAGAAAAAAAAACCCCACACCACCAGTGTTGCCACAAAGAGGTAAGAGTGAAGGCAGGAGAAATAATGGAAAAATACCCGCTCCCCACTCCCAGGTTAGCTATTTCAACGCTGTTGCCAGGCTTTGTGTTTCGCCGCAGATGTTGACTGTGCAGGAGGATTAGAGCAGCAAGCTCCGGTGCAACAGTTCGAGGGATGGCTGTGAACATCAGGGGCTTGTCTGTGATGGGAAGGAGCTATCTCAACATCAAAGCAGCTGTGTCCTGCTGTGCAGCTGCTTAAGTCCAATTAGTCTGCTGCTCCTTGCATTTCTTAGGTAAAAATCTAAGGTTCTTCTAAATTTATTTTTATCCTACAGGATCTTAACTGAAGAGACCATTAAAACTGATGGCCTAAGATCTGGACTACGGCTGCTTCTATATCTTATTAGACATGTAATGGCAGAAATTACAAAGGGTTTTCCCTGCTCTTTGGCAGATATTTGGGGGGAACCTCGTTGACTATGCCAGTATAAAACTTACAGATTGTATAGTGCAAACGCAATTTGTTTGTATGTACTTACATACATTGAGCATGTGGCATCAGAGATGACAAGCTGAAAGCGCAGCTTCATCAAAAGCAAACCCCAAAATCCGTGATCAATTTTTATCCCTTCTCCAGTGCTATAAGCTGTTTGTAACTGCTTTTTGACATTTTCCAGCCTTGCTCCACAAAAGCCAACAAATTATATTGCATGCTTCCAGTTCATAATTACAATTTTTTTTTTTTTCATTTAATGCATGTTCATTATTGCAGCACTCTCCAAACTATAAAACTACAACGAGGTCTTTTACCACCACATACCATCATATTCTTCAGGTCAGTCTCTCTGCTGCCTTCTCCTAGTCTCACCTCATCCAGAGCCTGCTCTCTCTTCTCCTTCTCCTTCTCCTTCTCCTTCTTCTTCTTCTTCTTCCTCTTCCTCTTTTCCTCGGCTACCCAACCCCTTAACAGAACCAGCCACACCTGCACTTTATCTACATCAGCCAACCCACCACCCCTGAAGCCAGCCCACAGCTGTATATTATCAATGGTAATTAACCCAGCTTCATCCCTCTACAGTTAATCTTTCAAGGTTTATCAGGAAGAGATTCTAAAGTTCCAGGCTTCACTAATACAGTTGTCTCCTCAATAAAGCATCTTCTTAGGGGACTGGAGCATCTCCCTGATTAGGAAAGGCTGAGAGAGCTGGGCCTGTGTAGCCTGGAAATGAGAAGACCAAGAGGGGATCTTACCAATGTCTAAAAATACCTTAAGGGTGTATGCCAAGAGGACAGGGCCAGGCTCTTCTCAGTGGTGTCCAGTGCCAGGACAAGGGGCAACAGGCACAAACTGCAACACATGAAGTTCCTTCTGAATACAAGGGAAAAATGCTTTGAGAGTGACAGAGCACTGGAACAGGCTGCCTAAGAGGGGCTGTGAAGTCTCCTTCTCTTGCAATAAACCTGCCTGGATGTTACTCTGTGCAACCTGCTCTAGGTGAACCTGCTTTTGCAGTGGGGTTGGAGTAGATGATCTCCAGAGGTCCCTTCCAAGCCTGACCATTCTATGATTCTGTGATCTTTTTATGGCATACTTTATAGTTCTTAACAAGACTTTGTGTTTTTTTCCCCGTGTCTCAAACTTTAATAAAGAGGGACCAAACTCAGTCACAGTCTACAAAAACTTTCATCAAGGGAAGACCAAATGAAACCTTTGGATGAGACTTTTAAAAAAGTGTTTAACTTTGGCATAATCTTGTTCCCACTGATTAGACTGTGGTTTTTTTTTTTAATCCCTCCTTTACTTTTTCCTGATGTTAAAATTGTGAAAGAATCATGTCTTAAACAAGATTATTCCAAGTGCTAACTAAAAAGTTTACATCAAAACTACCTAGTAGAAGGAAAATTGGACTACCAAGGAAATAATTATTTTTTATAGTGTCTGATTTCTGCAGAACATTGTGGCTTTTTACTGAAAATAGGGCACAAGTCAAAATACTTCCCTTGGTTCTAAAAAGCTGCTGTAGTGACTTATGATGATTATAGTTTAAGTGCACTGCTCTCCTTTCTGGACAAGTTTATCTGTCAGCATCCCAGTTTTTACAGTCAAGTACATGCTTCCAATGTCACACAATGGATCTGAAGATGAGGGTTAGGGCTACAGTATGGAGGGAAGCATGGGGCTGGAGCGCATATAACTGAGAAGGAAGGGAGAGGATAAGATCAAAGAGTTTCTAGGACAAGCATGGTCTTCTTCCCCAGCAACTGTCCTTGTTCCTATAAAATCCTTACCCTAGTTTGAGTTCAGTAGACGATTTGTCCATGTGGTAAAAGGAGAGGGAAAAGAAAGAACATAAAATCATTACGAGACAGGGACTTCCAGAGCTGAGCATGATAGACTAGGTAGGTCTATCATAACAGCCTGAAAAGGTCTCATCTCCATGTTGAGTTTGTCAGACAACTCATCCATGGTGTCTAAAATGAGTTTAGGTAGTGGCTGTAGGCATCTAATCTGAACACTATGAACCACTCAGCTCAGTACATCTGCAACAGCTATTGACAACACAACTGTCTGACAGGGATGCCTGGGGCCAGATGAGTTGTGCAAGGGATTCCCACCTGGCCTCCAGCACTTCTGAGATGTGCACATGGTCTTCAGCCAGCTCCCTGTAGACATTTCAGATATGCTTGTGTGTGGCCAATAACCTATGGCCAGTGTTTAGGCAGATTGATAAAGCCCATGGTGCATATCAGCTCTAATGGGGCTTGGACAACCATCACATGGACACACAGATAAAGTTTAGGTGTCAACCTTCAATCAATTGCCACCCTGAGTAGGTGAGTGTCAGAGCCCTGCCCTGAGAGCTCTAATGGGCATAAATGTCACTGGCCAGTCTCATTTGGGGCTTCTGCCTGCATCCTCTGCCCATGGGGCCAGGATCCCCATTTCAGCTCAGCCCTGGACCTTCAGTCCCTGCTTATGCTTTGCTGTAGGAGCACCAGTCTCTAGCCTGTCTCTGGGTCTGACTCCTGGACGGACCTTCAGCCTGCACTGTAGGTAGCTTCCCTCCTGGATAGACTGGTCCCCTCAAATGTATGCTGAAATTGTCCCTAGCCCTGTCTTTAGTGCTTTCTACAGAATGGACTCAAGAGCCCAGTCTTATTATAGCCCAATGTCCAGTCCTGTCCCTTGCTCCAGCCCCTTCTGCTCATGACTGAAACCCCTGCAAGGACCGTGGCTCTGGTTCGTTATTTTCTACTTCTGGGACCACCAGTGGACCCTGTTGCCAGCACCCAACTGTCTACCACGTCAAGATGCTGCAGGACTCTACCATACTAGTGATGGCACTGCTTGCACAAGGATCACCCTCGAGTCCAGTCTCTCTGTCCCTTAGGGATCAGCCAGCCATCACCACTCTCTGACAGCAGATCATGTTTGATTGGTGTTGTAGGTGCTATTCAGCTCATGGACCTATGGCAGATGCAGAATCTATATAATATACAGTAAAATATTTTATATAAATATATAATGTAATATAAATATGATAAATATTTTTAAGCTGGAGTACACAGTGGGACCACAGACCAGTGAAGATATCTTCCTCCTATAAAGTCTCACAAAGGGGGTGTAAATAGTGAGAAGCTTTGTAAGTGTTCTCCAAAAACCTGCATTGTGAAAGGTTGCACTGAAGACTTTCAAAACATCAGGCAGAAGATAATCTGTCCAAGACTACAGAAAAGCAGGAACAACATGTCTGAAGGAAGAAAATGATTAAGCACCTGTGGGCCTGCATATCTTTACAACTACTCAATGCCAACATGTGCTACTCTGCTGTTTGTATGACATCAGAGGAGAAATAACTTTTCATAACACAACAGCACGTCGAGGTTAGCTTAAGTATTCCAATATGGGAAGAAGCAAAGGCTTTAGAAGGCTAACTGGCAGGAGGAGACATGGAAAGTTAACCTGTTATTAACAGACAACGCAACTGTGGGGAGTCGTCATCAGTTTCCCTGGCATACACAAGCCAAGATTTCCAATATCAAGAAACCACTGTCCACCAGGAAGGAAAATAAACAGCATGCATTGTTATAGTATTTGTTAAATTCTAAATTAGAAAATGACAGAACACATGTATGGAAAATTAGGCACCACAACCTCCACACAGGGCAGGAGTCTGGGAGAGTACTGAAGTATAACACTGGTGGTTAATACAGTGATAGGGTTCCTGTCATCCTCAGTGAGGCAGAAGTTTTAAAGTACACGCAAGACAAAAAAGGCATCTGCACCTGAACACCCTTATTGTTGCTAAAACTTTACATTTTTTTTTAATTTTTTTTTTAATTATTTTTTTACTTTACAACAAACGTTGCCTCAGCTGCAGAAGGAGTCCTATGGAAGTGACCTGTCCTGATCTGTTGCTTCTGAATCTACTGTAACTTACTCTAATCAGAAAAACAAAGAATTGAGATAAATAATAAATAATAAAGCCACAACAATGAGATAAAGTTACAGTACATCTCTGATAAAATAGTTCTTTGAACTACTGACTTCTCTTTCTAGATGCTGTCAATGCATCTGAGCACAATCTACAGTTCAAAACGTAGATTCTAATCAGATATATTCAGCTTTCATCCTTAGCCTTGGCAATTATATTAGAGGTATAGTTATCCCAAGAAACCTCTGCTTTGGAGGCAAGAGAATTATAAATATAATATTGTATACATACAAGCTGTTCTTTTCCCAGCCTTGAAACTCCTTCCACCTGCTATGCTGCATACTGAAGAGAAATTTGGTATTTTTGGTAGCCCTGTCAGAGCGATAACTAAATCTATCCTGTGTATTCTAATGCTCAAGGGATTTGCTCTTTAACACAATTTTAACACCTTGGATAATGTGTGGGTCCAGGGAATATGTTTACTGAAGCAAGGTAAAGAAATGAAGAGATGGGATTTGTACTATATTAAACAAACAAACAACAAAACTGAAATGGTCATGTATGGCTTGATCAAAGATAGGTAAATACACAGAAGACAAAAATATCTGTTATTTTGTTCTGGAGATGGAAGAACAAGAGTGATTTTACAGTGGAGGAAGACAAATAGAAGGTATAGAATTCTACAGAGCAAAAATACCTGCAGATGGACCTCTAAGAAATAGATTAATGGCAATGTCAGTTCGCTAGAGAGAAATATGCCCATGGCACGCAGCGCTTCACTTTAGTCATTGAAAACTAGGCAAAACGGAGTAAGAACTCAATCTTGCATAAGCAGAGAGATGGAGGAGGTTACTGAATAACAAAACTTTCCCTTCAATCTTATCTGTGACTTGAAAACCTAACAGACAGTCAGGAACAAAGCTGTAGAACAATACAAGTTTCATTGTCTTCAGGAGGATGCGTGTGGGATTGATTTTGTATTTGGCAATGGAAACAGAAACTTTTATTCAAAGAAAGGAAATAAAGAGCACGGATGATTTTTTGATTGCAGCTGAGTCAGAAAAGTCTCTAGATCTCAGTCAAAACAGACTGTTAAAGGCACTGCAATATCTGCTGCCAGAGTTGGTAAAAGCCTGGAGACGTATTCAGCCCATCTCTCTGCCAGCCTGAGTTTTAACCTTAGATATACTTGTAGGACTGTGTTTCCCAGTTTAGTCATGGAGGCTGATAACAAGATTTCAGGACTTATCCCTGTGAACTCAGGCTGCACGACATTACTGACTAGAGAAGAAGAGAAACTTTCACTAAGCAGCTGCAGGGAAAGGTTTGGATAGTTTGGGCTGAGCTAGTATTTCTTCTGCTTAAAATTTAATAATAATGGTATCCTTAATTCTTTTACAATAGTGAAGTTTGTGATTGCTGACCTGCTCCTTGTTTTGTCCCGGTTTCTCTGTCCCTGCCCACTAGATGGCCTGATGGGGGGATGAGAGAGATTGTTCCAATTGGAAGCTGTGCTGAGGGAGGCTCTGATGATGTTTCTACCGTGGCAGGTGGTGACACGCCAGCATGTCACCATACATCAGCTGCCATCAGCAAGACACCCAGAAAAAGGCAGTCAAGTAAGGGATGTTCCAGGTCAAACAACCCATTCATAGATACAGCTTCAAGCAGCTCTGACAGAACCCAGGAGAGAGAGTGGCAAATTTATCCTAGCTATTGTGTCATGGAGTATTCAACCAAGATATCCCCTTGCTCCTGCCTTCTTTGTGCAGCACTTTTTCACTCAGACATTTCCCACTCTTCATCTGTGCTCCCAGTAAGGAGACAAATTTCCTCCCCTAACTGCTCCTCTTAACACAGAGAGGCCTCTTACCCTATTGCCAGTTTCATTTCTCCAAATAGGGAAACATCACTTTTTTTTTTTTTTTTTTTTTTTTTTTTTTTTTTTTTTTTGCCTTAAAAGCATGAGGCTGAAGTGCAAAAAACTTACTCTGTTCTCCCTGGACACTCAATTAATCCTCATAGCCCACTTCCCAGCACTTAAGTGTAGCATTCACCTCTAACTCTTCAAGCTATGGAAGAGCTAAATAAGTTCAGATCTCAAAGTTCAGATCTCATTTAGCCAAAGGGTCTCTTGAGTGTGTCTTCTGCCTTGGCAGTTGAGTTCCTAGCCACCAGCCCTCCTCAAATAAATGGGAGAATTTAAATGTGACATGAATAGTGATCTTTTATTTTTCTAATCTGCTGACTTGAAACTCTGCCTGGTGTTTTTGAGATCCCACAGCTCTGCTGAATCCACCTGTTTTCAGCCTAGATAATTCTGTACATTTTTACTGCTCATCCAACTTGTGATTATTATTCTGCATTAGAAATATTAATTTGCATTTCTCCCTCTTCATTGCAATGAAATCAAAGGCCTAGTACAATACAGCTCCAGCCTTCCAAATTGCTGTGGGGACAGCAAACATCTCTGATGTCAAAACATGTGTTTTAGGGAAGACACTGCAGGTATATATCAACCCTGTTGTTTTTACCAAGTTTAATGGCACAAGCCATACAAATGATACTATCTCCATCCTATCCAGCATTCCTCTGGCTGCATTGTACTTTTAGGGGGAAAAAAAACCATAAAGGTCATTTTGTTTTTCTAAGGCAGCTACTCTAACAGAAATGGAAAATTTATGCAGGAGGCCAGCAGGTTTTCCTACATCCAAAGGACTCTAAGAGTGAAGTGGTTTCAAGTAAGGTATTATCAAAATAATCTTGGTAATCCCAACTAAATGTATGACATGAATAAATGCATAGGTTAAAGAAGCCTGCATGCCAAGGGGCAAAGTGAAAGACATTGCAGCATCCCCCTACAACTCCTGGTACTACTTCCATGTGAGGCACAGTCACAGGTAATTGGGAGAGAGTGGAGTCTGTTTGAGTGGGTCAGTTTCAGACTCCTGCTTAAGAAGTTCTCCTTTGCATAAATGGTTCCATATTCAGTGAGTCAAAGATCATCCCAGCACCTGTGTGATGAGAGGCCCACAAGACATCTGAAGATGTAGCTTCAAATCCTGATTCACATCAGACAGAAAAGGAATTGGAGGATTCATTTCTCTTATTTCAGCCGACTATATGAATGACTAGATCTGTGCTAGGAGTATCTTTGAAAGCCTTTTTCATTTTGACAAGGATTTACAACAAACCTTATCTTGGTAGGGTTTTGTGGGAAAAAAAATCTTTGGTCAAACACTGCTGACTACGCTGTGACTAGAACCAAGTAAAACACCAGCACTGTTCTTTGGTGTTATTTCAGGCTCCTGCTTTGGGCCATATTTGTCATATACTTCTCTGATATTCCTCACAATTTACTTCTTCTTTCAGTGGTTTGAACTACACCTTCCTCAAATTCCTCTCCGAGAAAAAAAAAACAAACAGTGTAGTCTGGAGTTTTTCCTTTGGGCTTTTTTCTTCAGTTTATGTAATGTGACACAAGTGCATACTGCTGGCCTCCTTCTCCAATGAATCTTTTAACAGTGGCCCCTCCCAAGTGAGAAAGATCTTCCCAAGCTGGCAGCACCTCCACCTTCCCAGGCCTTGTCACTGCTGTTCTCTTTCTCTTCTTTTCTGGACCCATGCTATAATCATTGTATGGCTCAGGAAACCATTGGAGTGAGAATTTCCCTGTATGCTTTGGCCTTACCACTCCATCAGCTTCTGGAAAGACGTGACAAAGGAAAATAACATCCACAACATGAACCTGGGGTGAGCCCAGAGAAGTTTATTGGGAATGCACCTCCTCAGCATACCTCCTCTGTGGGAAATTACATTCTACATTAAAAAAGAGAAAGCAAAATGGAAGCTCTATCCTAGATTAAGATTTAACCCCGTGGGTCATTCCCTGAGTATCCTCACCTGGTATATAGCAAGGAGCCAGGCTGAAACACAGATGCCCGAGACACAGGCATTCCCTGATATCATGCTTTAGAGTATGTCAGAAAATTGACTCTGCTTCCGACTTTGCAAAGATGCAGCAAAAGCTCTGCAATGACCTATTTTTGAAGCGTCCTTTTCTTTGGTTACAGGCACTGCCTGCATGAAAGTCCCATTCCACAGTGACCAAGTAAATGAGTTTCAGAGCGGCAAGTGTCAGTAATGTCATCAATCATTCAATTATATCAATGTCAGAACTTTATAGCTTCAGCCACCTGGAGTTCAACATAGCACTGATAACCCCATGGCTACATAAAAATAAATTCGGAGACAAGCTGGCAAGGTGGAATAGATTGACTCTTTGGGTGAAAATAGTGCCTCCCAAGACAGTGCAGTGAAGCAAGATGCTTGCAAGCATTTCTGTACTCAGAAGACCAAAACAGGTGTCCATGGAGCTGGCTTGGGAACAAACGAGTTCCAAACAGCTAACGGATTCAGTGCTGCCATTCAGCATCCTTTGTTCTGCTGTTCCAGAGGAACCATTGTAGCAAATGAGAGGTAGTAAAGGGAGGTCCAGCTGAATGGTCATTCATCCTGCTCCACTGCTGCTCTCAGATACAGTAAGAAATAAAACACATGTAGTCGCACACTGCACCCCGAAGGGTGAATCCTGCCTTCTGGAGATTAGTCTCCTTCCTGGGATGGGTGACTATGTTGGGTCTGGCCCTATGCCAAACACAGAACTGGAGAGAAGTAGCTGGACTTCTGCCAGCCTCTCTCTGCTGAGTCAAGAGACTCTCAAAGGAATGAGAACATGGCCTTGTATGTTCAGCTCATACAAAATTCTGAGGTCTGCAAAAATACAAAGCATTATGAGAGTAAATGTACAAGCATCTATGACTCTGAGCTATTGAAATAATGAAAGATGAATAGCTACTTTTCAGCAGTTAATAGCCCAGCAAGGATAAAAAAGAATTCCACCCTGTGCTGCAGAAATTGTTAAAACTGAGCTGCTAGAAGCTGGCATTTCTTTAAAAGAAAATTCTTGTCTCCTTCCCATACTGCTGTATGTACAGTTTAAATTAACAGAGTAAATGAAGTTTTGAAATGCAAAGGTGAATGAGTCAAGAATGCATTATGCATAAAGTTTACATATGATGATGACAAGTATCATCATATTTAAGTAACATCCACTGCACTCTTCAGAAAATTACTAATGCAGTTTGAATGCCTTCTCTCTTTAGTGAAATATGTATCAGTCAGATAGAAATACCTAATAGCAATGTATTCCACGGGTATAAAACATTCATACTTGCTTTGTGTTGCTTTACTTCTTTACTATTACAATACTCTTCTTTAGTTTTACTAGGAAACAACATCTGAAGGCGATGCCTGAACACAGCCAAACAGGTGTTTTTTCAAACTTTCCTGCTGGTTACATTTCCTACATCTCAGATCACATTTCTCTTAACTATTTCTGGAAGGTTCAGTACTTCTTAATGTCCCTTCTGAAAACTGTTGTCCAGCCCCTGAGGACACCGGCAGCTCTTTATAGGCTGTGATCCACCTCACCCAGGGCTTCCCCCACCTATGCCCATGGCCCAGGATCCATCACATCCCATCCCAGGGCCATCAGTTCCTGCCCTGACAGTGCCATAAGATGCTGGTCCCCAGCTCTGCAGGCTCAGTGTCAGCTCATCTCTGTCCCCACAGAGGTGCCTAATGACCTGGGCTGGGGCTGCATGGCCCCACCAGGGCAGCTTCCCTTACACATCCCTGAGAGAGTCTCCAAACCATGCTGTACTCTTAGATCTGGACAGGGTCCAGCTATGACCTTACCAGTATTGAACAGAATGAAAGGATTATTTCACAAGCCTTAAAAGACTACCTTTCTGATTATGCACCACAATGTTTGTTTTTCCTGCAACAGCATTGCATTTTTGGCTCAATTTCAATAACCCCCGGATCATTTCTTGCAGAACCGCTGTTTAAGCAGCTGTTCCCCATCATGTGCTGGTGTAACCCATTATTTCTGCCTATATACAGTACCTTCCACTTATCCCTAGTGAACTGAATCTTCTGTTCTTTTCTTTGTTTTTCTAGACCATATCTTGAATAAGTCAAAATTATTTTTAAATCTGTTTGTGCCCTTCAACCACTGGTATTCCTGCTTGACCTGGTACTTAGTAATAATGGCACTTATTCCATCATCCAGGCCTGGTAGACATATTGAAGTGTAAATAATGCAATGCTACTGAAGTTAAAAAAAGTCAATTATCTATGATCACAGACAAAATAGTCCACCAGTTTTGTGGATGTTTGTTAAGTGTTCCCAGTTTTAGCTGGCAAACATATACAAGCTGAATGATCAGGAGTACCTTTACTGCTGGAGTGGTTTTGGACACTCTCAGCTCAAATCTGGAGAAGAACTCCAATTTTCTGTCCTGAATTTGTGGCACTAAAACTTGCCAGCCTTTTTGTTAAGGTTCTGTCAGCTTCTGTAAAAATGAGGAAGGGTATCATCTCACTCCCTAAATATTTAAATACTTCCTTGCCATAATTCCTGTGGATATTTCAAAAAGGATCAATTGCTGTGTAAAGGCCATTGCTTACCACAGTGGTCACAACTTCTCCCACACATACTTTTCTTGCTATCTATAATTCCATACAGTTCTTCACTACATCTAAGTGCTGTGCCCCATCCTGGTCTGCAAATCCATTGAAACCAGAAAAGTTTTGTTGTTATACTTTTTTAGAAAGAGTTATGGAATGGAGTTGTAGTCACAAGTTGAGACTGTAATTTAAAGAAAAAAAATATGCAAAAGCTTAGAACAATCAAAAACATGCTGGGCTTTCATTTCAAAGGCATTTCCTCATATATTATGATGTGAACCATATTGGAGTAACACTTGGGATCAACAGGCAGTAGTACCATAGCACTCTTTTAACTGTTAAAACAAAATTTATGTCCTGCTGCACGCTAAAAATACTCGCTGGAAATGTCTTGATTAGAGAGATGCCAAAAATCTTACAGCATAGTGTAGTGTAATGTGGAGCTTCCCCCTTGCAAAGCACTGGAATTTAAGATATGTTGTCTCCCATTATTATTCCAGAACAAATAATTTTGTTTGTTTCCTTGTACAACTGAGAGCAGCCATAGCCATCCTCTGTGTAAATTATTGATGTTGCCATTTTAAATAATATTAATCACAGTAATAGTAACTATGGTTTGATTCTCATATAAAGCTGTTTAACACGACTTTAGAGCCCTGTAGGTGTCATGGGCATTCTCCATGCCTGATTCCTGGAAAGGAGTCTTGGATGTTCTGTAGATCCCTGTGTTACCTGGCAATGAGATTATATTCCTCTTCGCTCTTAGTCACCTCATGATGTGGAAAACAAGAGTAGATGCAGCCTTTAAGGATGACATTGCCTTTTCTAGTCATGTAAGAGAAGATCAAAGTAATCTCGTGTGTAAGGTAGACCACCTACAGGCCAGTTTTAAATCTGTCTGAAGCACCAACAACCTGCCATTCCTATCAAAAGGAGACCAGATTTAATCTCCTATAGCAAATCCTGCAACACTAGAAAATGAAAGGTTTTGGTGATTTAGAGAAATGCAATATCAAATAGATTGCTCAAACATGAATCTGTTATCCTCCTCCTATGCCAAGAAAGATGTTACTAAATGTAAAAACAAGATAATGAAATGAAGAAACAAGTACTCTGCTGATTCCATACATGTTAATAGTATCATTTCAGAGAATGACTAAAGATTGCCATGAGTCAATGATTCCTCCTAAACATTTTGTGTAAAAACACCTACCATCCCCAGCTTGACTGGCAATGAGCAGATTAACATGCTTCAGTTATGATGGGAGCTCAGTTTGAAATAAAACACTGTTCATATCAGCATACCAGGCATCAGTGCTCTTTCTGTGATATGGCAAGTCTCTTAAAGGGTTATTTTATGTGCTCTCCATTTTATAATGCCAGAAACCTTCATATAGAAGGTAAGGGAGTGGGGGCAAGAGTTTTGTTGCTGGGGAAAAGTACTGTCTAGGAGCCCAGTTGAATTAAACCTTGTGTTTACCTGCGGGACAGCAAAACACAAAGTCCTACACATTCACATATGCAAAGTACTGATGAACCAATGTTTCAGAAACCTAAGCCAGGTTCTTTCAAAAACCTGCCTGGAACCCTGTCAACTCTTTAAAGAGCTGTTTGAGAACTCAACTCGGGGCTCTGCATCTAAGATGACATCGTGCAATTCTTTTTCTGCCCAGACTCTCAGCATTTCTGTAGCTTTTACCATCCTTGCAATCATAACATCCCTGGAAGCCCAACCGCAGTCCCAGGGCTTCCAAGTTCCCTGATTCTTGAAATAAACGGGGATACAAAGAAAGGCGTTCCCAGGAGCTGAATAATTGGCTTCATATTTTATTTAAAAATTGAATAGGATTATTTTCCCCTAGACAGAAGAAGAGGGAGGAGAAACAAAAAGGAATTTCCTTTCCCTTGGAAATGTGAATGTTTCTAGGTTTTGTTCCTGTTCCAAGGTTTAACACACGTACATAAGCGCATGCTAACACAACCCTACCAGACTTTCCCCTCTTTGATCTGGCTGACAGGGGGATTTCCTCTTAGGATATGTCTTACTCTGCAGTAACTGCAGGATACTGATCTGGATGGATTTAAAATCTCATACAATATAACAGCTCCCTATTTGCAGCCCAATTAGATTTGTTGTATACATCCACAGGAAACATCTCCATCCTGTAACAAGAAAAACACGTTGAGATCTGCTTGTGAAAATCTCTACATAGATCTACAAAGATCTATTATTCCAAGTGAAAAAGTTGCACAGAATAGCCTTACATGTACTTCTTCAGGTTTTTAGTTTCTTTTGAATGTCTCAAATTCAAGACTTCTTTCCAGTATTAATTTCCACTGTAGCTTCACCCATCAAACTATCACTCCATCTACTTGCTGCTTCAGATAGCAGATCAAGGATAAAATGCTTGTGAATGGTTTGTCTGCTGTAGATTTCACTTGTAGAGCATTGAGAGGTGAACTTAATAGTCCCTTTGGAATTTCCTTTGGAATTCTGCTGCAATTAATGTGTGAAGGTCTATTGTATTAAAGAAGAAAAAAATTACCTCTTCTTCAAAGGAATTCCGTAAAGCATCAAGAACTGCCTACTGCTTTGTAAAATTTATTATTCTTTCATCAGTGCAGGTGCTCCAAGGATTCATGAGTCTTAACAGCATTACAGGAGAGTGATGACATGGGTAGAAGAGAGACAAGCAAAGAAAGAGCTGCTTTCTGAAACCTGGTTATTAAAGGGTGAAAGGGTGGAGGGAAAATTCTGAGTGGTCCAGACAGCAATGCAAATGACAACGGTTCCCTTTAAAAAGGGAAGTTTTTAAAAAATTATTCAAATCACACTTGATTTTGAATTAGGAAAAAGGCCCTCTTTTCCCAATGAAGGAGACTGGTTGGTCTTCTTTTCTGATCAGTCTCATTTGCTTTAGGGATTCCATCATGTTTCATCTCTGATTCTGAAAACATCCTGTCATCCACCATGAAAAATTGAAAAAATCATTGGAAAATTAAAAACTTAAATTCACTGTCTTAAAATGCAGGGTTTTCTTCTAAGAGTTGAAAAATTCCATCATGTTAATACCTTTCTGAAGGTTAATTTTCAGGGAAACTGCAACAATTGCTTGAACAAACAGACCGATATTTTTCAGTACAAACCAGACTGGCTAACATATTCCTGGTCAGCAGCAGTGCCCATAAAGTCGCAGGTAAAAGGCTTGGTTGGCATGGTCATTGCTGGTAATCCACTTTAAAACCGGAGTAATAGCTGGGTGGCTGGGAAGGAGCGGGCCCTGGAGAGAGGAAGACACAGCTCCACCCACTGGTTAAAAGGTGAATTACTCATCTCCAGCCCCTTCTCTCCTTCCACAATATCCACATGCTTAGACGTCTTCTGACCCTTGGATGTGGCTGTGTGTACCTGTGAAGGGAAGGAGAGAGAAGAAACTCGTTTTCATATAAGGAAAATGTTGCTTCACAGCATGGATAAGCAATAGAATGCACAGAAAAATGCAAAACTAAAAGTTAAAAAAAAAAAAAAGGTAAAAGTCTTCTAAAATGCAGACATAAAAATTGACATTTTTGCTACCTCTTTATACTATAAGTAACCTAATTTTTTTCTTTCCTTTTTTGTTCCTTTTCTTTTTCTTTTTTTCCCCCCTGCCATATGGTATCATTGAGGTATGCAATAATTTAGCTTCCCTGCCTGCAAACTTTAAAATATTTCATTGATATTTTCACTCTACTGAGAAAAATAATCTGCAAACCCAGGCACATGTTGGTTGATTCCATCATCTGTTAATCTATGTGTCCTTGTCCTCTTTCTATCTGATCTTTCAGTCCATGGAGCCTTGCTTTTCTTTTACCATGGCTTTCATTAATCAGTTTGAGTGCTTTTACCAGCTAATGTTACAATTTTTAATCCAGTCCCTTATGCCCTTTGCTTGCTTTCATACAGACAGCATACTGAGATATGCATTCATTTGAGAAAAATGACAGTCAGGTTTCAAAAAAGGAGACTCAGTCAATGCCAAAACTTTTTCTTTCCCGCCTCCCCCACCTTCATTGTTATTAAAAT
>JAVJGJ010000037.1:13885357-13905854 GCA_035590215.1 Microhierax caerulescens
TATCAGTGGGTCACAGCATAATTAGATTAGAAATGATTACACTTTTCTCTGAAGCAGCTGCATCATTGTTGTGCTAACTAGAGCAATATTATTATTAGTTAATATATTAGTTATATTTACAATTTGATGATTAATTGCCTTCAGAGAGCTCCTCCAAAATGGAGGAACTCAGGCAGAAACATGAATGAAACCTACTTTTATCAGTGAGTTTCTGCCTACAACAGTTAGCGCGCTTGTTCTCAGTGAAAGTTACTTTGCTATTTGATGTGAGATTTCTTCTGCTGTCAGGACACTTCTGGGTTGTTTTTAAGGTTTTATTTATTGCTCGCTTGTATTTCACCATGGCCTAGAAAGAGGCATACGCTCCAAAATAGCAGCATCTAATGCAAAATAATCACACACTGGAGCAGCATACTTACAGCTGACAGTTAGCAGCAGATCATACTGGAATGATCCTTATTAGCCTGTACAGAAAACTGAAGGGGATAAACATCTCCAGTCCATCCTCTTACTGCACTTCTCAACCCTGTCAATGATGTGACCTGAAGAGGAAAGAGAACAGGGTAAAACTAGAATGATTTAATGGATTCTTCTCTTTCCAGGGGGCTGAGAAGGCGGGGAGTGGAAGGACTCCTTCCTCCATTTTCCTCCATTCAAGAATATCTGACTAAGCACAAGAAAAAGTAGAGTGTGTCATGTAAAATGTATAATTTAGTAAACAGAAAGGAATTAAGCTTTTAAAGTGATGCTTAGGCTGATGGAAACTCGAAATCTGAAAGCCCTTACACAGATCCTGCCTAGCACCCCATCCCTGCAGGCACCTTGTTAACATCACAATGCTTTGAGTGCAGTCTTCTTGTGTTTAGCTGTGCTTCTGTTTCTGAGCATCCCATGAAGTGCCTCAATGACTCGATGTTCAAGTTATCATCCAGCCTAGACAGAATCAAAAACTCTTGTAGCAGAAATGCATTTTGTGGTTATACTGCACACACGGTGCCTGCCTGATGTGACAGCCAGGTGAGAAGGGGCTTGTGCTCTTCCTCTGTGTAACAAATGCAGCGATGAAGATGTTTCTGGGCTGTGGCAGACTAAGGTTTAAATCCCTTTTTCTCCAGAAAGGATTGGAATCTACCTTTCTTACTTCACCAAAGAGTTTCCAAAGCAAACCTCCTCCCATTCCTAATACAGCTTTCTTCTGGGAAGATAACAGGTTAAGATCCAGCAGGCAAAAAAAAAAAAAAGAAAGACAATAATCCTGACTCCGTAACCAACTGATTAAGGAATTCATCTCTGGTGGTGTCCTTGCTGAACATATTAGTGTTTTATATAACGTTATTAAATCATTCCCTCGAGCATGTGTCCCAACAAGCAGACTGTACAGTCTGGTCCCCTTTCTCTGACACGATGAATCTTGAATCTCTTTTTCAGAGTGGTGCAGCTTCCCCGGAGAATTTTACTCCCTCCTTATCTGCTGCCCCTCCAGCTCCTCAAAAGCAAATGTAGCCTACAGGGAAGGCATTTCCTAGGGAAGCAAGAGATACCGAATGAGGGGTGAGCCTCCAGTCATTGAGCTGCTATGCAAAGATATATAGCTATTTTAAAAGATAATGGTAGTCTGTGTTCAGCTTTTGAACAAAAAGATACAGGCTGTGCCCTCGGGGGTGGAGAGGCTGAGAAGCCCAAATATAGGGGAAAAGCCTCACAGTTAATATCTAAATCCTGGGGTCAAAAGAGGTTTAAGAGAGTCCCTATTCTTTATAGTTCCCTCCTAGCTAGCTCCCCTCCCATTCACCATGCTGGCTAATTTATATTCAAACTGAGACATTAAATTATTTTTGCATGTTGTGTAAGAAGCATCGTGGCATTAAACATAGGCTCCTGGCTTAAGCTATAGTATTCCTGTGTCTGCAGACGAAGTGCATAGACTCTATTTTGTGGCTTTTTTTTTTTTTTTTTTTTTTTGTCGAGCCTTCCTTCAGAGGCAAACTCTGTTTCATTTGCTTTATTCTTGGTGCAGTGCAGCTTGTACCCATCCCTGATGCAGAAGGGACTGTAGAGTTGCAATCTGGCACAAGGAGGGAGATGAATGTAAATCGCTGAGTTAGTGGTGCAGTGAGCCTTGAGCATTTTGGTACCAGCTCACTCATTCAAACCAGTGATAAAAGAGACCTGGCTGGTCAAAAGGGATCAACCACAAAAAGTATTAAGTAGTTGGCATGTCATGGAACTAAGGACCTTACTTAAGTGATCTTGTCAGGGCCTGACTGATTCAGAGACTCCCAAGGTTTGATTTAGGGACCTGATTCAAAGCCCACAGAGTGTAATATAACAAATCCCACAGACGTGAGGATTTTTAGGTGAACTAAGAAGATCACTTATCAGGACCCTCTTTAGGGAAAGGGTTGCTCTGAATCCTCATTTTTTTTTCCGAAAGAGAACACAAGTATGGACATCCAGCTTCTCCAGGAATCTCATGGAGTGAGCTCTGTCACTCTTATCTCTCCAAACACACAGGTCTGCAGACAGAGATACCACTGTGGTGGCTGCCTAATCTAGAACAAAAAAACATCAGGAAATGTACACAGGGCAAACGGCAGAGTCAGGCAGCCATTGGCTGACACAGTGATATTTCATCATAGGAGTTTTGTTTATTAGCAACTATTTTAAGAAGTGTTGCTATTTCATTTGCCAGTTTCTTCTGCTGCAAGGTCTCATGCAGTCAGCCCTAGAGGAGAAAGGAAGGCTGCTGGGTTGATTAATTAACCATTGCCGCAGTCTGAGAAACGGCTGAAGCATAGTAAAATGTAAAAAAATATGTGCAAAACGAAAAAAAAATATCTAACCCAAGCCAATTGGTGGTTTTTTCCACAACCTCAACAAATAATTGTACTTCAAAATACTCTATGTCGGTGTTACAATTTTATATGATGCTTTTAGTTTTAATCTAGAGAACAGTATCCGCTGGTATAAATGAAATACTATTTGAATTAATGTAATGATTTAAATCTTTTATCTCCATTTTCTTTTTTTATTTTGATTTAATCATTATAGTTTTGGATTTTTCTGTCTCTTTATTTTCCTTTGTTTAACATCACAGCCATTTAAAAGTAAAATACAGAAATCCTCCTTTACTGAAATCAATGGAAGCATTCAACAGTGGCAGAATCCTAATCAGGAAAATCAGTTTCCTTGGAAGGATCTGATCTCGGGGCAGAATATTATTTTTCCTTTGTTAAAACTCTCCTGCTTCCTTTACCTGGGAGCTACTCAGGGATGGAGCTATCTACTCTGCACTTCTTGCTTTAGGTCTAACACAGTAGGAGCATCATCTACCAATCCAGACATACCACCACAATGCAAATAAGAAATAATAACAACCAGGAAAATGAATCAGCACAGAAGAACTACATGATATTATCCTGTGTACCAGGTGGTTTATAACTCTGGAGTAAGGATCTTAGGTAAAGAAATTACTTACATCTCATAGGAGTTATTCAAAATGTACAAGATCTAGATATACACGTTCTTTTATCCTATGATTCTCTGTCATATGTGAAAGTACCTCTAATGCTTATTATTAGTAATAATCTTCATAAGCATACTAGATAGGTTTATAACTGTCACAGAAATCATCCCACACATGCCCAGTATGGATATAATTTAATGTGCCAGACATGCATATTCTTGTAGAAGGAGTGATACACACCACAGATTTCCACTAGGGAATGGGAATGAGGATCATTCCCATTTCATCACCACATTTATTATCAGCCTGTGCTGACCCACACACATCACTTTATGTTTCTGTGCTTCATTTGATTTGAAAATTTGCCATTCTCAGTTGCTGTAATACACAACCAATATGTTCAATGGCTTTGGGCTTTTTGTGCAAAACATGCCCATTATCTTCTATGATGCACCTGAATAAGAATATTATTGACTTGGGTCAGCCACGCACATTTTTTATTAAAAAATGAATACAGTGAATGTACTGAGAATGTCTGCATATAACTTTACTCTTTCTTAGAAGACCTGGTTCTACATAATTCTCTTAAAGGCTCAAAGGTATGTCCTATGAGGAGCAGATAAGGACTCTGATTTTGTCTGGTTTGGAGAAAAGGAGGCTGTGGGGTGACCTTGCTGCTCTCTACAGCATCCTGAGGAGGGGACGTGGAGAGGGAGGTGCTGATCTCTTCTCCCTGGGATCCAGTGATAGGATGCTTGGGATAGACCTCAACGCCACACAGGGAAGGTTCAGACTGGACTTTAGGAAGCATTTCTTTACCAAGAGGGTGGTCAAACAGTGGAACAGGCTTCCTAGAGAGGTGGTCCATGCCCCAAGCCTGTCAGTGTTTAAGAGGCATTTGGACAATGTCCATAAAAAAATTATTTAACTTTTGGTCAGCCCTGAATTGCTCGGGTAGTTGGACTAAATGATTGTTGCACATCACTTCCAACTGAAATATTGTATTGTATTGTATACTGTTCTGTTCTAACTTCAGCCCTATTATCAGTGACCCCAAGATCCCTTTACATTAGTTCATCTGTGCTGAGGGGACTTTGAAGTAGATGCCGTATAGTTTATACAAGGCTGTGCTTGCAGCGCTTGACTACAAAGCCAGACATCTCCTTAGCTGGCTTCCTGGTGACCCCGTGCTTCTTGCTTTCACATCCATGCAGTGAACCAGTTTCAATGAAAGGAATGGAGAAGATTCCCCCATGATTAATTTGTTGCCTTTGTAGGTCTCTGCTATGACTGGGATCCATGGATCCAAACTGCCTCACCTAGAGCTGAGGGAAAACCAGAGATCAAGTCCTGATCCTTGTGCAAATGTCGTAAGCTGTTGAGCACGAAGAAATTCCCTCCTGCCTGGGTACTGAGTGAAAGTGAAGATTGTATGTCCCAGGTTGAGCTCTCTGCTGCTCAGAGGGTTAAGCAGTTACAACACATTTCAGGATTCAGCCCATCCCATCTCCCCAAAGGCTGTAGTTAA
Organism: Microhierax caerulescens; assembly: GCA_035590215.1. Taxonomy (NCBI): domain Eukaryota; kingdom Metazoa; phylum Chordata; class Aves; order Falconiformes; family Falconidae; genus Microhierax; species Microhierax caerulescens. The sequence goes on from JAVJGJ010000037.1 coordinate 13,890,352, forward strand.
TATATATTAACTCTTCCCAAACAGGGTGCCTGCATCCAGCCTGTGAGGTGAGAAAAGCAGGTCTATGATGGCTGCCGAATTACACATGGGAATTGCGGTGGGAGGGTTAGCTGACCAAGGCCAGAACAGCGCCTGCGACTGCTCTGGTGGCTTAACAATGCAGATGGTTGCATTCCAAAGATGTTCCTCAATGCTGTCTAGTGCACTGCAGGGATGCAGCCTCCCTGCCTGCCTGTTCTTTTCTGAATTGCAATGAAGCTGAGTGGTAGGTGTATACTCGATGTGCCTGATCATGGTGCTAAGTGGGACCAGTTCTCTTTAATGTCAGTGATCTGGACAACGGGATCAAATGGACCCTCAGGAAGTAGTTTGCAGACAACACCAAGTTGGGGGAGGGAGTGTTGATCTGCTGGAGGGCAGGAGGCTCTGCAGAGGGATCTGGACAGGCTGGACCGATGGGCTGAGGCCACTTGTATGGGGTTCAACAAGGAGAAGTGCTGGGTCCTGCACTTGGGTCACAACAACCTCACACAATGCTACAGGCTGGGGCAGAGCGGCTAAGAAGCTGCCTGGTGGGAAAGGACCTGGGGCTGCTGGTTGACAACTGTCTGGGCATGAGCCATCAGTGTGCTCAGGTGGACAAGAGGACCAATACCATCCTGGCCTGTATCACAGATAGCGTGGCCAGCAGGACCAGAGCAGTGATCACAGCCCCTGTACTCAGCACTGGTGAGGCAGCACCTTGAATCCTGGGTTCAGTTTTGGGCCCCTCACCACAAGAAATACACGGAGGGGCTGGAGCGTGTCCAGAGATGGGCAATGGAGCTGGGGAAGGGGCTGGAGCACAATCTGATGAAGAGCAGCTGAGGGAACTGGGGGTGCTCAGTCTGGAAAGGAGGAGGCTGAGGGGGGACCTTATCGCTCCCTACAACTACCTGACAGGAGGTTGTAGACAGGTGGGGGTCAATGTCTTCTCCCAAATAACAAGCCACAAGACAAAAAGAAATGGCCTCAAGTTGCACCAGGAGAGGTTTAGACTGGATATTAGGAAAAATTTCTTTATGGAAAGGGTTATGAAGCATTGGGACAGGCTGCCCAGGGAAGTGGTAGGTCCCTGAAGGTTTTTAAGTGTGTAGATGTGGCACTTAGGGACATGGTTTAGTGGTGGACTTGGCAGTGTTAGGTTAATGATTCGACATGATGATCTTAAATGTCTTTTCCAACCTAAGTGATTCTATGGTTCTATATAGTATCCTATACCTGAAGCATTAAGGTAATAGTATATCCCAAAACGGACAGAGAAATTTATAGTAGGTTCCTGCAAGTTCTGAATGTCCTTAAGAGTAGCCAGGAAAAATTGTTCTTTGAGACTTCGGCAGAACTTAAGTCATATGAATCATGCCCAAGGACATTACTGTAAATTTTTTTTTGACATTTCCAGAATGTAGCTAAATGCCTGACTGATGCTATGATATTTTCCTTGTTCTCCCCAGTCCTGAGAATAAAACCAGCTTGTTGACAATAATGGGAAGAGAAGAATTTATTGTATGTATTTCATTTGTGCTAACATAATTGCTTTTGTTTGGTATGTTTCACTAGCCACCTGAAGGCTACAAGAAATGGTAGAAGAATACATGAAGAGTTCCCATTTTCTGTATGATGGTACAGGATGGTAGGGCCTCCAATAATCTTTTCATAATCTTAATAGCTCTTCACGCATAGAAATGATTTTTCCAATGACTTATCACTTTCTTTCCTGCACAAATGTTCTTGTGTCTACTTACTCTTAAGGGATAGTTATGTGCATTATCTGATGACAGCCACTCTTCTTTGCTATTCCTCCACAGTGGAATATCTACCATAAGCATTCAGTTACTCCAAATTGCATAAGCAATCAAACCAATAACACTTAAAATCTTTAAGGAGAGGACTGTTAGAGGTAATGTGACTTTGGAGAAGGAGTGTAAAAGAATGCATCTTAACATTATGGCAATTATTTTAAAGACAAGGAAATCACTCATAAGCATAAAGATGGTTATAAGTTTTTTGACGGCCTGAGGCCTTGAAACTTAGTACAAAGACTGTAAACAGCTGTTCTTTCCTCTTCAAGCAGCTAACAAACTTTTGCTGGCCAGATTGCTTTCCATGGCACCAGAACATGCCAACTTCCTTACTGGATTTACAAATAGTCTATCCAAGTGTAATTTATTAAAGAACTCTTTGATGATGTACAAGAAGGAAGATCATTTGAGATCACTTCTGGTTTTCTTCTGCAACAGAAGACTTCTGTAATGAAACTTGACATATTTGATTTTTTAAAATCCAAAAGCAACCAATATTTCTAATAAAATTGAATAATACCCCATATTTAAATTTCTAGAGGTTCAAACCACTTCATAAATGTAAATATATTTGTATTACATAGATACAAATATTCGGCAAAGGCAGTGCTGTGGAATTTCATGCTTTATTCTTTTCTGTTGTAACTTGCTTTCAGGTTCAGTAATTACATTTGCAAGTCAAAATAATATTTACTATGTTCCTAAAGTTTGTGTATATCTAGAGAGTTTATAGATGCAATTTAAAAACAGAGAATACACACACCATTAATTAAGAGACATTTTTTCTAATTACTATCATTAAAAATTTAAACTATAATCTGGAAATCAAACTGTCATCTTCTGGCTAACAGCGATATGGATTCAGCAGTTGCAAATTTGCAAAGAACTTGCAGGGTGCTTAGTCAGATCTTAGTGGTCTTTACCATAAAATGACAACTCAGGAATCTCAGACAAACCAAAAGAAAATGCTAGAGCATCCTTCAAGTTAGGAAAGGATTAAAATTAGAAATCATAAACACACACAATAATTATCACAAACTTTGCACAAAACCTGTGGTCTACAAAACATGAAAGGATAGGTGGCCATAGCAATCATTCCCAGGATAGTCATCTGGCATAAAGCCCATTTTTCAACGTGATCTAGGGGCTCAAGAGCACACAGAAGTAGCAAGTGAGATTTTCAATACTCCAGAAGCTAAGGGACTCCTTAAATCACTTAAGTGGTTATAAGAGTGTCTCATGGGGCTCCTTAAGTCCCACTAACTCCCACCAGACTCAGTAGAGTTAACCACTCTTATATGGTGCAGTCAGTGCCAAACTGGGAGGAGTGGCTGATACACTAGATGGTTGCGCTGCCATTCAGAGGGACCTCGGTGGGCTGGAGAAATGGGCTGGCAGGAGCATCGTGGAGTTCAACAAAAGGGAAATGCAAAGTTTGGAAGCTGGAGGGGAATAAGCCCATTCACCAGTACAGACTGGTAGCTGAGCAGCTGGAAAGCAGCTCTGGGGAATAGGCCCTGGGGATACCAAATTGACCATGAATAAGCATGTGAAGGCAAATGGCCTCCTGGGCTGCATTAGGCAGAACATTTTCCGTGAGTTGAGGAAGGTGGTCCTTCCCCTCTGCTCAGCTCTAGTGAAATACAGTTGGAATGCTGTGCCCAGCGCTGGGCTACCTAGTACTGGAGAGACATGGACATACTGAGTTGAGTCCAGAGAAGAGCTATGAAGGGCTATGTGACAGATGAAGAAAGGCTGAGAGATGGGATTCCTCAGCCTGGAGGTGAGAAGGTTCAGGGCGTGTGTGCTTGAGGGTAATCTGATTGACAGGTATAAATATTCAGTGGGGACAGTGAATGAGAGAGCGCCAAAGCCTTCTCAGCAGTGCTCAGTGACAGGAGGAGAGTCAATGGGCACAAACTGAAACACAGTAAGTTCCGCTTAAACATATTAATGCTTTTTTTTTACTGTCAGAGTGGTTGGACTGACAGGTTGTCTAGAGATGTTGTGGAGTCCTCATCCTTGAAAATATTCAAAATCTGATTGGATAAGACACCAAGCAACTTGCTCGAGGTGATCCTGCTATGAGGAAGGAGATTTGACTATATGATCTCCAGAAGTCCCTTCCAAACTCAATTATTCTGCGATTCTGTGATAGTGGTACAGGTATGGTTTCAAGTAGACAGATCCAAAGACCTGCTGATGATCTGGAGGGCAGAAATAACATCTCCAAATCCAGCCTGAAGCAAACACAGAGCCAGTGCAGGGCATGAGACCTGGTTTAATGTGTGTGTCATGCCTCCTGCACTCGCTTCAGTCCATTCCAGCCTCGAGTCCTACTGTGGGGCATAACTGCGGGCCTGTATCCTAGAATCACAGAGTCATTTAAGTTGGAAAAGACCCTCAAGATCATGGAGTTCAACTGTAAACCTAACACTAACAAGTCCACCGCATGCCATCACCTGACCTGGCGCATCACTTTTTGTGAGAGTTGTTCTGTGGGCTTATCACTATGATATGGTTCAAAACTCAAAGCAGCATCCATGCTTTCCCCATCCCCATCTGGTGACATCAGGCAGTCCCAGAGCACACGTTTATAGCAAATGTCAAGCACACGCACACTCTGTGCTTCTTTTGGGGAACAATTCTGTCTTCACCTGCTAGATCTCTGTGGTGTGCAAAATTATAGGGGGTAGAGTTTTAAGAATATCAGTAATGTCCTTTTTTTTCCACCAGCAAAACCTCCTCCACCTGTACCAGTCATTCCATTTTCCCATTTCAGGTGGTCAGATGGCTACATAAATGCTAGGAGGTATCTGATATGCCTGCGTGTGAGCTGTGCTCTCACTACAGCTTTCACAGGAGTTTCAGCTGACATGAAATCTAGAGGCAGGTTTACCCTTAGGCAGTCTACCAATGCTAGGACAATAGTTTGAGCAACCAATACTATCTTTCTTTTCAAAAACCAGAAACTAGCCTTCTCCCAACAAAGTGCTGATGATCTTCAAGCACACTGTTTTCAGTTGCAGTGGATCCTGATCATTTTCACTACTCCTGTAGGATAGGATTGCTCTAGAGAAAAGGAAGGTAAAGAGAGACTGTGACAGCCTTCAAAAGTGGAAGGGGTTGCAACAGAGAGGAAGGAATCAATTGCTCTTTGTTTCATCTATAGCTATCCAGAGGTGATGTGCTTAAGTCATTGTAAGGAATATTTACATTAGATAGTAGAAGAAACCTTGTAACAATAACCTAATAACAATAACTTAAATAACCTCATTTTTCTTGGGAGACTTTACCCTGAGGTATGATTAAGCAGTTTAAAGAGGCATTTGTTTAAAAGTGATTAATATAATATCCAGGATCTGGAGCATTGGTTAAATGACCTGTCAAGGTCATCTCATGCCCTACTTTCTATAATTAAATGATACTGACTCCTAACTGGAGCTGTGATGGAAAGTGTTCTCACCCCTGGTTTCCAAAGAAGTAAACCATTCTGTATTTCTAATAATTGCTACACTGAGGCTGATGGATTAATCTGAACTGCCACAGCTTCAGGGATTTATCTCTGTGGTGTGCTACAAACATGTTGGATCAACCATTAGCTGATAATATTGCTGATGGTGCAAGAAAATGACAGAATTTAATTGTCTCTTCCAAAAGGTTTACAAATGGTGAAAGGACTGTGTTGTCAATAAAGTCTTGTTGAAGGCCAAGAAACAGAAAAGAGCAAATCTGCTGAATAAGGAGGAGCCCTTTTTACCCAGTGAAAAAGATTTTTCAGGTCATCATCATCAGCTCATTTAATCTGACTATCAATCTTCCTCCTCTTATGTGGTAAACCTGGTCTGATTTGTTTTGGTTTTATGTAGATAAAAAAATATCAATATATGCAGCAGATCATCATTATTGTAGATTCTGTTCATTTGATACATTTGTAGATGCATATGCCACTTAATTACAAAGAATATGAATTTTCCTGGTTGTCCCTGCTCTAAGCAAAGTATGTAAGTACCTGTGTACACTAAAAGATACAGATGTTGTCTCTGAAATCTTTGGGACCACAGCTGATTTTGGAACTAGTCTTACATATATGGTACATATGAAAATAATGGGAACAATACAGGCATACAGTGCCATAAGTAAATATAGAGATTATTTTGTGCTTGCTGAGTAGCTGGACCATTGTTAAGAGGTGGAAGAGTCCTGGCTGTTCCTTTACATCTATATTCAGCTCACACACTGAGAAGCCTCATGGGATAGTTTGTCTCTTCCAAAGTTTCTCCATGAGTAACACCCGCAATGGGTCCATTAGACCTGGGCTGCTTTCTGTTACTGGAGTAACATAGCATCTTTCCTGGGGTGAGCATCCCGCCCTGCCAGAAAGCAGGGAGTTGGGCTTTTACTGTTGAACAGACACAAAATGTTTCCTTCCTTCTCCAGTAAAGAAAAAGGCCTTAGCAGCACACAACTGTAATTCAGGGAACATGGTGTCTAATGTTCTTTTCAAGGGCAATAAACTCTGACCTTGCCAGGATATTTTAATCATATTTTTCATGTTGTGAAGGGTAATTCAGTCTTTTAGCAAAATGTCTTTATTTCCAGACTACAAATCACTATCAGCCGTTCAGAGCAACTCTACAGAAATCTTTAATGAAAGATTTTTAGGCAACCATTTCTACTCCTGCCAGACACAGGGATCTCTCTGAAAGATGAATACTTTGCAAATTCATACTGTTCAGAGGATGGTATAAACACATGAAATACAGGTGCTCTTGTTCTCATGAAAGTAAGGTGGTAGGTAGAGGTAGGTAATCCTGGAGTTTTTTTTTTTTTATCATTATAATAATTTTGAAGATGTGCACAGGGACAATTTATGGATTAGGATGAATTTTTCCAGGAATGTCTGGATTATCCCATCCAAATACAGTGGTAAGGCTGTGTTCCTGCAAGCCCTGGACTGGACTGGCTCCTGAGCTATATCACCTCTCACAACTGCAAGTCCTGCAGACCAGCAATGTCTGCCCTTGTGATCCAGCAAAGAGTCTGTATGGACTACTGAGGTGAGCAGGAGCCCTCATCTCCCAGAGGAGGGATTCTGCAACTCTGAGTGGCAATGACTCTTCCATTATACTTTCTAGTTGAATTTAGTGGAAATTGGAAGCTGACAGCTATCATATGCTGCCCACATGCTATAGATGTCTTCTGAATGCTAAATATCTCTAGGTAGCCACATTTTCTCTTTTGGATGCCACCAGACTTGCACCAGTCTAAGAAAGGCAGCTGTACTCAAGTCTGAGCTGCCCAGAAATGCAGTAGTTGCACATCTTTGCTACTAATTAAAGAGAAAAAAATGTGAATGTTGAGGGGTTTTTTTATATAATCTGCTAAGAACTGAAAATTCTAGAACACACACACACTTTTTGGTTCTCATTAAATAAATTTGTTAAAATAGCCCTTCATAAAACTTTTGTGCTTCTCCAGATTTGTATTGCCTGTCTCCAGACATTGCTCCCAAATTAATTAATTTATTTTTTTTTAATAGCATCGTGAGGTGTTTAGTCTGACTGTTCCTACATTTTTATTAACATTTTTCTCCTTAAAGAGGAATAATTGGCATGACTTAGAGGTTTTCTTTCTTTTTACAAACTCTTTGCAGAAATAATACATAGTAACATGTCGGAAGACAGGAAGGCAGGCCAGAATGCATGACAAGAGTTATTTATGATACAGGTATATTGCGTGCTTGTTGTAAGAGTACGTTAGTTTTATGCTCACATAAGGATTAATCAAGCTGCCTTTAACAAATGAATGTGGATGTTCACAAGGAGGGCAACATGAAGAAGTCAGTTGAACTTGTTCTTGTTTTTACCCAGAATTTAATCCAGGTTACACATGTGGTTACTGTACGGTGTCGGCCATCAGATATCAGCTGAATATCAGCAACTGCCATATCTGTAGTGCTGTCTATAGACATGGTTTTAATTGCTTTCAGCCTTGCGCTATCTAAACAAAAAGAAAAGAACTTGAACAGTGGGGGCTGGCTGGAGTCTTATTTTCCTTTAGAAACAGGAATTCTAATTTTTTTGCAGTTTGAAGCATTTGTACTTGCCTTGGAAAGGGTGTATTTGGTCAATGCTGACTGGCTGGGAGGCAGAACTTAGGCTCTAAGAACTGATTTTATCCTTTCAAATTGTTATCAAGAAGGAGACATAAGCGATTCCCTAGGATATATGAAATGCTTCATTTCACTTGAGTACTGAGAGCTAACAAACCAAGATTGTTGGAGGAAACTGCTTGAAAAGCTGTCGGAGCCAGCAGGTGTATCTTCATCAAACAGAATAGGGTTTGGCTCGAGCATTAAACACTAAAATGTCTCAGCCTGTCATTAACTGTGTCCTTTCTCCCTGAACCCTTTCACAGATTTAACTACTGGTGCTGTCTGGCTTTCAGAAAACATCAGCCAACTGGAAAATCAGTTTATAAAACTGATTGTCTTCGGTTTTCTTTTTTGAGGCTCAGAAGTAATGTTCTCTGCCCTGCCTGAAATTCCAATAGGAAATCCGCCTTGTCAGCTAATTCTGGACTTAAATTCTGGGATGGTTTTTTGTGTTGTGTGTAAACCATAACATTGTCAGCCTTGGTGTTCATACCCCAGCATGTCCAAGGCCACACACAATTTTTTTTCAAGCACTCCTCTGCTGAGTACTAAGAGAGCAATGTTTATGTATCCTGACCGCTGCTACCTTGATCTAAATTGGAGATATGTGATCTAAATACTCACTAAGACCAAACACTGCTCTGCCCAGGAAAATTTCTCTTTGAAGCCAATGAGCTTCTGTATGAGCAGGTTAAGACTGACCTTGCCCCCGAGTGGTGCCTTTAAACAACCCAAACTGCAAAAATGTGGACAGCATTCATGGCTATGCATTGCGTCAGGCCCTGTATGAACCTGTACACGGTTATCCTGATGTAAACTATCTGGGGGGCTTCTCTTGTTAGTTTATGTCAATCAAGACTGAATAGTCTCCAGCAGCTCTCACTGGTATCAGCAGGATTCATTATTCAACATCAGAGACAGCGGTTGTTTTGTCTTGTATCATTTATTTAATATTGCACAAACAGTCCAGTTTCTATTTCTCGTGCTTACACAAGCAGTGAAAACAAAGGCATGGCTTGTATTGTCAGGCAAGGAGAATTTGGCCCACGGTAAATATCAGGGTTTGATGTTAATCTCATCCTTGTTTTATACCAGAATAAGCCACTGCTTTCAAAGGTATTAGTCCTAGGTCACACCAGTTTCAATGCAGAATGAATCCTGCGCTATGTCCTCCTCTGCTAGCAAAGGGCCAGAAGAAACCTAATCCTTCATTATTTGTTGGTGGTGTATTCTGCCAGCCAAAGGACTGAATCAACTTTTTCCCACAGCTCTCTCTGTACTTTTGATGTTAGTCTGACTTCTTCTAGCTCACCACACTGAAGCATTCACCATGACTAATAGCAAAACAACACCCACAGGTTTCACAAAGGAAAACGTTTGTCCTCGCCTAACTCTCTGAGATAAAGTTTTAATCCAGCTGGTCTGGAATGTGTAACCTCTCGTGGCTTTTCTCTGGTACATTTCCACTTGCTTCCACGTCCCTTCCCTGTCTTCTCTCCAGCATAGTACCTAACTGAGAGTTTAAAAAAGTTGAGATAGAGCAGACTGAAAGAGAATATTGCGTAATGTTAGATAGTTGCCAATAAAATTCCTTTTTAACCTTGAGTGATTCATGTCTTCCACTGTGCCTGTGTGCAGCTCAGCTCTGGAGGACGAAGACTCCTAGGCCTTATTGCCCCTTCCCCAGTCATCCCAAACTTTTTCTTGCAGGTTTATCCATACCTTCATGGGCTTTCCATTTCCTGCGGTCTCCCAAGGTCATACCAGTTCTCAGTGTAGGATGCCTGAAATTCTGTGTACACTGGAGTCAGACTGCTATCACTACCTGTAAGCTACCCAAGATTTCTCCAAAGTAAGGGCAGGCCTTCAGAAGCCATGACCTGTCATGTTTACAGCGCAGTGTTAGCATCAGGGGTAGATGAGAAATTAGGTGTTCAGGTTTTTTGTTGATTTTTTTTTTAATGTTTTGCTAGTAAAGGACTCTAAAAATGGTATTGCTGTGATCTGTCTTTTCTTGGTTTTCAGAGGATCATCACAGTCAACAAAAAAAAGGAGATGATGAGGGCAAAAATAAACACAGGGAATAGGAAATTGCTTTAATTGGAGTTTTAAGGTCGCTTTTCCAAAAATAATTTAAAATGGAAGCAGAGTAACCATAATGGTAAATTTGGAAAGAGGAATTATTTTCCATAATATTTCTGGGTTAGCAAACCTACAGCCTGATCTGGGAACTGTAAGCCTATGCGTGTTGTCTCACACATCAATCATCTGCAAATTCAATGGGCAAGCTCCATCTCTAACAACACCTGTGCAAAATGACAACCACTTACAGGTGTGACTGTGGGAAAAACTTTGCCTTGCCATTAGCCTTTAGTTAAAAATGCTGATAATAAAGTGCAAAGAGCCTTTGTTTCCCGTGCTGTTTTGGCTTTTTGGGGGTGAATAGTTTAAAAGAAGAATAGCTGTGGGGGGTGGCTTGTTTGTTTGCCAGCAGGTAAAAGTGATTAACACAAACAGCTGATCAGTAGAGCTCGCTTCCCATTGGAGTAGAAGCAGGCTTGGAAGGACAAGGGTTGTTTGGAAAAGGACACTCAACACTATTATATCCCTCATGTCTTTTTCATTACCAGTATTTTCAGTATTATTTTAGTTAAACCAATTCACTTTTTAATATATATTAGTCTCACTCTCACCTGGGCTGGCATGGCTTTCATAAGACTGCCTTTATTTCTTGATAAAGAGTCCGAGAGTAATTTAAGATCATTATGTTTTGCTATTTCTTTCTTTTTCCATTGTGATACCAAAAGGGGAAAGTGATTTGCAGAATCTTGCCTCTTTATTCTACCTGTGGCCACAGCTTGACAATTCAGAGGAAAACACACATGGCCTGGCCTAACATAGCTAGGAAGAAAAATGAAAAGCTTCTCTTGTGTAGTCTGTTGTTACAACTCTGCAGAGTGCGCCGGAGCAGGTTCGCTTGTACACAAGGCACGATGATTGCCAGCTCCGTTGGGAAGAGACGCAGAGTACGTACTGCAGGTAATTGCTAGGACATGCATATGTTTGATCAGATGAAAACAGCAATGAAGTGTGTCAGAAAAGATGAACTGCTGTCAGCCCTACAAACATAATTATTGCTCACTCAGTTTTGACATTCAACTTCGAATAAGAGCCGTTATCTAGAGCAACAAAAACAGCTGTGCAGAACACCACCCCAAACTTACTAAACAGAAATGCAGACTGCTTAATTTTGTTTTCCTTAAAATGAAGTTAAGCTCTTTCCAATGCGGCAGAGCAGCTTAGATGATTTTATTTTTTTGCCTACCACTACTCCTAATCAGTTTTATAATCTATGAAGATAGCCTTGGCTATCTTGCCTCGACTGAGGCAGAATTACTGAGATAATTTGATGAAAAATTCCAAAAGTGACTTTCACTTTAGAGGTCTGAGTTTTAGGGTGTCCAGGCTCACCTTAAAACTCAGTGGTGTTCTTGGACATTTCCAGACTAGGTACCAGCTGGAATTTTTTGTCACTGAGAAGTTATTTATAATGTCTATCACCTGATCCCCAAATACTGAATTGGGAGACAGTTGTTTACAATTCAGATATCCACATATGCAATGCAAGGGGAAAAATCACCATTCGGTAAGGGTTGCTTCATAACTACCACCACTCGAGTTATTTTTAATTCTTAATATCTAGGATGTTGTGAGGATGCTTCCCCTTTTCTGATTTATTTCTTATAAATCTTTGTTTAGATGCTGTAATTTTTATTTGGAGTAATTTATTTCTCTAGCAGCAATGGAATGTGGCTTCTATTGAATGTAATTATTTTGGTATTTGTTTTGAACAGTAAATGTGCAGCTTGTAGGGGAGATCAACTCCTGCACTGAAGAAATGTAGGCAAAATGTTAGTGTCAAACTAAGAGCATCGTGAGTCTGAAATATTTGGACTCATACGAAGTTCAGAAAAGGAAACCCCACAGCTCCCTTCTGAGTGGTGACCAGGGGAATACCATCACTTCATTTCCTAACCTACCCTAACTGCCATGGGCTGCTTCCAGCGTGTTCTCAGTTTTGCAGGCATTTGTATTGTGCCTTGGTTCTTTGATGGCTTTTGTGGGTTGTTAAAGGATCTGGTCCTGGTTAGACAGCACAGGTAATTTAAAGTAATTGTGTAGTACATATACTATGGTTTCAAGGTTACATATATTTGGAGAAGAAAATAGATTCCTGTCTGAGCCTTTTACATTTACTTAAACATACCAAATGATGTGACATTATTTTGACATTATGACAAGAGGTGACATTTTTGGACAATAAAATGATGACATCTAGAAGGTTTGGCTTTAGATTTCTCCTTGTAATTACCCTGCAATGCAGCTGTCTCAGAGAAGAGGAAGAAGATGTCTAACCAGCACACAGAAAATACTGAATAGAGAGGTATTTTCTCATCAAAGCATGGCTTAGTTCTTTCTAAATAGGAACAGTTCAGGTATCTGTAATATAGCATCGTGTGTGCAAAATGATGACAAGGGTGTGCTGCTCAGCGCACAGGAGATGCGATCTCCAGATTTCATTGTGTAGCTCAGGATCAGTTCCTAGATGAGGGTCGGATAGTTCAGCAGAGTACCCTGTAGCAATGGAAAACAGTTACTAAAAATTGAAGACCCTCTCTGTTCATTCACCTGAATGCATGGGCTATGACCCTGCTACTGATGTTGTCCCAGGCATGTCAAGTCATTTTAACATCTATAAAAAGAAAAGCACCAAAAAAGGGTTATCCAAAGTCCCAGAATAGATTTATTATTCTTTTTTTAAAGTAAGATTGTGCTGGAATCCTAATTTTTAGGCAAACTCAAGGGGATTTAGAGATGTACTGAAAATTATTTGCCTTTCAGGGCTGCTTGATGGCACTATCAGGGTTATGTATTTGCTTGACTGCTTCTGTGCATCACTCAAGTTATATCAAACCTTATGTGTCTGGTATGATATGATAAGTTTTTCCTGAAAGATCTCTTGTACCACACCACATTGCAGAAGTCTTGCTGTAGTTGATAGCTGACTTACCAAACTGTGTGGGTTGAGCTGCCTATGAACAACTTAATCAGACATTCAATTTTCTACATTTCTGATAGATTCAATGAGAGGATGAGCAAGAAGGAAATAGCTATTTTTCTAACAGCAAATTAAACTCCTGTTCGGAATATTAAGGATGCATATTTCTGAATTCTGTCTTGAACTAGAACAATTGATTTTATGCAAACGTGTCATTGCTCAGGGAAAATGGTCTTTGTTTTCTAAATCATTGTCAATGCAGGAACAACAGGCATGTTAGGATATTCTCCAACAGGATGGAGAAAACTGTCTGAGACCAGTTACTCTCATTGAGGGTAATCTAGTAACACTTTGGGACACAACCTCTGTTTAATAGGGCCAACCTGCTTCGCAGACTGCAGTTTTCACACACATTAAAGACCAGCCTGTGTCCTTAAGTACATAGTGAAGTCCTCTAACACCTGCCTTGGAAGCAGCAAGACCAGACTTAAAAGATCTCAGCTCTCCCAGAGGCATAAATAAGACCTGAGTTTTTGAAGAATCAACCAATGTTCCCATGGGAGCTGTGCACAGCTGAACCACAAAACTGGGTTTTAAATACAAAATCAGGAGGTGACTGATAAAAATGGCTCCTTTCTCATTTAGCAAATCAGGGGTAGGTGGGGTAAGCAATGCTCTTAACTATCACAGTCTGTGCTTGACTAAATTTGCCGTGAATAGGCAATTTCTCTATCCCTGTCCTCTCAGCTGTATTGTATATTCCTGTCTCCAGTGAACTATGTATATGTAGATCAGATAAGAGTTAGTACTCACTCCAGCTGTGAGCAAGAGTTAAACAGCTGTTGTACTTATGCATTGGACAATATAGAGGATCAGGGACAGATAAGCTTTCTGGAAAGTCATGGCAGCAGTTTGGGCAACTTTGTGAGACAAGTTGGTTTCCAGTAAATGGTGATGATGAAGCACTGACAATCTGAGACAAAACCAAAAAAAACTCTATCATGGCCTTTTGCATTTAGCAGTTAGACCCAGGAGAAGTCAGGAGTGAACTTGGGGAATAAAAAACTCCTTACAAGGTGATTTAACAATGAGGCAGCAATGATTTCAGTTTAATGAGTTGGCAGCAGTGACAGCTATGAATGTTCACGTGTTTCCTCTCCCTGTGGAGGCTGTGCTGTGAACTCAATCAGATGACTGCTCTAGATAGAAAAATCACTGCCAACACCAAATGTTTGTTTTTTAAGTTGGCCAGGTTCCCTGATACAGTTCACAGTATGGTCCCACAAATAACTGATCTGGCACGACAAAGGGGAAGCTGTGCTGAGGGATCAAGGTAGGCAAGAGGCAGTACAGATACAGGTACTTGCTAGTGTCTTTGCCAGGAGCTTTGATTCATAAAATCATGGTCTCAGCTGGAGGCAGAGGCTTGCTGCAGCTCAGCGGTGAGAGAATGGTAGAGTCTGTGCCGCCAGATGTTCCTATTCTATACAAAGTAGAACATTTTGGTCTCAAATCCCACACTTCTCATGTAACCCTCAGTTCATTCCTGGTGATCAGTTCTTATAAGAGCCTAAGTTATTTTCCCTCAAAGTAACCTCAGTAAGGGAGTGATGGGGCAGGGAGAGAGGGCAATGGGGTTTCTGAGACATTTTAGTTACAAAAACAACCTTGTGGTGAGCTGCTATTTTTAGTTAAACAACTAATGATGAAACAAAATGCTTCTCCAAACCTAATTAACCAATAATAATTACCATAGCAACCAGTTCTTTATGTGGCACATGCTAAAAACACTCTTTAAGAAGCACAACAGCTTTACTTTCCCAGTCTTCCCCAAACAGACAAAACTACTCTAATCCATTGTTGAAGCCAATCCAAAACTAGAAAGCAAAATAGGAAAAGAATTAAATAATTTCCCACAGGATCATTTCAGTAATTAATGAAATTTCTGTTCTTTAGGACTGATCTGCCTTGAGAATGTCCAACTGAAGATGACATTGAAAACCATTTCTTTATTTTTCAAATGTGTTTTAGTGCTATCAGCCCCAGCACTGCTCTGTTTTTATGCAGCAGAAAAAAAATTACCCGCTGAAGAGGTCAATAATAGGTTTATTTCTGCAGAACACACTAGGGTTTCTTTCTGTACTTAACGTAGTAACACACAAGTTCAGTGTCCTCCTGGACTTCAGAATTTTTTCAAAACGTTTTCAGCTTTTTCTCCTCCACTTCCACTGTGCTTTCCATATGAATGTATGCTACCGTTGGTTCAACTATTCATGATGAAGATTGTCTGCGGCAATTACTGTCTCTTAGGACTAGCTAGCAATCAACATATTTCCAATCTGTTGGGTTTGTTGACCATTCCTGAGTGTTCATTTTCCTCACTGAATTTGGTCTGTCACTATACAGTCCTTAAACATCTATTAATGGTAGGTCTTAGAAAGCATTG